>CM076452.1:1714500-2914500 GCA_038419695.1 Scomberomorus guttatus
CAAACAGAAAAATAACAACAGAGCTGCTGAAAAAAACTCCATCATTCTTATTGAATCCTGAAATCTGATTTCATTAAAACAAGAGAAGAAGAAGAAATTATTTCACCTGTTTTTAGAGCTTGAACAGGAATAAAAAAGGTGTGAAGCAGCAGGCTTTTATCTTAGATAACACATCCACCTAAGAGCCAAGGTCTGGTTTCAGAGTTGGAGGAGACAGAAGTTTGAAGTGCTGGCAGGTAAACCAGAGGTTATGGTATGTAAAGGTGTTATCAAGGGTGTTAAAAAGAGTTTACTGAACAATAAATGTACACAAACTTGCTCGACTGTGCAATACAACACTGCATTATTTCAGACAAAGCAAATAAACGAGCTGTTTCAGCCTTCTGATTACAAGCGAAAATATTACAGGGGTGTTTTATTTTTCCTAAAGGTCAGCAGGGAAATATCCATAACATCCATGTGAAATATTTTTCATATGAAGATCCACATCAATGCATGAGAAGCGTGTCAATTACATTTTGAAATAATGACATACAGTAAATTTCCTTCACATTCGGACATTTTTACAGTATATGGTTAAAGGATGTAGTTGTATTGTGTACATACACACATGTATTTTTGCAATTAGGCTTCAACCAAACTTAAACCTGCAGTGTGGGACTTATACATATAAATTAATGCCCTTGCCAGAAGGGTTCACACAATGCTGATTAAGCCTATCACCACCAGATAAATCTCTGTATTTCACATGAATGCAGACTGAGCATGCTCAATGGGCAGAGCATGCACACTAGAGACTTCCTCAGGCTGAGCCAGCTAACTTCTAGCTCTCTGCTAACTTGAATGGGGATAAATAATTTAATCGTGCAGCTCTTCTAGACTTTCCAAATTTTATCAGACCAAATGGATCAAATTCTGATAGTGAAACGAGTCATTTTGACGCTCAAAAGAATTTATCCACCATTTTACAGCCACAACAGTAGCGACAGAGTCGGCTACGGCGCAGCCTCTGACGTACGTGTCGACAGTGTTTTTGTAATTACTCTCACTGCCAGAAGGGGGAGACAAAAGTCCCGCACTCCAGCTCTAAAGAAAATACATCATTAATTGGCCTTAAGAGTAAATACAATGCTAAAGATTGATTTAATTCTTAAAGATCCCCCTCAGACATGTTTTAAGAAAAGGCCACATTAGCTCACCTGTGTTATTTTCATTGTACACTGCTGATTGAACCACCAGTGTGCCCAACCAGTTTCTTCTGAAATACTTTATTATCTCTGCTGACTGACAGCGATGACTGCAGACTGTACCAGTGAGATGTTGACTGGCCAGTTGAATGGTCTGAGAAAAATCCTCCTATTATCAATACTAAAAAGACAGGAAATTATTCTTGGCCTTCCTCCTGACTGTCTCCAGTGACAATTCACAATGTAGAAATGAAATAAGTCTCTGGTCAAATACCAGCAGCACAGTTACCTTCTTCATAGACTCAGATCTTTTGCAGCCAGTAGCCAGATTATCAGTTATACAGTGTCGTGCTGTACTGCAGTACGGCCTGGTTCAGCAGCCGATCTGTGAAACTTAAAACTAAACTATATATTAACATCTGAATTTGTTTGACGATTATTGTCCAACCTGGGTCTCACTCTTTTCAAGCAGCTCACAACAAGAGCAGCTCAGACTCGCTAACAGCATCTGTTCTGAGTCCTCGCACGTTTTAAACAGAGAACACCAACCTTTGCTCTCCAACAGGCGATTAAGAGTCTCCAATTTAAATGCAACAGGCTGAAGAATTCTTTAATACATCAGTCTATCCTGTTGCTTAACCAAGATCAGTGTGCTGCTCACTGAGATCTGAATCCAGAGGATATGATGTGATACAGTATGTATGATTGTCATGACTGTTTGATGTGTTCTGTACGTCTATGAAGTAAATAAAAGAGTACAGTCTGACCTGCTCTATGTGACAAGCGCTCTGAAATAACTTTTGTTATGATTTGGCGCTATATAAATAAAATTGAATTGAAATGAATTGAAGTGTCATATGTGTAACTGTGTGTTTAATCTGTCAGTCAACCTCTTGAAAGGAGCTGCATAAGGACGCAAAATGAATTTCACTGTAAGCTGACAATAAAATATTCAGCTTTGAATAATTATTGTATTTGTGTCTGAGATGGTTTTCCACAAAAAAAGGTTGAATTCCTCCTGCTTCTCCCTCACGTAAAATCCAGAATCTATGAATAGAGAGCTGAAGTCAAACTTCCGGATTCTGTTCCAGAAGTAGGAAAACCTCATTAAAAACCTCATTAACATGTGTAACTCTGCTAATCAGTATAAATCCAGCCTTGGATCAGAACCTTTCGTATGTCGTGTGTCTCACTTCATATGTTTAGATAAGGACGGGACTTTTCTGAAAAATCATCTAATATCATTGTTTATTCAATATTTGTGTTTTAAGTGGCCTTTAACAAGCTGAAAATAGAAGACTGTGGACATAAAAACTTTAAGGTAGAAGTTAACTACGACTCCCAAAGTGCATTTCAGCAAGAAACATCCAATCACAGAGCTTAAAATTCTGTCACGTCTAAATTTTGGACGGATTCAGTAACCTTGGCACAGTGTTTTGTTCTCAACTGCAACAACAAAGAGTTCTGAATTCATTACTGGCTTCTTCTCCATAGCAACATCAGCTGAGGCTCATGGGTATTGTAGTATTCAGAGCAGTCCACCAAATTGACAGACAAGACACATGATTTGTGAGAAACAAAGTTGAAATAATTGAAACTGGTGAGTTTCTATGTTCAGTAACACTGAAGATATCATTAAAATAAAAAAAATCTGCTGAATCCATGACCTGCTGCAAATCTTTCCACCATATATACACACTGTATATTTCCTCTATTTCATCCGTAAGAAAAGAAATACAGACTCAATTAAGGTAACATAATGAAGGCATCTTCCTCTGACCTTGCCTCCCTTCAGATAAACCCAGACATGAAATGCTGCCTCAACAAAGTGATGTGTCTGAGCTGTGAATATATATATATATATATATATATATATATATATATATATATATATGACATTCCATCCACATGTTTTATGCACAATCTGAAAGAAACTGAGTGGAAACAGGAAGTTTGATGTATTACTAAGAAGAAATGCAGCCTTGTGAGTGTTAGGGGAACATTTTAGACAAATTACAACACATTCCCTCAAATTACTGATGATTGCAGTCAATATACCCACTTTGTTTCCTCAATTTAGTAATTAATGTCCTCAGATTATTTAATTTATTACCTCAAATGAATGATTTGTGCCTTAAAAATACTGAATTGTGCCCTCAAATTATTCAGTTTACTCCTGTGTAACAGTAGCTGTGTGGATAAAAATCAAATATATAAATAAATTATGATGTACATGAATCATGCGACTTAAAAGCCACTGAAGAGCTGAAAACATCAGATCTGTGTGGAGCGATGAGGAGACTGTAACCTTCCTCACATCAATACATGAAACTAACAGAAATGTCATATTTCCATCATGTTTTCCACACGGTTTTTCCATCGTTTGAGCTTTGACTGCCGCTCTTTTAATGATGTCATCTTATTGCGTTCTCTTCTTCTGTGATGGTTTAACGGCACCGACTGGAGAATTAGCGCCACCTGCTGTTTATCTGCTAATATTCACACAACAGGAGTGGATGGAAACAAACATTCACTACATTTTCTTTTGATGTTCTTCTGGAAATTGATTAAAGTTACACATTTTATATATGGATGGAAACCTGGCTGATAAAATATGTTATACTATGGTCTGGGTGAACACTTGATTCTGATTGGCTGCTGGGTGTCATTAATTCCTGATAATGGACACCTACTAAGTAGTTCCAGTGAAACTCTCTGTTTACTGTTTACTGTTCTAAATTAATGTGCTGACTAAATGAGGAACCATAGCATTAGGGACGCAGTCAAGGCCTCCGTTTACAATTTATTGCAACAGAAGCAAATATCTAATTACAACAGTGAATGACTAACATTTATTTTAACCTATTTGGAGAATATGACAACTTTGATGACTGGGATGCAGCTGAGGAAAGAAAAATTGAAAAGAAAAGAAAAGGGAGAAACGACACAAGGAGTTAACACCTTTAAATAGAAGATGAAAAGGATGAGATCAACACAAAGAAAACAACAAAATCTTATTTACAACACTGAGTGTACTTTAGCCTCATCCTCTGAACACCACAGGATGGTGACTGTAAAACACACGCTGCAAGAAGTACACCGTCCCTCAAACTTACTGATACTTTGTATCAATAAGCGATCACATCCCATTCACTTTTCAACTACTATATTGATTTGGGGACAATCACATGGCTGGATAGCTAGCTAGTTAAACATACTGTCAAATTATATTTACTGTTTGTCAACCATACACAGTGTTATTGACTTTGAATCTTGCTAGCATAGCGTTAGCTTCTATGAGCTGAGCGGACTAGAAATATCCGCTGTTGTCAAGTCGTATCTAAGGTTCTTCCTGTTTACCGGGGTAGTGAACAACGTTTCCATTGCATAAGAACCTTATGGGATGGTAATGTTTGTTCCAGGTATTAGTCAAACCCTCAGGCGTTACCAGGGAAACAGAGTTATGGCTTGTGAAAAACTTTGGATTTTGATTGCAAAATGCATGAAAACATAAATTAATGGTCTTAATTTTTTTCTTTGGTAAGTGACCACGGTATAAGCAGGATAATGCCCTCTGAGGTGTCCATAATGATTATTAATGTAC
Organism: Scomberomorus guttatus; assembly: GCA_038419695.1. Classification (NCBI taxonomy): domain Eukaryota; kingdom Metazoa; phylum Chordata; class Actinopteri; order Scombriformes; family Scombridae; genus Scomberomorus; species Scomberomorus guttatus. Next base: position 1,719,292 of record CM076452.1, read on the forward strand.
TCCGCCGAGGCAACTGGCCTCCACGTCGTCCATTAATTCCTGATTATGGACACTTCAAAGGGCATTATCGCTTACTTATATTACAGTTGTTTCATGTTGATAAATCAGCTTCCAGACCAAAAAAGTAAAAATGAGCAGGTTTAATCCATGTTCACAACAAACAAACAAACAAACAAAAGTGTCCATCATAGGTTTTGACACTGTTAATAATGGACACAATCTTGACAGTTGAGTAGAAACAAATCAGTGTGTACTGCAGAATTTGTCTCCTTTAATTGAACTAAATTAATGCCTGAGTCTGTGTTTAGTGTCACTTCTCTCTGATGTTGACCCGCCTGGCTTTTAACACAAATACAGAGTTAATATTTTTCTGACAGTGAATACTTTTCTGTCAGACTCTGTTCTTCTCGCCGTTTGTCCTCCTACCTCGTCCCGTCCGGCAGTGTGTTTTATTTTAATCCTCCTCTCTGAAAAGACCATTAGCAGCTGCTCTTTGTCGGAGCTGAAATGAAGCTGAATGTGTCAGACTGAGAGGAACATGAATTAAACATCCGTGAGAGACAGAGAATTATGAGCAGTGTCCGGTCTAATAAGGCTGAGCATTAAGAGCACAGTTATCTCCACACAGCCGTCCATCTCTCTCTGAAGCTTAGTGTGAGGTTCAAACTGGAAAAACTCCTCTCACAGAGAAGGAAATGAATCAAACGTTCATGAATGAAACAAAAAGTGAAAGAGGAGGAACGTGAAACCATCCCTCCCTCTATCTTTAGAGGGGTTTTATTATCAGGTGCAGGGTTTAAATTGGGATTTGTTATGTGGGGGGGGCTCTGTGGTTTCAGGGTTGCCATGAGAGCACGTATGTGCGCATAGACTAAAAAATCTGTTTGATATCAACGTGAGACAACTTTCTGCTCTGAACACTAAGACGCTAATCAAAGTCATTCGACACTTTTATTAATACCACAGTCAAGTCCGGACAGTTAAAATAATAGCTTTGGCATTTAAATAAATGTACGTATCACAGCAAACATACATATACAGAAGTACGGTGACCAGACGTCCCGGTCTGTCCGAGATTGTCCTGGTTTCAAGCTGGGTGTCAGGCGGCATATTACGGTCCTACGGGTCGTTCTGGAGTTCATTACTACTAGAATTTTCCTTCATCTTACCTTTAACTGTCATGAGGACAGATCCAGTGGCTGCTTTTCATTTAGCTAATGTGTCTCCTCACTTCCCTCACTCGTGTCTCTTCCTCACATCTTGTTTCCACCCAGTGAGGATGTGAGAGAGAGATGCGAGGACGAAGGAATTTAATTCACCAAACGGGACGTCCTCGCTCACTCCAGCATCATTTTTTGGAGACGGCAACTACTGATGACGCACAGCACCCCAACTGTCGAATATGAAGAAGTCATCTATCAATATGTGGAATTTATTAATATAATAACAGTTTGAACTCTAAAGTTTAATCTTTAAATTCATGTACTATTAATTAACACTTTAAACTGTTACTTAATAATTTTACATAGTGATTGCTGGAAGGAAAACACCTGATAACTGCTCCATGTTTTATCATTTGATTATAGATCTATAGCTGCGTCTGGCTGTCACAGGATAAGACACAAATAGACAATTTAAACCCGTTAATTACTGAAGGAACGGAACCGACGTAAAGGAGCAATAAAAACAGCTGCAGCCTGCAGAATATGTTTAAATAAAATATTGCTTATTTATTTGTGAAAGTCTGTTGTTTTCAGGCTCAGGATGATTTTATAGGAGACACGCAGCTGTGGGACGTCATATTTTTGTGTTTTTTATGATTGATTCTTGATTCATTATTTTTTTATTTTATGAATAAAATATGAAAAGCTGCTGTTGGTGATTTCATTCCTGATCTGCTGTATTACTGTTTACTGTCCCATCAGATCAGCTGACCAATCAATAAAGATATTCAATCAAAGGGGTGTTTGACTGTCTGGTAAAAAACCAGCAGAAGATACACCTTTGGTTCCTCACTCTAAGCTCCTCCAGGAGCCTCTTCGCTCCTCGTCTTCTCCTCCTCTTAGAATGAGCCTTTATATCTACAGAGGGAGCGGGTCCTCTTCACGGAGCCGCCATGTTGCACCGCATGTTTCTACAGTAGTGCAGAACTGACTGGCTCTAGAGAGGCCTTTCATCTTTTTCACTGTAGGTTCTCTTACATGCTTGGAAGGGGAGGGTGAGGGGAGCAGTATTCAGTTGGTTGCAACCTGCAACCTCACTGCTAGATGTCACTAAATCCTACACACTGGTCCTTTAAGGGATTGGATGATCCTCGATGATGGCGGAGGGAGCGGTTTCTGGGTCATGGCTGGAGGACGGAGGACAGAGGATGTGAGGAAGCAGATATTAGCTAAATGAAGAGCACCCTGTCTCTCGTCCCCCCCTTCAGCCTCCCCATTTCTTTCCAGACCTGCCTTTCACCACCTGATCGTATTTATACCCGCCCAGTGTTGGAAGAAATACTCAAATCCTTTTTAAAGGTCCAGTGTGTAGAATTTAGTGGCATCTTGCGGTGAGGTTGCAGATTACAACCAACTGAATACCCCTACCCCTCCCCTTCAAAGCATGTAGGAGAACCTACAGTGGCTGCGAAACTCATGAAAAACATGAAAGTCCTCTCTAGAGCCAGTGTTTGTAGAAACATGGCGGTGCAACATGGCGGGCTCCGTGGAAGAGGACCCGCTCCCTCTGTAGATATAAAGTCTCATTCTAAGGTAACGAAAACATAATGCTTCTTATTTTCAGGTGATTATACACTAATTAAAAAATACTTATGAATATTATATTCCATTTCTGCCAAGTCCGTTCTGCTAGATGCCACTAAACTCTACACACTGGTCCTTTAAGTAAAAGTACCAACATAGTAATGTAAAAATACTCCATTACAAGTAAAAGTCCAGCATGAAAAATCCTACTACAGTAAAAGTACATAAGTATTATGAGCTTGATGTAGTTAAAGTATTGCAGTAAAAGTACATAAGTATTATGAGCTTGATGTAGTTAAAGTATTGCAGTAAAAGTACATAAGTATTATGAGCTTGATGTAGTTAAAGTATTGCAGTAAAAGTACATAAGTATTATGAGCTTGATGTAGTTAAAGTATTGCAGTAAAAGTAGTGGTTTGGTCCCTCTGACTGATATATTATTATATATGACATCATTAGATTATTAATACTGAAGCATCAGTGTGTAAGCAGCATGTTACTGTTGTAGCTGCTGGAGGTGGAGCTAGTTTCAACTCCTGTTTTGTTTGACTGACAGCTGACCTGGCGGAGGGGGCGGGGCCAGCAGTCTGTGTCTGTCTCTTTTTTTGAGGCTGCGCCAGTTTTTCTTAACAACACACAGGCTCATTTAAAGGGTGACGGCGTTGTTTCAGAAATCACCTGAGGACGGTTCCTTCACCGGTGCAGCCTTGTGGCGAAGTGTCTGCACGAGAACAACACCACCTGATCTAATGAGCTGCCCGTCCTCACCACAAACACACAGAGCTGTGAACTGAACACGTGCAAATTGATTGTTTGTGTGGTCGTGTAGATTCAGCACATCCTTCTCTTTTCTTTCCTTTCCTGACCAGCGGCGGCGTTGAAGGTAATAATCCCAGACAGTCTTGTGGTCGCACTGCACACGCTCAAACTCCTCTCTGAGTCTCATTTGGTGATTTATCATAAGAGCCTCTTTGAGGGGCACAGCCTTTGAGTAACGCTGCTTTTTATCTTATTGTCTTTGGGCAAAGTTTGATCTCGACTCTCTTCCTGTTTCCTTTGTACAGAAGAAGAGGAAAACATTAGAAGTTTTGGCCTAATTAAAACTTTCTGCTGTACTTTCTGACTACAGGTGCGTGGATGTTTAAAGACTGCGTGTGAGTGGAACTGACAAAGGCAGCGCTATCTGAAAATCCGGCCCTCGGATTAAAACCATCACACCTGAGCGGAGAGGCAGAGAGTCGGTGTTAACTCGGTTTTAATGCTTTCTGTTTAATCTGGGTGGCAGCAGACTCTCACCTTCATCTGTCTCCCGTGAAGTTTCTCTTTAAAATATTCTGAAAGTGAGCCTCGGCAGGCACACATCTGTGTTTAAACTTTAAAACCGGAGACTCTCTGTGAGCGAGATGTCAGCAATACTCGAGTGAAAGGAGCCGCCGCTTTGAGGCTCAGATTCATCGAGCCGCATTTGAATTTTATGATTTGATGTTAAAGGAGTCGCTGTGATGGAAAATGTCACTTATTGACAGAGAGTGGGGTGAGTGTGTGTTCTCTGGGAAACATTTGTTTCTGAGAGGAGACGCTGCCTGTCACAAGACGAATATTACCAATGCAGAGGACTCTTTTAAAGGACCATACCGCTGCTTTTTCACTGTTAATTACTCTGATCATGACCGATGACTGATTCTCTACCTTCCAGGCTGATTCAGTCACAGATATTTATTTGTTTTATTTATTCTGTGAAAGTCTCCTGGGTGGTGCATTCAAGGACACTCCAAGAACTGACACTGAAGTGCTGTTGTAGTCAGAAAACAACAACAAGACAAACAACAAGCAATCGTGTGAATGACAAGTGATATCGGTTATTTCTTGCATTAAAAAGGTAGCGTTTGTTTTAAGATTGAGACATTATCTCCAGAAACACTAGAAAACTGATTATTGCACTTGACATAAACAGGGTAAAAAGAGGTATTAAATTTTAAATTTACAACATGAATTATAAAAGATGAAATGAAAGAAAAATGTGAATTGGAAATTAGTATTATAATTTCAGGTGAATTTCGGGGAGGAACCATTCAAAAGTAGACATGGTAATAAAAAGTCAAACATGGAGTGAATTTGAAGGTCAAAATGAAGTATTTTAAAACTCTTCTTCTTATGTCAAACTGTAATAATCCAGCTGACATGGTGGAGAGGTTGCAGCTTGGTTGAAGGCTTCTCAAAACTGAATCTGCAAAATGTTCAAGAGAGAAGAAATAAAGTTTATTTTGGATACTAAATTGACTCTGAACACAGCACTTTTTATACTTGATATCCTACCAGAGAACATATCAGACAATATTTTAGGTTATTATGAGGGATTTTGCTTTTAAAGGCAATAAAATAATCCAAAACAGCATCCTGGTTAAAGTTGGTTTATGTCTTGGAGAAGATCATAGAAAAGCTTCAGCTGAAATATTTATGGAGCGATGGGCGCCACTTCTTTTTTTCTCTCCTTTAATTCACTTTTTTTTTTCTTTTATTTCTACTTTTCAACAGGATCATCTCCTCTGTGTTTGTGAGATGTTCTGTCATATGTTTAACTGCTGCAATGAATATAAAGTTCAAAGAAGAAAATAAAAAGTTGCTACTCTCAGATGTCAGTCATGAATGCATCTCTCCCTGTTGGTGCATTATTAGAAAAATACTTGTAGTTATCTTTAAAAAAAGTCAAACATTTTAACGTACCACCAGTTTCAGCTGTTGGATTCAGTTCATTTTAGATCAATAATCCTTCACAGTCGACATTATTTCTTCTGTCAAAGTCTCCTTTGTGGTGTGTTACAGGACATTCCCAAGAACTGACACTGAAATGTTGTTTTGTCAGAAAATCAAACCCAGAAGACAAACAACAAACTAACACTGACACGCTGAGTTTCTTGCTGACTCCTTGAATGCAGCATCACAAAGTTGTTAGAAAATGACAGATTTATGTTTGTCAGGTTCTCTGTTTTTCTTTCTTTAAGTCTTTAAACGTTTAGCTTTGTGTACCAACCCGCACCACCACTTTTGGCAGTTTGCTTCAGTTCATTTCATTTCCACATCTTATTCACCAACTATCTAGTTTATTAATAGAGTTCTCCACAGATTTAGCGTCACACTCATAACATTATCAGACTCACAATGGACAGTAATGTGTGCTGGAGCTGCTGCCTCCAGCAGAGATGAGGAGCTACAGAAGTCTGGTAACCTCACTTCACACCCCCAGATATTTTTACTTTTCAAACTTGTAGTCTTGGGTTTTGTTTTACCAGATTTCACACAGCTCCCTCTGGAGACACAAAAGACTTGGATCAGCATGAAACTCCGGTTAAATCATAAGTACAAAAGATGAAGAACTGAGTTAGAAAATATCTGGTTCTTTAGGAAAAAGTCAAAGGTACAAGACTGTGGACATAAATAAATGTGGTAGAAGTTAACTACGACTCCCAAAGTGCATTTCAGCAACAAACAGCCAATCACCGAGCTTAAAATTTGGTAACGTGCGTTGCTAACGACAGGCAGAAGCTAAAGATTACGATGTTGAGAAAACTGATCTTACAATCTGAGTGGGTTCACTCTATTTCTGGGTCACTTTGAGTGAATTCAGCCGCTGTGGTGCTACTTTTAGTTTAACACTTTAACAACGAAGCATTTTGAGTTCATTACGCTCTAATTCACAACTCTGACCGGCTTCTTCTCCATAGTAACGGCAGCCGAGGCTCATGGGTATTGTAGTATTCTTAGCCGTCTGTCAAAATCATGGACAAAACCTGATTTGTTAGAAATGAAGTTGAAATAATTAAGAAATGATGGTCATAATATAAACCTGTAGGATCGTTACATTATCCAGGAGACTCCTGAGTTTCTATGCTCAGTAATATTGAGGAGATCGTTTAAAAAAATATTTGAAATGGGAATACAGGATGTGTTTCTGAAGGAGGAGGACCACATACAGATTTGGTCGTTTCATCAACTTCTTCTTTATTCAAACAGCATTGTGCTGAATCAAACCCAACGTCTCAGCTTACATCTTCATCAGGGGCCAAACAGGAATAACAGGCTGAAAACCACTTTTTATACACTTTCAAACATCACACAAGGCCTCCTATAGGATAATTACATCACTCAGTAATCAAGCCATCATCGGTGTCACCTGTATGGTTACCTGTGTTTGCTTTACACGTTATGGCGCCATCTTGGTGAACAAAAAAAAAAAAATCAAATTCCAGTATAATTTCCAACAAAGATAAATAATAACATTAAACTTAAACTTGTGAGGAAACATCTCAGTCTAGCTCTTCATCAGTCCATGTGGTGATAGTGTGTTTAATTTACGTATCCAAAATGCTTCACATTACAGAAGCAATAGATCCACATTACCACCTCGCTTACTGCAATTCACTTTCTCAGTGCCTTCAAAGTGTAGACTAGAAATTGTGTTGCTGTGTTCTAGAAAATATTTTACTACAAGTTTGATCCTGTCTTTGGTGTTCTGAAATCTGAATTTTAAACCCATTATTCCTGTTTGGCCCCTGACGAAGACATAAAGCTGAAACGCTGGTCTTTGATTCAGCACAACGCTGTTTGAGTAAAGAAGAAGTCGATGAAGCCACCAGCACCAGCATGAGGCGCTTCTTCATTTAATACAGAATGGGCAAAAACACTTCAGGAACCAGCGGCCCCTCACACTTCGCAACTCTCTACTACTTTTGACACATAAAACTTCTCAGTTCCTCCATATTTAAGGGACGAGACAAGATTAATCATTTCCATAAATTAGCTGCATCTAATACATGTTCTAGTTCATGTTCTGATGTTTTTCCTACATTTCCTTTTCAACATCACTTGGAGTTTTGGACCCGTATGTGCAGCTTCTGTTCAGCTGCTGGTCTGAAACAGCAAAAACAGCAGTCTGCTCTTCTAAAGCAGCAGTTGAATCTACAGCCAGGCCTCAGAGCTTTCGCCCGCTCGCCCTGCTCTCCTCTCACTCTCCTGCTCATGAATAATAAAAATCGGAGCTGAATTATTGATGCAGATTTTTGCACACAATCTGCAGGGGCCATTATCCAGATCTGTGATGGATCTCATTTCACTCTGACAGATTAGATGGATCCACACATCTGCCTAAATTGCTGAGGTGATTACAAGAAGATAATCTGGAGTCGTCTTGATTAGTGCCCGAGCTGAAAGGTTAGAATAAAATTGCACTTTTCCATATGAATGAGGCGGCAGTTTGTTTTTCAAATGTCAGCTCCCCTGACGGACGCATCATCCCCGAGGAGGAGGAGGAGGAGGAGGAGGAGGAGGGGGTGGCAGTCCGGCCTGAAGCCCCGCCCCCCTCCGTCTGTGAAAGGTCAGGGTTCAGCCAGCGTGGCCGAATGAGCGCTCAGATATCCACTTATCTTTTGAAAGCCCACAAACGAGGTAATCCTTTTATTTGACACCTTGAGCAGACGCTCATTACTTGCAGCACTTTCTGCAGCCGGCCAGTCGGATTTCATGTCAAGACGAGTTTCCTTCTGTTTCATTTTTACAAAATATGAAGCTGAGCGAGAGGAAAAGGCTTTCAGCAGCAACACAACACCTACCAACTGCAGATTAATTCAAATAAACTCACATTTACATGAATCTGTTCTTAATCCACAACAAGCAACTATATATTATATTAGTTAAAGGAGTTATTAACAGAGGAGAAGAATAATACTTTTACTTTACGTTATTATTTCAGACTGCCTTCAAACTTTATAATAAAATATCATTAAATAAACCCAGAGGGATTAGGGGGTGTATAATGGAGTCTATCACGAGGTCCTAACATTTAAAGGTTAATTCATTCAACATTTTTAAATTATGGATGAGTATGAGTAATAGATTAAGTGATTACTAATCTGGCCTAATCTATGCTTTTTATCCCCTATTCGACCTTTTTTCTGTGGACTGTGAGCTCGTATGTAAAAAATGTGGTGCTGTAGGACCAAGACGGCATTCTCAAAATACTGTACTGGCCCGAACGTACATTTTTCCTGGAAATTACATTTGAAAAAGCAGGAGTTGTTTTATATTTGAGGACTAGACAATTATTCCTCTTCCAGGTAAATTCCTGATGAGCGAGGACCGAATCATCAACGTCAAGCAGCCAAGACCTGCTGCTGTCACATGAGGAGCTCCAAAAGATGCTCCAAAAATGAAGGAAGAAAAGCTGGAACAAGTGAATATTTGACACTTTTGCTTAATAAATAAATCAATAACTTACACAATTAGTGGACTATGGAAAATATCTGCTGATTAATATCATCCAAATCAATTATTCGAGTCATCGTTTCAGCTCTGCATGAATAAAAAGTCCATTAAAAACATGAATACCTTTGGCAACACTCAAGTTCAGTTCAGTTTTAGGGGATAAAGTAAGAACATTTTAAGATATAAAAGACGTGTTTTGGTTTGTAGTGAAGAAGAAGAAGAAGAAGAGCTGATCGTCTCTCCACCTGGGTGATCTTTAAATGAGTGTCTCTTCTTCTTTATCCTCTGCTGCAGATTATCTCTCCGCTGAGCCCCTTCACCTGACTCCTCCGCTTGTCTTTAACAGGAAGAAAAAAGAAAAAAGGAAAAAGACCTTGGCGAATCAGCCGACACCCTGCGAGGCTGATTGTTGTGTGTGTGCTCTCGTCGTCTTATCTGTGCTCGTCTGATCACAGCCGCTGTTAAACTCCCACGGCAAATCACAGAGAAGAGGCAACTCCCCAGAGAGAGCAGAGAACAGAGGCACCAAAAAACTGAAAAGCATCAATTAACATGCCAGAGGAGGCAAAGGGACTGTTCTCCTCCAAAATACTCCAATATCCCCTGTGGAAATAAGAAAAAACGGCTCAAATCTCTTCAGATTTTCTCTAAAGGCGAGAGGATTCACTCTGAACAGGTGTCATTTATCACAGTTAGACTCTAAACCCATCAGATAGAAAATAATGCTGTAAAACAACCTGTAAAAACTAATAAATACATTAAAACAAAAGGATTTCAGACTGATTTGTGGACAGATCATGGAGGAGGGTTTCAGTCAGTCAACCACATCAAACTTTTTGTCCAAAAATGACCCCCCACATAAAATAGTTCCTGCTCTTGAACCCTGCTTTATCACTAGCCAGGTGTCCAATTAACTGAATTTACAGAATATCGGCAAAGGAAAACTGAAATGAATGCTTGTTTCCATCCACTGCTGTCTTGTGAACATTTGGAGCAGCAGTTAAAGCTCAAATAATGGGGGGGGGGGGGGTCATCAAGTCAGTCCCACTGACTTGATGCTCGCCACGTGTGGAATGTGCTCAGACCACAGCGTCAGGGAGAACCAGAGCGGGCAGCGGGTGTTGTTCAGACTAGCAAACAGATCCACTTCCGCTTTCCCGAACAGAAGAATGAGAGGTGCTGCTTTATATACTGTGTGAGACGCACGTCATCAGTAGGCGTGTCCTGATTGGCCAGCTACGTACATACAAATTTCAGTGGGCGATTGCGTGCGTGTGATTGGAGGAGAATATTACCCATAGCGTCCACTAGAGGGCGGAGCCTGTGTGAGACAGAACTGATGTTTTTGTCTCTTCAGGGAAACAGAAACATAAGTGGACTTTTCCACCTCAGCCAAGCTTAAAAACTTTTTCCTGAATTTTCAGCGTTTCCACTGAAAATGCGAATAAAAAACAAGTGAAAGAAAGCGCACAGTCTCAATTAATGGATGAATCGTTACATCTATGAATTACCAAAATGAACCTTAATAATTAATATAATTCATTATATTATTTATTCTTGGAAATTTCCAAAATGCCGAACTAATCCTCTATGTACAGTGCAACAACAGAACGTGCGGCAATCATTTATTTTGTCTATAAAATGTTAGAAAATATTGAAAAATGTCACATTTTCCTTTCTCCTACATGATGACATCAAATGTCTTGTTTTGTCTGAGCAACAGTCCAAAACTCAAAGATATTCAGTTTACTTTCACATATGTCACAGAAAAGCAGTAATTCCTCACAGGAGAAGCTAGAGCTAAACACTGTTTCACATTTCTGCTTAAAAATGGATGATTAATCAATTATTAAAATACTTGCAGATTCATTTTCTGGCGATCGACTAATCATCTAATCGTTGCAGCTCTAAATGGAATATCAATTACCTTTAACTCTAGGAAAAAACTGGCATTTTTCATTATTTTCTGACATTTCATAGATAAAACGATTAATGGAGAAAATAATTGATGGATAAATCGATAATGAAAATAATCACTTATCATTATGAGAGTACTTCAGTGGTGTAAACTCACTAATTTGCAGTTAAAACAAACTAACAAACCTGTGACAATAATTATACATTAATTTGCTGCAGAGGAAAAGGTTTTTCTATACAGTAAATATGAGCTGTGGGTTATCTGTATGTATGTGGGAGTACAGTGACTGTTTTCACAGATCCATCCTGGATTAAAATGTCGGATCCAAAGGTTAAATAAAAGCCTGAGCCTGAGCCGCTGTGCAGATGTTCCTCTTGACACATCGTCTGATTCCGTCAGAAAACCAAACCTGAAGCCCGCTCGGCTTTATCAGAGGAAATCATCAGGCTTTAATAGTTTTTTAATGAGTTTGTGGAATGCACTCTGGCGACAGTCTAATAAAGGACAAGCTCTGCACAGAGACTCGGGCTGAATAATGTATAAGGGCAGAGGTAGAACTGATGAAAAGATGATGAGAGGCATTCCTGAGAGAGGGAGCGAGCGGGCGAGAGGAAAGGTAAGTTGAAAGAGAGGCCCAATTAATCTTCATGTGCTTACAGAAGAAATTAAACAAAGGCGGGAAAAAGGACGAGGGAGAGAATGGCAGTTTGAGGAAAAAGGCGGCGAGACCTGCAGAGCTGGAAGAGAGCGTCCAGGTGAACAAAGACTCTGCGATCTGTTTTAATGATTTCATTTTCACTTTCAGCAAAGCAGGCGAAGCTGAGAGTGAAGAAAAGACTCCTAAAGGAAAGTTGCGTCAACTTTCAGGAAGCATCAGAAGTACCTCTGTGTTAAAAGAAAACACATTATTCTTCCTTTCCCTACCTCAACATCCTTTACTCTCCTAACTTTCCCTTTTTTCCTACCGCCTCCTTTCATTCCCTACTTCTTCATTTTCCTCCCAACTGTGCCTCTTCCTCTTTTCCTTCCTTTCCTTTCTGGACTCCTCCCTTCCTTCCCTAAGCCAAACATACAAACCAGGTGCAGGGAGGGAGAGGAGGAGGCAGGAAAGGAAAGGAGGAGGTAGGAATGTAATGGAAAAGAAGAAGAGGTAAGAAAAGGGAAGTAGGGAAGAAAATGAGGAGATAGGAGAGTAAAAGTAAAGGTAAGAAATCAGAAAATGGAGGTAAGGAGGAAAAGGAGAAAGTAGGGAAGGAATGAAGGAGGTTCCACTTTAGGAAAGGTGCTAAGGAGGAATAGAAATAATCAGTGATGTAGGGAAGAAAAGGAGGAAGGAGGAAAGGAAAAGAGGAGGTGCAGAGGGAAAAAGAAAGTTAGGAAAGTAAAGGATGGTGAAGTGGGGAAAGGTGTAGGAGAAGAGGAGGTAGGAAATGAAACAAGGAGGTCTAATGGGAGGTTTGAAAGAATTGGAGCAGGTATAGGATGAGGTAGAAAAGTAAAGGAAAAGAAGAAGATTTAAGGAACAGAAAAAGGAGGTAGAAGGTTGTTATTAAGGAAGGTTGCTGATTACTATTAATAACAAGAAATCAGCTTTAGGATCTGATTAAATCAGCATATAAAGAACTGAAACATGTTATCAGACAGGGGAAGCGGAATCACAAAGATAAATTGGAGGGCAAACTTCAGCTGAGTGACACCAGACGTTTGTGGAATAGCATGAAGCTAATCACAGGCTAAAGTCCTGCCACTGCTAGGTTACAGGAAGGGGCTGTGAGTGCAGTGCTGATGAGGGTAACCACTTCTTTGCCAGGTTCAACGGACATGATTTCTCTGCTGAGTTTGAATCAGTCTGCTCCACTCTCTCACTAGGGGGGTCTAATGGTAACCCCAGCCCCCCAATAACGGTCACCTCTGATGAGGTCTGCTCCCAGCTGAGGAGGCTCAGGACAAATAAGCACCTGGCCCAGTTGGGGTCTTGCCACATGCCCTTAAGGTGTGTGCAGACCAACTCAGTGATGTGCACCAGTTCATTTTCTCTCTGTCTCTCTCCCAGTTCAAGATCCCTGTGGGATGGAAAACCTCATACATTGTGCCTGTGCCCAAAAAAACCAATTGCTCGGGGACTTAAAGACCTCAGGCCTATAGCTCTCACCTCTCAGCTCAGGAGATGCTTCGAAAGAGTTGTACTCGGGCATTTCAGTCTGCAGGTTTCTGCATATTAAGATCCACTCCAGTTTGCATATAGGAAGGGTGTTGGAGTGGATGATGCTGTACTCTATATGTTTCACAGAGTCTACAGCCACTTAGAGTCAGCTGGTGCATCTGCAAGAATCTTACCATTACGATACCATTATTACCAACATAGGCGCATCCAAAAGCACCATTTGTCCCAATTTTTACACCTGCGACTGCAGGCAGAGTCCAGCATCTGGCTGCCACCTGCAGAAATTTTCTGATGATTCAGCACTTATTGGCTACATCCTCAAAGACAATCAATCAATGAGGTGTTTTCCTCTTATAAGTACCTTGGTGTCCTGAACTGGAAAGAGAACACCAGTGCCATCTTTAAAAGGGCCCAGTCCAGCCTGTTTCTCCTCAGGAATCTCTGGTCTTTTGATGTCAGCAGGTCACTCCTGCACGTGTTTTATCAAAGCATTTTAGCAAGTTTCCTGTTTTATACCGTTGTCTCTTGGGGATGCGACTTAAGCTCAGAGGACAGGAACAAGATCAATAAACTGATCAGGAGGGCAGGATCCATTATTGGCTTGACCCCTGACTTGCTGGAAGTGATCATGGAGCAAAGAATGGGTAGAAAGTGTTTATTTACTATGTTTTTAGTGAGCTGAAGAGCTCTTTTAGCGACAGCCTTGTTATGCCCAGGTGCTCTCAGAGAGATGCAGGAAGTCTTTTGTACCTGTTGATGATGATGATGATGATCTGATGTTGATATTTAGGATGGTGGTTGTACTGAGGATTGTGGTAACATTGGTGTCCATGAATATGTTGATGTTGATGTCATGTATAACCACTAACATATAGTAGTTAGGGATGTGCAGAGAGCCCAGTATTTGTATTTGTATCTGTGTTTGTTGAGGCAGCAGAATTATTTGTATTTGTATTTAAATAAAAGTGGAAATAGGCGTAAAAATCCTGCTTTTATTTTTAGTACACTTCTGGTTTTAGGATATTAAAGTGTTAAAATAAGTGTTCATTAATAAACTATTTTGCGAGGGGGGTCCACACACTGGGTCTCAAACTTTGGTTTCCCAGACCATCAACAGCTGCGCTGACTACTCGACTAAAGCTCAGCTCCGCTGCACACAGAGACCTGCAGCTATTTATACATCCATGACACACAGACAGCACAGCGGAGCAGAGGAGAGAGACAGAGACAGCGATGGGACCGACCTGCGTGCTGTTATTCAACATGTTTTTTTCCCTTCCCCAAAACAAATCATTTCTAAAATATTTGTATGTAATAAATATTCGTAAAAACCCACTATTTGTGCTTTTCCGAATCCCGTATTTGTGTCCACCCCTAATTCCCACTTGATTACCTCATTTCCTTTCCTCCCTCATCAAGCAGGATGAAGAAAAGGGAGTAAAGAAGGACATGAGAAGTCAGGTGAGAAAAGGTACAGAAGTAGGAATAGGGAATAAAGGAGAGGAGAGAAAGGGAGAAGCAATGAGTTAGTAAAGGAGTGGAGGCAAAGAGCAAAGGAGGAGTAAAGTTAAAGAAGAGGTAGAGGAAAAATGAGTGAAGGAGGATCTGTGTGTGTTGACCATTTTCACACTTCGCTGCATCTTAACATCAGACATTAGTTCGGCTCTTGTTGTTTTTATCTATCCGAGCATCCTTCAATAATTATCTCCACTCATTAATTCCTCTCTGCTCGTCTTCCTCCGGCCCTCCATGTTTGTGACGCTGCATCCGTGTAACATCATCATGTACAAACGCAGAAATGCCATCATGCGTGAAGAATCTGCTGTACGCTGCACCTGAGCCGGCCTCTGATGAACCGAGGTCAGACGTCGTGTCAGAAGGCGTCGACATGTTGTTTGTGTTTCATCAGCGCTCGTCGAGTGAAGTGAAGTGAAGCACGAGTCAGTATGTAAATGAGAGAGAGAAGAAGCTCCAGACAAAGAGGGAGCAGGAGGTAGGAAAGGAAATGAGCAGAAAAAAGGTCAAAGAGAAGGACTGGAGGAGGCAAGGAAGGAAAAGAGAAGCTGTAAGAGAAGAAAGTAAAGAAAAAGAAAGGAATGAAAGAAAATGATGGGGAGCTAGGAAAGGAAAGAATCAGAAGGAGGAGGTAGGAAATGAAATAAGGAGGTATTAGAGGAGTTAGTAAAGGAAAAAAGTACAGAAGTAAAAGAGAAAGTAGTAAAGGAAAGAAGGAGATACAGATGGAAATGAGGAGGTAGGAGATAAAAACAAAATAAGGGAGGGTGGGATGCTGAGGTAGGTAGTAGGAGGAATAAGGAGGTGTAGAAGGGAGAAAGGATGTAGGGAAGGATTGGAGGAGGTGAGAAATAAAATAAAGTAAAAGTTTTGGAACTAAATGAGAAGGTAGAAAGGAAAGGAGAAAGGTACTCTAAGGAGGCGAGAACTAAGAGAGAAATAAAAAATGAGATAAGAAAAGAAAGGGGTGGAGGTCAGGACAGAGTGAATAAAAGGAGGACGTACAGAAAGAGATAAAGGAAATGAGAAGAAGTTAAGTAAATGAGGAGATAGGGAAGCAAATAAGGATGCAGGGGAAGGACAAGATACAAAAAGGAAAGGGAAAGGAGGAAAAATAAGGAGGTAGGGAAGGAGAGGAGGAAGGAAACAAAAGGAGGACGTACAGAATAAAAGACAAAAAGAATGGATGAAGGAAAAAGAAGTATAGAAGAAAATGGAAAGAATGAGGAGGCTGAGAAATAAGTACGATGGCAGGGAAAGTACGAAGAAGACAGGAAAGGTAACGAGAATGTAGCCAAGGAAAGAAGGAGGTGAATGAAAAGAGAAATATGTAAAAAGATGAAGGTACAAAGGAAATAAAGGGAAACAAAAGAATATGAAGAATGTACGTAGAAATTAAAAAAAGGATGTAGGTGAAAAGGACAGGACAGGAGATATAAGGAGAAAAGATCTGTTGAACAGAGAAAGAGCTTTTAGGCCGGAGGAAACCACAACAGTTAGAGACAGTTTGACGTGTTGGACAGAGTTGTGTCTCTTCAGTCGAGCAGCGGCAGGTTTTTTTAGAGCAGTTTGCTTTCTTTTTGTGCAGTGATTAAACTCTAATGAAAGTGTTGAACAGGAGGGCAGCGGGAGGTCGGGAAGTGAGGATTAACGCCGGGGTTATCGTGCCCAGGTGGAGAGATCACCTCTCATTTCCATAAACTGCCACTTACTGCAGGGCCCGCTGTGTTTGGCCCTCTAATACCTGCTCATTTATTCCAACACATTCAGCCGCCAGGGGTCAGAGGTCACGGTCCGATAAGTCGCAGTGACCTCAGAGGCGGCGTTTGTTCTGGGTTCACCATCTGCTGAACCTGAATTACTGGGGAGGAGCAGGAAAAAACATCATGTGCTATCAGTTGGCCTGATGGTAAAGCACTTCATTTACATGTTTTTATAAATGTTCTATTAAAAAAAAAAGTTAACATTAATTTTCAAACTATTACAGCCAGAAGTTGAGTCTGTACAACTTGCTGCAGTAAAATGAAGCCTAAAGACCAACTGAGAACATCTATTTGCTTTTAAAAGCCAAAATTTAAATGTATTATCCACACTGTTAAAAATGAAGCTTTGATTTTAGGATTTTAATTTCTTGGACATAAAGTATTGTGTAAAAGTTTTAGGCACTTTAGATGTTTAGATTCTTCTCCATAATGCAGCACCATCAGGAGGCGTCTGATGGTCCCAAATGTATTCTGCAGCATGACAACGAGCCCAAACATCCAGCCAGAGTCATAAAGAACTATCTTCATCAACAAGAAGAACAAGGAGTCCTGCAGCAGATGGTTTGGCCCCCACAGAGCCCTGATCTCAACATCATGGAGTCAGTCTGGGATTACATGAAGAGACAGAAGCAGCTGAGACGCCGAAATCCACAGAAGAACTGTGGCAACTTCTCCAAGATGCAGGAACAACCGTTTCCAAAGTGCCCATTTTTATAGTTTGTGGTAGATTATGTTCATCTTTGCTGTCTGAACAACATCAACTTGTATTCTTCTGACTAAGGCCGTATTCAGACCAAAGCAGGTGCGGCTGACTGCTGTCTAACAACTGACTGCATGTCTTTAGCAGAGCAGACACACCACTAATATGATTTAGACTCTCCGACTCTGTTACTTCAAAGGTCAGCACTGTCATAATGATTTTTGGTCAATGGCAGGAACTCGCATGTCATAGTTCACTGAAACTGAACACGACATGACAAGTTTTGTACTGATTTGCTTCAAAATTGGACAAATAAACCTTACTGCTGTAAACAGAATCAGAAAACAATAATTTGGATCAATCAACGTTTGATGAGTCATTCATTTAATCAAGTACTCATGAGCAGTGATAACAGGTTCCTGTTTGTGTTTGGTGGGGCTGCACCTTTGTTTACATCTGGGTCAAAGCCAAAACAAGACTCAGATAAGTCCCAACATACATAAACATGTTAATAGTTAGCATTCAAATATATACAGCTAAAAACATTGATTCAGACTCATTGCTAGCCTTCTGCTGGAAGCAAAGTTGTAGCCTAACTCTGTGTCATTCAACAAGAGTCAGCTGGGTTTATTTGACAAAGCTCTCTGTGCGTTCAGGACTTTAGAGGTGCTGTGTGCAGTCACTGCAGATCCAGCGCTACATTTTTATTTTATTTTTTACATTTCTACACCTGTTCAATAAACAAGTTTTTTAGCGAACAGATTGGCTGAGTCTCCTTTTGCAGCTTTCAATCTTGTGTTTAACCCCCCGCCGCTTTGATTGAACCTCAATAAAAAGTTCAGTTTAACAAGCTGAGTCTGGGATTTCAAGCAGCATTGTCTCGGCTTTTATTCTCATTAAGCATGTGGGAGATGATGATTTCTTCTCTTCTTCTCTGCAGCAGGCTGAGGTGGAATTACACCCCGGTGCTGCTTTTCTTCTGGGTGCTTTTATGGATCTCAGCCTCTCCTGCAGCAGGGTGGCAGATTATTAATCAGATTCATAAATAATAAAAGATGGCAGCGAGGCCCCTGGGCGCTGGGGCCACTGCTTCTTCCACAGCGAGGAAAAATGATGGAGGATAAGTCGGAGGGAACAATATTAACACAAAGCCAGCTGGATTTATCCAAAGTCTGCTTACAGTCCACCTGAGGAGGAGGCTGCCGAACGTCTTTATAAAACCTGAGCTGGTTAATATTCTGCAGGCAGCTCAGGACTGCAGGGGAAATTAGCATGAGGCTAATCTCTCTAATTCTCTGTGTGTTTAAGCTAACGGTGCTGCTAACCTGCTACCTGAGAAAAGAATGACTTAATGAAATGTCACAGGTGACCTCTGCGGTGCTTGGACCACAGACTGAATCTGTCATGAATTCAAATATTCAATGACTTTGTGAGTATAGTTCTTTGTCCAAAAAAGTATTAAAACGAGCTTCCAGCTTTCTGCATGTTAACTTTCATTTTTATCATATAAACGCAGATATTCTAATAATAACCGATAGCAAACAAATAAAATCTGGGTAAAAAATAACATTAAGGCGGGTGGTAATACATGCAGCCTAATGCGACAGCTCACATGGTAAATTTACTCTATTAGTTGCCAACTATTAAATTGATCACCAAATATTTTAATAATCGATTAATCGTTTTGAGTCGTTTAAAAGTATCAACATCCATGTTTCCCAAAGTCCAAGCTGACGTCCTCAAATGTCTTGTTTTGTCCACAACACAAAGATATTCAGTTTACTGTCACAGAGACTAAAGAAACCAGAAAATATTCACATTTAAGAAGCTGGAATCAGAGAATTTGGACTTTTTCTTTTTAAAACATGATTCAAAATGATTAATCGATGATCAAAATAGTTGATAGTAACCTAAATTAAAACAAGGAAGTAGTGAAATACAACACACACTGTTATATGTCTTTCTGTTTTCTAAATGTGTTTACTGTGTCAAAATGAAATAACATGTTAAAAGGACAATTTAGCTGTTTGTCTTTAAAAACTGGATGAATTGTTTTTCATTGTGAGGTGAATTTTCCATCCAATATTTAAATGAAATCACAACACAGATTAGGTGAGGGGCTGTACTGCATTTCAATGATGTCCAGCAGAGAGCAGCACAGAGCTGCCAACAGTAAATACAAAACACTGTCACACACTGTTGACGTCATTTTCTTTACTTTCTTTTTAAAAAAAATTGTATTTGTGTAGTTAATATTATGACGTCATGCAAGTTAGCATGTGACGCCATCTAGTGACATCTAGCAACTTTTCGAGCAGGCTGGTGAACTAACTGGGTGATTGGGTGACCTTTAAAGGTGCAGTACGTAAGATTTAGTGGCATCTAGCGGAACGGACTCTGCAGTAATGGAATATATTTATTAAATAAATACATTTTTTATATATACAGAAAAATAACATTCTCATGGTCCTAATACTATTTTTCTGGAGCTTCTTCTCTCTCTCATTTACATACTGACTCGTGCTTCACTTCACTTCACTCGACGAGCGTTGATGAAACACAAACAACGTGCCGACGCCTTCCGACACGACGTCTGACCTCGGTTCATCAGAGGCCGGCTCAGGTGCAGCGTACAGCAGATTCTTCACGCATGATGGCATTTCTGCGTTTGTACATGATGATGTTACACGGATGCAGCGTCACAAACATGGAGGGCCGGAGGAAGACGAGCAGAGAGGAATTAATGAGTGGAGATAATTGTTGAAGGATGCTCGGACAGATACAAACAACAAGAGCCGAACTAATGTCTGATGTTAAGATGCAGGGAGGGAAGTCAGGTGTGAAATGTGTGTATACACACACACACACATACACATACACACACACACAAATGAGCAGGTTTACATGTACACTACTATCTTGGCCTCACCAAGTTTTAGGAATTGGGAAATAACATCATGTCCTGCACTGCAAGACATCTCCCATCTTCACCAGAGCAGAATTAAAGGACTAAAACAACATAAGAAGGAAAATATTAACTCAAAATAATTAATATTTATAATAGCAAATAAAGATCAGAAGCCACAATTTTATTTTAATAAAAAATTTTTGATCCAGTTTTTGAATGGAATCAAAAAGTTTTCTGTCTAAATAAATGTGTGGTTTTGTGTCTGTGAGCGTGCGTCCATGTACATATGATGTGTGAATAATTACACTTCCTCCATATGTAGGAAAGACTCTCATGTCTATGACTTGCAAGACAACTAAACTGATTGTATGACTCCAAAGTTGGTCGTGTGAGGGTTAAAATACTGTGATTTGATGATATAGCTTTATATCTAATGGTTTCACAGGCCACTATTTGCCCGCCACTGCTCTATGACAAGTCAAAAATATTTAGGAAACAAGGATTTTCTACCTTTTCTCCTCTGGTCTCTTCCTCTCTCTGCTTCTTACAGAAACACAAGCAGACAGTCACACACTGTAAATGCATCCACTTAAATACACACAGTCATGCTAAACAGCTTAATGTTCAATTAAAAGAAACCAGCAAACAGTATAATCAACACACTCAGTGACTGTCAGAGTTTATCATCTTTATTGTAAACTGAACTACACAGTTATGGGATTTTAATTAAAGAACAGGCAGCTGAGAGCACAGCTCGTCCTCCACTGTTAGCTGCTCTCTGATGACCCAGAACGTCCTCACAAGAAAAACGACAGTATAGGTCTAAAATTCAGGATCTATAGTTATGTTTGAGTGATAGACGCCATCTAACGGCTGTAGTAATTATGATGAAGTGACGCAATTCAGATGATTAATATAAGGTGACTTCCTTCTTAGGAGAGTTTTTTTTTTTTTTTTAATTGAAGTAGAAATTGTACAACAATATATGGCAAGTGATACATCATCAGTAGTGGGCTCTTTAGAAAAAGGAGCGCACAATGTAAACAGTTAAATTGTGTTTGTACAGTAGTTTCCAGTATAAAAGTACTTGTGATGAAATGAGGTAATTTTTGAACAAACAAGTCACAACATAAAAGAAAATGAATACCACCAATTTCCCTGGGAACACGATACCGAAAGCTGTTATTTACTAGAAAGGCTCTTAACCACCTGATCTTTAAGGTTCCAGCTATACAGTCAAAGTCAATGACCTGTACACCACCATCTTCATCTTCTTTTACCATGGTTGCTTCTTTAAATAATGATGTTTTCTTTTCCACATGTAGTCAAAGTTTCACTTGTTGATGGTCTTCTGTGCTTTGTTAGATATGGAAAGAGAATAAGCTGGATAAATGCACCTTCAAAGACTTTCTATCTTTGTTAAAAAAACTGACCAAAAAGAGAAAGATGTATATCATGTATAGCTTATAATTCACACTGTTCAAGTTCAGTTGTAAACAGATGCTTTGGAGAATAAATTTATAATCTGAATAGCCTTTGGAACCTGCTCAACATTTTTCAAAAACAAAGTTGTGTCGTCTGCCAGCTGACTTACGACTATTTGGTTCTCAAAGACATTGTGCAATATCTGAATTTTTGATAAGAATTGACAGCATTTCCACTGCAACTAAGAAGATTGATGATGAAATCGGGCAGCTTTGTTTTATACCTCTGCTAATTGTAAAACGAGGGGAAGTAGCACCTGATAAAGATATTGAGCTATTAGTGTCATGATAAAAGCATTTGATTACATTTTTGAAATTCAAAACCAGTTCCAACACCTTGAAAATAAAAGGATGTTCTACCATGTTGAAAGCTTTATAAAAATCAAGAAAAAGAATAAATGGTAAATGGAGTGCACTTATAGAGCGCCTTTCTAGTCTTCTGACCACTCAAAGCGCTTTTACACAACAAGCCACATTCACCCATTCACACACACATTCATACGCTGATTGCAGAGGCTGCCATTCAAGGTACCAACCTGCTCATCAGGAGGAGTCTAATCATTCACACACACACTCACGCACCCATTGCACAGCCTTCGGGAGCAATTTGGGGTTCAGTATCTTGCCCAAGGACACTTTGACATGTGGACTGGAGAAGCAGATCGAACCGCCAATCTTCCGATTAGTGGACGACCTGCTCTACCTCGTGAGCCACAGCCACCATCATCATTTATATAATCTCTATTTTCAAGCAAGTCTAAGACTAGGTGCACATTGTTATGTATTGATGTACCTTTTATAAATCCTGACTGGGTGTCACTTATTATTTGAGAAAGCCCTTCGTTGAGATGACTTGAAAATATGTGTGTCAGCAGTTTGTGATCATTGTTGAGGAGCGTCATTGGTCGCCAATTATCCAATATTTTGGGATCTTTACCTGGTTTTGGAATAAGAACTATTATACATTGCCTCATGGTCTGTGGAAATGATACATTTTCTATAGTTTCTTTTAGTGTTTCAAATAAAAGTACTTTGATATGTTCCGAAATATATTTATAAAAAGTAGCTGTAAGACCATCTGGGCCAGGAGAGCGATCAGGAGTCAAGCACTGCACTGCTTTCTTACATAAATTGGGTAAGTTGGCCCTGGGTACCTAAATTTCATATCCTTAATAAGATAATTGATTTTGGAAAGAAATCTCTTATTCTGGTTTAAATTATTTTATCCATAAATATTCCCCAATATGCCAAAGGACTGCTCGATTGACAAAACACATAGCATCCAGTGTCCGTCCATACTTTTTTTGGAAGTAATTATTTTTCCGAGGGAAGTTGTTCAATACAATTGCAGTACCTGCAGAGCGACTGGTTCCATGACAAAATAAAATCTCATCACCCCATTGGTTGGTCCAGAACTTTTCATTAGTTTCATTAAAATTAATATCTTTTAGCAAAACAAAGTGTGGTTTCTTGCTTTTGCCTTTCATTTAATACTGTCTCTAAGGCCCCTTGTATTAAGTGAAATGAAACAAAAATCTGATTTAACAGAGCATTGAAGAACAACTAAAAATTAAAAATAATAACTCGAGGTTTGTTTGCTGGAAAAAGGCTTTAGAATATGGACATAAGGCAGTGTCCCTTTGTAGGCAATCAACTGACATGTCCTTCTTCTTCCAAGTATTTGGTCAGTAAAGTGACTTGAGTTATGAACTTGGATAAATAGGTAATTAGGGGACCACAATTCTTTTTCCATTCATGTAGCCAGCCGGCCCTCTGAAATACGCCTGCTGACCTGCTTCTCTGACTTGCTTGATCTGTGGCCATACTGCAGCCTCGCCTCCTTGTCAGCCGGCAGGATGAGCTCTGCAAAGTTTAGATTCTCCTTGCACGCTGCAGAGCTCTTGGTCAGACACCAGAGCTCATCTCTGAAGTGCGTCATGGTGAACTGCATGACGACATGGCGATGCCTGCCTGCCTGCCTCCTTTTTGTCCAGCCGATGTACAGAGACAACAATGCTGTTAATCCTGTCAGTCCATTGTGGAGCGATCTTGAGCAGAATCTGTGACACCTTCTCTCTAAATACATAGATAGATTTATCTGACAATCAATACTGCTTCACCTGAAGAGGTTACCACATACACTTACAAACTGTCGAGGATTAAATTACACAATAATTGTGGTCCTCTAAGGGACTGTGTATAAAAAGGGGGGCATTTTTGCCCACTGAACTCTTGGATCTAAAAAAAATAAAATCTGTCGAGCTGCCTCTTGTTGCATAGTTGTGATTGTCTCTGAAGGGATTAAAGTAGTTGGACAGATATTCGGGGACCTCATTATGAACAATTTTATGGGTAAGTCCCAACTTAATTTGTATGACTCTTCTTTCAACTGGAAGCCAATTAAGTTGTTGAAAATATGGTAAATCAAGATGTGTATGGGGAGGTAACTTTAATACAACTCTGATTAACTTGTTTTGGGCAGTCTGGAGTTTAATTTTGATGCGCTGTGGTGTACTATTAAATCCGTAGGTGGCAGAATAGTCAAAGTGACATTAAACTAATGCTCCAGCTAACGTCTTTAGTGTTGATCTATACAACAACCCTGATTTTCCAGCCAGAAATTTGGTCTTTTGGCAGATTATTTAGTAAGGGCTTTCATAGCCATGGCTTCCCCTGATAGATGTTTATCTAATGTACATTTTTAATAGTTCACTGTATCTTTAGCTAAAATAACTGTCTCTCCTACCTTCATCTCTGGGGTCTTTCCTAGTTTAATTCTGGATCCAAATAGGATGGCCTCTGTTTTCCCTGCCAAGTCCCAACATTTTGAAGCTCCTCACTCAAAGACTTTTCCATGACTGCTAAATGAGTATGAATGTGATAAAAAAGAGTGGACCTACGACACTCCCTTGAGGGACCCCACAACTGATAGTTTTAGCTTTGGAAAATGTCCCATTGACATCCACCATCTGTGTCCTTCCAGAGAGGTAAGAATTGACCCATTTTGTGGCTAACTTGCTAAACCCCATGGCCTTTAGCTTAAACAGCAGGATACTATGATCTACAGTATCAAAGGCCTTTTGAAGGTCTAACATGACCATTCCTTTTTGATGCGGTCTGTTAAATATAAAATGCAGGTTTCTGTGGAATGGGATTTCTGAAACCTGACTGTAGTTAAAATATGTTGTGATTCAATAAGTATTTATCTGTTCATGTATAATCTTTTCGATGACTTTGGAAAGGACACTTAAGATTGAGACTGGTCTATAATTTCCTTTCTCAAACCTATTAACTTCTGATAGAGAGGAATGACTCTTGCCTTCTTGAGATCTGCGGGTACCTTCCCTTGCTCTATAGAGAGATTAATTAAATGGGCCACAGCAGGTGTAATACACTCTGCTGCATCCCTTAGGAACCTGGCAGGTATATTATCTAAACCTGTTGCTTTATTGTAATTCAGTTCATTCAGCCTCTTAAGGATTGTATTCTCTGTTACTCTGTTAAAAGAAAACGAGTCAGCTTGAAGCCCTTAAATAAAAGCTCTCAACCTGAATGACAAATGAGATCCTTTACCGGACTGTTTGTAACTGATGTAAAGTATGAGTTCAAACATTCTGCCACTTCATTTTTAACTGATATAACTTTACCATTAAAGTCCAAACTAAAACCGCTGGGTTTGTTTTTTAGTTGCTTGCTATATCCTAACTCTTTTAGAGATTTCCACAGCTTGCGTGAGTCATTTCTGTGTTCAGTTACTTTTTCTCAAAAAAATATTCCTTTTCTTGCTCCTTGAGCCCCCACAGATTCATATCCCAGTGGAGTTTTTAACGTTCAAGCTCCAGGACTTTCTCTCCCAGATTGGCATTCCCTGTCCCGGCAGTGTTGGCATTAGATACCTCCGCTTCATCTTTTGATTTCTTGAGTGGGACTGGAATTTTGGTGGGGGTTTTGGGTAGGGGACGCCGTGCCTTTGAGGATGAGGTTTCCAAGTCATCGTTGCTATCATTACCACAGTAATTGTGTGAGGACAGTTCTGTAGCAGCAGTAACGTTACCCTTCGTCTGGTTAGGATTCGGCATTACAAACAGTGACGAGAATAACGTTAAATAAAAAGTCGGAATTCAAACAAACAGAGCTCTCAAGATAATGTGCCCTCAGCCATTTTGCCAGAAGAGCCCTTCTTAGAAGGGGTCGGTAACCCCAGACCTGCGAAAGATCTTGAGAGTGACCATTTTAACCCAAACCATGATATTTTCCTAACCCTACCAAGTGGTTTTTGTGCCTAAACCTATCCAGGTCTTGACCACAGCGTAAAACATCATTATTTTTTAACAGTGATTTGTAACAGTTTTGGAAAGTGGCGTATTACGCTCCTATGGGTCGGTCTAGAGTGCAGGTACAATCAGCCTATGTGGTCGTTTCATTATGAGGATGTGTTGGATGACCAGACGTCATTAATCCTACAGCAAGTCAACTTCCTGTGATAGTGATGTCTTTAACTGCTGGATCTCATCAGCAGCATGTGGACAGAGTCTACTGTCAGGCTCATCTACAGCACAGCAACTGATATCCTGATATATTGATAATTATCAAGGATAAAAAGACAATAAAGAGGGAAAATGGGGTAAGATGGTTGATATTCAAGTCAGACAAGACCAGTTAAAAAACACATGTAATAACAAAACAAAGACTGAGCTATAAAAACAAGCAAAACAAACTTATGATTGACTTTTCATCAACGTTTTCTTTGCCAAGAGTTTAAAACCCCTCTCAGTCTGCTGTTGCTGTCAGTGTATAAAAATGTAATTTTTTTCTATGGACCTCTTGAACCTAAAAGGAATAATATTAGTTAAACTACCTCATAATTATTATCATCTGTGATAAGACTAAAATAGTAACCAGCAGCTGTATTCTTTACAGTTTTGTAAGTGAGACCAAACTTAATTTGAATAATTCTCCCATGTTTTTATATTTTGAATCTGTGTGCTTTTGTTATGTGTAGCTGGTTATATGACAATTTTATTAGTTACATCAGAAACAGTTACAGGACAGCCATCAAACATTTTGATGGCTGTCCTGTAACTCTTTGTCTTAGTATCAATGAAATAGCTTTGGAGTTATTGGAAGATGTATGTTTCTGTTTTTATAGAGCTAGTCGAGCAGTTTTTCCCCTGATTTCAGCCTTTTTTCTGCCGATTTTAACACTGTATAAATCTCTCTTTCACCTCTGACACACACACTGAGGAGTCCACAGGAAGTTCAGCGGCGTTGCAGCTGCGGCCTCCTCTGAAAGCTTGAGGACAATTCACCAGCGGGCATCGAGGCGTCTCTGAAGGCTCCCTCGTCACGATTTTATCTGCTGAAAATCAACCTGTCAGAGCTGCGAGGGTTTAATGGAGAAGGAGAGAAGAGAGAAGCTAAAGGAGGAAAAAAAACAGAAATGACCAGTCACCAGTTTTAATTTCCCTTCCATGATTTGGTTTCATCGCCTCCACGTGAATGATGGCTCGTCTGGAGTTATCATTCAGCGATTTACAAAGTTTCTTTTTTTTAAAGTGTTTGCTGAACATCTTGTAGGAAGTTCTGGGCAGTAAAGCGTGGCCACTCTCACTAATCGTCTTCTAACAGCCAGCAGAGATATGCTTCACACGCTGCAGGAAAACAGATTAACAGTTTGGGTGCGATTATTAAACTTAATGACAGATGAAGCAGCAGAGCAGACGACACTTTAACCTCACCACAGGTCAGTCATAAACACGTCAAAATGTATAATCAAAGTAATAACATCATTCCTAATTAATACACAGGTATCTTCTCATGCACTGGCCACTTTATTGTAATAATGGAGGCCTTTTTATTTGTGCGTGTGTCACTTTTAAGTATTACTTATTGTTACTGTCATCTTTTTTATGGTCTGATGGTGCTTTTTTCCTTTTTTCTTGCCATTTTTACTAATGTCTGTTTTATTTCTCTCCCTGTACTTGTTTTTATTGTTGTACTCATAAACTCACCGAAAGCAAATCAGCCAAAAGAGCCAGATATTTCCCTCAGGAGTTGGTAGAGAGCAAAAACAGCTAAAAGAGAGTGAATATTGGACTTACATTCACCAGGTGGACAGAAACACGACTCCTAATGAATGATAATGTTGCTCCGTAACTGCTGGATGTGGAAATAAACAACTGTTTGCTAACAAGTTCAACATATCAACTTAAAAGCTGATGATATGTCAGAGTTGTGTTCACTACTTGTTTCTCATGAAAACTAGTGAACAAAAAATCAATTAATGCAGGTTTAAAGCTTCAGAATTTCCCTATTTAAGGTGACTTTAGCATCAGTGGTTTTAACTATAACCCACGAGTAATTAACATTAGTGTTGGCTTGTTGTCATTTTTTGCAAAGAGTCAGGATTTAGCTACATGTTGGCTACATGTTGTATAGTTACAAATCTTGTCCAAAATATCATTTTCTTCCTTCCCATCTTCCTCCCCCTTCTCCCCTTCCTCATGTTTTTCTCCCAGTTCGTCCTCCCACTCCTCCCTCTCTTCCTCCTCCCCCTCCATCGGGTCATTTTTCACGCGTGACATCTGCAGGATGTCACACCTGAGCAGCGTGTCTCTCTCTGCTGAAGATCTATGAGTCCTGGATTTCATATTTTCAGTTTATTTACCTCGTCATTTGTTTTCATCTTTTTTTACTGATGCGGGTCATTTGACAGTTTGGAGTCGTTTTCAAATCTCCGCCACATGAACGCTCATACATTATAGCTTTGTGCTTTTCCCCCCTCGAAGGCTGCCACAGGCTGCAGAGAGAGGAGGAAATATGTTTCCGCCACATGCTGATTTACAGCGAGCTGCTGGTGGAGGCTGATAGATATTTGTTTCCATGCGGCCGCCGGGAGTCAGATGGCGACTGTTGCTATGTCTTCATATCCTCAATACCGCCTGATGAGCTCTCATGTCCTCGTATGGAAAATTTCTGCTCAGATATGGTTTATGAAAAAAGGAAAAAACTGTCAAGACCGTGTCACTGTCATGTCATTCCTGTCTTTATTGTGTTATTTCTTGTAGTCTCTAGCCTCCTGTACTCCTACCCAGCTTGCTTTTCCCTCCACACCTGCCCTGAAAAACCTCGTCAGCCCTGCCCTGATCCCATTGTTCCCCCCAGCCTATCAGCTCCTTGCCTGTTCTCCTGTCTAGTCACCTGGTTCCTATTCCCTTGTTAGTTCAGTTTGTATTTAAGTCCTGTTGTTCAGTTCAGTCTGTGTTGGATCATCTGTTCTGTCTTGCTTTAGCTGCACTCCTGAGTTCCCCTGGTTCCACCGGCTCACCTGCTTGTCTCCCAGCCTCCAGTCCTGCACTCAACCCTTGTCGCCAGCCTCCAGAATGGTTCTGCTTACATCACCGGCCTCCAGGTCATCCTCCAGAGCGGCTCCACCCATCTGTCCTGCCTCCTGGTCACCCTGCAGAGCAGTTCCATCCAATTGTCCTGCCGTCTGGTTGACCTCCTAAAGCGACTCATCTGCCCGGTCTTCCCATCATGGTTTCCGGCCCCCTGGCCGTTCTCAGCCTAGAGGGACGTCTGGAATCTGTCCCGGGGGGGGTCGTGATCCTGTCATTCCTGTCTTGTGTTATTTCTTAGTCCCTACCCTCCTGTACTCCACTCTGGCCTGCTTTTCCCTTCACACCTGTCCTGTATCAGCCTCGTCAGCCCTGCCCTGATCCCATTTTCCCCCATAGCCGATCAGCTCCTTGCCTCTTCTCCTGTCTGGTCACCTGTTCCCATTCACACATTAGTTCAGTTTGTATTTAAGTCCTGTTGTTCAGTTCAGTCTTTGTTGGGTCATCTGTTCAGTCTTGTTTTGCCTGCACTCCTGAGTCCTGTTCCCAAATAAGTATTATTTCTTCAATTTCTGTTGCCTGTGGTCTCCTGTTTTTGGGTCCACCTGCTCTGCTCCACTGTGACAAACAGCATGTTTGGCTCAGCTGCAGCATGAATCCTGATAGAAGAGGATTTGTTTTTAGGACAAAGTTGGAAACTGCATAAAGATTTTAAACGAGCACCAAAACTGAAGTGTCTTCCACATAAATGAACCACTCTAACAGACAGATTAATGCTTTTAAATAAACCTCATCACACAGATGCTCCTTGATCTACAGAGCAAAGGGTGAAACAGGAAAACAAAGGAAGCAAAGAACATTTAAGTTAAGTATCTATGTCTCGACAAAAGGCTCATGTCTGCCCAAAATATAGCTTGAGGTTGAAAAGTTAATCTCCCGTGTGTGTAAAAGGAGTGGGTGAGAATTTTTTTTGCTTTGTTTTTTAAAAAAAAAAATGTTCGTTACACTGATGGAACAAAGTGTAACTCAGCTGTGAGGGCAGTGCAACATGCTGGAGTCATCTTGTGGTTCATCTTCAAATAAGGCAAGTGATTGGGCACATTTTGTATTTAAAGGATAATTCTGGGGATTTTCTATATTTTTCTTTGTCAAATCTCATGTTTAGATCCAAACCAACAATGAACTGATCTAACAAGTTTTGTGTGTGTATCCAAAGCCTGATATATCTTATTCCTCTGTGCCGTAGACCTGTTGTTGTTCAAAAACTATTAAAAACACGTCAGTGAGTCACACCGCTGCACTGGGTCACATGTTCCTTTATCATGAAGAGTTTGGTCACGTTAGTTTGTTTAGAAACGGCTCCAAAGTCTAATAACAGTGATCACGTCTTCAGTTTCTGGAGAGTAGTTCTGAGTGAGGCAGACGCCACTGAGCATGTGCAGGAATGTGGTTCTGTTTGCAGCTTTGCTACCTTGTTGTGCTACAGATCACAAGATCAGGGGCCTTTACCACGAAGCAAGTTCAACAAACCCAGGATATCTTTTCGTTAGCCGGCTTTACTGAACCTAATATTGACACTCCAGATAAGCAGCACTACGAAGCTGCTATCAACCAGCTCAGTCAGCTCTGGGTTTTCCAGCTGTTAATTAGGAGCGACATCATCAGAACCATGAATGAAGTACTTCATATGATATGACATGAAATGGCGATACCAAGTATCTGCGGAAAACCTCTGTTTTAGGGACAGCAAAAAGTCATATTCAACGAAGTGAAATGTAAATGATAGCCTGTAATCATACAACAGAATAAGATTTGGAAACACTACAAATAATTTCCACATATTAAAAGTAGGCTAAGGATTAAAATACATGTAGGTATTATTATATATGACCTAAGTATAGAGTTAGTATTTTTTGCTATTTAGTTGGATGATGAAGAAACCATTATGAATGTGCCCATGAATGGCTGTCCGTTCTGTAGCCTTGGTTGTTAAGGTGGTTGCTAAGGTGGTTGCTAAGGTGTTTCCATGTGTTGTTCACGTTGTCCACTCTCATATTTCAGATCTGATTCAGCTCCAACATGTACGGATGGATGTGAGAAGTTGACATTTGGAGTAAAGGAGGAGAAAAAGAAGTAAAATCCTGCTACTATAGTTTGTTTATGTAGCCTCTGGAGCCGGAGGAAGCTTCCTGAAGCTGACCAATCAGAACAGAGTGGGCTCATCAGGAGGAGGGCCTTAAAGAGACAGGAGCTAAAACGGCCTGTTTCAGACAGAGGCTGAACTGAGGGGCTGCATAAAGGGCCAGTATAAGATAAATAAGGAGTTTTTAACTGGAAATCATGCAAAGATTTTCCAGTAGAGCCCCAGAATATAAATATAGAATATATATAAAAAATATGTTCATCTTTTGTACTAATGATTCAACCAGGAGATTTTTATTTTGATGACAGTGTCACAGTCTGAGTTGATCTTGAGATGTGTTTTGGTTGCATTAGAGCATTTTAGATGTCTGTTGGTTGGTAAAAAGAACTGAATGAGAGTTTAGAAAAAGTGCACTCAGTATTAAGAAAAGTGTGCAACCACTTGTAAAGAACTGTAACATAACTGAAGCAGCAGATTTTGGACATGCTCTGTAAAGTCTAACAGGCTGAAAACTGTTCCAGTCCCAACAGAAAACACACCTGATCCACACAAACACAAATATTCTGACTACTGAAGTCTGTGTTGATGTTTTTTATCATTCGCTGACCTCAGTCACAGTTCGACGGCGGTTTTTAGCTGACAGTGCTGCTAACCTTTGGCAATAAACGCTGATGTGAAGCTGTTAGCAGAGGGAATATCACACTGAACCTCATCATGTTCTTACTGCTTCCATTTATCACTGCCAGCTTGTTAACCTTTTACTGCCAACTGCCAGAATAAAAGACTTTACAAACCAGTAGACCTCCTTCAGTCCACGTCGTAAAGAAAACCAGCCCACACGGGTGGAGGCTGAGAGTGTGTGTGAGGAAAAGGATTACAGATAATGGAGCATAAAGATCAGGGCAGCTTATTTTCTAACGCCCATAACTCACTATACAGTACTTTTAACTGCTTCACTATCTAAAAGTAAATTAAAGGCCTATTTGTTCAGCAGCAGTATTATGTTGAGACCTCGTGTATCTACTTAAACACCCAAAACCGCTGAGATTCATGAGACACACCGTTACATCACTGCCCATTACATACAATACAAAAGAACAAAGGGTTTGCATTTTCTCACTTAAATTAAACTTAAATTAATGTTCACACCAAACCAAGTTGTTACAACTATTTACAACTATAACTGAATGACACTGTCTTAAACCAACAGTCAGGAGCCCAAATGAAGAGTGAAACCTGTTTTTCTTGCTGTAATCATTCCTCCTGTTCATACTGACCATTAGAAGATCCCTTCATAATGCACTTACAATGGAAGTGATGGGGGACAAAATCCACAGTCCTCCTTCTGTGCAAACATGGATTTCAAAGTTTATCTGAAGCTAATATGAAGCTTCAGCATCGAAATGAGTCAAATCAAGTAGATATCTTTCAACGTTACAGTCTTTTTAGTGCCAAAGTCCCTCTTTTTGTTACTATACTTCCACCGCAGCTCAACAGGGAAACACTGTCTGAGGAAACACAAAGAGGGAATTTGATGCTAAAAAGACTGTAAATGTGGCAGATATCCACTTGATATGACTAACTCAGACTGCTGAAGCCTCATATAAGCTTCACATCTACTTTTAAATGACTGTGTGGACACACTGTGGATTTTGGCCTCCATCACTTCCATTAAAGCACATTTGAAGGGGATCTTTTAATATCCAGTATGAACAGGAGGAATGATTACAGCGAGGAAAACCTGACTGCTGTTTTAAGACACTTGAAAAATTGTGAACATAACTGAAGCATTTAACAGCAACACTGAACAAGAAAATTCGACACGACTTCCAGCCACAGCTGAGCGGCTCTACGAGCTTCGCTGATACTACGTAGAGCTTTTTAGCTGGAAGGAACCAAGTAGCCTAAACAGACTGTGCAGAGTGTGCAGCAGGCAGAGTTAAACACCAATAAAAACATACAGAAAAAGACACTTTTGTTTATATATTATATTATTATGGCTAATTAAAAACATATTGCAAAAAAATAGAACTTAACAATTCTTAAAACCATCCAATCTCAAATATTTGAGGGGGCATGACGCCTCTGCTGATTAACTAAGAAAACGTGAAATAATTAAATCATACCAATTGGCCAATTAGGGTACTTTTTAACTTACATTCCCGATAAAGCCAACAAATATGAAGAAAATTGCACAACGTCATTACTCAGTCAAATCTGAACACATAAACAACAAACACATAGTCTATTGATTCTTTCCAATAAAAGTGGTATCTTTGATGTTTTGAGGATAAAAGTCTATTAATTTGCTTAAAAATCACAGAATAAAGTCCTTCTTTTACTGCCTCATCACCATGTAGAGTTTTTCTTCTTTGTTAAAAAGTTATCCAGGTGATTGTTGTCTGTTTCCATGGTTACGGTACAAAAAGGAACTGATTAATGCGAGGGTTCACAGGATTAGGATGTATTTTTGTGTCAGGTTGAAGAGGTATATTTCCCTTCTTCACTTTTGCTACTTTGACAGGTTTGGTAACTAATCCTCATTTATGTTTAGACAATGTTTCTTTTTCAAAATTCATATTTTAAATGTTAATTTAAAATATTCAGTTTTTTGTTGTTGTAGTTGAGGTTTTGATAATAATAAGATAATAGTGGAGAACATAGCAACATGTTGACAGACAATCCTTTTAGTGTCTGAACATTTGTCATTTTCTCTCACGTTCTTCATGTCACCTATTGAATGGTGCTCCCGCTGGTTTCTACACAGTGTTATTATTGTTCATAAAAATTTGCACAAAAACAAACAGTGCTGGTTTAAAAGCATCTTAAGCATTTTACTCAAATAAAGCTGCAACAGATACTACTTTAAGTATGCAGAAAAAAATCTTACATTTTCATCTTTTAACAAAGAGAATCTGCTCTATATTATTATGTTTTTTCTACTTTTATTATTTCCAGAAAATACTGCAGTTTTAAATGTACCATGAAAGTAAACCAAACTAAAAATCAAAATTACAGACTGTTGGGATTCCCATCATGTTAATGTCAGACTGCTGACAACACCACAGGAATGATGCAGCTGTCAAGTAGCTCTCCAAAGTTTCAGACATTATAAGAAGTTGCTCTGTTTAATATCCAACAATTAAGAAGAAGTTCATTTAACTTTACAGAAATTTAAAATTTGTCTCCATGGTGGAGAGCAAGAAAAGAGCCGTCCTCCGAGGCTTCATATCAGCAACCATCTGGACGGGAGTTTGGCTGCGAAACAGTGATTCCCTCCAGACACTTCATATGAAACTTTAATTAATGGGGAGAGTGTGTGATCACGGTGCGGTGAATCAGTGGCCTCAGTGGCTGAACGGGCTGCCTGACAACAACAACCTTCCTGCTTGGGGAAACCTGACGGTGGCGGCCGGTTTGCAGAGGAAGAAGAAGAGGAACTAATTAAATTCGGGTCTCAGCTCTCTGTTTTCTCTCAGTGCGCCCTGAGCAGCAGCTGGGGGGGTGATGGGAGAGGGAGACGGAGCAGAGAATTAAACGCCACCACTGTCAGTTTGGCCGGTGACGCTTTCACAGACGAGCCGAAACATCATACAGAGGTTTTCTGTACTATGTTCTAAGAGAAATACCAAATACAGGTATGTAAACTCAGGTGGGAGGAAAGAGGTGGCTAGATCGGAAACAAAACTTACGAATGTGGTGGAGAGTTAAATGAGATTTCATTTTCGTGTCTGTTAAATATGAAGCTACGGCCTGTTAACTTGGCATAAACACTGGGAATGGGTAAACTGCTGGCCTGGCTCTGTCCAAAGGTAACTAAATATAACTACTAACACCTCTAAAACAAACTAATTAATGTGTTATAATTTATTTGTTGTTGTTTGTTTGTAAAAACCAAAGTTTAAAAACAGAATCTCTGTATTTGTATGAATAGTGTCGCTCTTCTCATCTAATTTTTGGCTAGAAAGTGAAAACATATTTATCAAAATGTAGAACTATTCCTTTATAACTCTGAAACTTACTGGCAGAGCAGACAGTCACACTGAGCCTGATAGCATCCTGCTACAACAACGTCTTGTTCTGCAGCTTAGCTTGTTGAACGAGCCACCAAACAAACATTCAACAGGGCAAAGTGCCCCGCTGACGTCATTTAGCAGCTAAATTAAAGCTAAGCTAATTAAACAGTGTGTAAATATACCTACAAATGTTACTTCAGACCTGTTAAATGGTTTGGTCGTTGCTCTTAAAAAATCCCTGTGACACGCTGTCTGTCCAGGACTTGTAGCTACAGCAGTTTGTTTACTTTGTCTCTGTTCATACAGTGTGTGATCAATCAAACACAGACACCGACACGGCCCTCCAGCTGCTGTCAATCAAACACAGACACTGACACGCCCCTCCAGCTGCTGTCAATCAAACACACTGACACGCCCCTCCAGCTGCTGTCAATCAGACACAAACACTGACACGGCTCTCCAGCTGCTGTCAATCAAACACAGACACTGACACGCCCCTCCAGTTGCTGTCAATCAAACACAGACACCGACACGGCTCTCCAGCTGCTGTCAATCAAACACAGACACTGACACGCCCCTCCAGCTGCTGTCAATCAAACACACTGACACGCCCCTCCAGCTGCTGTCAATCAAACACAAACACTGACACGCCCCCCAGCTGCTGTCAATCAAACACAGACACTGACACGCCCCTCCAGCTGCTGTCAATCAAACACACTGACACACCCCTCCAGCTGCTGTCAATCAAACAGACACCGACACACCCCTCCAGCTGCTGTCAATCAAACACACTGACACACCCCTCAGGCTGCTGTAAATCAAACAGACACTGACACGCCCCTCCAGCTGCTGTCAATCGAACACAGACACTGACACGCCCCTCCAGCTGCTGTCAATCGAACACAGACACTGACACACCCCTCCAGCTGCTGTCAATCAAACACAGACACTGACACGCCCCTCCAGCTGCTGTCAAACACAGACACTGACACGCCCCTCCAGCTGCTGTCAATCAAACACAAACACTGACACGCCCCTCCAGCTGCTGTCAATCAAACACAAACACCGACACACCCCTCCAGCTGCTGTCAATCAAACAGACACCGACACACCCCTCCAGCTGCTGTCAATCAAACACACTGACACACCCCTCAGGCTGCTGTAAATCAAACAGACACTGACACGCCCCTCCAGCTGCTGTCAATCGAACACAGACACTGACACGCCCCTCCAGCGGCTGTCAATCAAACACAGACACTGACACGCCCCTCCAGCTGCTGTCAATCAAACACAAACACTGACACGCCACTCCAGCTGCTGTCAATCAAACACAAACACTGACACGCCCCTCCAGCTGCTGTCAATCGAACACAGACACCTACACACCCCTCCAGCTGCTGTCAATCAAACACAGACACCTACACGCCCCTCCAGCTGCTGTCAATCGAACACAGACACTGACACGCCCCTCCAGCGGCTGTCAATCAAACACAGACACTGACACGCCCCTCCAGCTGCTGTCAATCAAACACAAACACTGACACGCCACTCCAGCTGCTGTCAATCAAACACAAACACTGACACGCCCCTCCAGCTGCTGTCAATCGAACACAGACACCTACACACCCCTCCAGCTGCTGTCAATCAAACACAGACACCTACACACCCCTCCAGCTGCTGTCAATCAAACACAGACACCTACACACCCCTCCAGCCAGCAAAAAGAAACATTTCTGATATTTACCCAAAAACCTTTTTGTTTTCTCCTTTTTAATAATAATAAATAAAACAATTGACGACACAACCACAACAACATTTTCCAGTGCAAAAAGAGTTGATTAAATGTGATTTCAGGTGTACTTTAAGGTACAAGGTTCTTTTAATTCTGCATTTCCTTTTAGATTTGCATTTTAATGTTTTATGCTGTTTCTTCTTTAAAGATTTAATGCATTATGTAAAGCATGTGTATGTGATATACAAATAAAATGGCCTTACAAAAATGCAGTAGAAAGGGTTGATTTGTATATAAATATATTTGTATATTATATTTATGAATATATCATTTTAATATGTATTATTATATTTATATTAGATCTAGAAAATGATAAATAATTACATAATTATGACACTCATATACTTTCCAACAAAAAAAGTAGAAATACTGATACTGAAATATATACTGAAATACTAAAATGGCCAGTTTTTAACACAGTAACCCTATTTAAAATCACATTTAAGTTTTGTTGATACTTTATAACAAATTTTATGTGCATCTTCTGCATAACTGATATTTAACATTTAATTGATGTTCAATTCTAGCATCTTTTTAGGAGAATACTGACTGTAAAAATGATTCAGAGCAGAGTATTTTATATATCTTGAGATGTCTGGGGGGGATCTTTAACGCCTCCTTTCAAGATCTTTTCAGACACCCCTCAAAACACCAAAAAGAAAGGTAGACAGCAACAGAAAAAAAAAAACGATTTAATACATTTTCAGGATCAGTGGGAACCATAACTGATGGTTTGAGTTGAACTGAAGTGAGCTGTTCTGCTGGTGAAGGTTTTTCTTTTCTGCCGCTCTGCTGAGCATTTGTTACTCTATTCATCTGTGTGCAGAGATCAGGAGACGCACACTGATCACAACACACTCAAGGTCTGCCGTCTCTGTCACCAAGTGGAAAGCTTTAAATCTGC
This sequence comes from Scomberomorus guttatus, assembly GCA_038419695.1. NCBI lineage: Eukaryota > Metazoa > Chordata > Actinopteri > Scombriformes > Scombridae > Scomberomorus > Scomberomorus guttatus. The sequence continues at coordinate 1,756,941 of CM076452.1, forward strand.
TGTGGGAAGTCCTTCACATCAGCCCGGCTGCTGTTCACAGAGAGGTTGGTGGGATCAAGGCTGACTGCTGCACGTTGCTGTTCACATTTTATAATCTGATTTAAAGTTCAGACAGAAAAAAAGGCCTCATATTTTTGTTTAGAGGTACTGTACTGGAGAATAACAGACAAAATACAAAAGAAAAAAGGAATTTCATTACACTTGAAAGGGATGATTGTAAAACTTTTTTTAAAACTCTTTTTAAAGGATGAGAATAATGTAAATGCTCCTAAATGGGTAATGGGTTACTGTAGTGACCCAAAGTTAAAGGAAAAGTGTCCAGAAGGGTTGAGTCTTGAAGACACTTGGCCCCTCATCCAAAAGGCTTCTTCAGTTCTGACTGAAGGGGAGTCTCAGTCATTAGTCACATGAGTCCAGGTGTGAAGGGGTGTTAGTCCGTCTCCCCTGTTGGTGGTTTCATGGCATTTTCACACCTTCACTTTTTAGTCCGGTTGAATGGGATTCTGGTTGGTTTTCCCCATTTCTTATTTCTGCTACTGTCATGTTAAAGCATTTGAGTTTGTATATTATTGTTTACTGGAAAGGTAATATACTATCATCATCCACATAATTATCACAGTAAGTAAAGTAAAACATTTACTGATTTCATATATTACTGGATTCATGTAACCTACTACTTCATATTTTGGTAGGATAATGAAGCAGAAATTGCGTTATTTCTCCTGAGTACCAACACATTAACATGTCCTAGAATCTTGTTGGTGTGGAAGGTGAGCAACAACTTAAAGGACAGGTTCACAATTTTTCAACAGTCAGGTGTCCATATGAACAGTGAAAGAGGTTTTCCTCGCTGTAATCATTCCTCCTGTTCATACTGGATATTAAAAGATCCCCTTCAAATGTGCTTTAATGGAAGTGATGGAGGCCAAAATCCACAGTGTGTCCACACAGTCATTTAAAAGTAGATGTGAAGCTTATATGAGGCTTCAGCAGTCTGAGTTAGTCATATCAAGTGGATATCTGCCACATTTACAGTCTTTTTAGCATCAAATTCCCTCTTTGTGTTTCCTCGGACAGTGTTTCCCTGTTGAGCTTCATATTAGCTTCAGATAAACTTTAAATCCATGTTTGCACAGAAGGAGGACTGTGGATTTTGTCCCCCATCACTTCCATTGTAAGTGCATTATGAAGGGATCTTCTAATGGTCAGTATGAACAGGAGGAATGATTACAGCAAGAAAAACACCAGCAGACCTGTATATCGTCCAGATTATTCTTCCACATTGCTGCTCTTTTCTGTTGGCGCTCGCATCCACTTCAAAACTCTGGTTCTGGTGCTCAGTTTGATACTGAGTCATAAAAAGCAGAGAGAAAAGCAAAACCAATGAAGGGGTGAACTTATTTGAGATTCTTTATCTTTTTGTCATTGCAAATCAACTTGTTGCTAGAATCCTAATGCAGTGATCCACATCTTTTTTTCAAACACACTCATTTGATTGCAGAATAATCCCAAAAACAAGAGAAACTGCAGAAAGAACATGTGGAACATAATATCAGAACACTGACTGCTTTTCTTCTGGATTTAAAGACTCTTGAAGTCTGAAGATAAGACTGGATGATGCACGTTTCTGTGTGAATAGCCTGAGGCAACACAAACCAAGATAAACACCATGTGTGAATGTGATCCAGGAAGCTCGACAGCCGGCGTTACTTTCGTCAAACACCAAACTGCGGGAAGAAATCCAATAAGGTTAATTGGTGTAATGTGTGTTGGATAGGCTGTAATTAGCTGAGCTGTCATTTCTCCTTTGCTTTGATGAACTTGTGAACATGAAACAGTTGTACTCGGAGAAGCCTCGAGGTCGACTTCGATCAGCTGATAGAGACGACAGTGACGCGTCCTTTGATCTCGCCGTAACAACGGGAGAGGAAACGCAACTCTCAGATTATCTGGCATGCAAATCAAACAGCCGCCTCACTGCAGCTCAGTTTAACACTTTCACACTGTTACATCATGTGTTCTGCTGAATAAAAGGCTGCACTGCTTTTTTATTCAAGTCCCTACATGTAAATCCTGTGTGCACTGTGAAATATATCCATCTTAACAGTCACTTCATCTCTTACACTGCAATAATAATCTTAACAAGTGATTAGTCTGTTACACAGCCAGAAACTAATCAAACTATCAAACTAATAACTAATTTTATCTGTTGAGCTGTAAAATATTGAATCTATTTTAACATGACAAGTTTATCTGTTACACTACAAAAAAATATATGAATAAAAATGTTGTCTCCATTTCATTTTATTTCATCTCTTCGTGTCTGGACATCTTGTGCCCAGAAGTTAAACTTTTGAAATTAAAAGAAGGGAGGAGAGGGAGAAGGAGGAGATGTTGTTTTAAGGATTTTAATGTAAATCTTTAAGTTCTCTCTGCCCAAAAAGGAATTTCAGGCTTGACAAAAAAATTATTCAGCAACTACTGTAATAATGGAATAATTGTTTTAGTCATTTTTCACTCAAAAATGCCAAACATTAGCATCTCAAATGTGGTGATTTAATGCTTTTCTTTGTCAAACATGATAGTAAACTAAATATCTCTGAGTTTTGGACTGTTGGTCAAACAAAACAAGACATATGAAGACGTCATCTTGGACGCTGGGAAATTATAAACAGGCATTTTTCACTATTTTCTAACATTTTAAAGATTAATCGATAATGAAAATAATTGTCAGTTGCAGCCTTAGACTCATCTGTCCTGCTGGCCTTTTACACTTTAATAGTAATTATTGGCTGTTTGACAGATGATTCAGTCCTCGCTGTGAATTTATTTCCTCTGTGTTGGATGTTGTGAGTCCTTGAAAATAATACAACGGCCACTTTTACCAAACATAATTTATAGAATAAAATATCCTCTTATATTCGAGCCAATATGGTACTGATACAGTACTGATACAATCACGTCTGTCTACATTAGTATAAAGGAGAAATATATTTATATTTACTGATGTTGATAAGAAAGTCATAAAATTCTCACTAATTATTCATTAATCATTGAACCTACCAACCCTACTATGAACTCTACATGTGTTCAGTAAACTGTACAATCCCTCAGTTTGTCTGTCAGTGTTGAGCAGTGACAGTTGATCTGGAGGCAGAGTGTGTCTCACTGCGGTCCTGCTGCTGTTGTTGTTGATGTTATTTTTGGGTTTGTTCGTGCTGGCTCATTGGCTTTCTCCTCGCCCTCCTGTGGGATCACTAACCTGATGTGATCGGGCTAAGCGAAGCCGCTCGCCGCCCTGAATATATTGCTAAAACACAGCGCTGGCTGCATGGAAATGCTGCAGCTTAGCATACAGGCCTGCAGAGATACGATCAAACACAACACTTGAAGGAGCTGCAGCTTATCACACTCTGCTTGATTTTACCTGCAGATTGACATGAGCGATGACATTAGATCCTATCACAGACAGATGTATGTTTAGTACACGAGGAAACACAGATCATTTCCCATAATCCTTTGACTCCTGCAGAAGGTCAGATCTGAACAGAAAGGAGGGATTTGGCCATTGACTGTGACACAAGCAGGAGGTTTGAGTGATTTACTGACTTTACTGAGCGGATGTTAGTTACTAAAATCTTCCCAAACAGCAGCTTCTGATGGTCCAGCTGTTGAAGTCCAGATGACAGAAAAGAAGTGGTGATAACAATGTTGATACTCCCTTCTGAGTTGCCTTCAGTTATTAAACTCATGGCAATAAGCTTAACGAGCACTGTTAAGTGATTGGGGACCTTCTTTGCCCAGAGTTTCACCTTTCAGTTTACAAACAAGCTACTCCCCAATCCTCTGAAAGGCTGCAGCCTGAGAGGAAACTGCAGGCACTGCTCAGGGTTTAAAAACTAATCTGCACGTTTCTTGAGCAAAAAAACATTTAATCTCTATTTCTTACAGTCACTGTTTTTTAAAAAGATTCTAGAATTTAACATCAGTCAGATGTTAAATATTAGATGTGACTTTGACAGTCAAAAAAATTCCATCTAGGCTACAGCTGCAACGATTCGTCGATCAAAAGAAAATAAAGAAAATATCGGATGAGCCCGCTCTGTTCTGATTGGTCAGCTTCAGGAAGCTTCCTCCGGCTCCGGAGGCTACGTAAACAAACTATAGTAGCAGGATTTCACTTCTTTTTCTCCTTCTTTACTCCAAATATCAACTTCCCAAATCCATCTGTACATGTTGGAGCTGAATCAGATCTGAAAGAGCGGACAACGTGAACAACACGTGGAAACACCTTAGCAACCACCTTAGCAACAAAGATTACTGAACGGACGCACATTTATGGACGTGACGAGCTGACATCACCTCGTCAGGAAAGTAAAAAAAAACATTGCAAACGAAGCATCAGAGCAGCTGAAACCTGGGCTTTGTCTTCCAGGCAGCATTTTGACCATGTTTAACATCATAATAGTATAAAATCAGAAAATCACAAAAAGCATGTTATGTCCCCTTTAAGAAGAGACAATAAAAAAAACACAAGACTGTAAAAAGACATAAATAGGATTCTAAGAGTAGAATAAAATAGAAGATGAAAATAGTATTATTATTATTATTGTAAATTATATGGTATGTTGTTTGTTGGTACTGACTGATATATTATTTTTCTTTCTCATCTTAATATTCTCGTCTTTGAGAATATATTATATTGCCACAAATAATGCTGTAGTTTCTTTTTTTCTTCAATATTACTATAAAAAGTTCAAGTACACAAAAAAAGAAGATAGAAATAAGCTAAAATTGAATAAAACAAATAAGACAGGAGAAGAAAAATTACACTGTGGTGGCAGATATGTCGTTTTAAAAAGTTGCTCTGATAAATGAATCCTGATGAAATGCTAAAATGTTGAAAATCACCCTTTTCCTTTCATGAGTGAAACTTTGCACTGAACTCTGTGCTGCTTCTTGTGTATCTGTGATGTTTTCCTCTTTCAGAGGAAGAGGTGGTGATGTTGGAGCAAAGTGCAGCCGACTCTCCGCCGGACAGACTGATGATTGTTCTGTGTGAGAAAGAAAAAGAAACACACTTAAAAGTCCCGGCCAGCAGAGATCCATCTGATATTTGCGAGGAGATGAAAAAGTCAGCCTGGGAGCTCGATGAGTGGGCGGATAACAGGAGGACGCAAACATTTGACTCCAGTCATCAAACTTTACTCGAACAGAAGTGCTTCAACAAGAGCAGGTGGAACAGAAAACACTCCAAATTATGACATGGCTCTCTTCACCTCTTTACCTCTGTCTCTAACACCTTCAAAGTTGTATTTGTAATATGTCACTTTCTACCGAGTCACTCTTTATAAAGGATTTTTAAGTTGTTATTCATTGTATCAAACTTAGAAAATTAAAGAGGGGTGAATGCTTTTTACTGTATATATATATAATAAATATAACAGAGTGGGGCCATTTTTCATAACGAGTACTTTTAGTTTTGATAAGATAGAAGTAAATTTTGCAACTAATACTTATATACTTAATATTTTGAATGCAAGACTTTTATTTGTAATGCTGTATTTCTATACGGCAGTATTGCTCCTTTTACTAAGTAACTACTTTACTTACTTTATGTAAAAGATCTCAATACTTCCTCCACTGCAGGTTTTGTCTTTTGGTTTGCAGTGTAAGATGATGTTACTTTAAAAAAGATTATCAGTATTAAGTGCTTTGTTTTAAGAAAATGAGATTTTAAGACTCAGTAAAAAGTTAAATATGACTGAATATTTCTTACAGCTCTTTATTTCACAGAAACAGAAGCAGCCCTGATCTTCTTCTCTTCCCTGTGAGTGAGACGGTGTTCACAATAAAAAAGTGATCCAGACAGATTCGTGCCCCCTCTTCCTCTCTGGCTTCAGGGCTTTACACACAGAATGATCAACGTGCTGAAACTGTTTTCTGCTGATGTGAGGACGCGTGTCGTGATCAATCGATTAACATGTCCCTGAAACATTGATGGTGTTCACCTGGCAGTCGCGTGGTCGATAGAGAGCACCGGCCATAAAACAATCATGAGAGTTTTTGCTTTTGGCCACGTAAAAGACTGTGATCCTGTGCCTCACCTCGTCTTGCAGGCGGAGAGGGAAGCTCACGCCTCGAGCAACAACGTGTTTGACAAGGAAAAGATAAAGGAGCAGCAGCTGAGAGAGCTTAGAGTTTTCTTTTGGAAAAGAGAGGAAAGAAAACAGGAGCACAGCTGGAAAAAAAGAATTTAAATCTTTTACTGGAGGGAGAGCAGCAGATGAATCATGGAAAAATACTCGAGTCGAGGTTCTTTTGAAAATGTTATCACAAACAAAAATGTGAAACTGTAGGAAGGAAAGAAACATAATGATGATTAATTTATGCTAAGGCCCCATTTCCACTTCTTATTTCAATTGTCTCTTATCAGGATAAAATCCAGATGCAATTTAAGACACTTTCTATTGTATTTAGCCAAGTTGGTCAGATCACAAAAATGATTACAGTCCGTCTTGATTTTCCCAGCTACAAATCAGGGTCAATCCTACTCAAGCAGCAACGTCCAGGGCTGAAAAATGAAGCCAATGTGGAAGTGTCAAAACCTGCAGTTCCTCAAATGGCCACTTGAGGCTCCAAAAGCGAGTCAGTCCCCATAAACCCCCATGTTAAAATGCCCAACTTTACTGCAGAAATAAACATGTTTACAGCCTGGTACAAAAAATAGCTTTGGTCTCTATAGCTAATTTCATGACTCACCCATTTAAATTTTATTAAGGCTTAAAGTTATGCATAATTTAGGGCATGACCGCTTTGAGTGACAGGTGGGTGCTGTCACAGGCAAGTCACCATGGCAACAACGTTGGTTAGGTGACCATGGCGTAACCCCACATTCACAGAATATAAGCGTAGCTGTCTCTATTTCAGTGTGTTTTCAGTTCATGAAAGTTAATTGTAACATTTTGGTTTCCTAAAAAAGTCTTGTTCAATGTTTGGTGGTACTAAAAGACCCTCTAAGGAGTTGGATGTTCAGTTTTTCTGGTAAATACATTTTGTTTTAATTGTTTTAAAATTAGCATTAGCAATAGCAATTAGCATGAGAATCATCAAATGTTTAAAGTGGACATTCTGCTTATTTTCTGGTCTATATTTATATTCTGGGGCTCTGCTGGAATATCTTTGCATGGTTTCCAGTTAAAAACTGTTTATGCAGCCCCTCAGTTCAGCCTCTGTCTGAAACAGGCTGTTTTAGCTCCTGTCTCTTTAACATAACGTTGCAAATGAAACAATCAGGGCAACTGACACCTGGGCTTTGTCTTACAGGCAGCATTTCTATATATGTTCACCTCAAGTTTTGGAACTCTGACCGTTTAACATCTGAACAGGATATAAATAAAAGAAAACCACAAAAAGCATGTTATGGCCCCATAAGGTTTTTCTTCAGCATCCAGTAGTCCAGTGATAGTCGTTTATACATCCATGGGTACGTGTTCATTGTTACACCTACAATGACAAAAGATTAGATATTACAATCAAAAATAGTCTAAATATTGGAAATGAAATACTGCACATGAAAGTCTAGACATCAGGGTATGTTTTGAGACACTTGTTTTTTTTATTTTAGTTTTGTGCATCTGTCTCTTTTCCTTACTTATATCTTTGTTTATATACTTTGCTGTTACTTCATTCTTTTACCTGTTTTTCTAAAACACCCACGTTAAAAGCAGAAAGCTAAATGATTTGTGAGACTTGAGTCAAAGACTGTTTCTGTGCTCTTCAATAAAAACGCTCCTGTTTCTGTCAGAACATGTGGTGTGTTTTGAGCTGAGTCAGTTAGTATCAGTTTGTGGACTGACACCGTGCGGTCAAACGGCATCAGATCCATTTCATTTGGTCGTGAGTTGCCCGGCGCTGCAGCACGACGCCGAGCCCACACAGAACTGAGATGACATTAATCATCGGTCCAGCGGGCGGGCAGGCGGGTACAGTGCGGCCGCTCCATGCATATTTCATTCATCTCCTCCACACCACGACTCGATCAATCCTTCATGAATAAAAAGACAGCCCCATTTAAACCCAGAGCTCATTTGCATCCGTCCAACTTCCCCTCCATTCAGCGTCCGTAACCCGCCGCCGCATCACTCGACCCCGCAGTCCAACTCATATAAACCTCCACCAGCTCTGAGAGGAGCTCACTGCATACACACACACTCAATATCAGATATAGTTTTTAACAACACTCTGAAATAAACCCTGAGCAAAGTGAAGTCGTTTCACAGGTTTAGTGTGATTTTAGTTAGAGGATGTTTTCAGTTTTCACTCAGTGATCCGAACGATGAGGAGCCTCAACAGTCATCAGTATTTAGTCTTAATTCAGGATGACCCAAAGGAAAATTATGAGAAATGAATTATTCTTGAAAATCAAAGTTACTGACAGTCAGTGGTGAAGTTTTCAGACAGTCAGTCAGTATAAAGACACGAGCGCTACGATATCTTCAGGTCTATTTTTACCGAACAGGCCAGCGTCTCTGAAGTGTGAAAAATATAAATGCCGGTATTTGATAGTTGACTTAAAATACATTTTTAATAATGCATTTCATTTTTTATTACTGATTTTTGTCTTAACACATATACAACAAAACTAGTTTTTCATGTTCGTAATTGGAGAGAGGGAACAAACTGTCTCCTGTGATCACATGCTGTGTTTTAATGAAGCTGAATTCACCTTATAGTTGTTCTCATCTACATATTTTTCTGTTTCTGTTGTAAGACGTTGGAACAACTGTGAAATATGAGCCATAAAAAGGCTCAAATGTGAATATTTTCTGGTTTATTTCGTCTTTTTTACGATAATAAACTGAATATCTTTGGGTTGTGGACTGTTAGTCGGGACAAATAAAGACATTTGAGGACGTCATCTTGGCCTTTGGGAAACAGCGATCGACATTTTTCATCATTTTCTGACATTTTATAGACCAAACGACTAATCAAAGAATTAAATAATAATGAAAATAATCGTTAGTTGCAGCCCTACATTATTTAATATACATAAAGTTGAGTATTTAGCATTTCTTACTCTGAATAAACATTATTGCCAATAAGCAGAGCTTTAAATTTTCATTTTCTAAATAAGACCTCCTCCTCTGAGAGTGAACCCCAGTCTGACCTGCACCTGCCATCCATCCCTCCGTCTTCCTTTCTCTTTTTCTTCCCTCTTTCTTAACTTCTACCCCTCTGTCTCTGTCCTCCTTTCCTTCCTCCTGGTGAATTTGTATTGCCGTCATGAATCTCTGACATGACACAGTACCTTTAGTTTAGGCAGCTGTGCCTGAATCACTTTGGTGAATATGGTTTTGATGACTTTAATATCGGCTCTGACCTGCATCCTGTTTGAAACCTGCAGGTAGACGATGAGGTTTCCCCTCATAAATTATCCGTCCTGCTGCTGGGAAATAATAAACATCAGACTGGCGGCGGTGGAGGATTACTAATGGGCTGCAGCTAAAGATTTGCAGCTTGGGTGATCTGTCAGAAAAATAATAATAATAATAATAATAATAGTAATAACAGGGCAGCAGTCAGACGGAGAAATGCTGCTGTGTGTGTGTGTGTGTGTGTGTTCCTGACATGACTGACACCCAATAAATAACCTATTTCAATTTTTGAAGCAGTCATGATGATAAACTCCACAACAGGCTTCCACGCTCACCTGTGTTGATGCATTATGTCCCTCTCGCATGACAAAGTGGCTGTTTAATCACAAATCTGTCGCCATCTTACAGCAGCGAGGGCACTGACGGCGGGCGGAGAGCCGCGTTTCCCTCCAGGATCCTGCAACAAAAATACATCTTAAACAAGGCCATATAAATAATATCCTTTATTTGTATTTCACTTTTCAAAAATGTTTATAAAGTGCTTCATAAAAACTGAAAACACAGTGCAATTACAAACTAGAATGAGTTCAATGCCATCAAGAAACAGAAAAAATGATAAAAAAATCTTTTGTCTTTATTTTTTAAATTACCTAAATGATTGAAGAGTCAAATTTAGAGACAGAATATTAGCATTTACATATATACACACAACAGAATTGACTCTTTACCCAAGTCGACCTACAAGTTAGGACAGAACAGGGACGAGGATCATAACCGGGTCTCACTGAGCTGCTGTCTCCTCCTTGTTACGGTTTGGTTGCATTGAGTTACATTATAATGTGTTCAAGCCCCATTCAGTAGAAATGAGTATTGAACAAAGGTAAATTATAACGTTATCACCATGTGTTAAAATGTAATCTTGTAAAATTTAGTTTTTGGCAAGAAACATGAATAAATACAGTTATTTGTAGGAGAAATTAGTTGATGTTTTCACAGGAATATAAAACAAATATTAGAGGGAATTATGACCTGTTTAACTCCTTAACACAAACTCTGAGCAGCTTATAATTGTCAGATATTGCAGAGCAGGTGGACACAAATGCAGACACCAAAGATGAGGCAGGTCTGAAGAAAACTTCTATTAGAAGTGTGTGAGCAAAAACAAAAATAGCTGGAGGGTCAAAAAAAAGCAAAACTAAATGCAGAGAAGGACTGAACTCAAAACTGAACTTAAATACAAAGTGAACTAATCAGACAACAGGAAACAGGTGGCAGCACACAGGGCAGGCTGGGAGTGATTGGCTGGGAAAGACACTGAGAGCAGGACAGGACTGACGAGGACGATGCAGGACAGGTGAGAAGGGAAACTACTAAGTTTTTTTAAATCAAAGCAAATATTTAAACAAAAATACAATAATTTATTTCCTAATCATTTGTGTTGTATTTATGTAAATATCGACTATAGATGACAATAACAAAGAAAAACAAATAAACAAAAAAGAACCTGACCTCTGACCTCTGACCTCAAGACATGACATTAACCCTTCACTGGCACCCCACAGTTGATATTTATTCCCAGGGTGAAATAGCTGCTGCAGAGTCCTACTTGCTAATATGGTTTTCAAAAACTACATTTAAAACTGAAAATAAGTTTGATGGAGACACTCATCCACTCTACCAGGCTTATTTTCACATCTAAACGATAAAGCCTTTTCAATTTTAATATTCATACATCATGGGGCTTTTTAGAGCCATGTACAATACAGGGTCTCATCTCATAAATATCAAAAGTGGGATTTCTGAAAAAAAAAAAAAAAAAAACAAGTAATAATTAGAAAATATGCCGTTTTTTTTTAGTCAAATTCATCCAAGACATTTTCTCACACATACTTGAGGATGAAGCGTGTCTGCCTGACAGACTTTTCATCATTCCTCTGGTTGTGGAAATCTGGCTGAGCTCTGGGAGGCAGGTCAGGAATCTCACTGGCATCTTTTTCATCTGGATACAAGACACATGATAGGAATTAGGCCTGCTATCATGTTTTGTCATTAACTTTTTAGGCATTAGGCTTTTTAATCCTTATTTTGCAAAACCAAAATATTACAGTTCAGATTATCTCGTGTGCAGTGAGGATGTAGTGTTTTTATTTTTCACACTTACGGGAAACAAAGTTTGTACAACTCACAAATAAGTATACTTTTATAAAGCTTTAAGACGTCAGTTTTCTCTTCGATTGGCCTCAGGATATTGTCAAGATCAGCCTCCTGGACATATTTCAGATCAGAGTTTCCACGCCCAGTGTCTGTAGAGCCTCCAACACCAGTTCATTTGCACTTGAGTTTGGCAGCAGAGCCAATGAAGCCGGCGGGATCACCGTCTACATCATCTATTACTCAAGAAAGAAAGAAAAAAAAAAGAAGACAAAAAAAGGGACCAACTTCTTACTCCAGTGTTAGTCAAACACTCTGCAGAGACCGATCCAGCCCAACAGGAAACTTTAATAATCATTAATAATAATAATTTCTTAGCTTCCAAGGCACCCAGCTCACTATTAGCTTAAGGCCTGATTTATGCTTGGGGGTGCGTCTGCATCTTTGCGGAGTTTAGCAGAGCAGGGGTTTCTGGGTAACCATATGTTGCCGGGGGGCCAGTGTGCACACCTCCAGAATCTCAATAACATGTTGTGCGTACAGTGTGTCAAATGAACTGTGATTGGTTGAGCTGGGAAGGATACCTGGCAACAGGGGTATTAGGTAAACATGCTGCACGTAATCCAATAGTAAAAATAATTCTTAGTAATCCAATACAACACATTTGTGTTTTTACAATATTACTCCAACAGTATTCCAACAGATAGTTATCAAACAATCGCTTCCATTTATGTGAAAATAAATACATTTAAGGCACTTTGTTAGTGAAAGAGTTAATTGTCAACCTATTACAACAGCTTTCCACTTATACACTTACAATAGTAATTCAACTGTTGTGCTCCACTAAATAGAACTCTAACTCACTTAACGAATCCACCCACCAACAAGCACAGGGAATATTGTTGCTGAGTGCAGAACCAAAACACTAAATAAGCAATCCCACCTGGTACCTGCCTATTTTTAGCGACTACCTAACTATCTTCTGAGGTGTGCCAGGCTCGAGGCGTCTTTAAAAGCTGAACTTTTGGCTGTTCATTGGCCAAAGCTTACCCCCCCTGGAGAATTAGTCTCCACCCAGGTTTACCTCAATAATGAAAAAGGCAAAATAACAAAGACTGAACCGAACTGATCATATACATCAGCACTCAGACAACCATACTCACCATGCATGATTTAGACCAATCAGAAGGGAGTGTACTACACTAAGACAGCACACCTAAACCCCACTAGAACAAACAAAGAATTATACTCGACAAAGCTAGAGGAAAACCACCCCTTAAACAGCTCAACACATCCCGAGCCCCCATATGTTATGACCCCAGCTCAGAGGGAAGCAACATAAAGGATTCAGAACACTGTGTACTGTCGTAAAAGATAATGCAGATCAAAAGTAACAGAACAGGGGAACAAACAGTGCACTGCTGGAGACACTGCCTGCTGCAGTGTTAGCTGTCTGAAGAGAGAAAGATAATGTCTGGGTTTTTTTAAAGGGTGCCCAGCAGGTGTTCACAATCACCCAATAATGACTGGAGGTGTTTCCTTTACCTGCAAGACAGTGGACGTAACAACTACCAATAATAATGCAGCAATAGATCTCCATTTCTTCATTTACAACAGTAATCCAAGAGTACCTATCCATTCATGTATTTACAATAATAATCAACAGTACTCCAATAATAGTTCTTTATTTGTGTTCTTACAATTGTACTCTTAACATATATACAGTATATCCAACAATAACTCAGTTGGCAGTTCAAATATTTGCATTGGACAAACATTAATAGCGAAAAGTATCCGAAGTATCCACCCGTACTGTAGTTTTGCTTTTAAGCGGCACAGTGTAAAAGCTACAGTCTCTAAGAAAAACACCCCACTGTTTACCTGCACTGGGTACTGCTGCTTTGATGACTGTGGTGTTCAGGTACATGTGAAAGTGGAAAGTGAGTCATGCCTCAAGGCTGTTGTCTGCTTCCAGGGGGGGCATTGTGCAGCACAGCCGTCAACAGTTGAGGAGGCCAATAAGAGCTGAAGACAGCTGATAGCTGACACAGTGAGCTCAAAACTCCCACAAAATATTTATTTGAATTGCTTGAATAAATTGGAGGAGACTGTTGTGCAATCTGGTTGTAGAGATGAGTTGCTGATAACTGGAGTGATAAAGACTTTATCCTGGAGTGAAAGGAAAAAGCAACGGAGGCACAGGAATGAGATGATCAGTCTGAAACTGATGAGCAACGTACAGACGACCAGTTAATCCAGAAGATCATCCTGCAGCCAAAAGATATCATGCTGTGGTCCAAGAAAATGTAGTTATTCCACGAAAGATCGAAGGAGGACATTGTCTGCCTTAGATGCCACTGGTAGCACTGATAAAAAAGGTAAAAAAAGGTTAAGAAACATTTTTAAAACCTTCAGACGCTTCTGACAGTGATAGAGTGATACAGTGTTAGAGTACTTTTCTGTGTTTTCAGTTTTAATCTAAAAGACTTAATGAAACATCATGATTTAATTTTAAGAAAAAAAGGCATCATATTTATAAGAAAACTTTCATTAAAAATAATTTAACCTTTATTTTAAGTATGTCTATATGTTTGATGTTGTTTTGAAATAGCATAACATTTCTACTACATATGTTTTGCTATAAGTCTTTTTGGTGGATCCAGCAGCAAATTCATCAGAGGAAGCAAACTGAGAGAGTGCAGTAAGTCAGCAGCTTAGATGCTGATAGATTTGCCTAAAAAGAGCATACACACAATAATAAACACATTCTTTAAAACATTTTTAAAGATGAGAGTAGACGTTAGAATTATATTTACAGCTTTGTGTTTAAGTTAAAATGTATGTAAGTGTGTGAGGGCAGAAGTTCCCAAACCCAGAACACTGGAGCAGTTATTTAGTGTAGGTGACTTATCTCTCCCTGTCACACCCTCAGTATCTGTATACACAACTTTAAATGAAGTGGCTCAGTAAGCAGAGTAACCTACATTATCTCCCAGTGTCTGTACTGATCAGATGGAGTGTTTTTATTTTACTATTTTTATTTTTCAGTATTTGAAGATTTGAAGAAGAGTCATTATCATTTCTTCTCCTACTCAGTATCTAATATGCAACGTCTGAGAGAAATGACTCTACTTCCAAAGGGAGCATAAGCAGGCAATGGATAGTACACCAACAACAGCTCTCTGTTTATCCACCTCATGCCTTCACCTGCTGTGTGAATCTCATATAGTCCCAGTTCAGGTAAATATGATGAACCATGAGGTGTTACAAGGAAGGACGCACACATGTGCAAACTCTGCTGGCATGCCATCGCTGCAGGTGTTACACCGTGTTTAGTGACCCATCACATTCTGTGGCCTGCCTTAATATTCATCTCACTCTTCATGCCTAAACCAACCTAACCAACACTGCAGGTCACAGAATCACCAATCACCACATACAGTGTGTCACCTGTTGGTGCAAATACATTCAGCTCCTGATGTAGCGAAACGCCCGCGGTCAAAAAATGCTGAAGTTGCTGAAAAACACCGGCGGTAAAGCAAGTAAGCCCCCGAAGAAAGCCACAGTGACGGCCAAAACCATGAAGACGTGTTTGCGTCTTCCTCCCACGGCTCTTTAATGTTTTCCATTTTTACAGAGTTTCTTTGTTAAATCACATGAAGCATTTCAATAAACAGTTTATTCTTTAAATTTTAACTCAGTTTTTCTGTCAGGTTGAAATACAGTTTTTTTTTTTACAGTGTATAGCTCGTTTTTGGGCGACTGACATTACGACCTGTTGTGTCGTTTTTCCTGGGAGGACAGTGTCACCGCTGATTAATTGATTTATTCTAATTTACTTTTTTTTAATAACATTTAAATTTATTTCAAAACAAAATACTAAACATTCACTATATATTATATGAGTGACATGTCTAAGTTTTGGTGATATTCTCCAACCAATGAGAATAAAGTTTTTCTGATTACACTGCTGTTTGAGTGAGTTAAATGTTGTATAAAACAAAGAATAAACCTCATTTAATGAGGTAAAACACACCTGACTGACTTTCAGTTGTGTTTAGAAACTGTGACTGAGGAGGAGAGATAAAGGGATGAAGGAGGAGGAGGAGGAGAGGAAACAGAGAGGTTTGAGCTGTGATTAGATGAAGCGTAGTGAGGAAGAAGGTAATGCGGTTCAACTCTTTTCCCAGCGCTGTCTGATGCTGTTTTGATGTCAGGAGGAGCGGCGTCCTCCGGTGGCTCGCTGACCCATCTGATGCCATTCTAATTGGTCTTCTTTAATTAGCCAGCTGAGGCGTCTCCGTCCCTCTCGTCCTCAGCGAACAAAGAAGAAGATTTGGTGGGTCGAGCGTTTCCTGTGGCTCAGCGCAGGGACCTCCTGATCGGACCCTCAGCTTTTTCTCGCCGACCTCGCAGAGAGCCGGAGAGCGAGTTAGCTGTTTAGTTTTACCTGAAAAAGCGAGGAGGGATTTTGGGGAAGTTGAGTGTTGTTTCTAGGTAACAGAGCAGCTGTGAGCCGAGCTGCTGTCAACACATTCAGACAGCTTGTTGTTTGTTTTCTTGAACGCTGCTTCTCTTCCTCTGAGGGGGTTTTCACCGGCGGAATAAAACAAGCTCTCTCTAATTTAAGACTTATTTGATTAAGCTGCAAATTAAATGTGCTCATTCCTCTGTTGTTCTTAAGTTTGCTCTGCATTAGCACCAATGTTTAGTTTCACTTCCTCCTGAAAAGCAATCATTTCTCCCTAACTGGATCTCTGTAACCACATTTCCTCTTAGTGTCATAAAACGCCAGCAGATTGCCCTTTCCATGAAACCTGAACCGCTGATGGAAACGCAGAAAAGGAAATAAAAGAACTTGGTGAGTGTTTCACATCCATGTGAGCCTGCTGTGGATCAGAGTGCTGCTGAACTCACAAATTCAGAATGAGATATCAAGCTGCTGACCTCAGCTTTTTCTTTTCTGCAGATGAACATTCAGGCTCCAACTGAGTTTATTCCTGCTTTTATTCACACTCAAAGCTCAAAGCTGCTGCACAAATAAACTCATGTATGGAAGTTTCTTGGCCAAAATCAGCCCATTATGAGCATGTAACCAAATTAAAAATATTTCCATTCAGTCTGTCAGTTTCTGCAGTTAATGTTTCCTTCCACCTGTTTTTATTTGCATTTTTAGTTTGCACATAAAAACATTCATTTCACAATAATGGCTCTAAAACTGTGAGATGCCTACATGTTCTATTCTTTTCTTCTGGCCTGCATCAACGTCAAGTTTCTGTCTGCTCAAACAAAAAAATGGCTGCCATTCCTTTAACCTCAGTGGAAAATGTTATATTTCCTGTGGACACTTTCATGTTTTTGTGTTGAGAAATCTTAAAGATATCATAAAAAAAAACATTAACATGGTGACAGTGAGGAAAATACTTCTGGGCGGGTCCTCTGGTCAGCCAATCACAAAGCTTCAAATTCTGGATTTCAAATTAAATTCATCCCGGGGCGCTCTAAAATCTACGTTTCTTACAATGATTCAGCAGTGTCCATAGCAACCACCATAGCAACCACCATAGCAACGATAGAAAGCCTGCAATCTTCATAATAACTGACAAACTAAACATCATATACATTCACTGAATGAAGATTATGAAAATAAAATGCACATTTCTCATCAATCATTGTAAAAAGATCACTTCAACAAACTGTCCAAATGTATGATTTTATTTTAAATTTTGCATTATTTATAGTGTAGATATTGTCTGTCATGCAGAGTTTGATTGTCAGCACACTCTATAATCTCAGAGGCTTTCTGGTTAAATGACGGTTAAATATAAACCTCATGGTTGGAGGAAAGCAGGGTGAAGCCTCTTCTCTTCTATCTCCACAGAGATCAGCTCCTCTCTGTAACTGAGGCATGCTGGGGGATGCTGATGGAGGGTGATGGGAGGGGTGGGGGGGTTCCTGTGGGCGTGAAGCGGCCCTGGCAGGCCTTAATGCAGCTGTCAGGCGTCCTGGTCCAGCGATGTGATTTCCCTGCGCTCCGTCACCGCCGAGATTATACGGCTTTTAAATGAGCCGCAGCCACAAGGAACGGCACCCGGGGAACGCCTGTCGCTGCGGCAACATGAGCCATGATTTGCTGTGCCATTAATCTCGGCGGAGAGATCTCGGCCGATTTGTCCTCGCCAACAAATGAAGCTGTAAAACCTCTCCTCCTCCTGCACGTGTCTCTTTGGATGAATCCTCGGCCCCGGCTGACAGGTGCAGGATGCTGCCAACGCCTGTACTTGAACACCGCAAGCATCCCCGCCAACCATTCAATTAGCCAATCAGGAGCTAAGATACATATAGACGTCCAGGAGAATCAACACCTTCAGTTTCTGCAAGATGGATGGCAGCGAAGTTAAACTGAAGACAGGACCCTCTCTAAGAGTCTGTTGATTACAGGATGTTGACAGTAAAGTTCTCACTGAGATGTTTAGAGAACCGCAAAACTATTGGAACTCCAATAAATATAAGAACAAACAAACACATTTGTTCACATTTAATACTGATTTGAGATGTAAATGTAGCCTAAAATAAGGGATTCATTTAAAAGTAAAATAATGTGCATCCTAAAATAAAGTGGATCGATCATTTTGGGTCATATTGGATCATATTGGGCTCTTAGATCATTCTTGTTTTCTGTGCCTTTGGTTCAGATTTGAGTGGGTATGTTTGGTGACCTACGCTCAACCATGTACCTGAACGCCTCCTGTGTAGTCACTCGCTGCTGCTGCTGCTGATCTGCTAAACTTGCTGCTAACGCTACGCTTTCTTTCTAGACACGGAGTAAGAGTGTCCATTCTTGACTAAAAGCTCTGTTTTCGCTGTCTACTTTTTTCTCTTTAGAGCGCCTCGTGTCACGCCTCGTCTCTGGTCTCTCCCTGACATGCTGGAGTCAGTCGACAGAGCCCCGAAGCTCCGCCCCTGCACAGTGCGGAGCGGCACGTGTGAAGAGATTGCTGGTCTATTCAAAGTTTATTAATACTAAGCGCATCGTTTGTCCAAATTGCACCAAATTCGACACTGCACTCCCTTTGTTCCCCAGCAATGCCTTCGTCAAGTGTAGAGTCGATCAGACGAACGGTTCAAGAGATACGTGAAGGACATACAGACACACAGACAGAGATTCCTTCCTTTAGTAGATAGATACTTCTACCACAGCTCAATAGGGAAACACTGTCCGAGGAAACACAAAGGGGGAATTTGATGCTAAAAAGACTGTAAATGTGGCAGATATCCACTTGATATGACTAACTCAGACTGCTGAAGCCTCATATAAGCTTCACATCTACTTTTAAATGACTGTGTGGACACACTGTGGATTTTGGCCTCCATCACTTCCATTAAAGCACATTTGAAGGGGATCTTTTAATATCCAGTATGAACAGGAGGAATGATTACAGCGAGGAAAACCTCTTTCACTGTTCATATGGACACCTGACTGCTGTTTTGAGACACAGTTGAAAAATTGTGAACTTGTCCTTTAAAATACAGGCGTACTGATACTTTGGTAAGTGATACTGTGTACTGTAACAGCCATAATGCACTCACAACTGTTCCAGTATAGACAATAATGAACAGAGCACAAAGGCGATGTTTACATTCACATTATTCACTTACCTAGTATCCAAGTGAAACTCATTAAATTGCAGGTATTTGTTACATAACTAGAGCTGCAACGATTAATCGATTCGTTGATCGACAGAAAATTATCACCGACTATTTTGATAATTGATTAATCGCTTTGAGTCTTTTTTTAAGAAAAAATGTCCAAAATCTCTGATTCCAGCTTCTCAAATGTGAATATTTTCTGGTTTATTTTTTCCTCTATGACAGTAAACTGAATATTAAACAGTTATGGACATCTGAGGGGGTCACTTTGGGCTTTGGGCGACTGACATTTTTCCACCATTTGACTATTAGTCCAATTGACTAATCAGTTAATTGAGAAAATAATGGACAGATTAATTGATAATGTAAATAATCTTTAGGTGCAGTCCTATACATAACCAGTGAAATGTATGGAAGCTTGTTTTTGCCTGAAAAAGAAAGACACAAATTATTATTTTTTCTTTCACTTTAGTGTTTTTATCCTGCGTCATCTTTGTTTGTTGTATCTGCTGTTTATAGTTTGTGTTAATTTTTTGTGCATATTCACATTTTATGTTGGACTGTTTTTGGGGAGATGTGATGACTAAATAAAACCAGTTTAGTATGTTATGAATAAAATATATTTTTGACATAATCGTATGTCAAAACTGTAAAATACAGACATTCAGTAGTTTACTCTATAGTGAGTCACGCAAGTATAATTTTGGCACCTATAAACATTGTATTGCAGGCTTGTTAACAGAAAGTAATGTGTCTTAACACATTAAACACAGTATAACTGGGTTCCAGTGAAAATCAACCTTATTTTTAGTATTATTATTATTAGTATTAGTATCATACTGACAGTCATTTCTATAAGAAAATTACTTAAACAATTTGATTTAAAAAAGAAAATGGAATCAGGTAAAAATAATCTCACCGTGAGAAAACAGTTTCAGGTAAGAATATAATAATGATAAGAATATAAGAAGATATCGAGTAGCTTGTTTTGATAAGTATATTTTTACAGTGTACGGCTTCCAGCTCTCCGTCCGGCTGTTGCAGGGTTGTGTATCATCTCATCATATGTTTGCAAACAGTCTCTTCTTTCTCAGGCCCTGTGCTCGGCCCCGTGGGGCCCCTAAGGAACATCTCGAGTGTTCCTGCTTTGTTTTTTTCCATCCTCCTCTTCTGTCTCCTTTCATGGCGGCCATTAGGCAGCCGGCCAGCGGCGGCGGCGGCAGTTGTTGTTGTGGTCGAGCAGAATCAGCAGCTGGAGAGGAAAAACGATACCGACTCCAGCGGGGAAGCAGGAGAGAGGGAAAGTTTTAATGGATAGGAGAAGGGGGAACTGGGTCGGTTAGCTGCCCTAACTGGTCTCCCAGGCCCCCCCTAAACCTCCTCCTCCCCACTGACTCTCCATCCAACGAAGCATCATGGGAAGGATGGTCTGCAGCTTCTATATCTAAAACCTCTCTGAGCCCTCCTCGGTTTGGTGTTTGCTGCCTCTGGGAGTGATGGTAACATTGGCGATGGTGGGGGGTTGTTGGGTTTTTGTCCTACATCAGCTGCTCATAAAAGGTTCGTTTTCCTCTGTCCGTTACACACACAAGCTTTCTAAATTTAAATCCTCAGTGTGGAAAAAAATAAAATAAAATTAGACCCGAGGGAAAATCTCCCCCTAACACTGAAGAACACACGTTTCCACATGAATCAAAACCTCCATCATAAACTCATTTTGTTCTCTCTGTGTACATACAGTATTACACTTTAATAAACACCCGTTCCCAAAATATCTCCTCAGAGCAGCATCAGGTTCTGGTGTTGCGGTTTGTCCAGTTTTCTGGATATTTTTCATTTTCTGACATTTAATCCTCATTAAGTTCTGTATTGGACAAATGCAGGAGAGAAGGTAGACTGTCAGGGGAATCCACGTTATTAAAAAAGCCCATCTTTCATTTGGGATATTAAAAATAGCTGCTTTAACATTAATAAGAAATTGGAGAGATCCAAAGGTTGAACAAAAAACAGTTGAACAGTTGAGCTGAAGTCACTATGTAGTTGTAGTTTGTTTCGGCTTTTGTGACTTGGAGTAAATAAATCACATTTTTTAGTCATTTTAAATTTGCCTCCTACCACATGCACTCTACATAACTCTCCCTACAAAAGCTTTACATTAATGACAGTGAACAAAGTATAAAAAACAACAGAACATATTGATAGTCTGTGAGGTTGCTGTTGGCTTTGAGTTTTTCAGAACAAAAGAGAGCGTCTGAACTTTCACAGAGACCCCAGAAGGTAAAAAAGTCTCAACTTTCCCTGGACGGTGGGATTTCTTTAGTAGAAACAAACAGGCAGTGTGATTGATCCAGAAGAGGTGTGTAATGTTCAGAGAGTTTACAGCAGTTTGATGAGCAGCAGGGTGGAGAGTCGAGAGGACGAGGCCTCGGGGAGGTACAGCTGCTGCTGCTGCCGCCGTTGCCGCCGTTGCCACTGCTGGAAAGCACGTTTTTAAAAAATGTTTCTTACACTTCTCCTGAGGCTGAACGAAAGAACAAGAGGGGAGAGACTTCTGCAAGAACGCACCTGCAGGTTTTCTGCTGAATCTGGAGCTCTGTCTGTCTAAAAAATGTTCACTTTAAAAAAAAAAACAATAGAGTCTAGTTTTCATCTGGATGCCCAGATCTCCTCGAGGGTGGAGAGACTAAAAATGGAAACAACCTGATTTCACTGATTAATGGCCTGATCACAGCAGCGTTTAAAACTGTGAAATTCCAAATTGATGGCAGCTGAAGTTAATTTCTTGGTCTTGTTTATGCTAATTAGCCGTGTGTTAACATTCTCCTGTCCACTGTTTTGAGTCCATGGGAAAGTGGTGTCACTTCCACATTCATTTTCAGCTTTAACTGGTGGTTTCAAGTACTGCAATTTTCTGTCGAAATTTGTGGAAGTCGTCTGTGGTGACTGTTGTGGTGACATTTCTTTCGTTGGTCTTTGCGAATAAAATGAAGCGTGTTCCTGGAGTTTACTCGGCTCCACTACAGCAGCTGCTGTCACACATTTAAGCCTTTAAACAACAACAACAACAAAAAACTACAGCTCCCATTTAAAGAACTAAAAGCGCAGCAGCGTGGGTACTTACGTCAGCGTAACCTGGTTTTGTCCATATCCATAAAACCAGTAGCGAACTGTGACTCTTTGCCCTCTGACCCCCCCTTCCCCCTGTCGGGAAAAAAAAGCACCACCAGCTTAGTTTAAAATGAATGAAAATTAAGACACCAGTCCAGCTTTAGCAATGCAACGAGCAAACAGCAGAGAGAGAGTGAGAGGTATCACCAAAACAAAATACAGCTAATCTCTTAAGCAAAATGCAAATCCTCCTTACAAATAATCGCATCATCACACGAGCTGCGTCTGCACTTAGGACTGAAATATGACAACAGGCCGGGGTGCAAAACGTATGACAGCAGACAGCCGCCCCCTCCTACCACACAAATCCAACAAAATTTCATGTAAACCAAGTCTACACACCATGACAGCGCACACACAGCCAAGCAACCGTCAGCGACAGACGTGTCCGGACACAATGTGTCGCTGCAGCTGCTACCTGTCTGTGGTTCTGAAGTGTCTGTCTGCATGATACAGCACACACACAGTATTACAGGAAGTTTTATGCATATTTACGGTAAATGTGCATAATGACAGCTGAGTTGGTGAACTTACAGACTGACTGTAAATCTGCACAGTGACTGTTTTCCTAAATAAACCTTAACATACAGAAAACAGTGGCAGTGGCGGCCAGAATAAAATCAGTGGGTACGGCGGCCTATTATATTTTAAATATCTTACCTTTGATGATTACTTGATAAGGAAGTTCATCTCCTGTCGCTCTGGATGCAGTGGTTGATGGTGAGGTCATGCAACTGATCCTTAACTACCTCAACTGAAAGGTTTCTTATTTGAAATGTGATTTTTTTGAGTGCCTACTTTGAATGAAATGAATTATGTAAATATGAAACTTTGAATGAAATATTAAACAACAATGAAATGAATTATTCCTTCATACTTCATTGGTGTTCATCTACATGGGGCTCCCAGCTGAACCTATCGTCTGTAACGCAGCTGGTTCTCATGTTTAAACTGTCATCACAAATGCGTCACGAAGCTTTAAAAACAAATAACAGAATCTTAAAATCAATTCTGTATTGGACTGGTAACCAGTAACCTTCTTGGTACCAGTGAGGATTCTCCCTTTGTTCCTCTGTTGTGGAAGTGCTTTTTATCTGATGCAGATACTAACAGAGTCGAGCTGAAAGCCTCCAGAGAGACACTGTCACAACTGAAGAAGTCAACACTGTACAGACTGTACTGTGTTATTTTTTTTAATGCCAAGCAGCCTCAAGCATCACTGCTTCCTACTGAAGATGCAAATCTTTAAAAATACCTCAGAAATATATTGTTTACATAACAGTCTGCAACTGTATTTTCCCACAAACCTCCTGTTCTGTTTTCACTATTCATTTCCACCTGAACCTTTAACAGTTACACAGCTCATATTTACAGTTTTTTTTTAATTTTTTGGCAGCAAAACAATTTAATGCAGAAAATTAAGCAATTTAATGCTGAAGCAAAACCCCACCCAGGGCCCCGAACATGCAATGACCGGTCCTGCTTTCATCTTCCTCCTGAGGGTTTCTGTCCTTCCAGGCTTCCATACTTTTTGCACAATGTTGTGGAAAGAAAAAAATGCAAAGTGGAGTGTCCCATAAGGACACTGTACACGCTCAGAGCTGAACTGTTTTCCATCAACAATCTCCACAAAACTAGAACAGAACATTAAAGGAATTAACTTTGAATCAGGTATCAACACTTAGATTTCTTTGTCTTCCAGACTTGATAAAAGCACATGATGAATTATATTTAATATGTAAGCCTTTGATTTCTTTGAGTTCTTAATTGTCTTAAACTTTTTAAAAATGTTTCAGTAAATCAAAGTATGTAGATGTTAATGTACAACTGCAGCTCCTGACAGCCTCATCTGTGAGACGGAGTTAATTAAGGTGAAAATCGTGGAGGAAAGACGTTAAAGCCTCGGCTCTCGGCTGCTTATCTGTAAGGTGTGAGCAGGTATTTACTCCAGCTGGGTGAGACGCCAGGCAAAGTGCTACCTTGCTAACGCCGGATTAGTGGCGGGGCTCTGTCAGCCCGGTTTCACGTCAGAAGCCGGTCTGTCGGTGAACGGAAAATACGGCAGGTGAAGGTGTGCGTGCTCTCTGATCACACAGGTCCTGTGGTTCCTTCATGGCAGGCGTCACGTGCTGAAGTCGCTTCACATCTGTGATATTAGGAATGTACCAGTGTGTTCCTGCAGCAGTTACAGGTAAATGTATTTTATACAGGTACTGACAGATTTCTTCTCGTGTTCTCTCAGAAAAACATCTTTTAACTTCATCACTGATCCAAACTCTTATTATCAAGATCTGATTATCTTCTGTCTTTTTTTTATTCTGAATGTCTTGTTTTTGTTAAAGTTTTTAAGAATTTTGTAGAAATGAGCATCAGTGTCTCAAAAGAAAAGAAAATATAATATTATTTTATTCAAAATATTTTATTTTTTGTTTTATTTATTTATTTGTTTCCTTGTGTTTTTGCAGGAGGTTAGTACTGTTTGGATTATTTCTTGTATATTTTACACAGATGCAGCCTGTATGTTTCATACATGTTTCAAAATGAAAGTCTCGCCTTGTTAAAAGAAGAGAAGAAAAGAAAATGGCAAATCATTTAGTAAAATAAAGAAAAATGACATTTGATTCCACAAAATTCTTAAAAGAATTGAATTTGTATTAGAAACAAGTTGAATTTTCTTCTGTCGGGACTGTTGTGTTGTGAGCGGGTTTGTGCTCCATTAAGGTCGCCCCTCCTGCACTTCATATTGTGAAATACATATTTTAATGAAACATCATTTTTGTTATTGTTGTGTTGTGTTAGTGTGTGTGTGTGTGTGTGTGTGTGTCATATATAATTACAGAAACATGCGATGACTAATGAAAAAGTGCTGCTTTCAGTCTTTATCTGTGTACTTTTCTCTGCCTGACGGCAGTATGTGTGTAATATGTTCAGGTTTTCCTGGTGGCTCCTGATTGGTTGACACCGCACACCGAAAATAACTGGATTTGGGGCGGAAAATTTTACACCCAAGAGATGTTGCCAGATTGGGTGATTTTGCTGCTTCCTTATTAGATAACATTTCCCCCCTGAAGGCAGGCGAAACGTACAGGGATACTGTGGTACTGTGGTGACAACTGTAACGTGAAAGAAGCTGTTAAGTGGCCACCAAAAGATACTTTTTTAAACTTTTAGAAACCACTAGCCTAGCCGCTAGCCACCAGCAGCTGGCTCTCTGCTACACTGCACAGCGCCGTAGCCCCACCTAGTGGAAAAGTCACGTCATGCAACATGTTTTGACCTTAGATGTGACTGATGAAGGTCTATTATAGAAGAATCATCACATATATCTGACACTGTCAAGATTTATATTAAATATCCCCTTTGATTGCTTTATATATATATATATATATTTGATTGCTTTATTAATTGTATTTATGTCTCAGGTCATCTGACTGTAACTGAAACCATCTGAGCTCAGTTATAACATGTGCAGTAGCCTATTTGTATTTAAAACCTGTATTTTTAAACCTCCACACTGAGGTCTTAACGGGCGCCTGGGTACTGTGACAGTTACAGGAAATACTTCACAAATTCCGCTAGTGTGGGTACTGGGACAGACGCAGTGTTAAAAAGTTATGATCCTGGTGCTGCCTCCTTTTTATGACCCTCTGACCTTTTCTCTAGCACCACTCTCAGGACAAACGTTACATTTTCAGCTCTACTAGTAAGACTCTGAAACTAATTAATGAGTCAAATTAATGTCCTACAACAAACTGAAAAGTTTTTAGTATTATATGACTCACAGACCTAATTTCATGTATAAAATCAAAAACTTGTGCTGAATAAAAAACATTTGTAATCTGCAGAGGTCTTCTGTCTGAGTTTTCATTCTCCACACTGAAACGCTCGGCTGAGTCTATAATAAGCTCTGATTTACATGACGAACAGACTTTAAATAATGTCTGTCTTTGTCAATCAAGTGTCACCTCTAAAAGGAGCCTTCAATCACATTTCACTGACAGGAAGAATTAAGTGAAGAGGAAGGATGAGAGCAGTTCAAAATGATTTTTTTTCCGCAGCGATATTATCACCCTCCTGTGAACACTGGCGCTCCTGCCGCTCGCCACACTGATAAGAGCGACTCCTGCCTTTTAAAGAGGCAAAACGACGTGCAGAATGCACCAACACAGCCACGCTTAATTCTCATTTTATCTGGCAGCAGTCGTGGTTTGAATATTTGTGGCTCTCTGTGTGTCTCACCGAGCTGCTCGCGCCTCTCTTTGCGTGTTCTCTGCCTGTAAGTCGCTGCTCAGGTCTTTGTGGAGGATTTTGTTAAATTATACAGCAGCTGATAAAGCCACTCTGAGTATCTTCAGCTTTAAGAAGTTAAAAAAAAAGACGATGGACTGAGGAGAAGAGGGGGAGGAGGAGGGGGTTCGGAGCAGAGTTGACTTTGAAGAGCAGCTGGAAGATTCGGTTAATCCACTCGGCAGATTTGGCGGCACAAAGAGAGGAGAGGACGAATCCTTAAAGCTTTTCTCCTCTCCTTCCTCCTCTCCTCTCCGTTTTTCTCCTCCTTCCTTTCTTCTTCCTGCACAGAAAGATGCTCTGTCACCGAGATGTCGCTCTCTGCATGAAGAGAGGTATTACTGAGGATTTTTACACGCTCAAACTCTCACAAAAATCACCACCTTTAACCATCATTTAGTGCAGTGCTGAGCCCTGAATTCTTACGATTGTCTTAAAACGAGTGAAGAGATTCAGCCAACGAGGTGAGACAGAGGTGAAACCTGAATATGAAAAATGTTTTCGTCACAAGAAAGAAGAACAGGTTGTTATGTCAGGCGCCCAAAAACAACCTATAGTTAGTTTGAGTGACAGCTGCCATCTAGCGGCTGTAGTAACGGTGAGTCGGAGCAGTGCTGCAGCTCAGATGACGTTTATATATGTGACAGATTTCCTCATTCAGAGCAGGAGGGTGGATGGAGGCTTTAACCCAACAGGAGACGCTGTTTGTTTCCTGTTTCCAACCGCGAGTCGGGACAGCGTAACTACGATCGTCCCCTAACCCTGTGGTTATTATTGTAGCCATGACGACGAAGGTGGCCTAACTTTAAGGAAGTAGTAACTTTAACCCACATCACATGTTTCTCTGACCTTAACAAAGTGATCATTTTAACCCAAACATGATCTTTACCTGAACCTAACCAGACCTGAACCACAGCTGTCACATCATAAACATCATTACTGTTTAACAGTGATGTGTGACGGTTTGTGCTGCTGATTACTGCTGATAGAGGCTCCACATTATAAAACGCTGCTATGTGTCGTTCTGGAGTCACATGATCAAAACTTCTTTCCTTCACCAGCATCAAACTTTCTTTGTCTTTTTAGCTCTTTATTCATCAGAACTGTTTGACCACTTAACGTCTGGAAAATAACTGCAGGCATCTGGACCTAAATCCACTTATAAACAGCTCATTAATATTTACAGCTGCAGATTTGATGGATTAATATAAGAAGCTTTTATTAATAATTTATTAACATTTATAACAGCAGGTGACTGACAAGGTTTTGCTGATTACTCATTAGAAATGTATTAAGGACTGACTAGTATTCATAACTGCAGACATGATGACTTTTCAGACAATGAGAATCATGGGACTCTTCATTAATGACACTTCCTGAGGAATTCAGATAAAAAGACATTTTAAAACACAGTACTGAGTGTTGAATATTGTTGATGATTACATGGTAAATCTTCTGCTTTCACTCTCAGTTTTGGCTTCAGTGATCGTGTCCCATCTGCAGCTTTTTTTTTCTCCTCTGAGTGAATTATTTAGCATGATGCTAATGGCAGCACATGTTCACATGAGTCGGGAGGTTTTGGAAGCAGTTTGGCGCAGCTTCGGTTTCCCTCGGTGAGCCCAGCCCAGCAACAGCGCCAGAACGGCGCTAATGTGGCAGAGAAAGAGGGGCCAAAATCACTTCCACATTAGTGTTGATGAAAGTTTAACATGCAGCATACGGAGACACGGACATTAGACAGCTGTGATTGGTCACTGATCTGTCATCAACAGAGAGAAAGAGTATGTTTACACAGTCACATTGTGGAGACAAAAAGCAAATCCCCATAATGTAAACCATTAAAGAGCCCCACCAAACATGTTTCAGATATATAAAAATACTCAACTGTGAATAATAACTTTGTTACTTTGTTATGTTTTTGCTTCACTGTAAAGTTTATTCACAGTGTTCAAGTTTCCAGTGTAAGTTGCATACTGGACCAGTTGACACATACACACACACACACACACACACCTCCACCCTCAGAGACCACAGACACAATTTATAAACACACATATTTAAAACCTATTAATTAATATCTATAACATTCACTCTGTATATTTGTAAATGTGTAAATTTAGTGTTATATTATGCTGCTGTTACTGCTGTTTTCTGGTACTGCTTTTACTTATTTGTTATTTATCTGTTTCATCCTAATAACAACGAGAGGAGCCATGTGAAATGTCATTGTACCTGAATATAATGACAATAAATATCATTCTGATTCAGATTATAGGCATTATTCTGTCTGGACTCTGGTGTCCTCTCCTCTCGGCTGCAGCAGCCATCTTCATCCTGCAGATATAAATTACATCCATTGAATTATAAAAATATCCATGTTTCTTAGCAGACAGACTTTCTCTTTTTTTCTTTCCTCCAACACAATTAATATGACGACTTTGAAATAGTAACCAGAGTCTGACTTTCTTCCTTTTTAAGTTTTTTTTTTTTTTGAGTCCGTGTCTGATGTCACCGGTCCATTTTCTCCGTTGCTTCCGTCCGTTTGCAGTAGAAGAATTGGCTGCGAAACTCTAAAATATGAGTCCTGTAATCACTGAGAGGGAGGAATGAGGCCACAGAGTTCACAGCTTCTTAATTAGTTTGCAGTATATGTGTAATTATTCCTGCATTTTTAAATTCACTTAAGGCGCCGTTCCCCTTTTTCCTCTCTCTTCATTTTTAAGGATCTGGTTCAAGGATGTCCTGCAGTTACAAATCAATCCCACATTAGGCCCAGAAAGCTCCATGTAATTACACTCTGTTTTTTTCTTCCACTGAGGAATGAACGGACGTATGGATTTAAAACCAGACGCCATTTTTAGATTTGCAGACTTTCTTTCTCCTCATCAGTTAAGGAAAGTTGGACGAGCTACAGAGCCGAGAATTGGTCTTTTATTTTACTTTTTTTACTTTTCGATGCATAAAAATTAAATCTGACTACAACAGAAGTTAAAGAGACTGTTGTCACGTAATAAAAAGTACAAAAACAGGAGGAAGCACTAACACAGCATCCCGTGTGTACACTGTGAAAAGTATTATTCATTCAGGCTTTTATCTGGCTCAAAAAATGTCATTTTCCTAAAAGAAGTCTAAAAAACTATCCAGAGGGCGTTGACATACTGTAATTTGTTTTATTGTGGTGCAATAACTTTTTAGAAAAGACTAAAATAAGAGTCAACAAAATGGCACCTGATTCTGAAGATAAAATACTCTCCCAATTAGCTGATCAACCCACTCAAAGCTGCAGGCCCTGGGTGAGTGCTCAGGGACTGTGCTAACCAGCTGGCAGACGTCCTCACAGACACATTCAGCATCTCCCTGAGCCAGGCTGTCGTCCTCACAGGCTTCAAAAAGACCGCCATCATCCCAGTGCCAAAGAAGTCAACTGTGACACATCTCAGTGACTACCGCCCTGTGGCACTGACTCCCATCATGACACACTTCAAATCCGCCCTCCCCACCTCACTGGACCCTTCTCAGTTTGTATATCGCCCCAACCGCTCTGCTGAAGACGCCATTTCCGACACCCTGCACTCAGCCCTATCTGACCTGGACATTAAAGACAGCTATGTTAGAATGCGGTTCACTGACTTCAGCACAATCATCCCCCAGAAGCTGGTTGGGAAACTTTGAATTCTGGACTTCCTGACAGAGGAAGCACCGGCCCCCCCCAAGGCCGCGTGCTCAGCCCACCGCTTTTCACGCTGCTCACTCACGACTGTTCTGCCAAGTCTGAATCAACATCCTCAAGTTTGCTGATGACACGACAGTGGTCGCCCTCATTAGCAACAATGATGAAACATCATACAGAAAGGAAGGAGAGCAGCTGGTGAGCTGGTGCGATGACAACAACTTTTCTCTCAATGTAGAAAAAACAAAAGAAATGGTTGTTGAATTGAGGAGGACGCCAGCCGACCACTCTACACTGTTCATCAGTGGCTCCGTAGTGGAGAGGGTCAGGAGCACTAAGTTTCTTTGTGTGAACATCTCAGATGACCTCACCTGGTCTCTCAACACCGACTCTGCAGCAAAGAAGGCACAGCAACGCCTCCACTTCCTTCAAAGACTGAAGAGAGCCAGCCTACCACCGCCCATCCTTACCGCCTCCCACAGAGGCACTGGGGAGAGCGTCCTGGCCGGCTGCATCACTGTGTGGTTCGGCAAAATCAAAGCATCAGAGTGCAAGACCCTGCAACGCATAGTGAGGAAAGCCGAGAAGATCACAGGTTTCTCTCTCCCCTCCATCCAGGACATGTTACATGTTTCAGAGGTGCTGTGCATGCAGAGCCTCTTCCATCATGAAGGACCCCTCACACAGCCTGTTTGCCCCTCTGCCATCAGGCAGAAGGTTTCGCAGCATCAGAACCAGCTCTCCGAGTTTCTGCAACAGCTTTGGACTTCTAAACACCCCCCCCCCCCCCCCCCCCCACACACACACACACAGGAACATCCCCACATTACACACACAAAGCTCACCTGGACTACACCTCTCTGCTCCTGCCAGACTACCCTGCACCAACACTTTATACCGGACCATCATCACCGCTGTGCCTCCTATTTATACTATGTATAATTACCACTGAGGTGACCGGTTAAGCATTATTTATATTATTTATATATAATATTATATTACTTACGCCGCAGATCAGCTGTTTGGGTCAAATAGTGCTGCTGTGGCGTAATACAGTGTGCGGCATGCGTAGGAATACGGAGGTTCTACGGTTGAGAAAATGTAGTGTGAACTACAAAATGTGAACTATCCCTTTAAAGTAATATTAAAGTACAGGAAAAAATCTAAGAAAATAAATCAATTTCTCCAACTTAAATGTTTGTGAAAAGAGATATTTTATAGCTCAGGATAGTGATGCTGAAACATCCTGAAACACCATAAAGCAAAGAAGCCTCGCAGCCAATTATATCACTAAAAGATTAATTACTCAAAGCCTCATTTAACACAGTGTTCACTAGTCACACCTACTGGTTGAGCTGTCAGCAAGGCAAATTTCAGTCTGCGTTCTTGTATATCGGCATTCCCAACAGATTTGTACAACTGTGTCTGTGGAGACAGATGACAGTATCTTTAAAGATACTTTGGAAACATTTTTTTAATCAAATACTCATTTTATGTGAGTTAAACACAGTTAAAGACTCTTTTATAGGGTAAAGAGCCGTTGATGCTACTCCTCTGTGTTGGAAACTCAAGCCACTGACGGTGGTACATCTGTGTATTTTTGACAAAATGCCACCCAAAGTGCAGAAATATCCAGAGGAAGAACTAGTAACGTCTACTCTTCAATCCATGATGAAGCAACAAAAGGACTTTTACAAAGTAAGAACTTTAAACCTTGTGTTGAAATGATCTCAGATGACGTGAAAAAGAGAGTGGACAGCGCACAGATACAGGAATTCAAGACTAGTCTAGAGTTTGCTCATGGAAAATGAGTCAGGACAAAGTGCTACGTGAGAATGGGGAAAAAACTGAAACAACTAGAGGAGGACCTGGCAAAATCTGTCAAAACCCTTGATGGGATTGAGAATAAGATGGACTATCTAAAAAATCAATCACTGAGGAGCAATATCATTACTGATGGTGTCCCTGAAGAAAAAGGTGAAAACTGGGAAATGTCAGAAATGAAAGTACAAGAAATACTAGGAAAAGAAATTGGGCCTGAATGTGAAGGATATTGAAATAGAAAGGGCCCTTAGAGTAGGGAAGTTTGATGAAAGTAGGCTGAGACAGATCGTAGTAAAACTCTTGCACTACAAGGACGAGCAGATGATACAATCGCAGGCAAAGCAACTTAAAGGAGCACAGATTTACATCAGTGAAGAAGACCTTATGAAGAAGAAAAGGAAGGAGTTGATGCCTGAGCTGCGTGCCGCCTGAGACAGAGGTGATTCTGCTGTACTGAGGTCATCAAACCCAGAAAAAAACTATGTACGTCTAACTTAACTATGACCAAAGCAGCTTCTTCTCCCAAATAATGACACTGAGCCCTTTAAAGCTCCCAAACAAAGACTTGGTAATTGCACATGTGAACATCTGTAGCATAAAGAACAAGACACGTGACTTGAATAATCTGGTGCTTTCTAATTCCACTCATATATAGGTATATATAGGTATCTGAGACTCGTTTAGATTAATCTATTCAGAACTCAGAGTTATTGTTTAATGGTTCCTCCTTCTTTAGGAGGGATAAAAATATACACAGTTGGGCGGAGCTCATCTTCCTGTTAAAGCTCCTGTTAAACTACGTTCTGATTTCATGCTGAATGATGTAGAAGCTTTGTGGGTTCAGGTACATCTCCCCCACCTGAAGCCAGTAGTGGTGGGCTGCTGCTTCAGACCTCCTGATCCTCATTCTGACTATCTCACTCAATTATTTGAAGCAACTGACAGAGTCCCTAATGTGAACAATGAAATATATTTGCTTGGAGATATGAATATAGACTGGATAGCCAGTAACTGCCCAAGGAAGGAAAAAATCATTAATTAGTGCTTGTAATTTATCACAAATTGTCTCCTTGCCAACAAGAGCTTTCACTAATCAAGCAGGCCATACTTATCTACATGTATTGATCATGTAGTATATAATAAAGTCCCTGAGCTGCTCAAATATAATCTCTGTAGTAGTAGGTCTGAGTAACCACAATATGGTTGCTCTCAGCAGAAAGGCTAAAATTCCTAAAGTAAGAGCCAAAGTTTTATATAGACGATCATACAAAAGATTTGCTAATGATCAGTTTGTGGAGGATGTTAGAAATGTTTAATTGGAGTGGTGTGAACAGTGCTGACGACCCAGAGGTTTCCTTCACTGCTCTCATGAATATACCGTATTTATGGAAATTGTTAATAGACAGACACCTGTAAAAAAGTTCACAGCTAAAACTAAAACAGCCCAATGAAAGAATTTAATGAAACAAAGGGATGAAGCTAAATTAGTGGCAGTAAAATCTCTCTCTTCATTATCTTCTTCAACTTCTTTCTTAATCTCAATTCCTCCCTTACTCCTGCTCTTCCTTCTCTTTTTTCTCCCCCCTCCTCCTCCTCCTTTTACTTTCTTGCTCCTCCTTCTCCTGTCCTCCTCTTTCTTTCTAATCCACCTTCATCCACTCTTCCTCTTTTTTCACTAATTCTCCTCTTATCATCATCATCCTCTTACTCCTCCACTGCTCTTTTTCTTCATCCCTCCCTTTCCTCCTCCACCTCCTCTGATCTTCCATTTCTTCTTTTCCTCCTTTCTCTTTTCTACTTCTACTCATAATTTTCTCTCCTTCCTTTGATTCCCCATCCTCCATTTCTTCTCTTTTTCCTCCTCTGTCTCCTTCTCCTCCTCTTTCTTCCTCCTCTCTGCTCTTCAGTGATTTTCTGGTCCTCAGTGTTCATTAATAATCTGCTCAGAGGAGCCGGCGGCTGTTTGGACCCTGCAGCTTCAACACAACAACAAAAAACACAATCAGCTCTTATTATCATGTCACATAAAGCTGTGTGTGTGTGTGTGTGTGTGTGTGAGAGTGTGTGTGTGTGTGTGTGTGAGAGAGTGTGTGTGTGCGTGTGAGTGTGCGTGTGTGTGTGCGTGCGTGCGTGTGTGAGAGTGTGTGTGTGTGCGTGTGTGTGAGAGTGTGTGTGTGTGCGTGTATGTGTGTGCATGTGTGTGTGTGTGTGAGAGAGTGTGTGTGTGCGTGTGCGTGCATGTGTGTGTGAGAGAGTGTGTGCGTGCGTGTGCGTGCATGTGTGTGTGTGTGTGTGTGAGAGTGTGTTTGTGCGTGTGTGAGAGTGTGTGTGTGTGCGTGTATGTGTGTGCGTGTGTGTGTGTGTGAGAGAGTGTGTGTGTGCGTGTGCGTGCGTGTGTGTGTGTGTGCGTGTGTGAGTGTGAGTGTGTGTGTGTGTGTGTGTGTGTGAGAGCGTGTGTGTGTGTGTATGTGTGTGTGAGAGTGTGAGTGTGTGCGTGTGTGTATGTGTGTGTGTGTGTGAGAGTGTGAGTGTGTGTGTGTATGTGTGTGTGTGTGTGTGCGTGTATGTGTGTGCGTGTATGTGTGTGTATGTGTGTGTGTGTGTGTGAGAGTGTGAGTGTGCGTGTGTGTGTGCGTGTATGTGTGTGTATGTGTGTGTGTGTGTGTGTGTGTGTGTGTGTGTGTGCGTGCACTAACACAACAGGACGTCTTTTGAAACAAAGCTGGAATCATGGTTCTATGGATAAAAATGTTTTGCACCAAATTAGAGCTTCAAGTGCAAAATTGTTGTCTTATTTATTAATTAATTCAAATTTTAATCAATAAAAAGCCAGAAATGTTAAAAAAAAACGTCCTTCTTTTATTTTCAGATCCCAAAGTGAAAGTAAACAGATGTTTCAGTCGCACCAACTGTCAGAAAAACAATGATGTGAAACAGCTGGAAGCAGGTGAAGTTTGTGTCAGAGATTCATTTTCTATCAACTAACTGATCGATAATTTCAGCACTGGTGTCAATACAATGAACCTGAACTGCAGTATTGATAATAAAATGATGAATGTTTTTTATGTTTAAACACAAACCCTAAAACTTAACCTTTAGATGAACTCTTAATGTTTGGAAAAAAATTCACTTTTTCAGCAATTTTAACAAGAAATCTGACAGGAGATCCTGTAGAAGCTGATATATGATGAAAATATAATAATCAATTTCCATTAAATTAAAGGTTATAATCTTCTAAACTTAACTTTTCAACTAAATGTGTTCCAGTTTGAACTTTTTATCAGCTGCTCCAACAACAAAAAGACACCACAAGCCTCTCTGATGAAATCTGTTTGACTTTCAGAAATCTCCATTAAATCCTCATGTTTCATTCTGAGCGGCGTGCCGACAACGAATCAACCAGGAGCCACTAAAGATGGACGAACCGCCTACATGAGGCTGATAGTGAGCCGACACCCCGCTGATATCTGTTAGCTTAGTGTTAGTGTCATGTTTCCTTTACAGCAACGTGTTTCAGATTTTTATGAAATGATCCATTTCTTCTGCTTACAATAGCCAGATTTTAACCAAATTTAATACAAATTTTAACCAAATTCCCAGTATATTGGCAAAAGAAAATGAATTTGTTTCTCTCCATTCCTGTTGTGTGATTATTAGGAGATAACAGTTGGTGGAGCTAATTCTCAAATCGGTGCCATTAAAGCGTTGCAGAAGAAGAGGACACAACTAGATGACGTCATTAAAAGAGCAGCAGTCAAAGCTCAAACGATGGAAAACATGGTGGAAATATGACATTTCTGTTTGTTTCATGTATTCATTTGAGGGACGTATGTTTGGTTTTTATCCACACAGCTGCTTTTATACCTCAGACAAGCGTAAAACCTGTTTTGTGACATTTCATTTTTATCAAAGTTTTTTATACCCAAATTGAAAATGCAGGTGGATGGAAATGCACCTAATGACAGAAATCATGGAGTTTGATGATTGAAACCAGACACAGGCAGTAATTCCTGCTGGGTTCAGCCGCCAGATTCCTTTATAACCTGATTCCAGACTTCTAATTCACTGCTCACATCTGCAGATTTGTGAGTTGTCATGTTGGAATAATAAAAGCTCGTCCTTAAACTCGTCATTGTTGACAAAATTGTAAGCACACAGGTGTCTCAGACTCAAATTACCTTTAAATTTGCAGCAATGCTACTCATATTGTCTGTTTCTCAATCACATGGCAAACTACAGAGGTGCTGTTGATCAAGTAGTGTTTATAATAAGAAGTGTGTGCAGTACATCTCTAATGTGAGCAGGTATCAGACCATGCAGAGCTCTCACAAGAACAAGGTTAAACTTAGACTAAACAAATGATTAATATATGTTTCCATCTCTCATCATAAAATCGACTACAGCCGTCTCCATCTGCTGCCGACGCTCTTGAGTTTGTGTTTCAAAAGTTTCAAATATTCAACCTGAGATGTGAAAGTGAGAGAACGAGCACTTTGTTCAAGGTCTTCTTCCTCAGCGTCTGAAAAACACCTGAA
This sequence comes from Scomberomorus guttatus, assembly GCA_038419695.1. Taxonomy (NCBI): domain Eukaryota; kingdom Metazoa; phylum Chordata; class Actinopteri; order Scombriformes; family Scombridae; genus Scomberomorus; species Scomberomorus guttatus. Next base: position 1,793,603 of record CM076452.1, read on the forward strand.
CCTTCAACGTCTTTGTTTCCTCTGATCTCGACACGCGGTGTCGGTAATGACACTGCCATTCATGTTTCATTTCATAAGTGGAAAAACATCAACAGACACAAAGAGGGAGAGAGAGGGAGGAGGCTGTGTTTGTGCTGAATTCACAGAAATCTATTTCTTTATCTTCTTATCTTCTTTTTTAGTTTTGAGGAAAAACTGAAGACTCTTCTGTTCTCATTGAAACTGAAACATCTTCCTGTGTCTCAGTTTGAACATCTCACACAAATTGATTTATTTTCCACTTCTGTGTTTAGTTTTTTTTTTTCCTTTTTAAAAGTCAATGTGTCACTGACACACAAGACAACAGACTGTCACATTTCTCGTGTTTTTTTTAAACACATGAAAACCTAAAACAAAAGATTCCCCCGGCTTCAGTAAGACTGCAAAGTCATCAAAGCAGTGTTTTTGCTCATCGTAACCTTTTTCTAAACAGAATAAAAGAAAAGTTTTCATTTTTTTGCTCCATCTAAACAGACGCCTGCATACATATCATCAATGAGTTTTTTTGTAGCAACTCGCCTTGAACTCATGGTTCTGGATGACATTTTAACCACGGGGAAATGACAGGATGTGGTCTGTAATAGACAACGACATTCAGCAGGACAAAGCCAAATTCCTGCCCAGGGGGGCGCTGGGGAGTTGAAGGTGAGGCAAAGATACTGCGTGAAAAAATCCTTCTAGGAGTCATAACTCAGTCGAATCTTAAACACACAGACATGAAACACATATTGATGTCATTCAATGTGACTCCTGAGGATATCATTATCTCTGATGTCCATCGCCAATATACCTCCGTAAATCCACGTAGAAATCAGAGATGAAAGAGGCGTCAGAACTACTCTCCAGAGACTGAAAACATGATGCTGTTATTAGTCTTTGGAGCCGTTTCTAAACAAACTAACGTGACCAAACTCTTCATGATGAAGGAACATGTGACCCAGTGCAGCGGTGTGGCTCACTGACAGATTTTTTAATAGTTTTCGGACAACAACGGAGGAATAAGATATATCAGACTTTAATACACACACAATACTTGTTAGTACTGTCGATCAGTTCATGAGATTTGTTGACAATACATCATCCAGAGTAATCATCCAGGCTCTCATTACCACGCCCCTTTTTCGGGAAAACGTCCACACAGCGCCCCGCGTAGACGGCAACAGCGTAAACAGAGGAAGTTGAAACACGTCTCCAAACTTCTACTTTAAACAACCAGTTTAAATTAATAACACTATGCTGAAGAGTTGCTGTGCAGTTGGTTGCACCAACAATAAATCCAAAAATGCTGATCCTGATCGAAGGGCTTTATGGCTCCAAGCTGTACGAAGGGAAGTTTAACGAAATCAGAAAGAGAAAGCAGGCATTGATGAAAATAATACAGCTGCAGCCTAATGTTAGTAGCACAGATGCTTGTCAGCCACAGCACATATAGCAAGGGCAGGACAGTGGCAGTGAGCATGTGTGCGCTAATCCACTTTGTACAAGGTAGCTAATAATTGTATAAAAATTCATAGCCTCCTGTAACCCATATTATATACAGATTGAAGGTTGTGTTTGTGGTTTTATATGTCAAACTATCAATTAATCTGATAATTTGTTTTGTCTATAAAATGTAAAACAATCTGTGTCCATGCTGATGTCCTCAGTCTGATTAACAGTCCAAAACCCACACATATACAATTTACAGTCATATATGACAAAGAAACGAAACAAAGCAAATCCTTTCAGTTGAGAAGCTGAAACCAGAGATTATTTGGCATTTTTACTTGACTGAAATGACTGATTGATTAATACATTTTCTGTCAATCGACCAATCGATGATTTGACTAATGTTTGCAGCTGCATGTTAAAAACATGAATGCACACAACCCAACTTTTTATTTTTTGGTAGTGAATAGCTGAAGGTGAAACACTTCACTCCTGCTTCCATTTAGAGGATTCAGGCTGAATTCAGAAGGACTTGAGACATTTCATACTTAAATATTTCATGTTTTAAAAAGTTTGATGGTGTCTAAATGTTCCCATCAGTCTGACGATAATCGCTGCATTTTCCCCAAAACTGTCTCGAGGGGACTGAGGACAATGACAATAACCAGATGGTAGAAAAGAGACAAAGCAGTGATTAAACTGTGTGTGGTGTTTATTTACAGACTGGATGTACTGTAGAGTTTGAAATATGTGCAAAGGACAAAGAACTGGTAATGAAAATGGAAAAGTTAAAAGAGTTATGTTGTAAAGGTTAGAGACTGGAAAAGCGCTGGTTTGGTCTGTATTTTTATAACCCAACTGTATCCACAGTGTGTAATGTGTTGTGTGTGGCTCGTAGTGATGAACCTACAGAGAATTATCAGTGACTCTGCAGCTCCCCTCGGCTTTACGGAGCTTTATAGTGAGTTTCAGCTCATTGTTTATCTGTCCGGCTGCAACTTTACTGTTTTGGTTCACTCTCAGCGCTCTCATAGCGTCGTTTTGGGCCGCAGCAGGCAGCTGTTTTCAGAGAAAAAGCTGTAAAAAGCCACTGTACACTACCTGCTCAGCACCAAACAGCAAACAGACACAGTTAGCTGTAGACTAGCTGGTGAACATAGTGGAGCATTTAGCAGCTAAAGAGCCAGATATTTCCCTCAGGAGTTGGTAGAGAGCAAAAACAGCTAAAAGAGAGTGAATATTGGACTTACATTCACCAGGTGGACAGAAACACGACTCCTAATGAATGATAATGTTGCTCCGTAACTGCTGGATGTGGAAATAAGCAACTGTTTGCTAACACGTTTTGTTTCTGCTGAAAAGTAGAGAACAAAAATATCAGTTAATACCTTTTTGTGCACTTTGTAATAACTCAGTTACAGTTTACACATCATGCAGCTCTAACTGAACCACTTACAACAAGTAACCACCGCTTACACACAACATTTAGCATATATGTATCTGTCTACTGAGAAGAGGCGAAAATGCAAAGATCGTTCTCTGGATTTTAAGAATCAATATCGAATCATTCAAATAAAAAAATCACGATTAATCGGAAAAACATATTTTGTATCTTATCATATAAAATATTTTACGAAGAAACTCAGATTTGACACTTTCTCGTGTGACTGAGCCTTTAGTCTACTGCTGATGTCCAAAATCTTTTTTCTTTTAATAGATTAAGAAAATTAGCTAATGTGCGGCGAGATGACTTGACACCTGTTTCTAACACAAAGCTTCATCATATTTGTACCTGTATTTGTCTTGTATTTGTACCTAAAATCTTTCAGTATGCACCATATGGAGCTGCAGACTGACAGAAGGTGAGTCTGATATTCTGCAGCAGATGAGAAAGTCGACGCCTTGCTGCGAGATGTGTGTTTTATCCAATCCTGCCATCACCTCCAACAACAAATAATACCTGAGCCTCGGCCACAGCAGCAGCAGCAGCCACCAAATCTCATTAAGTCAGAGATGGGAGAGGCAGCAATTGTTTTTTATGTTGTCCCCTCTCTCCACACACACACGCTTCTCATTTTTCCCTTCTGTGCAATGTCGGAGCATAAAAATAAAGGCCGGTTGAACCTCCTCCTCCTCCTCCTCCTGTGCCGCCTCTGGCTCTGCGACGGGACGTTCTCATCAAATCATTACTTTTATTAACGGTCAGATGGCTTTTTAATAGAATCGCTTTATTATGTCATTTCTCATTTTCGCCCTCACGGTGAAATTTCATCCCCGTTTTGTTGATGTTGTTCTTTTCTGTTTTCATATTTTTCTGTCGTTTATGGCTGCAGGGTGTCGACGCCGCGCAGAGAGATTTTTACATTTCCTCGGAGGAGGAGGGAGTGAACAGGTTATTGGTTTCTGTTTGTTTCTGATAATTTGTTTTTAGGGAACATCCAGTCCTCTCACGTCTCCCTCTCTCTGTGTTCACAGCTGATAAGTTTCATACTTTATTTCCAAATTCAGGAGTAAACATGTAATATAAAGGTATAATAAAGAACAAGATCTCCAAATGCGAGGAACATGTCAGCGTCTGCACATTCAGAGAAAAGCTAATCTATAGTGTAAAGTCAAAGTCCTCAGCAGATAAAAACAGCATTAGTTGTTTCTTTATGCCTCAAACTGCTGAGTCACCTGCACAGGTGATTCCACTTGATTTACCTGACATTTCTCTCACTCCCCACTCTGTTTTGTTACACCTTTCCAAATCACATTTAATCGTCTCTTTTTGCAGTCAAAAATAATGTGAACATATTTTTTAAATGTATTGTTAATAGTTTTGTATTATTAGTTTTGTATTATTAGAAGAAAAAAATGGGTCTGAAGTGACATTTGCAGGTATGTTTACTGTAAGATTTGCGAGCGACAATCATTTGATAAACGGGGCATCGGTACCATTTGTGATCTGCGTGTAAGCAAATCACTAGAGACATGCATAAAGCACTTCAGAACAGCGCCAGCTCTTGCGGCCGGGACACAGCCTGCGTGTGCGTCGTGGAACCTCTTGCTTTTCATTCTGGTGCCCATGTTAAGATTAGAGCAGCCACAGAGCCTGCAGACTCCAGGAGCCTGTACTCTGAAGCAGGTTCAATAAACCCAGGATATCTTTTCGTTAGCTGGCTTCACAGAGCCTAACATTGGCCGTCCAGATAAGCAGCACTATGAAGCTGCTATCAACCAGCTCAGTCAGCTCAGTGTTTTCCAGCTACGAGTCTGTTCATGTGAAAAAGGCGGGGTAGTTAATTAGTGTGACATCATCAGAACCAGAACCTTCATATAATAGGACATGACACCAGGTGCCTGCACAAAACTAGAAATAATTATCACAGATTAAAAGTAGGCTAACAAAGGCTTAAAATACATGTAGGAACTGTTATCTATGACTTAAGTATAGAGTGAGTCTTTCTTACTATTTAGTTGGATGATGAAGAAACTATTCTGAATATGTCACTTAAAAAAAACTTAAAAGTGATGTCAGACTGTTTCTGCTGCTGAAGCAAAGAGTAAAAAGTACTTAATGACTGATGAGTCTGTCTGACCCAAATGTCACATTTATAATCATAGGAGCCAATTAACAGTCTGGATTATTTTTCTAGTAAAAGACAATCTTGTTTTTATTTCCAATTATCACACAGTTGTCTCGTTATTCTCAGCTGCAGTGATGGAGTCAGAGTGTAAAATCATCCACACCGTCACAATTAAAATGCAGCTAAAATCATCGTTATGTGTTTAGTGTCGTAAACGATCTCTCTGTTTGTTAGAAGCTCTGTTTTAAAACCAGAGTGGAAATAAAAAGTCTGGAACAATAAAATGTTTCTACAGACCTATAAAAATATATATTGCTCTTTTTTACGTTATTGTAAACTCAGCACTTTTGTCCATGTCGGGATCCTGTAGGAATGATGACTCTTTATTTCCAGTCATCTGATTGGTCAGTGGTCGGGGTGTTGACATGTTGTGATCCGATCCTCTGAAGTTAACCAGTTAACCAGAGCAGGTTAACTGTTCAGCATAAGTTACCATGGTGATGTACCCACCCTGAAAACCAACCTGAAGTTACCTCACTAACCCCAAATCGTAGTACAGGCCTCTGCTCGCCTTCTGCGTCTGCGTCCAGACGGAGGTTTGGTGTCAGTTTCCTTCCTGACAGTTAGTTTGGAGGCTTGTTTGTCAGAGTGTGTTTGGGTCGTTTGGGGAACTTGGTGTCGTCTGGAGGGATTTTCTTCACTTAGAGAGGTGACCGCAGGAGTTTAACTGGAGGAATAATCAATATAATCAATAAAAAACCCGTCCTGTGTGAGGAGTGTATATGTCTGACACAGAAGTAGCCCCAACCAGACCCCACCAGGCCCGTCAGAAAGAAAGTCGCTTTCACCTCACATATTATTTATTTTTCACAAAGGAGCTCACGCTTCTTAACCTTTTACTGTCTAAACTAAATATAAATGAATTTTATAATGAAATGATATGAAACATTCTATTATTAAAGGCCATTAAAGTCAAACTCAATGTAGAAAGACAGAGCTGACAGCAGCGCCGCAGCAGCAGCATCAGCCGCATCAGCCGCAGCAGCAGCATCAGCCGCAGCAGCAGCATCAGCCGCAGCAGCAGCAGCAGCAGCCGCAGCAGCAGCATCAGCCGCAGCAGCAGCATCAGCCGCAGCAGCAGCATCAGCCGCAGCAGCAGCGCCGCAGCCGCAGCAGCAGCAGCAGCAGCAGCAGTAGCAGCCGCCGCCGCCGCCGCAGCAGCAGCCGCAGCAGCAGCAGCAGTAGCAGCAGCAGCAGCAGCAGCCGCAGCAGCAGCAGCAGCAGTAGCTGCTGTCTGTGTGGACACCGCAGGCCTGCAAGCCGCAGCAGTTCAGCGACACACACGTGCTGCTCAGGTAGAGGTTGGCTGTGTGTCCCAGGTGTTACTAAGTGGCACATTATGAAAATCAAATGAACTGCGGCTCATTAACCTCTGTAGTGTTAGTAAATACCACATTAAAAATTATGTTGGCACAAACATTTGCGCCCATCAGTAACTTGAAACAGTCTTAGTTCATATCTGTGTGTTTGTTGACAAATGAACTGCCTCTTCCACAAACCGGCACCTGTAACCATGGTAACTGTACACAACAAAGATGGAGCCAGCTGTAGCCTCAAAATACCACAGAAAATTAGACTAAAATGTCACTGCCCAAAAATTGAATGACTCAAATTTGACCAACTCTAATATTTTCATTAAAAGAGGGTTCACCAGAATTAACAATGTTTGTGACGACCCGCACAGAGACACTGCATCTCCCAGCATTCTTTGAGAGGACGCGGCCGAAGACTGACACACATCGTCCTGATAAATACATCCGTAACAAGGTGACTTCTAACCCACTAATAATCCTCAGGGGCAGGACGGACAGTGAAAAAGAAGATATTTAATATTACTTTCAACGCTCTTCATTTGGTTTTCGGTTAATAAACGGCCGTCGTCTCTAATTGGAGCGGGCTGATTATCTGGGGCCGGAGTGTCGTGAGAGGGGAGGACAGAGACGGAGTGACTGTTAGCTGAACTGGCAGGTGGTAAAACAGCAATTATAAAACTAAACTGTGTTGCCTCTCAGAAAGTGTGTCTTATTTGTAACGAGTGAAGTGATAAAAGAGGAAAATAATTGGATTTTTTCTCTCTGCCTTTCTCGCCCTCCAAGTCTTAAATGTTTGGGGAAAAGGATCTTTGAACAAAGTTTATTTCATTCTAACCTTTGATTAACGGTTTCCCCACTCGAGGCCATGCTGCAAAGGAAGCAAATTATTCTCAAGATCAAGCTTTTAGCCGTCTCATTATCTATTTGCCATCACTTCTCAGTTTTTTTTTCTTCACTCTTCCAGACTCTAAATGATGTGTCTGTCCTCTGAAAGTGGATGTGGTCGTGTCTCTTTTATGCTCATTTACAGTCTGTGGTGTGTTTTTGTCTTTTCTCTGTCTGAACAACAAGCCGTCTGTTCTTTTGGGCCAATTAGAGGAAGTGACCGACCCTACTGACATTTCAGACACTGTCTGTCCCGACTCTCAGACTTGAACCCAGAAAACCAGTCTTTAAAAAGTTTGACAGACATGTTTCAGTAATGTTGATAAAACGTGTTTAATGTGACTGAATCATCTTCGTCATCTGGCTCGACTTTTACTGCCTGACAGAAGCAACGTAAAGTCTGATCAATAAGCAGAAGACTTTGACTCAGAGGCAGAATCAGGACGATTATTAAAGACCGGAGGTCAAAGGTCAGGTCTGACTCAAAGTTTGTTTGCAGATTTGGTGCCTGCAGCTCTGTGTCTACTTTACAACACTTACAGAGCTCTGTAGCTCTTATGTGTAAAAACACACATTAAAATCTGAGAAAATTATTTTAATTATTAAGTTTGTTCCTCAGAAATATCAACTTACATTTGAGTTGTCAGTCTTTGTATTTGACACCTGGTATTAAAATGCATTCTCATTTTCTCAGCCGTGGCTGCATTGTGACCTCGACATGCCAATTAGCTGGCGGACGGCTCAACAAACATGGTGCGTCACAGGTCAAAGAAACTGCTGCCAAGAACGGACGTCATTCATTTCTAAATCACTTTTTTATTCATTTGCGAGGGAAGACTTCTAGCTGCTGCTATTTGTAGTTATTATGAGGCTCGCGTTAGCTGACAGGAAGAGGCGGAGCTAGGTGACCTTTCAACTTACCGGGATGATTTTTTTCTTATGAATGTGGTCACGCTGTATAGATGACATTTACACCTGCTGAGATCTGATCACTGACCACCTTCAAATGTGGTCTGGCCGATCCGATCGCATTCAGTAGCATCCAGATAACGTATCCAGATATAGATCACATTTTAATTCCAGGTGTAAATGGACTATCTGTGTATATGAATAGATAGAAGAGACGATTCTGTGATGTCATGAAAATAAAGAAAAAAATTCATAATAATGGATTTTGTCACTCCTGTTGTTATGGTTACTTGTCTTACTTCGACTTGTACTGTATATATATATATATATATATATATATATATATATATATATATATATAGTGTGTGTGTGTAACGTGGGCTGGTGTAGGTGGGGAGGGTTAGCAGCATGTGGCTAGTTAGCAGGAGCTCTGGGATTGCTGATTATCTCAGAGTCGACAGACAGTGAGATGGGGAGTTCCACACTACCAATTTATTCTACAGTACTTAACATCTTCCATACAATGCCAGGTCTCCACGGCACTATATTCACTAATCATACATGAGCAGTGGAACATAGACAGCATAACCTGCACCAATTCGTTACTGATGAGGAGTCTCTCTTGCGGATGTTGGTCAGAGTAATATAGCAGCACTGTGTGCAGCTTCTTCTTCTCCAGTATATCACAACAAAACAAAGGGAGGCAAAGCCTTGTGGTGCTATTTTGCAATTTGTATAAGTGCCATTGATACAAGAGTTAACTGTGGGCTAACATTTCCTTTTTATTTCTTTATTGATGTATTATTATTTAAGCACTATGTTGAGCATACAATGTTTTCTTACTGTTGTTGTAACGGTAAACCATTTTGTAAATAAAGTTAAGTTTATTTTAGCCTATATTGGTTTACATTTTGGCAAATAGTCTCCATTAAAAGTCTGCCGAATTAGCCGGTAGCAGCTCCTGTTTGCAGAGTGTAACATAATGTACAGACAACTATCACTGCTTTACTTTGATACCGAAGAAAATTTTAAAATGTGATGAAGGTAAGTTCTGCAGTTTTAGGGAGCCTTGTTTTTTTCCATTATTTCTTTGCAGATTTATGGATGTTTATTTGTGAGGCACATCAGATGTGATTATATCCTTGTAAGGTGTAAAGCACACTGAATCTAATAGAATATGTGTATCATGTCTGTGAGTTATGACTCAAAGAAGGAGAACAAGCTTTAATGGACGTTCACCTGGATGGAAGCACATTCATTCCAATGTCAGTTTGTCACTGGGTGCAACGGATGAAAAGGTTTTTGGGTCAGCTGACTTCCTGTTGGCTTTGTGAATCTCTAAAGGAGCCCATTGTACCTGCTGACTGCTGTACACTTCTCAGACACTCCACCAATGTGATGAAGCAGAATAACATTTTGTCAGACTTCCTCATCAGAAAGTCTTCTCTGTGACGTCGCTCTCTCTCTCTGTCTCAGCTTCAGCTCTGCAAACACTTCTTTCCATCTCTCCGTTTCCTCCAGCGGCTTCAGCTCACACAAACCCGCGTGTTCATCTCAGTCCGCTCTTTAATATTTCATCTGCAGCGATTTGATGAGCGAGGCCTGGCTGTCTCACCTGCAGCTGCGTGAAGAAAACTCTGGAATAAAGACATTTTATTATTCTTATTTGAGCACTCTCACTCTGCCAGTTTTATCTCTGAATTATTTACATCAGTGCTACCTGCAGCAAGGTCTGAAACAATAAATATTCAGCTCACACTCAGCTGCTCATTAATTAATCACAATGCTGGACCCAGAATTATGGATTTTAATATTGTGAATAATTTATAATGAAGCTTTATTTTAACCATCTACAAACAACTAATCAATATGATGAGCTATGAATCTGTCGATAAGATTCTTCACTGTAAGAAAACAACCAATGAAAACTACAGTTAGCTTTTCGAAGCTCTCACACCACATACAGTACATCCGCACACACACTAGTAATGTCCAGTGTGTAATAAAGCGGTTCTAGAAATGAAAATAATACACATTGTTGAATATGCATATATCGTATACACCAGTGGTTCCCAAACTTTTTAAAGTCCTGCACCCCCCCAAACATTCAACCTCCAGCTACGAACCCCCTCTACCTCCACAGATGGCCACCTCTCATATTACATTTTGCCATGTTTCTAGCTTCTAGCCCCTTCTTATTAATGCTACCTGCCGCTGTTACTTTTCTTTTTTTTTTGGCTAATATTTAATTTGCTGCAGCAGTTTTTATTCATCACAGCGACTTCCAGTTTCCCGTTTTTCTGTTTACAGTAATGAGCCCAGTGTCGCGACCTTGTGCCTCAGCAAACATTTACTTTAAAACAGTCGACAAAGCCACAGCATTTAGCTGCCATGTGACCCGAGTCACGAACGCAGTGATTATTTTCCTCTTTCTAAGCAGAGGCCTTGGAAAGAGAAAGAAAACAACATTCATATCTCACAGATATGGAGACAAACACTGAGAGAAAGAGTTTCCAGACAGAGTCAGAGTCTCTTCATCTCTGAGTTCACAGATGGTGAGTTTATCTTGTCAGGATCAGCAGCCTGCAGTTTATTGATCTGGAAGACATCAATCAATCAACATTTCATACCATGAAATGAAAAGGTAATAAAACCAATTAAATAGATTTAAAATAAAATATGAGATAGACCAATGTTAAAATATTTGTGTGTCATTTTTGTTTATTTAATTGTATAATTAAATAACTGAGTGAAGTAAAATCAGCTCCCTCCACTTTTCTAAGATGCTCTGAACCTCCTACAAGTGAAACGACAAGTGAAACTGATTTGCAGCCTTTAATGATGGAAACAGACAAACGTAGTGTTGAATCGTTTTATGAACTCATATTAAAAACTCACTCGTGTTTGCATAAAAAAATAAAATATAAAAACGTATAAACCTAAAACAAAATGTTCTTTGCACGTTTCAAACAAATTTTTCTTCAAAGTTTCTCTGTGATCGCTGAAAATCTGAGTTTAGGGGGGCGGGCCTGTGAGCAGGATTTCTGACATTACAACTGATCTGGCAGCTAATCGTGGTCCAGTATGCAACTTATACAAGTGTGATGTCTCCAGTGCACAAACTGGAGATGGACTTTACAGTAAAGGAAGAAAATTTTTTGAATATGCAAAAGATATTTGCATGAGGTAATTGTACTTTTTTTTGAGGGAAAAACATATTAGAAACATATTATTATTCCAAGCAGGGTCTTTTTTATATATTTCACACCATGTCTGAAGGGGATCTTTAAGTATTTTAAACCCTGCATTGTTTAGTATTGTCAGTAATGAGCTGCAGCCAGTATCACTGAGTCTGCCGCTCTGTTTGGACACTGAGAGCTTCAAAGTGGACGGCAGGCGGACAGCTGTCCTTCCTGTTACAAAGCCGTTTTGAACTCTGGGTAATTGCTCCGGTACTGCGTCCCCTGTGAAAAGCCTGAACAATTGGAAGCCAAGAGGCCGGCGGCTCCAAGGCTGCAGCCCACACATAATGACGCATGCGAGTTCTCGTCTTCTCACGGACACGAGTCGTGACCTGGCTCAGCGTCTGTGACAGCGATGACAAAATGCAGAGTTTCCCCACCTGGCTCTGTAATGAGACGTCTCATTATCCCGGCATTATCCCTCCGTTCTGTCTGCTCAACCTTTTGAAGGGAATCTGAACACAATCTGAACCCCGGTGGCCCTGGTTCCCTCGGCCCCGGGCCCCACCACTTCATACATCCCCAGCATGATTAAAACGCCTCTCGGTGTGGCGGGTGACTACAGCGAGCCTGACGTGCCTCAGAGCGAGATTAAAAGGCCGTTTGACTCGCAGCAGCCCCGGCTGCCACCTCAGGTGTGTTTTTAAGGTGAGAGGCTGTCTGCGAGGTTCTCAGCTCGGTGTTTATCCTCCTCCGGCTCGCTGGGAAGCCTGTCGAAGTGTCGCCTTGCTCGCAGCGGAGCGGGACAGCTCTGAACTGGAGGGTTTCTCTCAAAGTGAGAGCCAAAAAGCCCCACGTCGTCTTCCACAGTTGACAGCAGCTGCACAGCCTCCGAGCAGAGAACTAAATCAGATTCTTTTTTTGAGTATGTGTTTCACCATGACAAGGCATGCACACCTGAATATGGCTTCTTCCTCTCTTTAAAACAGCAGGTGCGTGTGTTTGTGTTCTTAACTGACTGTATTTTGGAGTTTCTGGTGCATTGACACTGAAAAAATAACTAAATTAAGTAGATTTTACTATGAATGTGGTGGCTTGCAGACTAAAATAACTGGATTTTTGCAACACTGCAACACTCAACAGAATTGAAGTTGTTGAAAGCTGAAAATATACAGTATATCTATATATACAGTATATATACAGCATCCACCATCTCAATTACAGTTACAGTTACAGTTACAGTTTGAGCCCCCACTGTTTTAGCCTACATTTGTTTACATTTTTGGCAGATTGGCACCATTAAAAGTATGCCGAATTAGTCATGAGCAGTTCCTGTTTGCAGTGTAGCCGTGGATGTACAGTGTATGTATCACTGGATTATTCTGATACTGAAGGAAACTTAAAATGTGATGATTCTCACACAATAAGGAACGTCTTTTTTCTGACTTCTAAGTGGATTTATGGGTGTTTATACATGATGGATATCAGAGATAATAATGTCTGTGTGGTGAGTTATGACCCTGAATTTTGACGCAAATTGCAGCAATCAGGCGCTGAGGATTTTAAAGTACCTTTATTACCTCCATGAGCTGTGTGTCACTGCTGAATGTGTTGATAAGCGGCCAAATCAGCCAATAACTAGCTTCCTCTTAAAAACTATTATTACACAATTTTTAAATGTACAATTTGGAGTTTTCCAAAGTCAAAAATTTGATGGTCACCTATAAGAGTTAGGTTGACACGACAGGTTCCTGTTCCAGTTGACAGCTGGTGGGTTGAAAATTAATGGATTACTCAGGTTTCAACATTTGATCAGCCTGATCTACTTACAGTTATGTGATTTTACTTAGTTCTTCCCAGTCGTATCACATTAAAACGATCAAGCAAGACTGAGGAACTTGTTTTGTTTTGCTAATCTCCTGCACTCAACAACCAGAAGTGGTGAGGGAAACTACCGGGTGTCAGGACGCTACCAACTACCAACCGAAGCCTAATTTCCACAGCGGGTCCACTTGTTCTCACTACCGCTTCAACCTGAACAGATAGAGGAGCAGAGGATATCCAAACTGTATCAGATATGGGAAGACGAGAAGTTTTCGATGGTGTCCTTTGATCCTGCACTGGCAGCTGCAGCAGGGGACTTGGATTTAACCGTCCCATGCTTAAACACCATTCTGACCCAGTCCTATGATCCATGGATCCTCCTGGGAGCAAAACCCAAGGCTCCCTTCAGCTCTACCCCACAGAGCCAGAGCCATGGACTGTGGTTGGCAGCAGGAAATAAGCCGACTTCATTCGTCTTTTTGATACACTTAAAGCCAGCAGCAAACGTGTCAGTTTACAGCTTCTTCTGTCTGCCACAACCTACACTCAACCAACTGTCAGACTCACTGGCTCCCCCATGTGGACCGGCTGTATCATATATTAGGCACTCCCCTCAGGGGATTCCCACTGTGACCTGGTCAAGGTGCTTTCAAAGAAAGACAAAGACTGTTAACCACCAAAACTTTAAGTATCCAAAGTTAATCCCACCTAAGACCCTTATGATCCCTTAATGTTAAGTTGCCTTGTTTAATGAAAGGTCACTGACCAACAAGACTTTTATCTTAAATGATTTTTATTGTTTTAATGTGGAATTTTTTATTTTTTACCTTCATGGCTGAAGGTTGGTGACTATAGTCAGCTGTGTTAACTGTGCCCCCCGAACTACGAGTGTTTCAGCTCTCCCCAGGTTACTGGTCATGTGGCGGACTGTTGTTTTTAAAAATCAGCACAAATGAAGCTCCATTACTGTCAACAACTTCTCAAGTTTTGAAGTTTTGGTGCTGAAAATTACTCAAAACTACTCCAGTGTTGTGTGTTGGCATCTATTGAATTCTGTTCCCTTTTTAACAAGGTAAAACACAACGTGTCTTTTAATTCAGATATGACTATCAGTACAATTCCAGATTTTTGTTTACAACCATTAATTGGCTTGTCAAACTTCCCATCACTAGTTCCTCTGCTTCATCTGCAGCTGTCTGTGAAGAATTTCTCTCCTTTTTTCTCAACAAAATTCACCAAATTCCAGCAAACATCACCCTTCCAACTTCTCCCATGATTCTTCCTTGTCCGTGTCCTCATTTGCTAGATAGCTTCTGGCCAGTTGATATGGAAACTCTCACAGACATTGTGTCCCACATGAAGCCCTCATCCAGTCATCTGGGTATCATTCCAGCTAAATTGTCCAGATAAGTGATGGGGGAAACAGGCCCCAGTCTCAGGCTCCATTTTAAACAGCTCTGGATGTGTCCCAGATTATTTTAAAATAGCCTGTATTCAGCCACTGCCTTGATCCATCCGTTTTAAAAAACTTTAGACAAATCTCAAAATTGCCCTACATTTCCAAAATTCTTGAGAAACTGGTTTTAGAACAACTTCTGGAAGCGCTTCTTAATTACAACATTTTTGAAAAATTTAAATCTGGATTTCACGAGCTACATAGCACCAAAACCGCTCCTCTCAGGGGATAAAAATGACTTATTAATGACTTCAGACTCTGGACATTGCTCTGTACTGGTGCTGCTTGAACTTAGCACGTCATTTGACACCATCAATCTTACTACACTAATTAATAGACTTAAGGACTGGGTGGGCATTTCTGGAACTGCCCCTGCCCTCCCATCTGTCAAAAATAAAATTTTATGTCTCAATTTATTCATTCATCTCTTCAACTGCACAGACAACATGTGACATACCTCAAGAATTAATTCTCTTCTCTCTATATATGCTACCATTAGGTCATATCATTCATCGCCATAACATCTCATTTCACTGTTATGCAGACGACACACAGCTATGTCTCCACATTAAACCCTCTGAATACAACAAGCTGGCCACACTACAGAGCTGCTTAGCTGATGTGAGAGACTGTCACAAAACTTTTTGCAGTTAAATTCTGGTGCTGATCATCGGCCCTGAGCACCTCTGTAATCAAGTCCAGCCACTACTTGGTCCCCTTATCCCAAATATTAAGGGCACTGCTAAGAACCTGGGTGTTATCTTCAACAGTGAGCTAAGCTTTGGACAAAACACCAAAAAAATGTCATCATCGTCATCATCATCATCATCAATCATTCTACCAACTCAGGAATATTTCCAAGATCAGAGTAATGTTATCTTTTAGCAATACAGAGAAAATGATTCATGTTTTTTTTCTCCTCATGCCTGGACTATGTAACACCTTGTTTACCTGCCTCAGTGCTCGAGCTGCAGCTCAGCTTCTGACTGTGCAGAATTCTGCAGCCAGACTTCTGACAAAGACCAAACGCTCGTCTCACATCACCCCAGGTTTAGTCTCTTTGCACTGGTTACCAGTTTCTCTTACTCATGACTTACAAGGCTTTACAGTACATCAGTGAACTCTTAACTCCGTACTGTCCAAAAAGGCCTCTTAGATCTGGTGGGTTCGGCCTGCTAGGTGCTCCAGAGTCCAGGTTAAGGGTCCAGGGTGATCGAGTCTTTGCTCCTCAGCTTTGGAACAGTCTTCCAGGTAGTATTGGATCTGATGACACTGCTTCTGCTGTTAAATCCTGTCCAAAGACACATTTTAACAGACTTACCTTTTCCCCTGACAACTAGTCTTATTTGTTTACATAATACTGTTGTACTGATTTTGAGTTTATTTTAATAGTTTCACTTGTTTTACCTTCTGGATGATTTATTTGTAAATTTCTTTTATACAGTCTTTTAATTGTGTTCTTATATTTTGCTTTTTTTCTTTTTATATTTGAGATTTTTATGCTCTACAGAAAGCACTTTGTGCTTCTAGCTTGAAAAGTACTATACAAATAAAATTATTATTATTATGAATAGCATAAACACTGTGTCATTTCTTGTTAGTACAAATAAGTGAAACTGGAGCATGTCAAAATTAGGACATAGACACACACAACAACAACCAAAACAATGAGATAAAAAAGGCTAAAAAGTTTTTTGGATGTGTGTAGTTGGTGTTGATTCTCAGTGGGATAAACACACTGTCTGGTCAGTAGTCAGTGACTACTAGTCAGCAAATCTGACCTAAAACCAAAACAAGGAGCTAAAAGAGGCTAAAACACTCCCAGTTCACAACTAAAGGGACACCTTAAACATTACACAGTCATGTAGCCATTGCTTATTTGTAAATATTGAATAGTGCAGCTTTAAATATTTGTTTTAATAACTTCTATCCAATTTGGACTTTTTGGAGTATTTGGAAAAGCCACTGTACACTACCTGCTCAGCACCAAACAGCAAACAGACACAGTTAGCTGTAGACTAGCTGCTGAACATAGTGGAGCATTTAGCAGCTAAAGAGTCATATATATCCTGCTGGATGTGGAAAACTGTTTGCTAACATGTTAACCACATGATAACCATGATATAAGATGTGTTTACAGACTAACAAGTGGACAAAAAACATAATTTCAAGCAGCTTTAACCAGATTGAAACTATAAAGGCTCAAGAACAAAACCCTGAGGAATCCCACAAGTAATTATCAAATGATAATGTTGCTCCGTAACTGCTGGATGTTGAAATAAGAAACTGTTTGCTAACAAGTTGAACATATCAACTTGATATATCAACATATCAAAAGCTGATGATATGACAGAGTTGTGTTCACTACTTGTTTCTGCTGAAAACTAAAGAACAAAACATCTTTTAATGCAGGTTTTAAACTATATAATCTGAATATGAACCAAAGTGAAACTGTGTGTTTTTGTTAGTTAAACCCAACAGATGTTGACTGAATTTCTTCTTCTGATTGGTGGCTGTGAATGTCCCCATCTCCTCCTGTGAGTTTGTACTTTCAACATCCTTCCTTTAAGAAACTTGAGCATTGACACGGGGTCCCTCGGATAGTGCAACAGGATGTTAATTGATAGTATTGCAGCTGTACTTTGTTTTTGTTCTGTAAAACACTTTGGGACTTTGAGAGTTGTAGTAAAGTTTTTATCATTACGTTTATCTTATTTTTGTTTCGTTGTTGAGAAAGTTACAGAACAGGGATGTAGAGAAACCAGCAGATAGAAGTGAAAGTGTTTGTTCCACTGCAGCTCACACTGCGCTACAGAGCTGATTCACGGCCCTGTGGGCTGATTAGCTGGTGACCCCCCCTCTACTCCTCCTCCTTACCTCCTCCTCCTCCTCGGCTGATTATTGAAACTGTCCTCTGGGTGAGAACGTAAAGCAATAACACACAAAAGCTAATTCGGTTAACCAACAAGCACATTGGCCCTCATACAAGACAAAGGGCAAAATCTAATAGTCAGGTGGCAATATCTGAGCAGAATTACAGCATTAGTTTTCATCAGTGTCCCCCCAGCAGCTAGGTGGGGCTACAAAACATGTCTGCTGAAATCTAATTGTGAAGAAATGCATTAACTGTGGGATTGCAGTTTTTTCTCTTTTTTTTTTGTCACTACACAACTTTTGGGTCGTGTTTTGAAAAAATGAGCAGGCGAGTCCCAGCATGAAAGATGATAATGTGAGAGACCCGATGATGATGTGACAGAGTTACATCTGTAATAACATAAATCAAACTGCTGTTTGATTTATGTTATTACAGACACAGTGATGGAGCGGGAGGCAAACATGAACAAAAGCTTCACCGAACTGCATTTACAAAAAAAAATGTTTTAAAGGGATTTTTCATCAACTTTGCTGCTGTGTTTTGATCACTTTTCATTAATGTTTGGTGAAAGGCAGAGATATCGACAGTGTTGTTAGATCTTCCAGTGAAAGCTGATTTGCTTCTGTGAAAAAAAGAGACATTCAGCAGTCAGAAGGGGGAGAAAAAAAAAAGGACGACACCAATTTCTCCTGCCCACCGTAATTGGCAGTAATGCCGAGCTTGGCAACCGAGCCCCAGTTGCTAGGCAACCGCCTCTAAAGCTTTCAATTTACAAGCCATCCAGCAAATAGATTTTTATACGGGATGTTTAGTGCTCACAGTGTGAAAGGCGACCAAAATGTTTGTTAACTCCTGTTTCATTTTTCATTTAGTTTTTTCGGTGCGCGAGCAGGAAGCATCGACTGTGGCAGCAGGCGGACGTTTGTGTTTCCGCGGAGACGCTCTGAAGGTCTGAGGCGGGCGGGGTCTCTGTTGAGCTGCAAACAAACCAACAAATACAAACATCTTTTTTTACATGTGAGGATTTTGAAACTGTGAAGAGGCTCGACCTCTGCAGGACAGATTATCTACTGCTGATAGATAAACACATGCACACACTTGTACACTGTGTGGATTAAACCTGAATTGATCATCCTGGTTGTTGTTTGACCTGCAGTCTGATGTCACAACACCTGATCAATCAGTTATCCGGCTGTTGGACCAGTTCCGTCATTTGATTTTACAGCATGACTGCTGTCAAAAATGCATTAGAAACTGTAGTGAGCCGTGATCGATTGTTTTCATTAATGATTAATCTGCAGATATTTTTCTTGATGAATTGATGATTTGTTTGGTCTATAAAATTGACGTCATCAAATCTCCTGTTTTCTTCAACCAACTCTCCAAAATCCAAATATATTGAATTTACTGTCACACAGGACCAAGAATAACAGCAAATCCTCACAGATGACGTGAAATGTTTGACAAAAAATAACTTTAACGATTAGTCGATTTAGTTGCCGATTATTTCTCTGACCAAATGATTGATCAACTTAAACTGTTGTCTGTTGTCTGACTGAGACGCTGTGACAGGAAACTTCACATCAGATTGTTTGCATCTTCCAGAAGTCTGTGGCTACATGTTTTTTTATTCTTACTTTTTGTTCTTAGTAGATTTTCACAAAGTAACGCTGCCTTTCTTTTTTTGTATTATATTGAATGGTGTTCCTAATATTTTGTCTACTCCATTAACATACATAAGGAGGGAAAGGAGAGAAAATATTAGGAACACTTTTCAATATAATACACTCCTGTACACCACCACCACCCACTACCACCTCAATAATAAACATAAAGTAGAATTATCACCTTTCTGACAATGTCAACAGAAACTGAAAAAGTAAAAGCTTCATAAATGTGAAATTTATGGCAGAGCTGTTGTGTTGGATTGTACAGGTGTGATTAATGAAGTGTATATTTGGCATATAACAAGAAATAAATGACCAGTTAACACGGGGACACAGGATTACAAATGGGAAAATGTATTTTTCACATCGTCTTTAAAGGCCCCAAAAACCTGTTTTATACATCAGTTTGAATCACACGGAAGAAGTGTATGAAGTCTCTGTAGCATATATATTTTTTTATTTATTGTATCTTTCTTTAAAAAAACATTGATACATTATTTCCCTTTATTGTATTTATTTAATTTTTTTTATTCATTTATTTTCAAGCTGTGATGTCTGAGGTTTTGTATTTTAGTATTTCCTAAACCCAAGATTCAGCCTACAATGTTTTATCACAGAGGTCTAAAAAAAACAGAAAATATTCACTGAAGAAGCTTGAATCAGAGAATTTTTTCTTTTAAAAAAACCCAAAACGACTAATCGATTATCCAAAGAGTTTCTGATTAATTTTCTCAATCTAATCAATTAATCGACTAATTGCTGCAGCTCTATATGTATTATTTCTCATGTCAGTATATTGATTGTTTAACTTTGCTAATGATAAACTCAGTCTCAGTAATGCAGGTAAGTATCAGTAGAATAAATTATAATCCTGAGAACAGTCAGTAGAAGATCAGAGTTATGAGGTCAGAAGTAAGAAATTGTTCAAAAATAATATGAATATAATGAGAAAGCTTAATAGTTTTTCTGAAATTATGAAACCAAATATGAATAAATGCCAGAATTTAATTGACTGAAGTGAAGCAGAGAGGCAACAAAAAAACACCTTTTAGGTTTTAAATCCTCCTCTGCTGCCCCTCCTGGGCTTCTTCATCCCCCGATATTACAGTGGCCTTTAGTCAATAAAGAACACACACACACACACACACACACACACACACACACACACACACACACACACGCCCTGTTCAAAGTCATGGTTTGGGCCCAGAGGCAGGTCACCGGAAAGTTATTAATACTTGATGCTGGTGGCCGCTGTGCATTATTTAACAATAATGATAACGTCTGTTCCATTATAGATTAAAGGAGCCGGCCCCCCCACCCCCAGTCACCCCACGCCCGTCACCATCTCCTAAAACCTAAGGTCTTGTTATTTTGACCAACTATCAAAAACACCATAACATTCAATTTACAATTACATAAAACACAAAAGCAAAAAATTCAAACAATTGAAATGCTAGAACCAATTAATTAGCTGGTCTCGACACCTCAGCGAGCATCTGTGCCGTCCTGTCTGAGGGCTACCTGGTTGATCCTTCTAACAGACATATGCTTGTCTCAAAGCTAGCCTCACTAGCTCGTTGTGCTACATAACACAACCTCTTGACTTTATACTACATTATACATCAAGAGGTTGTGTTATGTAGCACAACAACCTAGTGAAGCTGGAAATGGAACCACTTTTCGGCGCATGTGCAGTGGCCGGTTACAGTTCATTGTTGGTTTGGCTCAGTTGTTTCCTTTGATCGCTCTGTTACTTGAATAATACTTGCAAAGTGTTTAAACACAAGTATGGTGCCTCTCAGGGTGCCTCGGCTGCTTTGGTGACTCAAGCCAATCACCGGCCCTCGTGGCGGCAACGTCACATTCGCATGTCTGCCCCATCAACTTTTGATGGTACCTTCTGTGCCTACCATGGTTACCATGGGTTACGGGGAATCAGCGTTCAATCAGGGAGATGGGAGCATGAGAAGCTACAGAAGCAGCCACTCCTGACTCAGGGAGGCAGTGACAAAAAAACGCTTCAACCATTGAATTCTTGGCATTTTTTGCTGAAAATGACTTAAAGTTAATACATTATCAAAATAGTTGCTGATTGTTCTTCTGTTGATTGACTAATGGCTTGTTTCAGCTCTTCACTCAACAAAAGACTGAATAACTGGCTAAAATAAAGTTTTTTGTAGTAAATACTGCAACCATATTTGATTTTTGTACATAATTATATAGTAATGATAATTATGTATTATAATACTGTATTGGCAGTTGAAGAATGACTTTAATTCATCAATATTCCTACTCTCTGAGTGATATTCAATGTAGATATTAAGTCTCAACAGAAACACACACTGACCTCTGCACACTACCCTGCTGACCGTAACATGAGTATAACTGTTGGGAGCTCAGCAGCCCTGCAGCTCAGCTCAGAAAGATGATGAGCAGGAAATATGAAATTACTCTGATATTTTCTTTAAAGAGAAAATGGCTCTCCTCCTCCTCAGCAGTGAAGTGTCACAGATAGCAGAGAGAGCCTGCGGACTGCTAATGCTCTCTCTTAAGCCCAGATAGACTCATTATGCAGCAGCTGGTCAAGAGGAAAAGGGGGAAAGAAAGAAAAAAAACATGTCAGGTCTGGCAGACATGTCTGCTCTGTCCCTTTGTAAAGGTAAAAACCCAGTCGCTTCCTTTCACCTCTTTTAACCCCACATAAAAACACCAACTGTAAGTCATGGAAACCCTCTGCTGCCTGTGTGGAGGTACAGTAATTGGCCTTCATGAGAAGTGGGCGTCCTGCTAGCGTGAGGCTAATGTCAGCTTGGCCCTGATTTGTTCTGTTTTATTCTGCTACGGGCTGAGAATTGGAATTTGTGCCCCTCTTACCGGTAAAACCTTTTCTCTGAGGATTAACTGCTGCTGGCTTCATTATTAAAGACTCGCTGGGAACTGTTCAAGTTATTAAAGTTATTAAAACTTGGTGCAGCAATGCAGAAATCTAAACAAACGGGCACACAGGACCGCTGGGTGTTTGCACACAGAGGAACATACTTTTGTGTTCATCTTGTTTTAAGAATTCATCTTGATAGCTTGTGCAGTTATCTGCTTTGTTCTGATGGTTGGCAGGATGCAGGACGACAGACGAGAGATTTGTTATGAATTAAAGTTAAAGGATTTTTCAAGTCTGTTTTAAAGAATACATGTCGTGTACGTAGGGCAGGAATGTAAGTACATTTACTCAAATACTATACTTAAGTAAAGTATTTCCTTTTAATGTGACTTTGTAATTTGCAGAGGGAAATATTGTACTTTCTACTTCACTACATTTATTTGACTCATATAGTTATTAGTTACTTTTCAGATGAGGAGTTTACATAAAATAATATACTTTCATATTCTAACTGTTGTATAAATTGTCTGCTCTTTTGTGTTTTAAAATGTGTTGTGCACTTTGTGTGAAATGTGCTATATATATATAAAGTGTTATTATTATTATTATTACAAAACATATGATGTACTTACATAATATGATGCAGTACTATTACTATTAATCCACCCAAAGTTTATAAAACTGGCTCCACAACGATAAACTACCACATTAAAATGCTCTTATATGTGTTTGTTAGTGATAAAAACAAACATTATAATATAGTATAATAACACGGTGGCTGTACCTGCTGACCACACTGGCTGAGGAGCCGACGTGCACGCCTCCCACATCTAAACAACATGTTGTGTTTTTTTGAGCGTGAAGCAGGCTGACTGATTTATCTCACTCCTGTTGGGATGCAGATTCAAAATGGAGATTAAAAAACATCTATAAACGAAACAAGTCATGTGAACGTCTCTGTATGACCAAGCTAAGCTAAACACATCTTAGTCTCTGTATTGTAATATTGTACATTTCATGTGATTCTGTTGAAGATTTCCCAAATGTTGAACTGCTTTCAAATGCAATCACATTTACACTTTGATCATCTCTTTTTAATGTTTATGAAAGCAAGAGATCTCATCACATTCTGAAATATATGTCCAATAATACATATTGACAGTGACACAGTGGACCTGTAACTCCCTTTTATTGCCCTCCTAAGTCCTTCCTCCACCTCTTTTTATTAGTCCAAAAGCATCCCAAAAACTTTAATACATTACAAACAGGAGGTGAACTCTTTGCTGGAGGTTTATTAGTCAAGTTGTGAAAAGAAACGACTCCTTCTTGCTGATGCTGCATTATTGATGCGATGGACATTTCAGAAATGCAGCGGCACTGAGCTCGCTGTATGGATTTTTTTAAAGCCACTTTAACACACTGAACATTAGCAGTGACCGCTCCGAGCTGCCGTAGTAATTACAGAGCAAACAGCACACACGCCTTTAATGGAAGAACTGGCTGCACTCAAGTTGAACAGAGAATTACTGTAGGCTGCCTAATGTGTTCCTGCAGAGTCAAGGGATTCATACACATTTATTCACCATGCGTTTCATAAATGAACTCCTGGATTATTCCACTATTAGTCCAATATCAGCTGACAGCAGACTGAAGCTGTGTGTAATGTATACATGTTTCTCTCTCCAAAAACACCACTGGAGGTCTCCAGTCTGAGCTTTATGATCTTTTATTCTGCTGCTCTTTGCATTTCTCATCTCATCTGTGTGTTTGTATCTGCAAAAGTTAACTTTTATCCCCGGTGACAAAACAGCACATCTGTCTCTATGGGTCTTCCTGCATTCTGCAGCATAACATGTAACTGCATTTGTTCACAGACTGACATACTCAGGTCCAGTGATGGGTAACATGCTTGAAAAAATGTAAGACACACCCATGCAGCGAGCTAAAGACACATCAAGTAAACATTGCAGACAGGAGTTGGCCTTTGTACAATTACTGGAAGTAATTGTGAACTGTTAAATGAGAGTGATTTAAAATCAGTAAAATGTACCATAAATTAGTGGAGTAACAAGAAAACTGGATTCAAACAAGTATGTGTAGCCGACCTGTCCCCAGTCTAATCAGGGAAGGGCCTGAGTTCTTTAAATCAACCAACTTAATGTACAACAAATAATACTTAGGTTTTATTTTATTGTCTTGGGTCCCTTTATTCACTGTTAATGAAGTGTAACACACTTATTAGACTCTATTTTACTTAACCCTTCTATTAAAACTATGCACTATAACCTACCTTCAATGAATTAGATTACTGGATTAAAATAGGTGTATCACTCCTTTAACGAACTGTCATTAATATCTACTGTGTAAATACCTCCAGTAAAAGAAATAACCAAACATCACACTGGAATGAGTTTTAGGAATAATGAACTTCTCTCTTTTCTTTCCAAATAAACAATGAAATAATATTTAGTGTATTTAACCATTTATATTTATTTATTTACTATACATCTGTATATTTTAAACTTATTTATTCCTCTGAACATTTTAATCTAGGTCTAGTTTCATCTGAAGTGAAGGTCAGTTTAAGGTTCGGAGATTCAGTCACAGCTGTGGTTCAACATGAATGAAAACTGCCATTAACTAAATTCTCCCCTGTGTCCTCTCTGTTTAACCAACCTTTTCTTCCTGAAACCCTCCTCTTTAATGAAGGGTGCCTGTAATTTTCCATTCACCTCTGTCACCTCGCTGTTGTCATCAGCAATTAAACCTGAATGAATCAAAAATAAAAACCTCACAATAAAAACCCTGCGGGCAGCAGAGTCGCTATTTAATCTGTGACAAAAGATTATTTCATCCCGTTTGTTTATCTGACCGCAGCTTTTTCTCTCTCGGCCCGTCCCCTGCAGCCGTTCACACCGCAGAGGAAAAATATAATCATAGAACAAAAGACAAAAGGCAGAGTGGAGTTTGATTAAATCAGGACTGAATGGGATTCAGTGAGCGACCGATGTTGGAGGCTGTTTAGAAAGTGTGTGTGTGTTTGTGTGTGTGTAATGAGCCTGCTGTTTAATTCATTAGTGCACACACACGGGTGAATACCATACAGGCCTTATAGTATGCAGGAGAGATGAATACCATGTGAATGCGTGAGTCTGATCTCAAAAGAAATTATTTATACAAAGGCCTTTTTTGGTCACTCTACATACAAAAACTTGACTGTGTTGATTCGACTGAGACTGAACACAAATGAGCTGCTGATTATGTGTGAGAGTCCCATTAAACTAGTAAAAACACAATGATTAAACTGCAAGTGGTATTTTTAAAAATCAATTTAATTTTAAAGTGGCCTCATCAGGGTACAAAAATAATCAAATTTAAAAACATTATAAAAAAATATGTAAGTAAAAGTGTAAGAAGATTTATTGTAAAAGTCCTGCATGAAAAATCCTACTACAGTAAAAGTACTTCAGTATTACGAGCTCGATGTAGTTAAAGTATTGCAGTAAAAGTACGTAAGTATTATGAGCTCGATGTAGTTAAAGTATTACAGTAAAAGTACATAAGTATTATGAGCTCGATGTAGTTAAAGTATTACAGTAAAAGTACATAAGTATTATGAGCTTGATGTAGTGAAAGTATTGCAGTAAAAGTACTTCAGTATTATGAGCTCGATGTAGTTAAAGTATTACAGTAAAAGTACATAAGTATTATGAGCTTGATGTAGTGAAAGTATTGCAGTAAAAGTACGTAAGTATTATGAGCTCGATGTAGTTAAAGTATTGCAGTAAAAGTACTTCAGTATTATGAGCTCGATGTAGTTAAAGTATTACAGTAAAAGTACATAAGTATTATGAGCTCGATGTAGTTAAAGTATTACAGTAAAAGTACATAAGTATTATGAGCTCGATGTAGTTAAAGTATTGCAGTAAGAGTACATAAGTATTATGAGCTCGATGTAGTTAAAGTATTGCAGTAAAAGTACATAAGTATTATGAGCTTGATGTAGTTAAAGTATTGCAGTAAAAGTACATAAGTATTATGAGCTCGATGTAGTTAAAGTATTGCAGTAAGAGTACATAAGTATTATGAGCTCGATGTAGTTAAAGTATTACAGTAAAAGTACATAAGTATTATGAGCTTGATGTAGTGAAAGTATTGCAGTAAAAGTACTTCAGTATTATGAGCTCGATGTAGTTAAAGTATTACAGTAAAAGTACATAAGTATTATGAGCTTGATGTAGTGAAAGTATTGCAGTAAAAGTACGTAAGTATTATGAGCTCGATGTAGTTAAAGTATTGCAGTAAAAGTACTTCAGTATTATGAGCTCGATGTAGTTAAAGTATTACAGTAAAAGTACATAAGTATTATGAGCTCGATGTAGTTAAAGTATTGCAGTAAGAGTACATAAGTATTATGAGCTCGATGTAGTTAAAGTATTGCAGTAAAAGTACATAAGTATTATGAGCTTGATGTAGTTAAAGTATTGCAGTAAAAGTACATAAGTATTATGAGCTCGATGTAGTTAAAGTATTGCAGTAAGAGTACATAAGTATTATGAGCTCGATGTAGTTAAAGTATTACAGTAAAAGTACATAAGTATTATGAGCTTGATGTAGTTAAAGTATTGCAGTAAAAGTACATAAGTATTATGAGCTCGATGTAGTTAAAGTATTGCAGTAAAAGTACATAAGTATTATGAGCTTGATGTAGTTAAAGTATTGCAGTAAAAGTACATAAGTATTATGAGCTTGATGTAGTTAAAGTATTGCAGTAAAAGTAGTGGTTTGGTCCCTCTGACTGATATATTATTATATATGACATCATTAGATTATTAATACTGAAGCATCAGTGTGTAAGCAGCATGTTACTGTTGTAGCTGCTGGAGGTGGAGCTAGTTTCAACTACTTTATATACAGTTAGCTAGTTTAGTCCAGTGGTTCCCAACCTAGGGGTGGGGCCCCTCCAAAGGGTCAGCAGATAAATCTGAGGGGTCGTGAGATGATTAATGGGAGAGGAAAGAAGAAAAAACAAAGTTCTGATACACAAATCTGTTTTCACTTTTTGGACTTTTTCTCTAATCTTTGATTTTTGCTGAAATATTGGATCATTTGAACATTTATTGAAATGAAACCATGTGAGAAGTTTAGAGGGAAAAATCACTATTTGGTGGAGCTGTTAACAACTCATAGACATCTGAAATGTGACCCCGACTACACACTGCTTTTTGTAAGACGTCAAAAGCCAAAAAGGTTGGAAACCACTGGTTTCATCTTTAACAATGTGTTGTATTTTAAAAGCTTGTTATATTATCCATAAAGGAATTGAGCAGGTGTTCAGATATGAACGACTCACAGCGACTGAAATGTTGTTTGAAAAAGAGAAAATGATTTGGTGAATGCATGGGAGTTCAGGAAGAAAACCTTGTATCAGTAAGAGGTGGATGATTATCCATGATTATGGATGTTATTTATTATTATTGTTGTTTTTTTGTCTTTTTTGTTGGTGCTGTAGATGTGATGTGATTCCTTAGATTCATTTGTGACCAGCACTGTCGTATTGTAAACACTGATGTTTGGTAAATGGTCCAATTTTCACTCATCTTTTAAATATGGAACATGAATAAACAGTTGATTCTGTGAATAATGAGGGCTGTGCTGTATTATAATATTCAGAGGTATTCAGTACATGAACACACACATTTTTGGCGCTCAATCATCAAGCTGGACCAAGTGTGCTTAATCATCAGTGTCACTGACCTAATGTCAGCTTCTAGCAGTGCAGCTCTGCTTGCTGGGGGCTCAAAGTGCTGCTGTCAGCTCAGCTGTGTAACGTACAGAATGTTGCTTAAAAGCTTATTAAAAGATCACAGAATAAAGTTCATTAATCGACTCTCATGATGTGATGAATCTGTTGCAGATCTGTTGGTTGCTGAACTATTACACCTCGCTTATAAGCCAGTTTTGTTCCAAACTAAAAAAGACTGAGAGTCTGAAAGTGTTATGAGCAGTAAAACATTTGCAGACTGATGTGTTTACTGATGTGGATTTTAAAGAAAAAAACGACACAGTCAGTGACTACAGATCTTTGAACTGAACAAAAGGAACTGAATCAACAAAGGGAAAGCTGCACCTTTAGGTTTTTAAATGATTATTAATATGTAAAAGGCACTTTAATGTAATGGATGCAGCAAAAACACCTATAATATTTCCTACTATAATAAACAAACAACTCTGAAACAGACTCTGTCAAACCACACAAAGGTGAGATTTATGCTTTATTGGAAGTGTTTTCAGACAATATTTTTTACTTTTACAGTATAAAAGACTGGATGAAGTCTTAATGGTTAGTTTGGCAAATGTATGTGTGGTACAACCACTCCACCTCCATTAAAGAGCAGCACAAACATGCTTCCTTAAGCTTTTCTGTGGGAATCATCTGGGACCGTCTCCGACACAGTGGGTGAAGGGCTATAATTCACCCCAATAACTCCTGAAGAACCAAAGAAGCTCTTCTCACCCTCTCAAAATCAAAGCTGCATGTCCCAGTTCCAAACAAACTGACTCTGAGCAAGTTTGGAGTATGTGGTGTGTTCACACAGGAAAAGTGACAAGATTAAGTATACTCAAAAAATCCATGCCTGCTAGAAAACACTTGATATTTGAGTGTGCTGTTAATGGACTCATTGTCCCACAGTGCAAAGCACAAAGAAAATGGAGGAGCTTCTCACAGCTGCAAAAAATAAAATAAACTGCAGATGTTGGCTTAATATTAAACATTTTTCTCTCTATTTAATAGATTTAAATGACAGTGACATTCGAAAGTTGACATTTTGAATTACATCATATTGTATCTTTTCCTGTCAGTACAAAACAGCAGTGAGTTGAATCATTATACTAACTGTAAAAACAGTACGCTATAAAGGTTAGTGTGTACTGCAAATAATGAGTATGTGGTATGGATCAGGGACACAGACTGAGTTTGTGTTTACAGTGAGGCTCCGCCCCCTCCTGAACTCACCTGAACCTCCTGTTGGATTATATAATCAGCAGTGTGAGCTGGCAGTGAGGGCGAGGAGACATCATGTGGCCTCCATATAAACCAAATAGCATGCTGGGAAAAGACCAGAGCAGAGCCAGAGAGAGGGACCTGGAAACTTGCCCTGACCTCCAGGGTCCTGAATCAAGGGCCACACCGGGGCCTCCAACTGGGATAACGTATGGTCTGAGGGAGGATCATTCATAGTCCTGAGACAGTCAGTCATCATTCATACATACCTGTGTTCATGTGAAGGCAGACGGCAGCATAAAGGCCTCAGTACACAGGCAACACACACCAATAATATATGAACCTGCTCTGCTGCTTCAGCGCACTGTGTTTGTTGACATAATGTCCGCCCCTGAAACATTAAGGAATTAGATGGACTGTCAAGTCATTACAAACACATTAGGATAATATAATTCCAAATTCTCATACACATACTGATATATAAACATACAAATGTCAGCTTTTATACTGGGAATGACTTGATCTGCAGGAAATTGGCTTCATGGGTGTTCAATCAGGCCCTAGATCATTGATTAGGTGCACCTGTAGAGTAACCCACATATAGGGTGACTCATCATGCATGCCTCGTTTTGCACTGAAATGTCCACTCTATGTACATCTTTTTCACTGTACAGCCCTGTGAGGTAAATATTAGACATATTTTAAATCCAGACCCCAGTCTGAATTCTTTTTTTGTTGTTGTTGTTTACTCTGTGTGTGAGTCCTTCTTTGCTGCACTTGAATCCAGGGTGGATAACGCAGCAAAAAGAAAAAAAAAAGAGAAAAGGAAAAAAAACAGCCTTTCATTTCAATTCAGATAGAGACAAATAATTATAAAAAAAAATAAAAGTTATAAAAAAAAGTTATAGTTATAAAAATAAATGACAATTCAATATCAAACTTATCAATTTATACTTTGATTGGGGCACACAATGCATTATATATTTATTTATCCTGTTATAAAACAGCTTTGGATGGAGGGTACACTCGGTCCTTCTGCCGGTTAAAAACAACAAATTTGATCTTTGCAAATGGAAATAATGTACGTATTTATTTTCATATATAGCGAGGAAGTGAAATCTGATCACAAGTGGTCACTCAAGACGCATGTTAATGCCAGGTGTAAACAGGGCCTAAGTTTCCTCACAAAGTCAAAGTCATTTTTTCAAACATAGCCGGAGGTCGCTAACTTAGCTTTAACACAGATATACAATATTATATTCCTTTAGCTGAGTAACAAAAAAAAACTAAAACTTCGTTCAAAGATTGAAGATGAAACAGTAGAAAATCCTGTGGCGTGCTGAGTCTCGTTAAGCAGACAGTCAGCTGTAAAATGTGTTGAACACACACACAACTACTCACCAATAACGGAGAGAAGATTGTCTCCAAAAATGAATTTCAGCCATTCCTGACGTCAGCTTCCATCCTCTGGAAGGCTGTAAAGACTTTTTAGCTGCTGAACATCCAGCAACACTTCCAGTGTGCTGCTTTGCTCGTCATCTGGCTGAGATGCAAACTCTGACTACAGAAGAGAAGTAAGTACATTTACAGCACAGGAGGCCCCATCATCACCCTGATCCATCCCAAAGATCATTTATATTGTTTTCTGCCATACCAGCCCTTTAAAAGAAAACTTTGAAATGTGATTAAATCTTAAACTTTCAGCAGCTGAATGGAATTTATCTCCCTGAAGAACAAATGCTTTAACAAATCACGGCCAACTTTGTTAGTACTTTCACTGAACACACACACACCTACATTAACACACACGCACACACACTCCTCCCTCAGCAATAATCCACATTCATAATTGTGTTTGGCTGTATTCAGTGTTTAAAAAAAACACACTCAGGTCTTTATTTATCCTCATCTGCTGCTTTCTGCCTTCAGCATTGCCCTTCATTAACTCGCCTCCAAAGTCATCAACAAGGCACAAAAGGCAATACGCCCATTTCCAGAGAGGCTGAATAGACCTTAACTGGAGAAAAAAGCACTTTAAACTCCAAAGACAAACAGGAAGTGAGTGTGAACACAGCCCAAACAGCTGCTCGTTTGTGTCTTCCTGCCTCTCGATCAGCGCCGTCAGGAGAAATTGTCGTATTTGTGATGACTCTTTTGCATTGAATTTATTCTGTAACCCTGCAGCTCTGATTGGGCTTTCACTGACTGATGTGAAAAAAAGGAAACTGGAGAGGTCTTTCTGCTTCTGCTGAAAACCCTCTTCAGGGTTTCTTTACATTCAGAGCATCTTCTTCTTCTCGCCGTTTTCTGTTGGAGTACAAAGCCTCCTCTGATTTCAGACAGACACCATTTTTCAGCTATCAAAGACACTTGAAGTTTTGTTTCTTTAACTGTCAGCGTCTTGTTGTCAAACTAAACACCAGTCCTGTGAGCTCCACCTGCACACGGTTCAGTTTTATGAAGCACAATAGCTGCAGGGCTCTATAGCTGTTGATTAGTGGGTGGGTCTCCTTCCAATACTTTAGTAAGTAATTAAATATTTCTGCAACTTGGATGGATGGATGTGAACTTTTGTACAGACAGACATGTTCTTCAGAAGAGGAAACCTAATCAATTTTTACTGGTCAAACAATCAAATTAATGACAGAAAACCTCCAAAACCTGTAAGACTGAACACTTTAAAAAATATGCTAAACCTTAGCTAAAGCTACTTAGGTTTTTTTTGAAACCTTATTGATTCAACAACTGAGGTTAAATGAATTTATGTTGAAAGAATAAATAAACAAGTGTGCTCTGATGCTAGCAAAGCTAACAATATCTAGGTGAGCCAGATATGTGTGTATATAGGTGTATATTTGATATTTGGACAGAGCCAGGCTAGCTGTTTCCACCTGCTTCCAGTCTTTATGCTAAGCTAGGCTAACCACATCATTACTCCAGCGCTGCACACATGCATAAGTTCATTTCATATACAATATACTGTTTAGGGTCTACAGTAATGACAGTAGTACTGGTGTGTCTCAGGGTTTATATACTGTAGGTGTTTTATATGAAGAGCTGGCATGTTGTACCACACTAACATACGGTGTTCATATTACAGTACTTATTACAGTACAGTCATGGTCGGCTCGTCCTTTGTGTGTTTCCTTCCAGCTGCCTGTGAAGTGGACTCTCTGTATTTCATTGTGACTAACTGTGTATCCACAGCAGCTTTTTTCTCATCTGGCTGAATTTTAATTAGCGCTACATTCTTGAAGATCCACATTTTAATGAACAAAACCTCGTGCGTGTCACCGCCGCTCCTATTGCTCGCTCCGATTGCACATTAGAAAAGGAAACTTAATTAAAAAGATATCACAAAAGGCTGTCGGGCTAAACTCGCCTTTTCAATTACACTTTCTTTGTAGGTTTAAAGCTCTCAATCAGCAAATATCCCAATGGCCGCCTCATCCTGAACGCTCGCTATCTGTGTTTTCCTGCTGATGGTTCAATGACCAGAGATCTGCAGGTCTGAGCCACAGTCTGTGTGTAATAGAGTATAATAACATATTATCACCTTGACTGTTTTCATGACAGAGCGGCAGGGTTTGTGCACCATCAATCAACTTTTATCTGCTTTCATTTTTATCTGCTTTTATATGTTAAATGTGTGTGTAAAATTGTAAACATCCAATTTATTTTCAGGTTTTACAGCAAAGACTTTCTGTATATCTTAGAGGTCTATAAAACACTGAAAGCTTTTCCTTCCTCTTTGAAATGTGATGCCTTTCAAATGTTTAGAAACAGATTTCTTTGCATCAACTTGCTGTTTATTTCTTTTTTATTCCTCCTAATTGCTGCTCTACACTTCAATAATGTCAAAAATAGTGAGAAAAGATAACGTATTTGGTAAATAATAAAAACTCTCAGACGGTTATGAAGAAAACAGACCAAGATCCTCATTAAATGGTCAGAATTGTTTTTCTCTTGTCATTAGTCGGTGCAAATTTGAGAGTTCTTTATCTGTTAATGCGTTAACAGTCAATCGGTTAATCATTAACAATTTATGAAATACAGTGGACATTTTTTCATGATAAAAGTTTTTTTAACCATTGAAGTGACCAATGTGTGCTGCAAAATCAGAGTACATTAGAAATTTAAAGAACAGATTCAGTAAACACCAAGTTACTGGAATTATATATTAAAAGCTGCAGTGCAGGACTTTTGTCTCCCCCTTCTGGCAGTGAGAGTAATTACAGAAACACTGTTGACACGTGCTTACGTCATAGACTCCACTGTAGCCTGCTCCTTCACTACTGCTGCGGCTGTAAAACAGTGGAGAAATTGTTTTTAGCATCACACAACACGCGCAAAATGACTCGTTTCATTATCAGAATTTGTGTGAATAAGTGACAAAAGCACTATATAAACGCAGCCATTTTACAAAGACAATTAATTTCATTACTATTATTTGTTGCCAGCAAATAATCCCAGTGAAGCACAGACACACATCTTTCTTTTTGTCTTTTTTGTTTTTGTTTTATTTTAGTGACCATTGTTCTGGCTCTGTAAATATTTTTATATGTGTTTACATATTTTATTCATTGTGTCATTTTAGTTTTGTGTTTATTATTTTGTTGTTTACTTTAAACTGGAATTTCCCTTCAAACATTATAAGTGATTTGAGAATTGTGAGTTTCCATTTTATGCCAGTTCACCAACAACATTAAGCAAGTTTTGTTGTTTTCTAATCAATAATTTACATTCACAGATGAAACCATGTGAGGCAGGTTTATTGATGCAGGTTTACAGTGAACGTCATCTGTTGGAGTTCCCTGTAAAGAGACACAAACTGAATCCAAATTATCTGCAATTTAGAGATTAGAAGGGTGAATCATGACTAAAAATGCAAAAATATGTTACGATTCGTCATACTGTCAAATTTGTCACACTCTAGTCAATTAAAGCATCGATACAAAGATTCAGATAATACATCACTGTGATATCTTACTTTAAAAAGTCTTTATAAATTAGATTTTTAATTTGATATTTTTACTACATAGCCAGTGTGGTCAGAAACGTGTGTATAGGCTTTGTGGGGATCTGGATCTGTTATCGCAGGTGTTGTTGGCTTGAAGCAGTTAATGAAAATATTTAAGAGAAAAGAGTTCAAAATGTTAAAATCTCTTCTTAAAGCTACAGTCACACTTCAGAGTCAGCGTGTTTGATGTGGATGTTTCCAGGGACAAATGACCAATTCAAGACGCGTCTCTTATTATTTTATTTTATGTTTTTGAAGTAATAAAACACCTGCAGTGCGACATTAAAGTGATATTCTAATAAGGAGCAGAAGCAGCAGAGGGAAGAGGTAGACAGGAAGCTGCAGAGTGAAAGCTGATTTGTGGAGGATGCCTCACAGCGGTGATCCTTCCTCCTCCTCCTCCTCCTCTGCATCTCGTCAGGGTTTGATGTGGCAGAGCGAGCCGAGCGGCGGCGGCAGCGTTCAGCCTCTGAGAGCAAAGAGAGAGAGAGAGAAGCTCATTTCAGGGCCGACTAATTTCTCCATTATAGGTGCACAATTATCCCAGTGTGACTGCGAACACAGATAGGGGGATATCAGAGAGATAAGAAGGAATGAGCAAGGCCTCGTTACTGAGAGAGAGAGAGACGAGGGGAGATGGAGGGAGGGAGAATGCGAGTGAAGGAAGAACGCTTTAGAAGTTTCTCATCACTTAATTGCGATCAGCAAGGAGAGTTTAGCAGATTAATCTGCTCAAGGACGCAAACTGAGGCTGCTGTTTGTGAGACTCAAACACCTTCTGACATCTCTGTACAGCCCTGCAAAGAGCACAGGCTGATTTTAAAGGAGGAAATCTTTATACTAAACAGTCCTCAGCAGAGATATAACAGCACTGGTCATTTAGTCCAATGCTTAAAGGGGACATATCATGCTTTTTGTGATTTTCTGTTATCTATATACTGTTATTATGTTGGATGTTAAAAATGGTCAAAGTTCCAAAACTTAAGGTTAACAAATGTAGAAATGCTCCCTGCAAGTCAGAAGCCAGGTCACATGACCTCTTCAAATACTGTGCGTGGATTTGTGTTCCCAACTTTGAGAAATGTTTAGCAGGTTGTGAACCAATCTGGACCCCGACAGCAACAGGAAGTTAAGAGACAAAACAGGAAATGGAAAAAGTAAAAAAAGGGTCAATACAGAGTCAAAGTCAAATTGTCTATGGGAAAAATGATTGGCTGCCAAACAGCTCGTCCCACTTTGCAAACTCTATTGAGGCTGGTCAGTGTGGAAGTGGGTTTGTAATGTGTGACGGATGTTTACAACAGACAGTTTTTGTAGTAATTTTACCGTTAACCTTCATTTTCTCCTCTGAATAAGTTTGTCTAACCTGTTGGTTTGTTTCCGACCTGTCATGTGACTGACCTGTCTGATCATGTGACTGCTCATGTTTCTGACCCGTCAGACCTGTTTTTGGTGACCGTGTTCTCAGATCTCAGCCAGTCGGTGAACAGCAGTAGTGTGTATTTTCTATCTTCTCAGGCATTAAAAAGTGTAATAATAATTGCTGAAGAGTGCAGCAGTTTCCTTCCATTCTGGTTTAATATGCATTGTTATTTAATGCTTCAGTTATTTAAATGGATCTAGTCAGAGCTCTTTGTCTCTCTCTCTCTGTCTCTCTCTCTCTGTATAATGTTGTACAGTATGAGTCAGGATGTGGTCCATTTATAAAAATCTGTTCAGTTTTGGTTTGATGAAGCTGCTGCCTGACAGTTTGCTGCAGGGCTCTTTTCATACTGAAAGCAGATTTGTAAAACTTTATGGAGGTGAGAACAGTTTGATGTGCTGTTGTGCTGAGTTCAACAGTTTTTAGAGAAGTGTAGCTGAGCATGTTTGGAGTGTTAAATCCTATAAAATCAGAGCTTTTTAACTTTTCTCACAGAGTCTCTCAACATCCAAACGTCCTGTTTCCACATATTTCCACTGAGCTGAATCCATCATCTGCTGCCGATGGCGCCTTAATACACGGGCTTACCGGGGCCCCGGGCCTCTGACTGAGGACCAGGGGCCTCATGAGACATGAGCTTAAAAAACAACAACAACAACAACAACAAAAACCACAGTAAACCCAATGTAGTAAACTACCTGTGATGCGGGGGAGGAGGATGACGGGATGAGGAGTGAATCCTCTCGCTGTGCTTCAACACGTCATTACGTCGGGTTTTAACGGTGCGAAGCAGCATCAAAAGTTTTCATCCAGCTTGATGGCTGCGTTTGCTTGTCAAAGTAAAGACATTGAAAAGAACAACAAAAACTTGGACTTGGAGGAGGACTTTGTGGCAGAAGTGATTCAGTTTCACGTCAGCAGTTACGCCTTTCCTTACCATTCCAGTCACCAACACAAGTGCAGAGCTTTCCTCTGTTAAAGTAAACTGGTCAGTGCAGTAAGAAAGACTGGGCCACTTCACTCTAATGTCCATCGAACATGACACTCTTCAGGCACCAAAATGTCTGCAGCCCCGGGGGCCTATAGTATTATTAAGGCGCCTCTGTCTCCTGCTTCAGTGTGTTTATATAATGGAAATATTCCAGTACGGTGTTTTATACACATTTTCTCACACATACACACTCTCAGCTCCAGTTTATGACTCTCATGAAATGCATTTTCAAATCACAGACTTATCCGTTCTTGTGAAAGATACATTTTTGAAAAATCCAGGAGGCCATTAAACAACACTGACTTACACTTACACTTACTTTGATCCACAGAGAGATTTAGATCTACCTGAGTAATTTAATAACTTTTAATTAGTAGGCTATCAAAGGACTTTAAATCAAACTCAGTAATATTACGCATCACTTTATTGTCTCAATTCTATTAAGTTCAGTCTACTCTACATCTTGCCTCCTTGTCTTGATGTCTTTAAGTAGTGTGTACAGCTCATAGATGACAAAATAGCACAAAATAATATTAGAACTCATAAAATGTTACTTTAAAACATTTAACAAAGAAAGCAAAAAAAGACAAAATGGATGGCAAGAAACAGACATATGTACACTGTGGAGATACTGATTTATTTATGCTTTCCCTCACAAAGCATCCTTGAACTTATCGAACATGATGCCAAGGTAACTACAGCTGACAGATACATGCAGCAGAGTAAATGCTACAAACTTTTTCTCTAAAATGTTGTGGAAAGTCCCAAAAGAAGAAGATAAAACAGCTTAAAACTGCTTCTTCACTGCAGCCTGCCGCATTCTGGCCACACCCCAATTAGTGATGTCATAACAGGTATTTCCCCTGATAGGTGTGATGGAAAAGGGCCTCTGTAACATCCAGAAGTGAAATACGCTCTGAGGTTTTAATGCTTAGAGCAGTGCAGCAGCAGCTTTCTGTCCTTCTGTATCTGCAGACATGTAAAGAAGCAAAATTACTTAAATAACAAAGACACTTCTTCTGCTTCTGGTCTTCACGGCTCTTTATTATAGATCACAAACTCTCCTGGGACCAATGTGCTGATGCTATTTTTAAGAAGGGCCAACAGCACATTTACTTTCTTAGAAAACTGAACTTTTTTAACGTTGATAATAAAATTCTCACTTTATTTCACAAATCTTTTATTGAAAGTATCCTTTGTTATGAAGCTTAGCTTAAGTTCAAGCAGGAAGACTATCGTATGTTACTCATCTTCTCTCTTTCTTCTCCTGCTTCTTCTATCAGCTGATTAGGGACATTAACTCTTTTAGTTACTGTCTCTATCAGCATATCTTAGCTGTCAGACTTTGAATCTGTTCTCTCTGTTGCTGTCAGCTGTCATTTCAGTGTGACCCTCCTCCACCATTCACCTCTGGTTTCATCACTTCAGCTCCCAGGTCTGAGCTCACCAGAAGCCGCTCCTCTTCTCATCATCCAGATCTCAGCATTCTCTTCATCCATCACCACCACCAGTGTCTAGACTCCATCTGGGGATATCCTCCTCTACTCACAGCTTCACTTCCCCCTTTATAAAAAAATACGATGACGTCACGATGGGGTCTAACCGCCAAAGACTTTTTCACATTTCTCATCATTATTGTGCACAGTTTTGTGTCAGTAAAATAATTGTTCGCTCTAATGAAGTCTCTCCTGATTGAATTTGTATTGTATGCTGGTGTCGACATTCCAAAATCACTCACAAGAACAAATTAGGAAAAATTGTGAAGACCTGTGGAAGAATCATGAGGGAGCAGCAGGCTGAGAACATACATGGATCCATCCCGTCCACTGTCAGTGGAGCTCCAGCTGCTCCCTTCTGGTCAGACGTTTAGATACCCTAAGATCAGAACCAACTGAGCAAAAAACTCATTTATTCCCATGGCAATAACTCAATTACACAAGATGTGGTGGCCATGGGGAGTCTGAGGAAATACATGGACCAGAGGATGTGAAATACAAGAATACATGGGGGATGTGTAGTATACTCACTATTTAATTTTATTATTGTTGTTATACAGTTATTGACGTGAACTTTAAATGCCTGTCTGGACTGTGATGATATTTATGATGGCTGATATAGATGATGTTGGACTGTTGTTTTTGTTTATCTGATGTGCTTTTAATGTGTCTATATGTGCTGTGCTGGACCACAAATTGCCTCTCAGAGGACATTAAAGTTTTATAAGTGTAAGTCTTTAATTCTTCTAACTTGTGGATTTTCAGGATTCTCGCAGCCAAGGCTCTCTATGAAGAATGCTTTCTTTCTTTCTTCTGTTTCCTCCAATTAGGGAACCCTCCCAGGATGCAATGCAACATTTGTCTCCATTAGTAATGTAGGTTATGAGGAGAATGCCGTGGATTCAGGGTAAAGCCCCGATGAAAACCTCTTGGAAGCCTCATGTAGAGATCCAATTACAACGCTGAGCTGTACAGTATGAGCGAGGGAAGCTGGAGAGAGAATCCCCTCGCTGCCCGCAAAATAGCTCGTACTGCTGATTTCAGCAAACACTATAAATCAAACAGTCTGAGCATCGATTAGCTCGGGCGGCCATTATTCTGACTGATACTCAGCTAGCAGGGCGCGGTCACATAATCAGCTCTGAGACACTTCAGTCCACATGAAGTCTGAGCTGCGCAGGACGCTCCGGATTACAGAGGGGTGAAGTTGAAATAAAACAGCGAAACAGAGGGAGGAACAGGAAGCAGGAAACAGCCTATTGAGTCACCATGGATACTGACAAACAGCTGTAGATCTGAAACTGAAGACTTGGACTGGCAGTCAAATGACTTTATCTTTTAATACACTCATCATTATCTTTTCCTCATTCCTCTCATTACTTTTAAAGTTAATTATTAAAGGACAGGTTCACAATTTTTCAAGTGTGTCTTAAACCAACAGTCAGGAGCCCAAATGAAGAGTGAAACCTGTTTTTCTTGCTGTAATCATTCCTCCTGTTCATACTGACCATTAGAAGATCCCTTCATAATGCACTTACAATGGAAGTGATGGGGGACAAAATCCACAGTCCTCCTTCTGTGCAAACATGGATTTCAAAGTTTATCTGAAGCTAATATGAAGCTTCAGCGTCCAAATGAGTCAAATCAAGTAGATATCTTTCAACGTAACCTGTGTTTGCTCTTATCCAGGTAACATATCCAGATAGAGATCACATAGTGTAAATGGGTTACAGAAGTACATCTACGTATGTCACTTGTTTCAGTTTTGGTCATCTTAGTGCAAACGTCCTATAGATTTTACACTTTGTCATTTGTCAAACACTTTTATCCAAAGCGTTAGAGGACAGAAGAGCAGTGGTATAAATTCTCAAGCAGCTGACCAGGTATGTGTGAGAGAAAGTGACAGACTAAAGCAAGAAACGACTGGAAGTAGACAAGTGCATAAAAAACAAGAATCAACAAAGTGCTAAAATGTTAAAGGAGCTCAGTGTAGAGGTGTTCACAGCAGAGCTGAGTTTTCAGATCTTTCTTGAATGCACCAAGGAGTCAGCAGACTGTGTGGAGCTGGTAGCTCATTCCATCATAACAGAACCACAAACAAGAAGAGTCTGGATCGTGAGTCTAGGCAGTGATGGTATTACAGTGATGGTATTACAGTGATGGTATTACGTAGTTCTTTTGCAGACCGGAGCAGACGGGAGGGGACAGACGACCTGATGAGTGAGTAGGGTGAAATTCCATTTGTCGCCTTGAAGGTGAGCATCAAAGCTTTAAAGTTGCTGCGAGCTGCCACTGGGAGCCAGAGGAGGGAGATGAACAGAGGAGGGACGACAGCTTGTTTAGGTTGGTTGAACACCAGACGTGCTGCTGCATTCTGAATCCTCTGCAGACGTTTAACACTGCATGCTGGTGGTCCGACCAGGAGCCAGTTGCAGTAGTCCAGTTGTGAAATGAGCAGATGTTTAACAGTTGCTTTGTGGCTACAATTCTGTGCCGTAACTTCAACTGAACTGCTCGTATTTGTGGGAATCTGTAGTTGTTTCATATATCATATCACATATTGAGGTCCAAGGAAGAGCTGACAGCTCACCATCTGTAGGCAGATCGCTCAGACTCTAGCAGTCCTGGTACACATGCAGCTCAGAATGGAATCAAAACATGAGGATTTACTGGAGATATACTAAAGCAAAATATATTTCATGGAGCAGAAACTTGTGACTGTTACTTTAAAGTTTACTGTTAGCAGCTGATAACAACACATCACTACTCCACTACATTTATTTGACAGCTTTAGTTACTAATTATGTTTCAGATGAAGATTTGACATAATCAAACATAATGATGAGCTTATAAATTACACTGAATTATTAAAGATTAAACCAGTAGATGCTAAAGTTTTTGGCTTGTGACCCTTTAGAAAAATTCAGTGTGTCTCTTTGTCGTGTTTCAGACGTCTCTGAATTGTTAGCAGTTTCTCCTCACAT
The DNA here is from genome assembly GCA_038419695.1 of Scomberomorus guttatus. Lineage (NCBI taxonomy): Eukaryota > Metazoa > Chordata > Actinopteri > Scombriformes > Scombridae > Scomberomorus > Scomberomorus guttatus. The sequence continues at coordinate 1,834,611 of CM076452.1, forward strand.
GGTTTCAAATAAATAACTGTTAAAGGTCCAAAGAGGTTAAACTCTCCAATATTTCACAAAAATTCAAAGATTAAAGAAAAAGTCTGGAAGATTAATCCAAATGTTTGTAGCAGAACTTTGTTTTTTCTTCTTTCCCACCTAATCTATCATTTTAAGACCTCTCAGATTTATCTCACACAAACCAGCTCAAACTAGCTACAAGCAGCTACAGCTATAAAATGTATACTCATCAGTATCAACAATGTACTTTATTAAATTTATTTAATATGTAAGTCACAGCCCGATTTTCTGCTACTTAGTACTTTAAGTACATTTAGCTGGTAGTACTTTTACTATGTACTTTTACTTAAGTAGGATTTTTCATGCATGACTTTTACTTGTAATGGAGCATTTTTACATTGTGATATTGATACTTTTAAGTAAAGGATCTGAGTACTTCTTCCACCACTGCACAAGTTCTTAGAGTGAATCATGCCTGACCTTCACACCATCTATAACATTTGCTTTGGCTTCAGTCTGATCACCTTGAGTTATTCTGATGTGAACATGTTGGTTTTCTCCTGCAGCAGCTGCTGTAAACTGACAGCAGGACCTCTTGTGTAGCTGATGAGGACACTCTCACTTCTCCAACACTGTTCGTGTCAGTAAGCATAGATGTTCTGCATGCTGATGACTTTAAATGTGAACATAAAGGTGTGTGTGTGTGTGTTTGGACCCCCTCCCTGTCCTGACAGACCGGTGTGTCGCGGTTCAGCCTCCTTCTCAAAGACAAATCCTGAACAAGGACGATGTCCTGTTTTAATCCTCCTCTGTGTTATCTGTCAGCACAGATGAACAGATCTGCAGCGACGGCATCATGGCGAGCTGCAGCCATGCGTGGACAATCCATGCTGAAACATACTGTATGTTAGCATGCCAGTCTGTGGGATTATCGGGTCAGCATCACTGTTTGTCAAATATTTGTTCCCGCTGTGTTGGACACAGAAAAACCATCCATCAAAAAACAGTGAAAAAGAAAAAAAATAAAGCTCATGAAAAGAGCATTAAAGTTGTGGGTGAAAAACTTTGTCATTGTAGGAAAATGTCAATATAACAATAACTTTAAAATGTGTTAAACTAAATAGGTTGTTCTGAGAGAAACTCACAAAGAAAATATCTGTCAAAAATGATACTAAAGAAGTAAAAATAAATCCATATATTCTGTCTTGTGTTTGTCTCATGAAATGAATATGAAGTAAAATAATAACTTCATTTTAAAAACCTTTTAGTACTATTTACCCTTTAAAGGCAGAATCTGGCAGGAAATTGTACTGGTGCTCTTACTTCTGTCTGTTGGGGGTTTTTAATTAATCTTTTTATTCATTACTTTCTATTTTAGTTTTTCATGTGTTTCATTATTGTTCCTGTGGACAAACAGGATTGGTTACGTGTTTAAGTGTTAACTTAAACTTAAAACCGACCTCTTTAGCCTGGCTTTTGATTAAAAATGATTTATAGACATTATTTACTTATTATCAGCTTGTCAGTGATTAACTTAACTAACCTGTGTAAAAGATGATATACAAATAAAGTTTAATTAGATTAATTGAAGTTCTTCCACACCAAACAAATTCAAACTCAAATTTGCTTTATTGGCATGAATGTCAACAACAATAAGCATCAAGAGTCAATGAAACAAAATGACATTAACATCATATTAAGATTGATACATATTAATTATATATAGTATATCTATGTATCTGTGTATATACAGAATATCTTATGCATGTATTTGTGTGTGTGTGTGTGTGTGTGTGTGTGTGGGATGCTGATACGTCTTGTGCAGCAGGATATGACCTGTCTCCTTCTACTAGGACTATTTTTAATTTTGAGAGCTCATTAAGAACTTGTTAAAGTAAATATTCCTTATTTCACTGAATGTTATTCAGCCTCACCTGTCGATCAGTGACCACATCCTGTTTTCTTTTGGTCGCCATGATTTTTTGTGTCGTCCTTTTTCGATTGCCAGTTTGTGGTCACTGGTACTTGGTGATGATCTGTGTCTGTTTTCTATCTGTGACAGCAGAGAGATATTCTGCCACTTCATCATCTCTTCTTAGGGCCAGATAACACTCTAATCTACTTTGGATTTTAGCTTCTTCTTTCCAGTGTTCCAGATAGGTTTCTTTACATTGTGTTATAATTTGGTTTACTGGTGTTTGGCTCCATTTCTTCCTCAGCATTTGTGTGTGTGTGTGTGTGTGTGTGTGTGTGTGATGTTATTAGACCTCTGAGGGGGAAACAGGATGTATCAATCTGCAGAAACAGAGCAGAGCCGAGGCTGGCCGCCCCCTTTTTCTGCCACCACCGAGTGATGTGACTGGTGGCGTGAACCCGTTGACAGGTCAATTATTCCCCTGGCTGAATTACAGCATATAATATCTAACCCGGCAGTGGGAGCAGAGATGGAAACACCCCGCGGGTAAAACATGCCACTTACTATATATTGAATCCCCCTCCTGCCGCCATGTTTCCCCCCCGAAACGACAAAATCAAAGTTCACTCCTGGATACAGCGTCCGACAGCGTGTCCCTCCCTCAGAAGTACAGCCGTCACACACTCATAAGTCAGCATTGTTGTTGTTTTCCTTCTTTTATTTGGGGGAGAAGTGGTGGCTCGAGTGTGTAATACTGCTGGAGATGATGATGGCTGCAGGCAGAGAGGTCAAAGTTCAGAAGCAAGTCTGTGAGGAAGCTGGGATGTTTGAGATCCGACCAGCTCTCAGATATTAACAAATACATGTGTGTGTGTGTGTGATCATCAGAGCAGAGTGGACAAAAAAACTGTTCAAACATGAAAAAAAAAAAAAAAAAAAAGGTTATATATATATTATATATATATATATTTTGTAGTACTGTGTGATAAAGCCTCAACTCAAATATAAATATTGTTTAAAGATGACAAACAACTAATATTTAAATATTCTATCAACACACACACACACATATATATATATATATATATATATATATATGTGTGTGTGTGTGTGTGTGTTTCCTATGACAGCTGCTCCACTTGAGTTCTGAAACTCTAAAGTTGTTGTCGTCCTCTAATGTGGCGGCTCGTCCTCTAATGTGGCGACAGTTTGAGGGGTTCAGCATGGTTTCCCAGGTAGGGCGAGGTGAAGCCGGGGCGAAGGCGGCCATGTTGGGGTCGGCCGGCCAGCTGGGAGGAAGAGCTGCTGCTTCAGATGGCTGTTTTTTTCTTTTTAAAAAGCAAAGTGAGGGACAAATCCCTGTCACACTTCACATGATGGACTGTGAAGCTTTAAAGGTTCATTTACTGCACATAAAGGATATAAGCAGATATAAGTACAATACTCAGCTTTCTGTGCACATTGGATTTCCAATACTTTAAATAACTTTTCAATCTTTATATTTGATTTCCTTAATGTATGTGTCACCCAGGCATGCGATATATGGATTTTCTTCAGGACAAGTTAGGCTATTCAGAAATGCCACAATTTAGCATTTGAGTAGTACTACACGTGCTCTAGGAGACCTTTTATGAAATAAAACTAAAAAGTTTCATTTAAGTTTTATAATGTTTTTGTCTTTATGTGCAGAAGTTTTCAATCCAGCACAAATCTCCACATCTGAATGTATAGAGGAGATTTTCAGGGTTCCAGGAATATAAGAGTCATGTTGATGGGACATTCTGAGCCTCAGTAAAGTAAAAAAAAAAACATGTATTGATGGAGCCAAACCAAACGTTGGTGATCGTTTTGCTGATTGTAACTGTTCTGCATCAGCCAGCAAGGATCAATACGTTTAGTGACATCATTCTGATTGATATCGAGTTGTGATGTCACGTTTTGTTTGTTTACATGATGGTGAATCTGCTCCACAGAGTTACACTCCTGCTTCACACACAGGCCTGCATGTAGCTGCAAAAACTTTTACTGGAGGAAAAGTCAGAAATTTGATTAAAGTTGTTGCTAAGATGTGTCGCGTTGTCCACTCTGAACATGTACAGATGTGCTGTATATGAGAAGTTGACATTTGGAGTAAAGAAGGAGAAAAAGAAGTGAAATCCTGCTACTATAGTTTGTTTAAGTAGCCCCCGGAGCCGGAGGAAGCTTCCTGAAGCTGACCAATCAGAACAGAGCGGGCTCATCAGGAGGGGGGCCTTAAAGAGACAGGAGCTAAAACGGCCTGTTTCAGACAGAGGCTGAACTGAGGGGCTGCATAAAGGGCCAGTATAAGATAAATAAGGAGTTTTTAACTGGAAATCATGCAAAGATATTCCAGTAGAGCCCCAGAATATAAATATAGAGCTGGAAATGTGCAGAATATGTGTCCTTTAACAAATCACAGAGTTATTCCTCTGAATGGAAACACTGGAATCCTCCAAATTGAACAACTAAATCTCTGGTTGGTCCATGAACTCCAGGATGACACACATCTTTGTAAAGGGGGAGGCTCTGCTGATTTTTTGAGTGTTTATAATGTCTGTGAGTTGTTTTACACCGTTATGATGTTGAGATTAAAGGAGGATGAATTTTGTCTTGTCGTTGCTCTTCTACAGATGCTTCTCTCCTGCTTGTAACTGTTGTGTTACTGTTATCAGACAGTTTTTACTTATTGACATTATTAGAAAGAGCCCAGTGTGTCTGCTTCATATTTGTATTCTCCCAGGATTGGTGCTGTAGGACAATGTGCAGGCACTCAGACAATAAAGACTCTCATTTATTAAATGAAGGACAACCGTCCATAAAATTATATCCCACCCAAATATTTTGTCCCACTCTGCAACACAACATGTTACAGAAGCTACAGCTGCTCTAACCGCTGTTTCACTGTGACTTTAAGGCCTAAATCCTTCTAATGTAAATGTTAATACAGTGAGCCTGGTTTCCTGTGGAGCTGGAAGAGTGATGGAGAGAAGAAATGAAAAGAGAAAAGGAGGAAAAGATTCTCCTCTTTATCCCTTCATTACAAGCCAGCAGCAGCAGTAACAAAGCTCACAGTTCAGTCCCGTCTGAGGTTTAACGACAGTATTTATCAGTCGTTGGAGTCCCGCGTTCTCTGAATTGCTCCTCAGCGTCTCTCCGTGTGAACTTGTGCGACTTGTGACAATGAAAATGTGCCGTTTTGTCATCGCGGGGCCTTCACCCCCGACAGGCAAACAAAGTGATTTTCCCATTACCAGGAAACACACACACACACACTCCTCCAGGCCAGCGAACATGTCGGTGGAGAACAGAATGAGCTGACTGACTCTCCTCTATGTTAAAGTGAGAAGGAGGAGAAGGAGGAGGAGGAGAAACGTTTTGGTGTGTTTGGTTTGTTGTTTGTGGCCTCAACTGCCAGCTGAAGCAGTGACTTATCAATAGAAGTTACTGTCTTTTTCCACCATTTTACAGGTGTCAGACGTCATCACATCACTTGTACCTGAATCCACACCCATTAAATCTGATATTTTGCACCTGATGGATAGAAAGTGTGCCTGTACTGTATGAATGTGCTCAGCATGTAAGTGATTCTTTCCATAGCGTCACCTCAATATGACCCTCTTGGAATATTTTCCTCTTGCCATGAACATATGAAAGATAAGAAAGGGGTACATTTGGAACAGTGAAACATATCTGTATAGGGACGGAGGGAGGAGTTTAGGAATCCTATAAAAATTAACTGTGTACTTCACAATATTCGAAGAGATTGTATTCAACATACTGCTGTAATTCATTCTTGGGTTAAGCTTAAGTGCTTACAGTGTTCTTTGTCTTTACAGTCATCACAGTTGAAGGAAACTCTGCACACCTTTAAGTGTCTTTGTTGGGATCTCAGAGCTGTAATATAACTCAGTCTGAAAGCCTTTTCAGAATCTTAACCTCTGTCACTTTCTGTCCGTCACATCAGTGCTACACTATGATCGAGGAGAGATTGTCTGGAGTGTGTGCAGGTTTCTCTAGTGGTGGAAGAAGCATCCAGATCCTTTATTTAAGTAAAAGTACCAATACAGCAAATCTACAGTGATCAACAATTAGAGTATAAAATACAGAACAGGCAGTTTTATATTCAGAGTGCAGTGAACACTGGGCAGAATGTCAAAGTGTGCAAAATCAGTTAGTTTGTTTGTAGTTTATCCCTCACATGATAGTTTAAAGTTAACTTGTGTCTAAGCCAGATGAAAGAAGAAAAAATAATACAGAGAAAAAAAATAGTAATAAATGAGAATAAGCACAAATTAAATAGCAGCTCTGACATGTCTGTTAAGTAGCCAGCAGCAAATGTAGTAAACTCTGTCCAGGCTATACAAACTGAGAGAATAAACTGAACAAGTAGTAATGTATTTGAAGGGTGTAATGTTGCTGGTATGTTGTTAATATGACTATAAACAGATCATTTCTACATGATGTGCTGCAGCAGATACGCGTAACACGTGCGGCTCATGCAGGCTGTGTGTCCGTTAAAAGCTTGTTATATTATCCATTGTGTCAAATCTTCATCTGAAAAGTAACTAAAGCTGTCAAATAAATGTAGTGGAGTAGAAAGTACAATATTTCCCTCTGAAATGTAGTGGAGTGGAAGTATAAAGTAGCATCACATGGAAATACTCAAGTACAAGTACCTTAAGTACAGTATTTGAGTAAATGTCCTTTTGCTTTTGGAAGCTGGAAGATGGTGTTGGACAGATGATGAAAAGCTTTCATACTTTCTTCTTCTCTGCCTTTTGGTGTCTCTTTCAGCTCTGAATTCTAATCTTCTCATATTTGTTGAAGCTTTCAGAGAGTGTAAAACATCCATCTGCTTCACATTCACACAACTGTCAGCACTTGTTCCTCCAGTTTCTCTTCCTGTGCTGATTTTTAGGGGTCCATGTAGGCTTGGGTGGTACTTATTTTTTCATACCTTCATACCTTCCTGACATTTCACCGGGGTATACGGTATATGATGGTATTTGTGTAAAAAGAAAAAAAAAGTAAAAGCTGAGCTGTGGTGAAAGTCACTGTAGCATGTATGTCATTGTCTAGCCTACAGTGCTGTGTATCTAATATACAATTAACCTACTGAGACAAGTCTTGCTGGGTTTAAATAGTTATGGCTCTTAGAATAATGAATAGATTAGAAATAAGAGCCCTTCTTCCATAGATTCTTGCCAGAGGACCTGATCTTGCTGTTTCTGTGCCCCTTTTAGATCCCACGGTTGTAAGTCTGAACCCTGCTCAGGGGAACAGTCAGTAGAGTTGAAGGTGAAAAAATGCAGACAGCTGCTCCTAATCTGCTGATTGAGGCTGCTGCTGTTAGTCACCTCAGACCTTCAGGTTTCATTCACAAAAACTGCCTTTGTCTCAAAAACACAAACAAATAAACAAACAATACATACAAAAACAACATAACACTGATTTTAGTGAAAAATCTTCAGTATATTCTATGATCATGTTCAATTAATTGTATAAAGTTTGGTCATGATTGGCAAAAAGGAGAGTGGTTTATAATCATAATAAAACACATAGGAGGTATATGTCATTAATTTCCATTCTATTTATAACTCAGCCATCATGTACATAATGAACTCTGCTTATTGTAATTTACAGTGTGGTGAGTACGTCATTATCTATGGGTCATTTTACCTTCATAGATCATCACTGTGTTAAACCCAGTGAATAAAGATTTCATGAAACAATGTATGTGATGTTTGTGCGACTTTCTCCACAGTCTCAACAGGGACCTATACTATTGATTGTCTGTGTGATTTGATATACCTCATTAATCCCATTAAACACTGATCAACTTGATTCCCATAACTGGATGTGACAGGATATGAAAAGCTTCTTCTCTGATAGAACTATTGAGAAACACTGTTGTAAAATGTCTCTTTTCCTTAATTTTTGTAATAAGTGTTCAAAGCTCATAAATGATCCACAGTACAACATATATCTGAATAAATGTTTATTCAAATAATAATAATAATAATAATACAAAAATATAATAATAGAATACAGAATAATATGAGCACTAGAAACTATAATTGAAAAACAGTTTATGAATATATTAAAGTAAAAAGAAACAATTTTAATGAAATGCATTAAGTCAACATTCACCTAAAAATGTCCAAATATATTTAAACCTGTCCTTAATCATATCAATTAATTCATATATAAATTATTTGCAGGAATAATCATTGTCAGAATATCTGAAGTCAAGATCAGAATCAGATTCTGGTCTTCTGATCTGATTCAGATCTTGACTCACCCTCCACAAAATCTTCAAGGTCTTGGTCTGACTGTTCAGCATTTACTCATCAAAACCACAGTTCATTAACAATTAAATAAGAAACAAGCATCTAAATGCTCCCAGTCTGCTTGGACCTCGATCATTTCCGCTTGCTGCTATATTTCTTTGTCACCAAGGCCGGTCAAGGCGACGATGTCTCTGCTAGTTCATTGAGCTCTGGTCATGTTTTTAATCCTGCTTTAGAAAAGCCATGTGAACGTGCAGTGAGCAGGCAGCAGTGGAAGGCTCAGAGCCTGCCAGTTATTCCAGTGCACCCACATATTAAGGCGTGTGTATGAGATGAAGTGTCTCCTCTTGTGCTCTTCTGTTCACTGCAAACACAAAATGACTGAATTCCCTTCAATGACTCATTATCAAAGTTCAGTCTATAGTTACCAAAGCTCTAAACCCCCATGAAGGACCTGCTGCTGCTGCTGGTATTCAGACTGACTGAAAGAAGAAAATATTTTAAGATAACCTTGGTCTTTCCCCTGTTTTTAACCCCCTGTAAGCTTTAAAGGGTTCAACCTTCACAGAGAACACAACTACAGATCCAAACGTTGATCCAGTTTTATTTATTTATTTTATTTATTTATCAGGTACAACACACATTAATTAACATCAATATGATGTACAGTGCTGTGCAAACGTTTGAGGCACTTTAGATTTATTCTGCAGCATGACAACGAGCCCAAACATCCAGCCAGAGTCATAAACAACTATCTTCATCAACAGATGGTTTGGCCCCCAAAGAGCCCTGATCTCAACATCATGGAGTCAGTCTGGGATTACATGAAGAGACAGAAGCAGCTGAGACGCCGAAATCCACAGAAGAACTGTGGCAACTTCTCCAAGATGCAGATAAAGATAAAGGCAAAGCTGCTCACAGCAAATACTGATTTCATTTTGGTTTCTTCTGTTCACTCAAAAACTATTAATGGCATAATTTTTGAAAGCATCCTCACTTTACTTTTAGTGACTTAAAACATTTGCACAGTGCTGTAAATGGGTCAGATTCACCCGAAAGGCACATTTTCATCTGCAGCGTTCCTGTGCAGGTTGATGTTTTACATTAAAAGAAAACAACATGCAGCCTAAATGAATGGAAACCTGATGAATACCATTACAGAGTGGACTCGTTCAATCATCAACAGAATATAACCGAAGTCATAACAAGGTGAGAGGTTCATTCGAAAGATTTAGCACAAAAAGAATTGTGGGTATTTTCATGGAAAGTTGGTGTTAATGTAACTTCTACAATTGTTAAATAACTAAAGCTACTAATACTGGATGGAGGCTTTATAGGGGCTCTAATAAAGAGGCCACAACAGCTTTTTATTATAAGCAAGAAATAAAATCCTAAAAGGAAGAAGAGGAGGACACAGACTGTGGTACCACAGCCAGGAAACCAACTTCCCACTGGTAGTGTGCTGGGAGTATCCTACCTGTGCAAAAAGAACAAAACAAACCAAAACCAATAATTCAAGTGAAACACCATGTTAATAAAATGCCACCACAAACCTTAAAAGGTCAGTGGACTCCTAGTACACCGACCACACTGTGAACAGAGGCCACCAAGAGCTATAACAAAGACATTATTAAAAGGTACAGTACCTCAGGCTGTTTTCTAACCCTAACCCAGAGCGTGAAAGGCAACACCCCGCTCTCCTTATTTGGAAAGTCCTGGCTCCAAACGGAAAAGATGGCGCCGACCAGAAGCTGCAACTCTGGGCTTCAAACTGGCTCGAAAGAAACCAACGGGTGACATCACACCTCGCTGCGTCCATCTTTATATACAGTCTGTGGTCAAACCGAAATCCTAGTGAAATGTACGCATGTGGACAGGAAATAAAGTGGGTAGGGTTGTGAACTAGTATAGTATAATATTGTGTTTTGTCTCTTTGGTGTACAGTAAACCTACCTGCTTCTACAAAGCCTAATTCTATTTAATTGCTTTGTATCTGATTGTGACTATAATACTGTTTAGCGACGGGATATCATTATTAATCAAAAGTGTCCCAGCGAGCTCTGATAAACCTACAAATACTGTGTGTGTATGTGGGACGGACCCATAAACTGCAGGAGACAATAACAAACAACACCAAGTTGTGAATTATGCATCAAACATTTATGTCATTATCCTCTCTGACTGTCCTTCACTCACTGCAGTCTCTTCCTCTGCTGCTGGTGTTATTTCACTGTGCAATTATAAAACAAGAACGTAAACAAACGATATTTCCTGAGTGAGAGGTCAGTCCCTCCTCCTCTCTCAAAGCGACTGGACATTGAAGGGCCAACGTCAAAGTTTCATCAGATTGAACTCTGTGAAGTGAAAAAGAAGCGGGTCAAATCGAAAGTGAATGTGTCTCGCCCGGTTCCACAAAGACATAAATGGGAAGCAAATTACAGTCTGACTGCACCATCGGACATTCTGAGAATAGATGTCTCAGAATCACATCTATCTCTGGCATCAATCTGCAGCCATTTTGGTGATTTTATCAACAACAACAAATTAAAGATTTGCTGCAAATGTACAACTATATTGGAACTGTTACATCTGCTCCTGCAGCATCACCTGCCCTAACCTGCCACTCTCCCTGTGACTCTCTCCCTGTGTGTGTGTGTGTGTGTGTGTGTGTGATTGGAGACACGTGTGCTGGAGTCAGAGCAGAGCTCCACCAGCTGCAACCTGTTCCATAATATATGTAGAGACTTATACTCAGCCCTGCCAGATCGTAGCCTTTGCTCAGTCAGTCTACACCTCAAGCCATTTTTGCGTGCATTTATCGAGTTATCTTGTTGTACCTGTTTTCTCGAGCATGACGCTGTTTCTTCTCTCCCCTGCAGTCACGTCTGCTCTGACTCCAGTCCCTGTCCTGGACCCCCGCTCTACTCAGCTTCCTCAGATCCCGCTCCTACCTCTGCCCTGAACTCCCCTGGCCTCAGCCTCAGCATCACCAGCCACCAGCCCAAGCCTAAGCCCCAGCTTCCCAGCTACCAGCCCAAGCTTCCCCTGGCCTGCACCCCACCCCCCCTCGCCTTTCAATCAAATACCTTATTCACCTTATCCCTGTCTCCTAGTCTGAGTCTGCACTTGGGTTCTCTTGCGCCACCCCTCCCCAACCCATGTAACAGGAATAATGCTTTAAATATTTTAATTTAATTAAACATTGTAGGTTTAAATGTAGCAGGTGGAGACACCCACAGGGATAATGGTGTTCTCTATATTGTTCATGTTTTCTGATTTGATGCTCCAGTGATCAGAAACCTGGAGAACAAAACAATAAAGCACAGTTAAATGTAAAGAACCAGGTCCAAAGACTTCTAACTGTGAGACCAGCGTGCATGTAAACATATTAACTGGAACTTCATCTGCTACAAACATGCAACACATCATGCAGACTGACTGTAAATGGACACCGCAGTGACACAGTGATGAGCAAAATAATCATATTTCATGCATCTCCATCCTAACACGCCGCATCACGGGTCTATTTAAACGCAACGAGGAGGAAAAAAACGGAATCACACTGCTGCTGCACTGACCCATTAATGTATTTATTTCCCCGCCATCGCAGGCACAAATGAAGATTAATGACACACAAAAAGAAAAAGGAAAAAAAAAATACAGTTACAGAACAAACATCCATTACAGTGCAGAGTGTGTGTGTAAAACAATGTGTGGAAGAATAAGGGTGGAGATAACAGTTGGAGGTTTCCTCTTTAACCAACAGTGTAACATTTTCACTCATCTAACACACACACACACACACACACACACACACACACACACACACACAGAAAGCAAAAATCCAGACACTTTTAAGTCTCTGTTCTTCATCTTTACACACAAATCTACACTGTAAAAATCTGTTTCAATTTAAACATAATGGTACAAGTGGTGCAATAAGTATCTAAAATGTACTTAAAGCTGCACTAATATATAATATTTTCATGTTAACAATGGATCAAATGACCCACAAAGAATTTTCAGCATTTCTGCAGCTCTACAGAGCTTTTTAGCCTCTTTTAGCTTCTAGTTTTGGTTTTGTGGCACATTTCCTGTCTGGTTCAGTCTCAGTGTTTCCTCTGATAAACTCACTGTACACCACCTGCCCAGCAGCAAACAGCAGAGAGAAGAAGTTAGAGACGAGCTGCTGAAGAAAGTGGAACATCGAGCAGCTAAAGAAGAAGATCTCCTTCTTTACTCCAAATGTCAAATGTCCGTACATGTTGGAGCTGAATCAGATCTGAAATATGAGAGTGGACAACGTGAACAACACATGGAAACACCTTAGCAACCACCTTAGCAACCAAGGCTACAGAAGGGACGGTTGTTTATGAGCATGTGCAACAAGCCAACGTCAGCAAGGTAGAAAAAACATAACAAACGAAGTGTTCAGATCAGGGTGAAGCCCTGAGTTCTGACTTGCAGGCAGCATTTTTACATACGTTCACCTCAAGTTTTGGAAGTTTGACCATGTTTAACATCCGACATCGTAAGAGGATAAAAATGACAGAAAATCACTTAAAAAACATTATGTTCCCTTTAAAGATTCTTTGGTATTAAAGTACTCCACAATTTCCGTATCATCAGTCAAGTAGCTCTTTGGTCATGTGATCCTCTCCTTGCAGGTCGTAGCGGTCCGTCGACTCTCCCACCTTCTGTTACAGCAGCAGCTTCATGTTTCTGTGATGAAACATTTGAACTGATCAGTCTGATGTTGCAGGTTATTAAGTTATTAACATTATTATTTACTTACTAAAATTTGAACCCAAATATGTCACATATAAAATTTATATTTTAGCAATACTATAAGTCAGAAGAATCAGCTTGTTACACAATAATCAGAAAACTGGAGTGTGGCATTAAAATATAAAAGGTAATGCAAAAATAAGTAGAAGTGTAGAATTTATTATTTATAAATCAGGCATCTAGTAATAAAACAGCATGTACAGTAGATTTATATGTGCAGGGTTAAGAGGTTGTCGAGCAGAACGATCTCATTATGCATATTATTTAAGTTAAGATATTTTACAGTGTGAAAATAATAGTGTCTAAAAATAGACGACATCTGGCCTCACGCGGGTAAAATGCCTCCTTTAAGCGGACTCATCTGGGAGGCCGTTTTCTGCTGCAGCATGCATGAAGAACAAAAGAGATCCATGACGAGCGATCAGGGACCTCCAGGAGCCGCTGCCTGCTGGGACTGATCCCAGAATGCACTAGGGGGTGTGGGGGTGTGGGGTGTGGGGCAGTTATGGGAAGAAATTTTGAGTTTTTTTCCAGCCGGCCAGCTGCTGATGGCGAGGGTGAAGATAAGTTTCTCAGGGAAGAAGAACAAGGCTGCTCTGCCTTTTTTGGAGGTCTGAGGCCCAGAGTGAGTGTGTGTGTTTATGCAGGAGAATATAAATGAGCTTCTTCCCACGGGACGGGGAGCTGTGCCAATTATTTCTTCTTGGGAAAACACTCGCGGAAAGAAAGAGAGACAGAAGACGAGGGAGGGAGAGATGAAAGAAGATCAAATTTTGCCTTTTTGTTCCCACTGATTCATCACATGGAGCGGCTTTGTGTCGCAGCAGTTTGTTAGGAAACAGCAGCAGCAGCAGCAGCAGACTCTTTGGTTTTATTACTGAGATGGAAAGAGATGATTTACTGACACACACACACACACACACACACACACACACACACACACACACACACACACACACACACACACACCCACCACCACTTGCTGAAGTGTCCTAGAGCAACACAATGATTCCCACCAGTGTCCCTGACCTCTGACCTCTCTGACTTACTGATAATATACAGTAAGCTGGGGTTGTAGTTTCAGTCAGAGGCGTCGTGATCCTTCAAATATCTGAGATTGTGTGATTTTAGGAATTGTATCAAAAGATCCCCTTCAAATGTGCTTTCAATGGAAGTGATGGAGGCCAAAATCCTCATTTAGTGCAAAAAAGCGTTTAAAAGTAGATGTGAAGCTTATATGAGGCTTCAGCAGTCTGAGTTAGTCATATCAAGTGGATATCTGCCACATTTACAGTCTTTTTAGCATCAAATTCCCTCTTTGTGTTTCATCAAATCATTAATCATCAAAAAAGCTTTTTTTAAAAAACTGTTTTCTACTCCATGTAGATCATAAACCCTTGAATCTAAAAATGACTCATTGGAATCAGTTGTAAATGTTATATTGTGCTTATCGCAGCTCCTCTGTTTACTTGTGTTTGTTTACACGCTGATGTGTCGCAGCAACGGGCTGAAGCAGTCGGTGTGGTGTCTATGTATGTATGTCTATGGCTGCACAGAGTCAAAGCCATATTGCGTCACCTGACCTGAATACTGCGCGCTGATTCGCTGAATGGATTAATCGGGTTCTGTTCAAGAACAGCGCTGGCGTTTAACGTTCTCTGCTGTAAAACATGAACTTGCAATGCTTTGACAATGGACACTAACGACTTTTGTGACAAAATGTATTTAGGGTTCAGAAGGTGCTCAGAATAACTCACTGGCATTTATCGGTTTTTGCAAATGAACTCTTCATTTCCAAACTGTCACCTGGAAATAATATAAAGCAGTGAAGAAAACAGTTCATCAAACCTTAATGTTCATGTGAATTCCTTGAAGATAGTGTTTTATTGAAGCTAATGTAAATGTGATTTATGTGGTGCAGCGCGGTGAATATGATCCCACATCATTTATCTTCAAGTATGACTAATTTCTATCCATTAATTATGGAGGAATGAGAAAACAGGCTGAAAGTGAGGAGCGTCAGCGGTGGGGGGTTTATGGGAAATAACACAGGAACAGAAATGGTTCAATTAGCCTGTCCATTTACGTCTTAAATCAGAATGAATTTTTCATCATGTGCATAGATTATTGGGGTTTAATACCTCTCCAGATGCAGGGTAACACAGAGGAGAAGCTGCAGAACGTGGCTGCACACAGCGCTGCTGCAGGACCGGAGGCTCCGCACACACGAGGGAGTCGAGTCCACCGAACATCACAAAACACTGTTTCCTGCTCTGTTTTACAGCCGCGAAAATCTAAAATCCTGCTAAACAGCATCTGTTTAAACTGGGCAGAAACTGAACAGATTAAACCCAAATTTAACACTGACAAAGGCTGAATTTCTGCCAGATCGTCATTTGATGTGCAGTTTGAGGTCACGACACTTGATTAATCACCTGATCAATCAATGATCTGGCTGTTGGACGTAGGGCTGCAACTAGAGTTTATTTTCATTATTGATTAATCTGCTGATTAGTTTCTTGATTCATCATTTTAACATATCAGAAAATATTTAAAAAATGGCTGTTATAATTTCCTAGGTGACATCCTCAATTTCCTTTTTTAAATCCACCAATCAGAGTCCTACACGATTACTGATTATCTCTAAATCAAATCCAAACCCGCCCCGACCCAAAGCGGTAAGTAAACACATAAACATAAACACAGATGTCTGATCACATGACTCAAATTAGAATATACAAAAGATACAAAAATACAAATTTCACTGCTAACTGGGTTCTGGCCTCTTTGTCCGGATGTGAATTGAGGGGTAAAAGGTCAAAATAAAACAACACCTGAGGGAACGTGACCCGCTGCAGGACTCTGCCACCAGTACTCAAAGCCCAAAGATGTTCAGTTAACATTCATAAATGACAAAGGAAAGCAGAAAATCCTCACATTTAAGAGCCTGGAACCAGTAAAAATCTGTCATTTGTGCTTACAAAATAATAAAAACAATCAATTGTCAGAATAGCTGCTAACTAATTTTCTGTTGATGGACTAATTGATTAATCAATTCAGTTCTAGTTGGACGATCAGTTGAATTTCTCACAGGTCCGAAATCTTTGTCGGCTCTCTGCAGCTCGAGCAGTTCCACAGTCTGATTTCCCAACATGGCGGCTGTATAAGATATGTTTTAAAACTAAGTCATGACATCACTTCCTGTCTAGCCTCCATATCCATAAAATCCGTTCAGTCCTCAGTGTCCTGCTGTTATTACAGACACGTCTAAACTAATCACATGATCTTCCTCAGCAGACTTTTTTTTTGCCCAGTTGTCATGGAAACTTTGCAGATGTTAAAATTTCCATTTTCTGACCACTTTAAGGTCCTGTTGTCCATGTTGGCTTAAAAAATGAGGTCGAAAACTAATTCTTGAATCATCTCACCTCAGCGTCCTTTCAGTTCCCTGACACTGTGGGACAAAATTGCCCCACCCCCCCACCCCTGCACCTTACGCCCCCAGTGTTCAAATTGTGATAAGTGGCTTTTGTCTGTATATCCACTGGTTTGCAGCACAGGACAGATATGTGTACATGTGTATATGGATGGAATATAAGATTCTGAGCATTAGTGATGTCATACAAATATTGATAGCGGAACATGAAAAATCCTGTAAACATGAAATCCAACACTGCCATGGATTCAGCGAGTTAGCTGTGGGCTACAAGTTGTTTTATTAGCCTGTAACTGTTGACATTGTGACAAATTGGCACCATTAAAAGTATGCAGAATGAGCTATCGGCAGCTCCTGTTTGCAGTGTAGCCATGGATACACAGGCAACTATCACTGGACTACTTTGATACTTTGATCCTGCTTTGGGCCTCTGATTTTCCTCTGGTGCTGGCATGTCAGGTCATGGAGACATGCAAGTCAGGTGGTCGATGACCATGTTTCCATCTTCCTCTCTCTCCTTTTCCAGATTCTTCACCCATTCCTCTATTTCTTCTGCTGGATCCTTTGTTGTAGACTGAGCCTCCCTTTTTTCTCTCTGTGTAAGTCTTTCTGTTGAGTTGCCTCTGGCCCAATCCACTGACCTAACAGGGCTGCTATCTGGCCTTTTTGAATGGAGCATCGAAGTTCCTTTGACAGAAGGAAACTTGGAAATGTGACGATTCTCAGGCAAGTTCTTGAGTTACAGGGAGCGCCTTTTCACTGTGATTTCTATGCAGATGTATGGATGTTTATTCGCGATGCACATCAGAGACGATGATGTCCTTGTGAGGTGTAAATCAGACTGAATCTAAAAATATGTGCATCATGTCTGCATGACCCCCCTTTCAGTTCCCTTACACCTCCCCCAGGGAGGCACCTCACAGTTTGTATCAGTGTAATAATTTTATTTAGATGTAACTGTTAGTGATGGAGGCTTTGTAGTCATTTTGTTTGTTGACACTTCTGTTGTTGTTTGTGTGGGAGATATTGTAGTACAGTCAAGTGTAGAACTTGATATCCGGAACTCAGAAGCACAACGTTAATAAGTGAACAGCTTTTTCCCACTTGGCTGCTCGTATTTACAGTCTGTACAATATGATGTGAACATGAAGTTATGCCCAAATGTAACCTTCCTGTTAAGGCGAGCCGATCTCCGCTCCTCTTCTGCCGGTAACCCTCCACTCTGAAGCCAGACGTGTTTGCTTACACTCACACAGAGCACAGTGGAAATTATATCACATTGCTAATTTATTGTTGGGGCTTTTAAAAGTTTGAGAAGCTTTTTATACTTACAAGTGGTACACAGTGTTAGCAAACACCCACTGCAGCGAACAGAGTGAACATGACCACATATTATTACTAATTTATCAGTGTTAGAGCTGCTGCTTTTAAAAGTTTGAAAAGCTTCATTTTGGCTGGACGTCAACAGTGGAGCCAGACGTATAAACACAAATGACTGACTGACTGACTGAGTGATTAAGTTACACCATTAGTCGGTCGAATGCCGTCACTTCCTGTATCTGTTTCAAAGTCCAGCCATATACTAGGTTTTGACTTAGTCTTGTTTGAGTGTTTGAAGGTATTGTGTGTTCTGTGAGCAGCCTCAGGCTTCACTTTGTAAAACAAGCTGCTCCCAGTGCGACCTTAATCTGCAGTATTTACCCAGAATGCATTGAGTGTGCCACAATAATAAAAGTAATCTCAATCCAGATGTCACAGGCGGCAGGCGGAGAGGAGAGGTTTTTAAACGGAGGAAATGGTTGCTGGAGCCCGAGGCGAGTGTTTGTGGCGCGAGGGGAGCAGGAAGTGATACGCATGTCACCTTTAATGAAATGATGCTTTCTCATTATCTTGCCGTCAAAAAGGTAACAGGAGCCTCTTTCTCCAGGTAGCACCACTTCAAACTAACTCTGAGGCTGTTTGCACCGCCAGCAGCAGCCTGAGTGTGATTTTAAAGCTGAACACATTCACAATGCAGATAAACATTTTAACATTTTTTTTTAACTGATGTGTCTCAAGTCTCTTTATCATATATTCTTCTTCTTTCTGATTTGACCCTCTTCATACTGCAAAGTGTAACTGAAATCAAAGTAAGTTACATGTAATGACATTTTGGTTTTTACACATACAGAACCAAAACAGAAACAACACCAGCTCTATCAGATATTACTCTAAAACTGTTCATGTGATAATTACTGGCAAATAAACTACTAAAGACTCTGTGGAACATCATGAAAAGCAGAGTATTTTACGCTTTTGAAATTAACTGACTAATTAAAAACAAACCACACAGGGTTCAATATTTAACCTGAATAAATATTTTATAAAGGGGGAAAAAATTCATTACAACCTCAGCAATGTTTTGACAGGACTGCTGAAGTCTCAGCAGCGAGTTGTCTTTTTTTAGAGTCTGGTGTCACCTTTTTTTAACAGTTTCATCTCATTAACAGACACACAGAGATGCAGCAGGATGCACTAAAAGAAGAGTTTTAGAAAATCAAAAACTTTGGAGCAGACAGGACTGTTAGGACAGAGTCTGTTCAGATGTAATCTGCTAAATGTCGCCTCAGAATGTCCCATCAACATGGTTCTTATATCCCTGCAACCCTGACAATCCTGTGCTGGATTGAACTCTTCTGCACATAAACAAAATTTCCATTTCCATTTTTTGTTTTACAGTTTTTTCCACAAACAAAGTCTCCTAGAGCATGCAAAATAACAGCATTTTTAAATAGCCTGAAAAAAACAAAACAACATATGGCAGCCTGGTGACACGTACAGTGACTCTGCTGTGAGACTATAAATGAAGGAAATTAAAAACGCGTTAAAACAGTTTACTGGAGTTTTTGTGGAATTGAAAAATGTTGTTCACCTAAATTTAGTCACATTTTACTCCTGTTCAGATCCCCCGACTATTCCAGTGGACATAACTTTTCTATGATGTCTAGATCAATGATTACTATCATCTGACTCCAACCTAATGCACAAACTTATTTGATTGGATTTCTATAAGCCAATCACAGCGATTCACATAATCTAAAGTGGACTGCAGTAGAGCCACACCCCCTTTGTCAGCCAGCATGGCCGACCATGAGGCAAGGAGGAAGCGTAAGGCACATTTTAATCTATTAATCATAATGTTAAAGTACATATTTGTGTTTAAACTGTGTTTAAAATAACATGAGATGTTTCATTATTTATACATGTAAACCAGTGATCCAGTGAGCAGCAGTCAGTGAATACTGTTTCAAATGTGACTACGTGACCAATAAAAAAAAAAAAAAAGCTTGCTTCTTGTTTACCATGAAGATGTTAATAGGTCAGAATTTTTGGCAGTGCATTGTGCAAATGCCAGATTGCGAGCAGCCCCTCCTCTTTCTCTCAGTGTACAGCTGCACAGAGGAACAGAAACCTACTGTCTGCTAGACAGATGCTTTTAATGTAAGTTAAGATCATGAGGAGCAGGAGGAAGAGAATTCAGCTCAAGTTAAGCCTTCATTCTCGACCCAGACAGTTTCTCCTCAACAAGTGCTGAGTAGTAACAACACATACATGGCTGCTAATTCAGCCCTTTCCCCGACACCAAGCCCCGTCGTCTCCTGCTGTAATCAAAATCAAATCAAAAATAAGCTAATTTATAATTTCGGACTGTAGTAGCCTATTGCCTAATTCAATATTACTGTTTATTGGGTGTAGATTTTGTTGGGTGTACAATTGGATTTTATGCTGATGTTGCTGCGTCTGCCATCTGTGTGTGTGTGTGTGTGTGTGTGTGTGTGTGTGTGTGTGTGTGTGGTTCATGTGGCTGCTGTGCCAGGCTATGTTCAGGCGTCATTTTTAACGTTACTGAGCATGTTGGTGCCGGCGTTACAAAGTTTTTAATGTGTTATTTGAAAAAAGTTGAGGAAGAAGAAACTCTTCCGCCTCTGACTGAGTCCTGAGCCTGATGCGGGTTCACCCATAGCTGCAGGAAGTAGGGGTGCTGGGGGAGCTGTCTGTACTGTCGTGTGCAGCCTTAGTCTGATACTCTGTTGGTCGAGCATGTTGGAGACACAGTGTTTTGCTGCCTTTGTGATGCAGAATGTTGCAAAGTAAACTGGTCGCTTGTTTTTCAGTTTGTCTATGTTTGTTCTTTTTTCTTCTTCTAACTTTTCATTAGTCGGTTTTTCTGGGAAAAGATGGCCCACCCATGTTTGTATTGGCCCACCCACAATACAATTTCTGCCTACGCCACTTAATGTCTAAATATCATAAGAAAGATTTATAGTTTTTACCAGTGGAGTGGTCAGGGGATCTGAATGTTTGTTAAAATAATACAAAATATATATGCAATGTGTTTTAAAGCATCACTACATTCACTGATGTGAGTTAAACATTCATGAAAAATTAATAAATTCATGTTTTTTGTTGAAAAAAGGTCTCTTAAGACTTTTCATTGTCAGATTCTCCATCCTTTGGAATGAACAGAAAAAAAATCACACAAATTTTTTTTTATTGCTAATGATGTATGAATGCATTTAGAGTAGAAATCCACAATTACAATATTTTGTGTTTGGAACATAATTGTGGTTTGAACAGCTTTTCTTCCAGACTCTCCTCTCTTATTGCCAAGTTTTTGATCATCTTCTGGTTGTTATAATAATTCTGATTATTCTGATTATAGGCATTATTCTGTCTGGACTCTGGTGGTCTGTGTCCTCTCCTCTCAGCCGCAGCTTCATGTCTGCAGATATAAATTACACCCTCGTGTTCAAGGGGTTGAAGGACGAGTTGACAAGTGTGTCTTAAACCAACAGTCAGGAGCCCAAATGAAGAGTGAAACCTGTTTTTCTTGCTGTAATCATTCCTCCTGTTCATACTGACCATTAGAAGATCCCTTCATAATGCACTTACAATGGAAGTGATGGGGGACAAAATCCACAGTCCTCCTTCTGTGCAAACATGGATTTCAAAGTTTATCTGAAGCTAATATGAAGCTTCAGCGTCCAAATGAGTCAAATCAAGTAGATATCTTTCAACGTTACAGTCTTTTTAGTGCCAAAGTCCCTCTTTTTGTTACTATACTTCCACCGCAGCTCAACAGGGAAACACTGTCCGAGGAAACACAAAGAGGGAACCCGTCCTTTAAACACAATTATGAATGCATGTTAGTTTATTACCACATTTACTTCAGTATTTAAATACTTCTTCCATCACTACATGTGCAGGTAGATGTAGCCATGAGATGGGAGAATGAAACTACGGTGATAAAAGAGCAGAATTTTTCTTTAAACTTGTTTGGACCCCACACACACACACACACACACACACACACACACACACACACACACACACACACACAGAGTCTCTCTCAGGTAATCCCTGGGCTCAGCTCTGAGCTCTTGGTCTAATCGTGGACGAAGCCTCGCTGTGTGTCCATACCTCCACGGCTGGTTGAATCCTATTGGCTCAGGCAGCCAGAGCAAATAACCGTTTAACACACTCACACTGTGACTGTGTGTGTGCGTGTGTGTGTGTGAGCGCTATCGCAATGTGACCAAACAATTGTCTCTTTTTATTTACCGAGAGGATGGAGGATGTGTTGATGTTAAAAGGCCAGTCGCCAGCTGCCATGCTGCTTTTCATTTGACTCGCTCTTTATACAACCTCCCCCGCCGCCGCCGCCCCGCCCTCCCGCCGCCGCCTCTGACTCTCGGCCTGTTCAGAGTCGGCGGGTGGTTTGATTGAGTTTTACAGGCAATACAGAAAGCATGCGGCTCTGCCTCTCCTCTCAATGTGACAACAGTGCAAACGTCCCCGCGCACTCGCTGCGGTGTCTCCCTCGCAGCGCAGGAAAGAGACCTGACACTGTCGCATGCTCGGCTGGCACTGGCAGAATGACATTTCTGAGGGCAGAGAGCAGCGAACAAGAGAGAAAGAGGAGGCCCGGAGGAAGGAACAAAGGAAGGAAGGCAGGAAAAAGAAAAATGTCAGGCCGAGCGCGGGAAGAAGAGGACGAAGAAGAATGTCCTGAGGGACACAGAAATGTTCCTGGGAAATTTCCTTTGGCATTTTTCTGTCTTTATCCTTTTTTTCCATCTTCCCCAGAGTCAGATGATAAGATGGATACCAGTTTCATATCTGTGTCCAGGATGTGGTTAGCCTAGCTTAGCTCAAACACTGGAAGCATTAAAAAGATTAAAAAAAACATCTTGTAACAACTAAAACTTCTGATTTAAATGTTGAATCTTATTTAAAAGATCATTCTGGTGATTTTCTATATTTTTCTTGTCAACAAATCTCATGTTTGGATCCAAACCAACAGTCTTTTTCCTTGAAGACAGTGGCTACCATAGCATGTTTCAAAACGGCTCATAACCACAATCACAACCTCTCGACTTTCTACTGAAGTTCTTCAAGAAATGTTGAATATAGTACAAAGTCGAGAGGTTGTGATTGTGGTTGTGAGCCTGTTTCTAAACAAGCTAGACCGTGCAGAACAGGGCAGGACTGGGACACAGAAACAGGACGGGGATGGATTGGGTGCCGCTGCTGCTGGGCTGACGACGCTCTCTCTCGCTCTTGTTTTTGTAACAGGCTCCCAGTGGCCCACATAGTGACGAGGCCACTGGGATTTCTCCTGGTGCTCCCGATGGCCGGTCCAACTCTGGTGCAAAACAATTCCCGAGACAGTGGAGGGAAACTGTTTTGTACTCCTTGTAACATTGTGGTAGACCACAAGCGGACATCTTTACTGGACACTGGTCACTTTTATACCACAAAACATAAGAAACTGTCTGTAATGAGTAAACAACATAGACTCAGAGGACACTGGCCTGTAGTTTCATACAGGAGTTGTATACTCTCCTATAGGTGTAAGATACTGCACTTTTTCATTTAAGCTGCACTTTGCCTTTGGTTTGCATTCAGTGGAACTCAAGTACAGTATTTTATTTTTTACATAACTTTGAGCCCATGGTTCTCATGTTCAGAAAATAAATTTAAAAGCACTGAATTATTGTTGTTTCTGTGATATGCAGTATGCTTTTTATCCAAACATATGACTCTTCATTGGTAGTAAAATATCGCATTATTTTCCTTTGCTTCCAATTTTTCCCAATTCCCACAAATTTACCACAAAAAGAGCACATAAAACATCGCAAACTGTATCGCAATTTTTGTTTAATCATTGATGTTAAAATCATCAATAATGTTCAACATGCTAGTTTAGCATGTTAGCATGCTAACATTTGTCAAGTCATTTTTATTTATAGAGCACATTTAAAAAGATCAAATATTGACCAAAGTGCTTCACTGAGAGACACAGACTGTGAGGATAAAAAGAAAATGAATAAACATTTGCTAATTAGCACCAAACACAGAGTACAGCTGAGGCTGAATGTCATTAGTTCTGCAGGTATTTGTACATTAAACCAAAGTATTGGATAAACTAGATGAAAAGTCAGATCACCAAAGTTGTTAAAATTCATCCTGTAGGGAACATGAATATCTCAACATTTCACAGAAATTCATCCAATTCACCTAAAACCACAAATGTGAACGTCATGGTGATGCTAGAGAAAAAGTCAGAGGATTCATCCTTTCAGATTAATCAATCAGGAAAACAATTGTTATTTCCTGCCCATCTTCTGTAATCTAAAAG
The DNA here is from genome assembly GCA_038419695.1 of Scomberomorus guttatus. Classification (NCBI taxonomy): domain Eukaryota; kingdom Metazoa; phylum Chordata; class Actinopteri; order Scombriformes; family Scombridae; genus Scomberomorus; species Scomberomorus guttatus. Next base: position 1,858,742 of record CM076452.1, read on the forward strand.
CAGTTAAAATGCCAAAACCCCTAAAAAGAACAGGTAAAATGAAAAGGTAATAGGCCGCTAAAGCACACAGGAAGATGATCAATTATGAAACTATTTTCCATAATGCACTTTGACAGCCAGTAATCGTTGGCTATTCAGGATGTAATTGAAAGGACTTTTCTCCTCTGCCTGCTCTCTCTGCAGCTCGATCTGCTCTGAGATTCAAACCTCCGCTGAGATGAGGACGAGGATGTAAAATGACACGGTCCTCAAAACCCTCAGCGTCGTCTGTCAGGCAGGAGAACACTCCGTACAGCAGTCAGCACTTGTTCATGTCATGGCGGCGGCTCGTGGTAACACGTCAGCCCAGCGTGGACGGGTTGGAGGCTGACTGCGCCGCAAATACCAGCTGCCAATCGTCCGCCTCGTGACCTTTTCTGTGATTCTTCTGCCTCAGAGCGAGCAGAGCGGCGGCTCTGAGGAGAAAGACTCACCGGGCCGGTGGTGAAATGACGCAGCGCCCTTATAAAAACACTCCTCACCTATCCTCAGAGTCTCAGTAAAGTACAGGAGAGCTGAAAAGCCGTGTGTGTGCTGATCACTGAGCCGGCTGTGAAGAAATTAGACTGAACTCAAATGTATTCATCTGTCTGCATCTTCTGTATGACAAAACTGAAGTTTACTGAGGGAAGATTCAATAGATTTGACCTCAAATTTTCATATCTACTCAAATCATATCATTCTAGTTTGTGTGTGAAAGGATCTAGTTAATTTAAAAATGAAGATGAAATGTGATCCTGCAGTATGCGCCGTAGGCTGCTTGGAGATATGAGACTATGATAATATGCAAACAATAAACTGAAAGTTGCCAAGTTTGTAATCTTGAGATCATACAAACCCGAATATCTGACCTGAAACCCAGTTTTTGAAAGATTTTGATTCTTTAAATGTCTTCAATCTTTAATGTGAATGTAAACACATGAAAACAAAACTTTATTAATGTGCTTCACAGAAATCGAAGAATGGTAAAAACAAACATACATGTTTATTAGATGCTAGCAAATTTGTGATTAAAGACACAACCACAGGAAAAACAAATGTACAGCAGAAAATGAACATCCAGCTTTTGTGTTTAGAACAGCAGTTAAAACTATAAAGAGCTTCACCAACATTAAACTTCAGCTCTTGGATCAAACAGTGAAGATCCACTGAGAGCAGAAACTTTGTGCAACATCCCTCCAACATTTATGGCTTGTTGCTGTCGGCGTTGTGATGGCTCTGCTCAGTCTGTGTGTGTGTGTGTGTGTGTGTGTACTGCCTCTGTGTGTGTTTTTATCTACACTATGGTGGCTGATTTGTGATTGCTGCACAGGCCTAAAATGGAGAATTGAACCTTTCAGACTGACCTGTTTGAACCTGCCTGGTCCTGCAGAATTTGAGACCCAAACCCGACCTGAGGCTATATTTTTATTATTATTAATATTTATCTTTCTAAAAAAAGTTATGATTGCTTTGGAAAGACTTTTTCACACATAAAAAAAATAACCAGTACAAAACATACAGTGTTATAACTTCTACCTGCTGATTAGCTGCAGGTTTAGCAGCAACACACATAAATAAACTCAAAATAATAAATGATCTGCCTGACCGGTTTGTTGATAACTTTGCCTTTTCTGAATATTGACCAGATGAATGCGGCTGTTAAACTAAAGCTGAACTTGTCAACAGTCCAAACAGTTATAATCCAGAATAGAACTTTGTACGGACACTACTGTGATGCTCTTGTTGTGGAGGAAAGTTGGAGGTTTTTATCTGTTTTACTTGTTTCCACAATGCAGCGTCCTTCCCTGAATCATTTGGGATTTTCAGAAGCTCCCTTTTTGCAAGGTTTTGCTTTATTTCATCCATTACTGACCACTAGCTCGCCAGGCTAATGCTAACATGTTGGCTGCTCTCTCTTATCTTCCCGCTTCCCACTGCATATGAATTTGCAACACGTGACACGCATTGACACAGACAATTGGCAGTCAGTGAGAGATAATTTTCTTATTAAACTACAGTTGAAAATACTACAAACCTCACGGCTGACGTTTAATGCGAAAAAGTGTCCCATCCCGACACACGATCCATTGTCAGGACCCATCAGTTTAGTGCTTCTATGGGATATAGAAGCTGTAGCATTCAGTGTGGCTCGCTCTCCTCCCCACCTGCACCTGCAACCCCCCCTTTTTGCTTTTGTTTTCACATTTTACAGCATCCTTATTCACACGTCCTTACTCTCTCTTTCTTTTATTCTGATGTTTTCTTGGCTGTGTGCAGAGACAAATGATCAGCTCCTTTCATCCTGTCACAGACCCTGAACGCCTCACAGCAGTGAACGCCTCGTTTATGAACTGTGAGCAGTAGGCCCAGGTGGCGGGCGGCTCCAGCCTCTCGCAGCCATATCAGTCTTCCTCCCCCCCCCGCTCCTCCCCGCTCCTCCAATCACTCTTCCTGTTGTTGTGGAAAAAAATAAAACCAACTGTGACTAACGAAGGAAACTTTTCACCTGAGTTGACGGGCCTCTGGAGCACTGAGCGCCATCCATCCAGAGCCGGACGTCACGGGACAAACAAGACAGAGAGCGATGCTTCAGCTGCTGCGTGACAGGCATGACCAAGGACGGACGAGTGGATGCTTCTCATTTTTACCGCTCACCAGCACACACTGTTGTTTTATCCCTTTTCTCTGTGACGATGAATGGATGCAATTTGTTAGAAAACATTAGAAAAGTTGTCGAAAAGACGAGAAAAGTTGCCAGAGTGTGACGCACCGCAGGGATTACTCTTCTACCTTTCTACATTTCCCTTTTTTTTTTTAGCTGTCAATCAAAGCAGAGCTGAAGGTGAAGGGGCAGAGATTCTTCTTCTTCTACTTTGGGTTTTATCCAACACAAACAACAACACTTCTCCAGACATCTAAGTGTCTCTCATGGGAATAACAAACAAACAGCTCTGGGTGCTGACGCCCTTCGGCCCCGTGCAGAGACAAACGCTGAATCAACATTCACAGGACACACAAAATCTGATTTCAGACGCTCTGAAGTCGCCATCTTACTCCCCTCCAGGTGTTTACATCCTGGATCACAGACTGCAGGTTGGATATAAGAAAGCTGCATCGAGCTGTTTTCTTACCTGCAGACTGCCTTCCATCACTGTATATATCTATCTGTATGAGTCACTGATGGAGAAAGTTTCTCAGCTTGTTGTTTTTGCAGTTGAAAAAATTAAATACACCAGTTGGCATCTCAAGATTTAAGTGTTACAATTGTTGTTAAATCTAACAACAAGAAGCTGTTTTATTGGTGAAGCTTAATACACAAGTGATTAAACAGATAATGACACAACATATAAACACATATACATACGACCATACATGTATAAAGTGAGACAACAGTTACATTACCAAGACAGACAGAGGAAGGGCCATAAGTGAACGTGTGGTGTGTGTGTGTGTGTGTGTGTGTGTGTGTGTGTAAAAGATGAGATGGGTATCCAGGCTGTTAATGTGAGTGTGTGTGCATGTGTGACAAAACAAAAGAAAGAAAAGGGAAAAGAAGAAAAATGAGAAATTGAGGATAATGAATGAAGTTAGGAGCATATATAATATATTCACAAGAAAAACTCAGTCAGATCTTAAAGATCTCCTCCAGACATGTTTGAAGACATAAAATACTTTTGCTTTGACTAATCATGTCTGTCTAACATAGTTTTTCCCCCAAGTTCAAATACCTCCTCAATCATCTCCTCCATCTTCTTTATGTAAAAATCTCTGAATCTGTAAATATTGTTGATATCTAAAGTTTTCCTGCTGGACACCAGATGTCTCCTCCTTCACTATAAAGTCCATCCTCAGTGTTTGTACACTGGAGGCTTCAGGTTTCCACATCACACTTGTGTCAGCTGCATACTGGACCACGACTGGCTGAAAAACTAGTTGTGATGTCACAAACCCTGCAGGTACGTTCCAGGTGTTAAACTGAGATTTAAGGTGAGCTCAGAGAAACTTTCCTCCTTCAGCAGATGAATGTTAAAACAAACTCTGCACATACATCATTCTGCACAGAGGAGAGAACAACACAGTCAAGAACAAGACATTTTTGAGAGGAGTGTGAAAAAACACTGATATCAGTCAGTGTGACTTCTTCCTGAAGATGCCATTATCCACGATATCATCGCCAATAAACTTCCTTAAAATGGAAAGGCTCAATTAAAGTACCCTGAGTAAATGTACTTAGTTACTTTCCACCACTGTTTTCTGACGCCAAATGCTAATCTGACTGTTTATGTCTAAAAAACGCTGCACATCCACAGTAAACACCTGCTAAATGTCTGTATTGTTGTACGGCCAGAAACACGCAAGTACAGCACACGTGACCCCGGTGAACATACTTCACGTGAACTCTAACACACCTGCCGAGGTGATCAATCTCAGCCTTTAAAGAAGGCCATATAGGCTAGTTCCAGCTAATCAGAGTGTTTCCATGACGACAGTAGTAAACAAACATGGTGTATGTAGAGGAATGAGTTCTGCTGTACTGCTGTCCTTACTCTGCATTTTTTCATTTTTCCTCCCTTTCCTCAGATAATCTGAGCACGCTGCTGCTTTACTCTCCAAAACATTCATTCATTCTTCTGTAAACAGCTGATACTTTTACTTTTCTCACTGTAGTTACTCAAAGGTTAGTCAAAGGTTAAAAATGTTTATGAGAGAAGCAGCCAACAATAAATTGTACAATTTTTAACATTAATCTCAAATCCTTTAACTGGTCTGGTTTTCCTCTTTTCCCCACTCTGAAGCATCAATAATCCTCTTCTCAGATATATTTACATCAGTGTATCAGTGTCTTCTCTGAGTCCAGCAGCTGGACTGGAAGCATCGTCTGGTCTCCAGGATCATCATCTCACCTTTACCTTCACCTTCACCCGGTTAGAAAAGAGAAAACATTTTTTAAGTCTGCTGCGGTGCCAAAGATGACTTTGTATTTGAAGTGTTACATCTACAAGCAAGCCATTCAGAAAAAGATATATTTACTGGCTGTGGTCTAAAGTCTAACAATGCATCGTTTGCATTTTTCACCATCAACCTCTGAGCAGGTTCACGTACAATCTGCAGACAGAAACACTCTGAATGGATCTGTCGTGTTTAAAAACTGCACTTTGAGAACAAACATTTTTATTTTTTTGCAAATGACGCCCCAAAAAGAAAGAAAAGGAAGCTGGTAAAGTAGAAAAGTAGAAAACTCCTGGCTGCCATTGTTCCACCTTCAGCTTGTCACAGTCTCATCACGGCTCATTGTGTAGAAGACAAAACCATAGAGTCCATTGATCGGTAAATCAGATTTCTGTACCGCACGCCACAAACACAGATCCATTGTTTGTTGGAACAATATGGCAGTGAATGATGAGCTGTGTTACTGATAGCAGCGGCACTGATAAACAACAGTCTGCATAACAATGGCCTCGCAGTCACAGCGGATCGAATGAAAAAACATCCTCAGTCACACAACACAAAAACGCTGGAAAGTTTCTGAGCAGAAATTAGCAGTCAAAGTGCAACATTATAATTAACTAAATACTCTGAGGCCATAAAAATTCCTTTCTCAACCTCTGCAAAAATAATTGCAGTATTATTTTCAGCTTTAATTAAGTGGCTAAGGCTTCTTTACAAGTGTAAAATTTTAATCCCTTTTCTAAATCCTATATAATTTAATGTGAGAGAAATCAAATAAATAAGAGGCTCCGGCTCTTCTGTGAGGAGGTTTGATATGGGTGATTAGGTGAGCACGGCGTGAAGAAGCCCATTAGGATTGTATGGTGTCATCACACAGCAGCTCCAGGCGGCGGCCCTAATCCACCCCTCAACCCGCCTCCGCCACCGCTCGCCATTTTCTCTCCCACTGCAGTGCAGCAGCAGCAGCAGCAGCAGCAGCGCCGCCACGATGAGCGGCCATTGATTGATTTTTATCCCGTTAAGGAGACGGGAGGCAGATAAATGCCGAGGTAATGAGAGGCAATTATCAGCCATGATAAGCTTTATTATGGAGTGAAAGTGTCCTCGTGTCAGGAAAGAAGAAAAGCTGAAAGAGTTTTCAGGATAATAAGTGATTTCATTGTTACTGTAGAGGTCAAACACACACACACACACAGTAACAGTAAACGTTTTATTTGCAGTAACATAACTTTATATATTGTGTAGAGACAAGCTGAGGAAACCAGTTGAAAGTGCTGATGTGGGGCTTTATGTTTGTAGACCAGAAAACAGTTTTAAAACTATTTTCAGTGGTTTACAAGCACAGATATATTTCAATAAGAAAAGACAAAAACAAGAGCAATGAAATCACTTTACATGTAAACAGACTAATATAGTTTTATTACCTATATTTTTCTATTGCATTTGTGTGTTTGAATTTTTTTACAACCTTTAACTAACTAACTGTCTAATAATATTTTTAGAGTTCATCATTAAAGATTTGTACATTTTTTAGAGGCGCCTGTGTCACTTCTCTTGTAATCTGGGTTCCTGTAAACTTTATACTTTGTTAAATGGATAAATTAGTCATAAAACTAATGTATCTAGTTTGTGCTGGAAAAAAACATGCTGGTGAGGTAAGGAGAGTTTAAAAAGGTGTTAAACAACAGCAGAAAGCAATTAGTTTCTTTTTTTGACATTACTTTGTTACTCAGTCCGGCTCCGTCAACACGACTTCCAACAACAATACTGTGCAAAAGTTTAAGGCAGTAAAAGTAAAGTGAGGATGATTACAAAAATAATGCTATAAAAAGTTTTTATTTATAAATGAACTTGATCCAAAGTTCAGTAAACAGCAGAAACCTAAATGAAATCAGTATTTGCTGTGAGCAGCTTTGCCTTTATCTTTATCTGCATCTTGGAGAAGTTGCCACAGTTCTTCTGTGGATTTCGGCGTCTCAGCTGCTTCTGTCTCTTCATGTAATCCCAGACTGACTCCATGATGTTGAGATCAGGGCTCTGTGGGGGCCAAACCATCTGCTGCAGGACTCCTTGTTCTTCTTGTTGATGAAGATAGTTCTTTATGACTCTGGCTGGATGTTTGGGCTCGTTGTCATGCTGCAGAATACATTTGGGACCATCAGACGCCTCCTGATGTTATTGCATTATGGAGAAGAATGTAAACATCTAAAGTGCCTAAAACGTTTGCACAGTACTGTGTGTGTAATTATATATATATATATATATATATATATATATATATATATATATATATATATATATATATATATATATATATATATATATATGAATGTTCATTGTTCATATGGACACCTGACTGCTGCTTTAAGACACTTGAAAAATTGAGAACCCGTCCTTTAACCGTCCTGTCCCCTGGAAATAAACTAACAAAAATAAATAATAACTGGTTACTCTATTCTAACTCTACAAAGAAATGTGTTCCTGTCCAACACTGGTGGCTGCAAATCATCCTGCACTAATTCTGCTTTCAGAGGTGAATTATCTGGATCATGTTTGATGCCATGAAGGCTGAAGAGGTATACAGGTCCTTATTTTGTTGTGGACTCCTGATGGACGTGTTTGTGTTCTCCTCCTTTGAGGTGAAGCTCACTGTCTCTGCTGCCTGCAGCCAAACATACAGACAGAAATCAGCGGAGCTGCTGGGATATCGGTGTTACTGTTGTTATTGGATTCCCTCAGGAGATAAAGCCGGTGAGTGATTTATATATGAAAAAAAAATCTTAAGAATTCTTAACATGAGCTCATCAAGCTCATGCAGGAAACCTCAAACACACTTTTGATCAGACGGTTAAAAGTTTGATCAGATGTCTGTCGTCTGATGAGCCGGGAAAGAGAATAACAGAACATTTTGATCTGGCAAATTAAATAAAGGTGGGTAATAAATAAAGACGGTGTTTCTTCATCCAATATGAAAGAGGAATCAAATTTCAAAGTTAAGGATGTTTTTTTAATCCGTTAACTGTGGTTCCAGGTGTTACCCTGAAATGGGAATAAATGAATAAATCAGGTTTCTCTTTGAGATAGAACATCATTGACTAGACAGGAGGAGTAGAAATGGCAGCTTTAATTGGCACATGTGACTGTTTTTGTTCTGGATTGGCAGTCAAGCCTGATGGTGTAGAAACTGTCTGACATGATGATCAGTTGATGTGAAGCCGGCAGCAGCAGCAGTCAAACTGGGAGTTTGGTCCATTACTGCTGCAGGTTTCTCTGCTCAGTTCAGAGACAAACTGCTGCTGTCAGGTGAACAAAAAACCTCGACTGCATCAATCCTGCTCTCAGAAACCTTCACTGAGTTTATGGTTCTGACTTCTGGTTTATAAAGCTCTTAATGGTCTGGCTGCTCTGTGTAGGTCTGATGAGAAGTCAGCAGATCTGTTCGACTCACCTCCTTCACCTCAGCACAGCTCTGTTTAACTGCTGCAACTGCATTTAGTGTCTAGAAGACATTTGGCTGGTCACACGCTCACATTTAACCCCTTTAAATTAGAAAGAGGTTTTCACACTGACAGTATCACATACTGTATAATGGAAAACGTGACTGAAAACGTAACGTAAAAGTAAAGTAAAGGGTTGTAGTGAGGTGCTGATCAATGGAAGCAGGAAAAAAGTGTCGCACACTCTGGCTCCATATGCATTTCTCTTTTATTTGGAGAACGTTTCGGCCTTCTTCAAGATCAACAATCATGACTGTGTGCGACACTTTTTTCCTGCTCTGTCACATATCTGCAGGGTTAAAATGGGATTTGGCGGGTGGGGGAACCCCAAGATCCGGTGTAGCAGTGCAGCAGTGAAAAATGACTCAAAATAACTCCTAAATTGGTTTGTACTGTGAGCTCCAGTGGACTTGTTTTCTTTGTGGACAGACTTTGGGATCAGCTGACCTTCTTTTAAGCACCCATTTCTTGACATATTTTTCTGGATCCCACTGGTCCAAAGGAGGCCCAACCAAAGAAATGAAGATCAGTGCTGAAAGGTTCAGATCAGGCTGGGTCTCTGGTGACTCAACCCAGTGAGATTACTGTCATTCATCAGTACAGATCAGCTGTGGAAAGAGCATGATGCTGAAGTGAAACTATGTACTGACCCGGTGTGCCATCCTCATCCTGCAGCCACCGGACCTGGTCAGAGGGTCGGAGGTGATGATGAAAAGGCTGAGCAGGTATCTGCTGTTTCTGTAGCTCCAGCTGCAGCTACTTCATCCTGCTTTTACTGAGAAAAAAAATAGCACAGGTATAAAATACATGAATGCATTTACAAAATATATCAATCAGTCCTGCTGATCGACATCCTGCTTCATAATTCTCCAGCAGCTGAATGGACCTGAACTGCCCTGATTTCACACAGAAAGGCAGAACTAAAGAAATCTGGATTAATTGAACCTGCAGCTTGTTATCAGAACACAGGAGACAGACAGGATGAGGGGTGGGGTCTCAGCATGAGAGAAACATAACACATCTCAGTGTAAAAGGTCAATAACTTAGTAAAATCTGTGTGCACGTGTATTCAAAAAAAAAAAAAAAAAGGAAAAACAAACTAACTCTACTTTCTTGTGTCAGCTCAGACAACAAAGTGCAGAATCCCCTCACGTCATTTATATAACTCACACTTCAAATATTACTGAGCTACATTATCATTTAGTTACTGAGTTACATCGTGCACACCCATGTGTACTGTTTATCAGACAAAGCCTGGTGTGGCTTTGTTTATCTGAATCAGTTTATCTGTCTGACTACATCAGAGACAATAATGCTACAGCTGTTTACTGTCAGTCACAAATACAGGAGACAGCAGTACGTTCATTTGTTGTTGTTATTGCCAATTAATATTACCAATGTTATCATGTGGAGAGATCATCAATAACGTTATGTTATGAATATGACAAAAATTCAGAGATAAAATATTGTCTCTTACCGTTCATCTGGTTCCACAGCAGAGAAACAGCTGAATAAATGTCAGGAACAAACTGACTGAAGCCAGCAGATCAATATCAGCTCCAACAAAGAAAAGTTTATTTTGAATAAAGTTTTCAGCGAAGTCAAACTTTGAATCGCTGCTTCTGCTTCTTATTCTCGGAGTCAGTACTTATTAATCAAAGGTGCTGGAACACTGTTCTGGATGGTTCCGGCCCACTTTAACACCTGCTAACACTGATTATCATTTAATACAAATTTTCCCCAAATTCAGTCTGATTTTTTAAATTTCTTTTAACTTCTGTATCCGTTTATTCACAATTAACCATTTGATAACTCTCTCCCTCAAACTGCAACTGTCCAATCATAGCTTAGCAACTGTAATTAGCTGAAGCCGGCCTGACTTACGACCTACTTACAAAATGTTTAGTGGGGTCATTTTATTTTTCTCCTTTTCAAAACTTGAAACAAAAGAGCAAAAGTGTAAAGTCGATTAAACAGTGGTGGAAGAAGTATTCAGATCCTTCTGTAAAAGTACCAATACAACAATTTAAAAATACTCCATTACAAGTAAAAGTCCAGCATGAAAAATCCTACTACAGTACTACTACAATAATACTTCGTACATAAGCATTATGAGCTTGATGTAGTTAAAGTATTGCAGTAAAAGTACATAAGTATTATGAGCTTGATGTAGTTAAAGTATTGCAGTAAAAGTAGTGGTTTGGTCCCTCTGACTGATATATTATTATATATGACATCATTAGATTATTAATACTGAAGCATCAGTGTGTAAGCAGCATGTTACTGTTGTAGCTGCTGGAGGTGGAGCTAGTTTCAACTACTTTATATACAGTTAGCTAGTTTAGTCCAGTGGTTCCCAACCTAGGGGTGGGGCCCCTCCAAAGGGTCAGCAGATAAATCTGAGGGGTCGTGAGATGATTAATGGGAGAGGAAAGAAGAAAAAACAAAGTTCTGATACACAAATCTGTTTTCACTTTTTGGACTTTTTCTCTAATCTTTGATTTTTGCTGAAATATTGGATCATTTGAACATTTATTGAAATGAAACCATGTGAGAAGTTTAGAGGGAAAAATCACTATTTGGTGGAGCAGTTAACAACTCATAGACATCTGAAATGTGACCCCGACTACACACTGCTTTTTGTAAGACGTCAAAAGCCAAAAAGGTTGGAAACCACTGGTTTCATCTTTAACAATGTGTTGTATTTTAAAAGCTTGTTATATTATCCATTGTGTCAAATCTTCATCTGAAAAGTAACTAAAGCTGTCAAATAAATGTAGTGGAGTAGAAAGTACAATATTTCCCTCTGAAATGTAGTGGAGTGGAAGTATAAAGTAGCATCACATGGAAATACTTTCTTTTCTTCAAGTAAAACTAAACTAAACTGAACTGAACTGAACTGAACTGAACTAACAGAGCAGAACAAAGGATCCAACAAGACTGAACTAAAAACCAGGACTTAAATACAAACTGAACTAATGAAACAACAAGGAACAGGTGGCACGACACAAGGGCAGGCTGGGATCTGATTGGCTGGGGAGGACACAGGGAGCAGGGCTCATGAGACTGATGCAGGGCAGGTGTGGAGGGAAAAACAGGCTGGGGAAATAAAAAGTCTACAATATAATCATATACAATCCTCTTAATATATAAACCGTCATAAATCAAACTGTCTCAGAATTACATAAATATAACTTAAAGTCACACTGAGCAAACACATCAAATAAACCTTTACTATAAAGACCAGAAACATAAATTGCTGTTGACATAAACATGAACCAATAAATCTGTGAACAGTCATCTGTCATCAGCGATCTGCATATTAAGGCTCCATGTAACAACATAAAGAGTTTCAGTTCACATTTGCACTTAGTTTCTATGAGAGTCAATGAAGCAAGCGACAGTATCTCAGGTGGTCCTTAAATATAAATTGCAACCTTTTATCCATCCTTCTCCCCTGCAGTCCAGTCTTAACAAACAGGGGAAAGGCTGAGGGCATCTGGAGGACTGGTGGAGGGACATAGAGCCAGACTGGGACAGAACCACAACAGTTTCTAAACCTCAAATCCCCTCAAATGTCTTCTACACGGATCAGAAACTCTTGAGGATATTAAAGTTTTAGCTGCTATCTTTAGCTTCAGTGCCTTGTAATGATGCAAAAAAAAAAAAAAACACTGACCATCAAATAGATATTTAAGACGTTATGCAGCCTTTTAATTTTCAAATAGTTGACCCAGAAACATTAAAAAGTGAGCTGACTTACATTAATGGCCATTTACAGCTCATTAAATCTGTCAGCAACAGCAACAAATTTTGTGAAAATCTGCTCGTCACTGGCTAAAAATGAGAAGCTGCCAGTGGTGGAAAGTAACTAAGTACTTAGGCTGCTACAGTTTTAAGGTACTTGTATTCCCATTTAATGTTACTTCTACTCTACTCATTATTTGACAGTTACTAGTTACTGTTCAGATCACAAATTTGCATTTAAAATGTGTCTTTTATTCTATTACTTATATTTTATCTTATAAAATATTGGTTATAAACTATGACAGCTGAAATCAGCATCACCTCGACCAACTTACACATGAAAGTATCAGTAATATTAATCCAATAATAATTTAATAATTTTTCCTCATAACAAGTACTTGTACTTTTAAAAATACAGGGTTTTTAATTGTAACAGAATATTTTTACAGTTTGGTATTTTTACCTTTACAGTAAGTAAAAGATCTGAATACGTTGATTTAGTCTATTTTTGAAATCAAGGACTCATTGTTTCAAAATTATTATGAATTTCAAGTGGTAAATTTGCCACTTTATGCTAATTTTATTTATTTCCCAGTGAGCATAAGTTTTTTGGTACCAACTAATTCAACTGGTAAATCTCTAAAATGTTTTTATCACTTTTTTTCCAAACAGCTAACAAGCAGAGATTAGAGGAGCCAACTCTTCTATCAGCTAATATTTATACAGTTTTTAACACAGGTTTGAAGTTTTTGGGGTGATGTTTGTACCTTTTTCTGTGAGTTTTAACAAACTGATGAAGCTGCTATTTTGTGTGTTTCACCTGAATTCACCAAACAGGCTGTATGTCGTGATCTCATTTGTTCTCTCTACTTCTGGACTTGTTTATTTGAACCTTTTTTGTGTGGTTTACACTCTTGTGCAAGGTGCTTTAAAAAATTGCATTTGAGCAAAATTGAGCTTTACAAATAAACCTGAAATTGAACTTGAATACCTCATATCTGCAAAAATGACTTTTTTTGTTTGTTGTTTTTCTGGGAGCAGCAACAGAGCTGCTATTTTCTCTGATATGTATTTTGGAAGTGATACAGGGAAAAATGATTGGGTGTCAGAAAACTGATTCAACAGCGAAACAGCAACAACTGAGTCTTTCACTTCATGGAGAAAAAAAGGAGAGGTGTGTGTTTGTGTATGTGTGTTTCGGCTCTGTTTTTGTATTTTTTTTATTTTGATGGTTTTCATCCGCTGCTGATCCTGACTTAAGGTGATAAACATGGAAATAAAAGCCTGCCTTTGTATGTTTTCATGTCCTGTTTAGAAGCTGCACAGGTTAATTTCTGTCATTCACTCACTGTCCTGCACACAGCTGAAAACATTTACTGCCAGACTGATAACTTCCTGCTAACCTTTTCCTCTGCTCTGCCACTCTCTACGCACATTACGCACCGCCCTGTTCCTTAAAGGAGCTACGACGAAAGTCTAAACTTTAGGCTGAGAAGGAAACGTGTTATAAAATAGGTTTTTAAAAAATTGTGAATCACTGCAACCACAAGAAGTCCATAAATGTGCACAAAAAGTATTAGGACGATGGGTCCAGTAATATGTGAGATTAGCTGCGGACAGATACACACGCACGCACACACACACACACACACACACACACACACACACACACACACACACACGCACACACACGACCAAACGCATGATCCCCTCCAGGCTTACGCCTGGCGGGGATAATAATAGCCGCTGAAACACTGCCTGACACCCCACTAATGGCTAGAAAGCATTTATTATCCACAACTAGAATTTTAATAAACTTCTGATGGGAGGAGTTTGGAAGAAAAAGAGTAAAATCATAGACGCTGAGGTCTTCTCAAGGTTTTTTTCACTTCAAACTGCCACATCAATCATCATAATGAATTAAAAAGCTGTAATTAAAAGCAGCAGCGGATAAAAAGTCAGCTCTGATGCTGTCAAAGACAAACAACCTGAAGGATGTGGAACCAGGAGACACACACACACACACACACGCACACACACACACAGACATGCTGTATACCTAAGCGCACACCTTCACACTTTCACACTTTCACACCTTCACACCTGTCTTACGTGTTGTATCCTTGACTGACGGCTGCCATCTTCTTATTAGAGCATTTCGCAAATTTTCAGTAGACGTGTGATGACTGATTTGGTTTTTACAGACAGTTTCACTTCTGCAGGTTCATATAAAAGTTAGAGTAACAGTCACATGGCCAAAAGTATGTAGACATCTGCTAGTCTACAGTTAACTGTGTCTCTTTGCTGTTTGGTGCTAAGCAGGTCGTGTACAGCGGCTTTTTAGAGCCTTTTCTCTGAAAACAGCTGCCTGCTTTTGTTTTTTATCTTTTTTGCATTGTTACATGGCACTGAGGCTTAAGATAGCAGCTAAAAAGTTGGTATCCTCAAGAGTTTCTGATCCATGTAGAAGACATGGAAAGGGTTTTGAGATTTAGAAACTTAGCATTACTATCTGATGAGTTGTAGCATCGGGAACTGTGACACTGTCACAGTGATCGTTCCAGTCCTGAATGAGGTTTTTTCTAACATAACCTGTAACTAAAAGATCCTCTCAAGAAAAACGACAATATCAGTAGTCAGCTAATGGCCGAGACTTGCTGAAAAAATGTAGGAATTTTGACTCCTGTTTGTTGGGAGCAAAGGAGTAAAAAAGTGTGACAGTGTGTTATAACAACAACAAAATGAGGGACTGTAACACGGGAGAAGATGTTCATTTCTCACTTCTTACCGCGAGTCAAAGTTGGTTTCTTTAAACCCTGATCATAGTCGAACCCTAACCTAAACCACACTGTTGCCCTAAAGCTAAACCAGGGTACCTGAAGCTAACCAAAGCTAGAGCTTTTTCTCTGAAAACAGCTGCCTGCTGCGGCTGACAACGACGCTATGAGAGCGCTGAGAGTGAACCAAAACAGTAAAGTTGCAGCCGGACAGATAAACAATGAGCTGAAACTCACTATAAAACTCCGTAAAGCCGAGGGGAGCTGCAGAGTCACTGATAATTCTCTGTAGGTTCATCACTACGAGCCAAACACACACTGACAGCTCACACATTGTTATAAAATATATACATTATAGCTGCTTTAACTCATCAAATCCTAAATGTGCCGAAATATTAATAAGTAAGGCACTTTATGAAATACCCCTTTTGCACCACGGTAGCATCACATTGAAAAACCCGACACCAAGCGAGAGAGACGGTCCGTCTGACAGACTGTTAGACAGTCAGTTCATATCCAGCGTCCAGCTGAGCAGCAGCCGTTCTGTCTTTCAGCTCCTCTCATATTATTTTATGGCACTCAGCTCGGCGGGGAGCGGAAAGCCTCAGAGCCAAACTGTACCCACTGCTGGATGAATTTCCAGCTCTGAAAATATTACATTTCCTGTGTGCAGAGATGGAAATCAGTATTCTAACCCAAAGCAAAAATACGATTAATTGCTCCCTGCCTGAGTCCAGGCATGAGGGTAATAAGCTCCACTGGAGGAGTTTCTCTTTTCAAGCTATTCAGCTCTGCCTGCTTATGTGCAAATATATTTTTTAATGTATGCACTACATTAGAAATATCCACAGAAAATTGAATTTGGATAGTTACATGTGTAAGTACCAAACTCATTTCAGATGAGGCTGAATGAGACCAAAAAAGAAAAAGAAAAGGGAAAAAACTGTCTGCAGCTCTTTGATACGGTGAACAAATAGCAGCAGTGAAAGCTCCCATTTTTCTCTCTCAAATGCCAAAGTCAGGGAATCTTTTCATTAGTTTTTGGCTCAGACACATGCTGAAATAAATGCACCTTTTTTATTGTAATGTGTGTTAAATATTTCAGAGATTTTGGACCCTTTCACAGAGTGAGAGAGGGAGACGGAGGGCAGGGAGAACGGGGAGTGCTGTTGTTAACGTTGGCGTCAAAAAGAAAAGAAAATGCTGAGGCGAGAGGTTGATCCGCTCTGCTGAATATTTTTCTCATTGTGTTATCAGAAAGTAGATAATATGTCGGTGTGTTTTGCTGTCAGTGAAGCTGCGGAGCTGCATGTTCAGTACTGAAATTCAGGGCCTCCTGAAGACAGATTACACTGAAAGAAATCCTCCTGCTGCTGCTGAGTTTTGTCTATTTTACTTCTGACAATCCAAACCATCAGGACCAGCTGCTGTTTTATTGATTGTTTCTCTGATGGTTAAAGGAATGTAACAGTACGAACGTACAAATGATTCAGCTCAGGCTTTATTGCTTGTTTCAGTGATGATGCTTTAACCTGCTGGTATAAAATCACTTTACATGTAAACAGACTGTACTATACTTTTATTTCTTACATTTATTTCTGTATTTGTGTGTATCAATAGTAAAATAATATTTTTTACAACCTTGAACTGTTCTACAATCACATTTTGAGTGATTATCACTAAAGATTTTTTACAGGTGTCTGTGTCATTTTTTGTATATTTTGGGTTCCTGGTAGCTTTATATTTTGTTAAATTGACGAAATGATCAGTTATACTTATTGAGCTGAAAAAGGACACCATGAATGTGGGTAAGGACAGTTTCAAAGGTGCTAAATGAAGACAAAGTTTAATGCGTAGACTCATCAGGATGGTGCTGGATTTGATGCTGAAAGGCAGTTTGGAAAATAGAGGTGAAACTGCAGAGGTGAACTTACCTTGTGTTGTTTGTTGTTCTTATAACTGCACAACTCAACATACTGATTTAACTACACTGGGTTTAGTGGTTATTTGGGTGTAATGGATATAGTGGGTATAATAGGTCAGAGTGTACCCACTTGACCAAGTTTGATTGAGTATAATAGATATAACTATTGGTACACTGATTGAAGCAGGTAAATGTAGTATGATGGGTACAGTAGGTGTACTGGTTACCGGGGTATAATGGTCTCCCACCTCCTCTTTATATTTGGGCAAAAAAAAAAAAATCATCTGTTTTCATTTACAGATAATTCTCCTAAAAAAGATCTGAAAAAAGAATTAATCATCAAGCAAAGATAATTCAGTAAAAGGTGGAGCTCTTTGTAAAGATGGAAGTAAACATTATTAAGTTTAAAGGTTCATTGTTGTAAGATTATTTATCATAAACTAATGAAACCAAAACTGACAACAAACTTTCGTTGCCAGGGTATAATGCTGGATATAAGGGGTAAAATGGGTTTTGAGGGTACACTTGGTATATTAGTTTAACTTAGTATAGGTATAATGTGTATACCAATTACAGTTAATACATTTAATGTAATAGTACAATTGCTAAAATGGGTACACTGGGTATATTAGAGTAACTTGAGCGTAATGGGTAGAATTGTTATACATTGGTTAAAATAATTACGAGAGTACACTTTAATGTGTGTAATCATGTGTACATAAACTAAAGCGGGTACAGTGCTTACATGGAGTTAAGCAGGTATGTATATAACGTGTACATTGGGTAAAGTGGGTATACTGACTGAGTACACTGGATATAATAGGTAACGTGTTAGGCGCTTAGTATACTGGTCTAAATGAATTTAATATGTACAGTGGAAACCGCTTCTAGTGATCATGGTTACAGTGATCAACCGCCTGTATGGATCAGGACAGAATCAATCCTGCTGTTTAAATAATTTGCTTATAGTAATCACTCTCTCCTCTTTTCTAAAATGAGTTCGGAAGCTGACAGCAAAGCCTAACTTTACTTTTAACGTTATCAAATGAAGAGAATTGTCCTCCCCCCTTCCTGGTAATGTTCTTGTCCTCCTTCATGGCAGGGTTACAGCTCTAATCAGTCTGATCGCAGGCTGTGATTGGCCACCGCAGCGTTACAGGTTTTGTTTCTCCAAAAGTTGATTCTAGTTCAACTTGCTGCAGGCCGTAAATCTGGCATAATGGGTAAAATGGGTATACTGGGTACAAGAGTACACTCTAATAGTGTGTAATGATGTATAAGTAAATGTAATGTAGTAGTTTGTTAATATAATAAAGTGGGTTCATTGAATATAATGTGCAGTGGGTATACTGGCTAAAATTAGTACAATGGTGTGAAGGGTATACTCAGTAAAATGGGTAAAGTGGGTTGACTTGGTATAATGAAAACAATGACACAGAAAAACACTACACTGTAACCTGGGTGGCCCCATTAGTAGGATTTTATATTTTGTGTTTCAAAGTTGTATATTTCACATTTCAGGCAGCTGCCAGTCTGCATATTTATAAAAGGGAAAGGTCCTCTGTGTGTTTGTGTGTGTTTGTTTGTATGTGATGAGCTGGAAGCGTCTGGATATCAGCCATCGGGCTGGCGTTCAGTGCAGCACTGGATTATTCACACATTCGACCTCCAACCCAGAACAACAACAAACAGCTCATCGCTCGCTCGCTCCACCCGACCGACGCTCGGTAGATTGGACGATTATGGGTCGTGACACCGACGGTTTGGCGGTAACGTTCATCTCACATCTCCGACGAGGTCAGAAATAGACTCCATCGTCTCAGTGATTCCTCCCATATCAAGAATATTTGACATTTCCCTCTCACTTTCAATCTCTTTCTTTTTTAAGATTTTTTTTATTACAGAGTGCAGAGTGACAGGTGAGAGAGAAAGAGGAGAGTGATCAGACCGCCTGAAAGAAGAAGAAGAAAAATAACAGTCTGTCTGAAAGTTTCTGTATGTTTACTGTGAGCATTATCTGTCTCCTTTTATATTACAAGAATAAATGCAGGGTCATACAGACAAAGAGGAAACACATGCTTTGTGATATAAAAAATGCGTCTGTAATGCTTCTGTGGTCACCAAAAGTTTTCTACACAAATGTTTTACAGTTTGGAGTTTGGCTTTATGGCTCATGTAGGAGGTTTGACCATGTATTGTGTATTAGAAAAAGCGCCACAGACAAGAGTTTCCAGTTGAGATAATCAGCCATGATCATGATAGAAATTAAGAAGCATTCACGTCCAAAATCACCTCCAGTCTGGCAAACTCTTTGAACCAAAGCTTCATAGAACCAATCCAAACAAATCCTGCAAGAAAATAAGTTAGTGATGATAAATTAGGACATTTCACACTAACTGAGATTTATAAAACTGAACTAAGTGTATGCACAGTTTTATAAATCTGCCAAAAAGAGTGTGTATGCATATTTCTCTGTTTTCTGACTGCAGGGTTAGGGTTAGATAAAGATGCATTAAACTCTGTTAGTCCACAACTAAAACTGTTGTGTAGGCAGAAAAAACGTCCACATCAATATTCTATATCCCAAATGCACACAGCCTTGTAATGGATATGTTGGAAAAACAACAGTGTATATTCATCACACATTTCATTTTTATTCTACTAAAAAGTGTGATGCTGTGTGTGTATTTTGTATGTATTAATGCTAAAATATGAGCAGTTTTTAAGAGAATACAAAATGCGCCCTTTTCTTCTTTATCACAGTCAGACCCCAGCATTTATAACAGCAGACCTTCAGATAAAAAAATCTGTTCATTTAAAAGTCCGACTGAAATTAAACCTTTTTGCTCTCTACTACAGCAACATATCTGCTCTGTAAATCATGTGTACTGTGTTCTCCTTTGAGAAAAAATCAGAAACTGAAAGGGAGAAATTTATATTTTAAATTCTTTGATTTCATGATGGTGCCTCCTAGTTTTACATTATTTCAACTAATTATTGTTCCATCATCCGCTTACATAGCTGGAGTCCTTATTTCCATACAGCAAATGAACTCTTCTTCTCGTTCTATCATGTGCAGAGCAGACGGTCACACTGAGCCTGATAGCATCCTGCTACACAACACAAGAGCCACAGACTCTGAACAACAACCCACATTAGCTTTCCTGCTAAAGTCTCCTTCTTATCTAACTTACAAACATGAACACACGTCTTATCCTGCGGCTTAGCTTGTTGAATGAGCCACCATTCACCGGGGAAAAGTGCAGCGCTAACGTCAGTTAGCAGCTAGATAGCTAATTAATAGCTCAGCTGCAGCACATTAAGCAGCATGTAAACATACCTGCAAATGTCACTTTGGACCCTTTAGATGCTGGTTTGGTCGTTGCTCTTCAAAATCCCTGTTAGTGACATGTTGTCTGTGCATGACTTGTAGCTACAGCAGTTTATTTACTTCGTCTCCATTCATACGGTGTAACACAGGTAACCTGCCAGCTGCTGTCAATCAAACACAGACACTGACACGCCCCTCCAGCTGCTGTCAATCAAACACAGACACTGACACGCCCCTCCAGCTGCTGTCAATCAAACACAGACTCTGTTGCTCACTAACAGGTAGCAAGATAAATCACTTAGTAAGCTACTTTGGCTGGTTTGGCTAGTTGTAGCATTTTACAGGATAAATAGCCTGTTAGTGGTTAGCTTGCTGTCACTGTAGCTCCTAAAAGAAGGCAGTAAATTATCCATTTTGCATCATCTATATTGTGAAAAATTTGACAAAAAAATTGTCAAATGCTAGATCCAAATACATACTTTAATTATTGTAAATACACACACACCTTAGAATCAAAGAAATCAGCTGCTTAGAGCCTTTTCTTTTCTTTTTTTAAAAAAGGTCTATTGAATTTGTATTTGGTTTGATGTTTGATATAAAAAAGTCTCATAAAAAGACCAGATCATTCATACACTAAGAGAATAGGGGGCTGTGTGTGTGAAGCAGGGGTTAACTAGGATTTTTGCAGCATCTGTAAACTCCATCAGCTGAGCTGAGACATAAACTTCAACAGGTGAACGACGGCGTCGAAGGGCAGAGATCAAAGCAACAAAGTGTTTCACCTGGAAGTGCTCTGAAAACATCGACATCAAATGAGAAGCAGGAAGACATCTGAGAGGAAAACATCCAACAACACAATCACACACACACACACACACACACGCCTTCTTGACCCTCTCAGTGTGTTTGTGTGTCAGTGAGCAGGTTCACATCCATTTGCTTTCAGTTTGACAGGAACAGTTAAACACAACAGGACTTCAATTCAGCACTTTCACTGCAGCACAACAGAGATCAGACAGTTACCTGAGGAGAAAACACATGGTTTTCTTGACACTGGTGATTCCAGCTCAGACAGTGTTTCACCAGCTAATCATAAATCCATCACTCAGTTGGTGTGTAAAGTTCTTAGTAACTACTACCTAGTTTCCAACTAGTGATTTACTAAAGTGATGGAGGCCAAAATCCACAGTGTGTCCACACAGTCATTTAAAAGTAGATGTGAAGCTTATATGAGGCTATGTTGTGTTTTTTTCTGTGAAATGTAAAGTGTCAGGTCAGATATATCAACCTTATTCCACATTAATTCTTTTACTCTTTAAACAGCTCAGATATTAGCACGCTAACGTTAGCCTTCTCAGTTGGTTCATTCAGCTAGCTTAGCAACAGTTCTACCTGCAGTTCTCAATATTTAGTAACAACTCATCTCTACCTAACAACTAGTTTTAATTTAGTGATACATAAATCTGCCATTTGAGGTGAAATTTGAACTTTTTTTTCAGTTTTATTAACAGCACAGTAACATTACAAAGCAAAATGAATAAATATTGCAAACCAATTTCAATTATCTGGCAATATTGTCCACAATGTTTCTCAAGAGATGAGATGCCTTTAAAGCTTTTTTTTGTTTTTAGTTACTGAAAGAAGAAATCTGGCTTTGTGAAAATGTTGTTTGCCCAAGAGACACACAAATGTTATTGAGTTTTCAACTTCACTGTTGTTAGATTAATAAGGAAATTTGTGTCCTTGAATGTTACTTTAATGAGTACAGACATGAAATAAATGAGAAAAGGGTTTAACTTCCTTTTTGCAGAAGGAACATAAAGGGGAAATATCGGGTCTAAAACTGTGACAGAATTCACTGCAGGGATAGTATCTGTGTAAAGTTTTAATATGATTTTTTTTACTCTATTCGGAACAAAAAATCTTTTCAGTTCAGTCCAAACATTCCTGCTAATGTTAGGAAACATCACTTTCCGACGATGAAAGGAGTTTGGGGCAGCAAGTGAGCCAACTGTCAATCACAGCTGTCAATCAACGCCCCCACACGGCAGGCATCAAAACTACTATAAGTTTTCAAATCTTATTAACGGAGCAATAATTTCCAAATCGACCACTAGCACATTTATTAGAGAACCTGAATTTAGAGATTGGACCATAATGACTCGTTAAAAAAAAGAATTGACTCAGTATTTCTGGAGAGAAGTTGAGGCTTTCTGAATGGGAGTCAGTTGGAGCATCTAGCGGCTGTCAGTACTTTAAGGTACTTCAGCCTCAAGACGTGGTAGCTGCTGATGGAAACATCCTCTGTTTTTGGGCTAAGACGAGGAGGACGTCTCCTTCGGGGCCCCTGAAGCAGCTGGTTGGTAACACAGTCTTGGATCAGCAGCTACAGACATATATTTTAGCTACATGTCATTTTAGGTTCAAATATAAGTGCAGGTTGTCGTACTCACAGTAATAATACTCATACTCACAGTAATAAAACTATGCTGCCCCCCCACCTTGTGTTTCATTGTCTCCATCCTCCCGTCCCCTCTTCCTCTTTCTCTCTCTGTTCACGGCCTTATCTGCTCTCCACCAGGTTATTAGTTCCTTTGCCATTGCCATGGCAACAAAGCGCTGCGCCTGCCTTACCGCCATCCATTATGTTTCAGAACAGAGAGCGAGAGAGAGGGAGATGTAGTGGAGAGGAGGATCAAAGCTGCTCGGTCACTACCGCGACGGGCGAGGATGAAACCAACAGTGAGTCTCTTTCTGTGTGTGTGTGTGTGTGTGTGTGTGTGTGTGTGTGTGTGTGTGTGTGATGGAACAAAGCAAGCTTGAAATTTGGAGTATGTGTGTGTGTGTGTGTGTGTGTGTGTGTGTGTGTGTGTGATAGAACAAAGCAAGCTTGAAATTTGGAGTGTGTGTGTGTGTTTGTGTATGTGTGTGTGTGTGTGTGTGTGTGTGTGTGTGTGTGTGATGGAACAAAGCAAGCTTGAAATTTGGAGTGTGTGTGTGTTTATATGTGTGTGTGTGAGGTGTGTATAAACATGTGGTTGCTGTGTGTTTGTGTCTAAATCCTGCACCAGTTGTTACTCATTAAGGCTTAAATTTACACCTAAAGCGTCAATTATATCCAGATACACCATGTGGTCAAAAGTATGTGGACACCCCGGCCTGTTTATCCTGGTATTTTAAACCAACCTGACGCCTTTCTCAACACATAAACAGGTATTTATAAAAGAAGAGAATGCGCACACCTCATATTCAGAGCAGTGTACATGTTTTTCTAGAGTGATCTGATGGTGATCTGATGAGTTGCAGATTTAAAAATGACGGTGATTTAAAAAATGCCAACAAAAAGGTGTGTTTACATCCATTAATGGCTCAGTGTGGGAGTGGAAATGAGACCTGTGCACATGTGCTCAGCTCTACAATGATTGAGATTCACAAAACAGAACCATGCATATGCAGACCTTTATAAATCTAATGAAACAAAAGCATAATGCTTGTGTTTTTAGTCGTGAACATACACAGTTTCACATATCTGACTCCTAAATGGTTACACAAAATATGGTTATTTTCTTTTCCTTTTTAAATACTGGAGAGTTTTATCTCTTTGGGACTCTGGAGGGGAATCTGTAACGAGGAGTCATGGACACCTTGATATTGGCAACCAGTGTTTTAGACGACAGTGTTCTTCCGAATTTGGTGTCCACGGTTTCTGTTTTTCCCTTTTGTGTTCAATAAAAGTCCATTTTTTTCAAGAATTCATGAGAAATGACATGTACAGTGGGGTCCAAAAGACCACTTTCATATTCTGGGAAAGGATAATAAGCCTTGATTTGTATCAAAGAGGTTGAAATTATCTCACTGCACTGGTTTTAAGGAAAAAGAAATACTTATGGACTAATAAGACAATAATTACTTGATAAAAGGACATTTTAGCAACAAGAGACAGAGGTTTTCACATGACAACAGCAATATGGAGGTTTGGACAGGACACACTGTGTGTGCACTGGTGACTGAGACCATTTTTCTACTATAAACAGCTGAATTTTAAATAGTGTGACTGCTTTGACAGATGTAGATGTATCATCATCATCATCATCATCATTTTCTCTACCTGTTGAGACTTTTAACACAATTCTGCATGTGTAACAAATGAGCTCTTCTTTTCAAAAACAAAATATCAAATGAAGAAGCACCTCAATCACATCCAATTCATGCTGGTGCTTCTTCTTTATTCACACAGCAAAGTAAAATACTGTGACATAAACTGTCTTTTGAAACAATAAAATTTGTATCATCTCATTCTTCATAAGATACAATCTTTCTTTCAAGCCCGATGTTTTCAGCTACAAGATTTAGATCCTATCTGAAAAACTTTCCTCCTACAGAAATGTTCAGCCTGAAGTGAGGTCTCCAGGGAATTAAGCTGCAAGTTTATTTAACAAGTTGCCACATCGAGTGCTTAAGTACACTTCATATTAGTCATTAAAATGCTCAATAATTGACTTTTATCTGAGTAAAAACTATAAACAGAGCGACCAAAACTTTTCCTGATAAAGATGATACTGTTGATGGTCCTGGACTGTATGTTTGACTGTAATGTGCTGCACCGTGGGTCATATAGATTTTATGATTATGTGTGTGGGCTGCACATATCCTGTGAATTGCAGGATGTTTTTAATGCATCAGCCAAAAACCGCCTCCTCCTCATCCTCCTCATCAGGCTGCATAACGTCCTGTAGAGCTCTGTGACACTTCATTTTCTGGGTCCACAATTTCCACAAAATCATTATTAAAATAGGAGCAAAATGAAGTTCCCATTTACAGAAATGATTGCAAAATTACAGAGCCAGAAAATGAAGCGTGCCTACATGCTGGGACCTGAATAAACACTCCTTCCTCATCAGATTTGACCTGACGGTCTTCCAACGAATGTTGAATTCAGGTGCAGCTTGTTCTCAGTGTGCTTTTACTCAGCTGAGTGTTCAATGATTGTGTCCAGGGCTGCAGTGAAGGGTAGATACACATAAACATTGTTTTTGATTTACATTAATGACTTATTTGCTGATGACACAAGTCTTGTTGTTTCACATGAAAATTTTAGCACACTGATTCGAGAAGCAAATGAAGAGCTGTCATCTATTTCTAAATGCTTTCAGATGAACAAACTCTGTCAATTTTATGATATTTTGTAACAAAAATAAAAAGTATATAAAAGAAAAAGCCAAAATATTTATAGACAACACTGAAATAACTCCTCACATTAAATTCCTAGGAGTCATAGTAGATGAAGAATTAACGTGGAAATACCACATTGAACTGAAGTCAGTTGGTATCTTGAGTAAAGTTCGTTCATTGCAAAAAGATGTGTCTCATCTGCTCCTCTCTTCAGAAAATACAAACTTCAAGTTCAATTTTCAGTGTGAACAAATACCAGATTTGTGTATTCATGTACAAATATGTTCACTTTACTCATGACTTGCTGAGCGCTTTCCAGAATTGTTTTAAGTCTTCCTCAGACTTTCATCTTCCGTATTGTCGGACTTCCCTTAATCAATATACATTGAAATACAGAGGATCATCTCTTTGGAACAATCTACTTCCATCATTACAGTCAACATCTACATTATTATTATTCAAAAAACATCTGAAAAGGTGTTTCAAGGTATTTTAGTGATCACACGTGTTTACTGTGTGCCCGGGATGAGAACATGTTTGCTCGGGGGTGAAACCAACGTTTAAATCCAGTGTTTCCACAGTGGATGTAACATGCAGCTTGTACAGAGAAGAAGAGAACAGTGGAGCCATGTTTGTAGTTCTGCTTCTGGAAAACTGGGCACAGTTTGTGGAAATACTGGATTTAAACTTTTTGGTTTTGCTGCTGGCAAAGATGTTCTCATTTCGAGCAGACAGTCACGAGAATCCCTTGGAATATATCGGATAACAGGTAAAAAAAAATAACAATTGTATTTCCCCCTCCTGGCGAGGTCACGTACGAGGCTTCATTACAACAAGACCACCATCTTCCCCAAACATCAAGCGCTTTATCAAGTGTTTTATCTTTAGCTTTAGTTGAGCAGATGTTGTATTGCAGGAATTGATATTGTCAACCAAAACCAAATCATTTGTCTTGAAAGTTTAGCAGATATTTTTATTAAAAACATTTCCTCATTATCTTGATGAGAAATTTAATTCAGGTGTCATTTAGTTTCTCTCAAAACATATTTGCTGAGGTGTCCCCGTAATGTAGCTTCAAATCCAGTCAGGGACCTTTGTTGTATTGTTTGTCATGTCTCTGTTGTCTGTCATACAGACACAAAGATGTCCCCTAAAAACAAACATTAAACCCTTTAAGGTGACAGGATGACTCAGGCTACAGGCAGGTACACCGAAGACTTTGTGGGTATTTATTTGCTACGTTTTGGTAATCAGCGTTGGGTGATTAGGATTGGAGCATGAAAATGTCCTCATTTTTATGGATGAATAAATTGAACCTTTGAAGACCACAGAGGAAAAACCTAACCAGGTTCTTTTTTGTAATTAGCATTGTCTAGTTTATTTACCGTGCTGCTGCTTTAATGTGCTGTATCTGGATTGTATTAATATGTTTTACTGCTCAAGACACAAGTTGTAATTCAGTGGTAAACTAAAGTTTAACCCTACTGCCAAAATGTAAAACACAAGATTTGATCTTCCTGTAAAATGATTGGCAGATATTTTACATATATAATATACAGTAAATATAATACAGTCAATAAAACTACAAAACTGATATATTTAAATTATTGCTGTTCAATAGTTTACATCAGTAGCATTTTTAAACAGCAGTAAAACTAACTGAAATTGAATTTTGAGTCAAAAGTATTAAATTATGTACAGTATATGATGCAACTTTAAACACCCTGTTTTTTACCACTGCAGCCCTGAGAGTATCTGTGTTGTGACTGAGGTGGATCCCGTCTCCCCTGTGACTCGTGTTGCACGACACGACTGCGAACTGCGAACCGGAAGAATCCCTGAAATGAGAGGAGGTTCAGAAAAGTTCAGCAGGGGGAAAAACCAGATTAGTAAGCAACATTAAGAAAATATCAAGCATGTGAAACGTGTCAGAGAGGAAAGTGGGGGAAAAATCTGGAAAGCTACTTAGAGCAGAGCTGCGGCACTTAGGCCCAATTAGAATGCATATTTTAAGTGGAGTTAAACCTGGTGAAATATTCATGATGTGGCCCACTGCTGCAGGAGGAGGAGGAGGAGGAGGTGGTGATGAGGAGGAGGTGGAGGGATCGGCCTCTGGGGGGCGCCATGCTCCCGTCAAGTGGTGTGAAGAGCAAAGCGCTGCTGCTGCCCACTGAGCCTGCTGCAGAGAGGATGAGAGGATGGAGGGAGAGGACGGCAGGTATGATGGACAGAAAGACGATAGGGAGGGTCGGCCGTGCTGACGCTCTGATCCTCAGTGGTTTATTGTACAGAGCAGCAGCTTCTTCAGCTACCACATCAACACACACACACACACACACACACACACGCACACACACACACACACACACACACACACACTGTTCAATACCAGCAACAGCAGCCTCCAGTCACTGCCTTATTACAACAATAACAACACCAGAGCATCAAATCCACCACGACAGAGTCCTCTGAAGCATTTTTGGAGAGACACAACAGAGACGCTTCAGTATCTACAAACCAGGGTGTAATTTCCACTGAACACTTTTCAAGATCCTTTAAGTCCTCCTCACTTTTACAGCTGCAGTTTGATTCATTCACTAAAATCTCTCTGAACATCATACTTTCACTGTCCAACCGCCAACATCCAGATGAGAGAAGCTCTGAGTTGATCAAAATGTTAATATGTTAATCTGTGTCTCGTTAAGTTATCACTGTGCGTTCACAGCTATTCATTTTTAGAGCAGTGGTAAGTTATTTCCTGACAGTTGTTTGCCCTGGGTTTTGCCTCTCAGGCAACGTGCCCTCTCCTCCTGGTGGAGGTTGTTGGAGCTGTATGCAGCCTGCGAGGAAGCCTGCAGACACTGCTCAGGGCTCTCTCCACCTCTTTGCATTTTTAGTTAAAAAAAAGTAATCATTTAATGTTTTTATTTACATATAATTCTTCTAAAAAGATGCTCGATCTGATCATCAATCAAAGATAATACAGTACAAGACAGCGCTCTTTGTAGTGAAGATGGAAACATTTATCATGAACTATCAGGTCGTTATCAGGGAAATTAGTGGTGAGTTTAGGGTTAATGCTTTAACACAGTACCTTACTTGGCTTTTTATGTTTAGTGCTGTTATTATGGGAAGCATGATATCCAATATAAACATTTTTATATAAATGCTGTACTTTTTTTCTTTTTTTGTTTCATGATGGCATCGCTTAGTTTTGCATCAGTGCATCATTACTGTTAGTTATCTTTGAGAACTTGTTTCCATACAGCAAATCAAATGTTGCATAAAGTAACGTGTTGTTTATCATATGCAGAGCAGACGGTCACACTGAGCCTGATAGCATCCTGCTACACAACCAACCCAATCGCCAGAATAAAACGTTGGTATTGTACGTTTCTGCAAACCACGGACACGTTGACTGTCTACGTTTCATACGTTGAATCTCTACATTTCAATGTTGGCCATTATCTGTTGAATAATGATGTTTTAAGATGTGACAACGCTGTCGTTAAGGTCTGTTCAAGATCATGGTTTGGGTTAAAATTTAAAAAATTAAAAATTAAAAAACAGCTGCAAGTGTCCCGACATCTCACCAAAGACACCCAGTTTTGTTGGTTGAAATGGGAAGGGGGCAGTGGTCTCGAGGTGGTCTCGAACACTGCTCTCTGCTGCTTTTCCAACTTTCTTCTACGTTTCTAGCTAACCACCTGACCCCTCGTCCTCCTAATAAGAAAGTCAGCTCATATAGATCTGATGTCATCTGAAGTACGTCACTTTAGAAATGTTGATATATGTATTGTGGAAATGTTGATATGCAACGTATTAAATGTATTCAAACGTACAGATTCAACGTATCTGTGGTTTGAAATGTACAATGCCAACATTTTATTCTGGCGACTGGGCTGACACAACACAAGAGCCACAGACTCTGAACAACAACCCACATTATCTTTCCTGCTAAAGTCTCCTTCTTATCTAACTTACAAACATGAACACACGTCTTATCCTGCACCTTAGCTTGTTGAACGAGCCACCAAACAAACATTCACCAGGGAAAAGTGCACCGCTAACGTCAGTTAGCAGCTAGATAGCTAATTAGCTGCTCAGCTGCAGCACATTAAACAGCATGTAAACATACCTGCAAATGTCACTTTGGACCCGTTAGATGCTGGTTTGGTTGTTTCCCTTCAAAATTCCTGTTAGCAACACGTTGTCTGTCTCTCTAATAATAATACACTATTCACAAAACATTAAATAACTATGTGAACATTATTTTGAACTGCAAAAAGTAAATGAATAAATTTCAATTGGACTTTAAAGCACAACCATTTAGTGTCAGTGAACTCCAGTCGAAATCGTTTCTCAAAATTGTTGCAGATTATTTTCTGTTAATCAACTAATCATTGCAGTTCTACCAGTATCCATACACTGCCATACATACCACGGTGTACATACCTATAGATTCTACCTCCAGTGGGACTGCAGCAACCCCTTCAGTCAAATATTAATGCAGCTTTAATTTGCATTAGCAGCATATTTTCATCTTGTCACTACCGTATTCACCCAAACAGGGTCCGAAATTAACACCCGCCAAGTGATTTGATTTCCATTGTTTTGAGATAATTTGTGTTTTTCCGCTCTCTGACCAAACCTGAGCAGAGTGTGCTCTCTTGACCTGTACTGAGCGCGCTCTCTGAAGCCTCTTTGTGTTTCTGCTCGAGGGTTTTGATGGCGTGGAGGCTGCTGGGGGCGTTGACCTCGCCATGGCAGGTGTCTTCTGCGGTGTGGAGCAGACACTCAGCTCAGACAAGGGCAAATTCATAAAGAAAAAAAAAAAAACTACAAAAACCCTGCATGTTTTCTGAGAACTTTTCAAGGTTCCCTGTTAAGAGTGTTTATTTCGCTGTCAGAGTGACTGCAGATCGCTCACATTAAGACCGCTAACCAGCTTGTCCTTGGCCGCCTTCTGTGCATGAAATGGCAGCCTGTAAAGAAAACTCAGGACTGTCAGAGCATGAAGAGTTAGACACAACTTTCCTCTGATCTTTCATAAGAAAAAAAAAAAACTTTCATAAGAAAAAAAAACAGAACGCTTGTGCTTTTTGTCTTACTTTGTTCACTGACCGCGCACCATTTGGGGTTTTATTTAAACTTCAGCTTTTCTCTTCAAAGCACACTTAAACTAAAATGTACTTCAGGCACAATAAAAGGGTATAACGATCCAAACTGAAGAGACACTATGTCATTTAAGTGAAAAACAGACAGGATTACAGATTTACTGACATCACACGGCAGGGTTGCTGTATAATCTAAAGATTACGTAAGAAAATATAGAAAAAAGTTGCCTTTATGTTTGAGGTGATAAGGCTGTCAGCCTAGATGGCCTAAATATCATTAACCCTAAAACTGCTGGCTGCTGTATACGGTCGACTCACACTCACAGTGAGCAAACAGAGAAAAATCCGTCTCTGTGTCTCTATTTTACTCACACTTCTTCAATTGAACTTCAGTATTTTCTTCCATCTGACTGATTAAGCTTTGTTCACGTCATCTGAGACAGTTGTATGATTGCAGAGTTGTGGTGATGTGAGGATTAAAAACACTGAATTGACAATATAACATTACATCCATCCAAATTTGGGTTTTATTACCTTGAATTTGGCTGTCATGAGTAATCCGTGTTTGCTTGGTTTTCAGGCATCTCTGTATTGAGTGACGTTAGAAAACATTTAACAGGAACTACTTGATCCAAATATTGAAGGTCCTGTTTCAATTTATCAATGTATTAAGTTCATCATGTTGTTGGTTTGATATGAATGAAGTAAGAGATAATCAATGAGTAAATGTGCATTAATTGGTTTTAAGGCACGATGTGGTGGTTCGCCTCAGCAAAGTATAGAAAGACTCAGGATATTAACTGGCTTTTATTGCCTTTTTTGTATTAATCTCATCCTTATCTTCTATCATTTTAAGCTCTTTAGGTGCCGTTTTTTGCTTGGTTAGAGTCAGAGTTCAGTGAAGCTGTGTAATGTAGTAACTGTAGTCTGTTGTAAAGCAGAGCAGCACTACAACACTATCAGGCTGAGGTGGACAAAACAGGGTCGAGTAAAGAAAGGATCAGCGTTTATTTTAGGCCGGATCAGCCTCGATACTGATCGTTAGGATCAACTCAAGACATTTCCAATAATTACGATGAAAAGAAGAAAGTCTCTCCTTCACGCTGTATGTTGTATTATAAAAGGTTAGATATTTGCACAAGGTGATCACATGCAGCAAAAGTCAACACAACAGCACACATTCCCATTTCCTGTGTAGACAGGAAGTTAAAAGACAAAACTACGGAGTCTGAGAATGTCCCTGCTGCTGAAACACAAAACATAACATAAAAAAGTTATCAGGCTGCAAATGAAAGCTGAAGGAAATGTGCTAGCTTCTCTGACTGAGGCATCAGGACAGTTTACATCAGGACAAACGCACTCTGTGTGCTCGCTGGTGTCCATGTTGGTGTCTTTGTAAACTCCTCACAGGCTGCGAGTGCAGTCAGCTGCCAAGAACAGAGAGACTCTCTGCAGGTGAAACAGCAGACAGTTTAGAGCTGAGCATGCTGAGCTGCAGAGAGCAGAAACAGGCCAGTTAGAACAAATGGAAGCATGTTGTGTTCTGAGGACGACCGAGACCTTTAGACTGAAACAACGGGAGCTGCTGCAGGGCTGAGAGACAGACGGGGAGAGAGCTGAGAGAGAGGCAGGCAGGCAGGGAGACAGGTAGACATGGAGAGAGAAAGACACGCAGAGAGACAGACTGAGAGCAAAGAGACATCCACTTCACCAGAAGCTGCTTCAGGATTGAGAGAGAAAGCGAGACAAGAAAAGCTGAATAACAGACAGATAGCAAGACGTGGAGACAGGGAGTAAGACAGACAGGCAGCTTTTATTAAATGAAATGTGTGTTCTGAGTATGAACCAGACTCGTATTAATTTGTTGTTAGCAAACATAATCTCTACCTGCATTATGCTCACAAACATTTTTTGGCGGGAATGAAACGCTATATTTCTGAACTGCTCTGGTGTTGTAGGGACATGTTCAGGTGTCCTTCTGTGATTAGCTTTAGGCAACAAAAGCACTTTGGTTAACTGTATTTATAGATTTATGCAAAACATATAATATAGTTTAACTAAAACAGGAGTCATCATTTAGCACATATAAGGAAGGAGTATAATGGGTCTGCTGATGACATTTAGCTATCTATGTAACTCTGGGACAGTCAATGACCGTCCATTGTTCCTGTTAAATAAACAAATAAAATAAGCTTAGTGAAAGATGGATGTTCTGGTTCAATTTTAAACACGTTGTGTCTCATGCTTGTGCAAGTCACTGGGGACTTTTTTCTGTATTAATCCAAGACCATGATCATGCCAGTGTCTAAACAACCATAAAAACATTTAAATCATGCTTTTGTTTCCACTCGTGAATATTGTATTGCAAGTATGGCTGCAACTAAGGATTACTTTCATAATTGATTAATCAACCAATTATTGCTTGATTAATAGTTTGGCATATATTACATCAGAAAACAGTTGCCCATGACAATGTCCTCCAGCCCAAGGTGACCAACAGTCCAAAATCTAAAGTTATTAAATTTGGTATAATGTTCTGACAAGGAAGGTTGTGCAAATGTTTAAACGAGATTGTGGCGGTGCAACATGGCGGCTCCGTGGAAGAGGACCCTCTCCTTCTGTAGATATAAAGTCTCATTCTAAGGAAACAAAAACACAATGATTCTTATTTTCAGGTGATTATACACTAATTAAAACATACTTAAGAATATTATATTCCATTTCTGCCAAGTCCGTTCTCCTAGATGCCACTA
The DNA here is from genome assembly GCA_038419695.1 of Scomberomorus guttatus. Taxonomy (NCBI): domain Eukaryota; kingdom Metazoa; phylum Chordata; class Actinopteri; order Scombriformes; family Scombridae; genus Scomberomorus; species Scomberomorus guttatus. The sequence goes on from CM076452.1 coordinate 1,892,031, forward strand.
AACTCTACACACTGCACCTTTAAAAGACAGCTGAAACAATACAATCAAAATAGTTGCTGCTTAACTTTTTGTCAATCAATTAATCAAATAATCATTGCAGCTCTAATTGCAAGATCTGATCTTTTGCAGAAAAACAAAAAATACGTTGTCAGTGAATATTACGTTTACGATCAACATTTATTCCATATACATACACCTTTCCTCATTATGTTGATAGAAAACATGATCCAACTGGCATTATGTTTCCTTCCTTCCTGCAAATTACTAACATATAAACATAATGTCCAGGACACAGGGTTGACTTTGTGCTTCTGAACCACAAAGTTTATGACTTCATGCAACTGCAAACATAGAGTGCACATGCTCTCTTCTACTATTTGTCTAGAGGTTGCCTTTTGTTTTATAGTTCTCATGTATGAAATAAATCCACGTATGCAGACATAAAATATAATATTTTCACAATCACGTCTGCTGCATTTGTGTTTGAGTATATCAGAGATCCAAGACAGGCTCAGTCAGACAGACAGGCGGTAAGAGAGCCAACAAGAAATACAGGTAGTCAAACAGGAAGATACAAATTAAGGAAATAAGTTAGACAGATATGAAATAAGACAGAGTGGAGGCCAGACAGGTAAAAAGACAGTATGGACGTAACACAGAAAAGCAGTAAGACAGAGAGACAGACAGCAGGAGAGTCAGTAAAACAGGCATGTAAACAGGAAAACAGGCAATAAAGAGGTAAGTTAGACAGACGTACTGAGACAGAGGAGAAGACAGACAGACGGTAAGAAAATCAATAAGAAAAGCAGGCAGTGACACAGGAAGATGGCAGCTAGACAGACAAAAGGACTGTAAGGAAGTGCTAAAGAGAGACAGACAGTAAGGAAATACAAACATGTAGTGACAGACACTTGTCAGACAGTAACAGAGTCAATAAGCAAAGCAGGCAGTAAAACTTTATTAAAATGATAATAAAATGTTAGAAAGACAGATGAGTGTCGTGTTTATTTGCCCCAAACGGTCAAAATAGTTTCATAAATCACAAATGATTGTCACTCTTAATTTACTGATAAATGTGCGAGTCCTACAGTCCTCTCGCATGCTCAGGCATGGATCACAGGTTATGGTGTTTCTTTTCTTTAGTTAAATGTGTTAAAATGAACACGAGAGGAAATTACGTCATGTTGCAAGTCGCAGCTTTCATGGTGCAAATTTGGTGAAACGGGCCCAAGTTTCATAAAACCGCAGGATACACACACATTTTTCAGTCAAGTTGAAACAATTTCAATTCACGTGGACAGCATCTCAACTGACAACTCATGTCTTTTTTTCTTTCTTTTCATTGACTTTCTACATAATCACACCTCTTCTTGAAGTTGTTGTTTGTCATTTGTGTTACTGAACACAAACTAAGGAAGTATTAAAGAAATACATACAGACAGTAACAGTAAGAGTCAACAAGCCAAGCAGGTAGTCAAACAGGAAAATAAGCTGTAAAGAAATAAGTTAGACAGTGAGAAGGTGCTTTAGAGAGACAGACAGATAGGAAGGCAGGAAGACAAGCAACAGTGAGTAAGACAGATGAAAGTGAGACAAAAGGCAAAAAGACAGTAAGGATGTAGTAAAAAGGCACAAAGACAGAGAGACAGACAGTAAGAGTCAATAAGGCAGAATAAGTTAGACAGATATGTAGAAAATCAGACGGTAAGGCTGCAGTACGGAGAAACAGCAAGACAGACACTTGGTGAGACAGACAGACAGGCAGTGAAAGACTGGATAAGTCCAGCAGGTGAGGCAGAGTGGAAGCAGTACAGAGCAGCCGTGAGACGGGGAGTTAGACAGACAGGCAGGCAGGCAGCCATGGCAGCTCCACATGTTAGCTGGAAGAGGCCATTTAATCATGTTTCAGCAGCAGTTGGTGGCGAGCGAGCAGCAGATGCCTTGCCATCCGACAGCGATTAATCCTCCCTCCGACCGTCAGCCGGCAGCCCCCGAGCCTCCACGATCACCGCGGCGACGGGCGGTGGGAATGCACGAATGAGGTGAAGGTGGGACGGAGGCGCAGGGACGGCCACTCCACCTTAGGGCGTCTCCCTCCGTTTCCCCCCGCCGTCTGTTTTCCTCTGCTCGTCCTTTTAGACTGCAGGACGACCAGCTGGGTTCCTCCGTCTGCAGAGTGTGTGTGTGTGTGTGTGTGTGTGTGTGTTGTCCTGTTTATCTATAGCTGGTATTTTGTTGGAAAGGTTTCTGGGAGTGTTTGGTGAAACATGAGTGCAGCAAGATGAAATTCTCTGAAATGTCTGCATTATCTCGCTGTCAGGATTTTATATTTCATTTAATTTGTCGAAGTTCAGGATTGTGGGAAAAAACCTGCTGAAACTCTTCCTCATTAGATTCCAACAGTAGCTGCATTCTTCATGGCAGGAGGACAAATTACAGAATAAAGAATCAACAAACTGCTCGAGCTACTAGATGAGGATTATCTGCTTTTCTTTGTTTTCATTGTGAAGTGAATCTGTGTTGGTCAGCTGATAGTTTGACGACATCAGACTGTGGAGGAACATTTGTCATTTTCAGAATAGAGGAAGAACTATTCAGTATTTTACTTAAACCTGCATTAACTGATGTTTTGGCCACTAGTTTTCAGCAGAAACAAGTAGTGAACACAACACTGACACATCATCAGATTTGAAGTTATGCTGAACTTGTTAGCAAACAGTTGCTTATTTCCACATCCAGCAGTTACGGAGCAACATTATCATTCATTAGGAGTCGTGTTTCTGTCCACCTGGTGAATGTAAGTCCAATATTCACTCTCTTTTAGCTGTTTCTGCTCTCTACCAACTCCTGAGGGAAATATCTGGCTCTTTAGCTGCTAAATGCTCCACTATGTTCACCAGCTAGTCTACAGCTAACTGTGTCTGTTTGCTGTTTGGTGCTGAGCAGGTAGTGTACAGTGGCTTTTTACAGCTTTTTCTCTGCAAACAGCTGCCTGCTGATGGTGTTTATAACTTGATGTAATTTCCCAGGTCGTCAAATACCGATGCTTTGTCACGCCCCTCGGCCTCTGACACCTACACCTACGGGCTTTAAACTAACTCCACTGTAAACCTGCGATAGCAAAAAGAGGACTTTGCTGCAGGAGACCACTGTTCGCCTCATGTTTCCAACCACGACTCGGGACAGTTTTTTGTCGTAGTGTTTACTGTTGACAATATTTCAAGTGATCATTTTAACCCAAACCACGATCTTTCCCTAAACCTAACCAAGTGGTTTTTGTGCAGAAACCTAACCAGACCACACCAGCTCTGAGCGTGTAATATTTCCACAGATGGGTCTACATTGGATTTAATTGAATGTGTTACTGTATAGATGCCAAATGGTGCCATGTGCGTCTGCATGAGATGCCAGAGGGCCGTGACAACGTATTTGAGAACGTGTTGAATTTCCATAGTTTAGTCCAGTCCAGTTACCAAATTGATTTTCCTCCTTCAGGTGATCAATCTGACAGAGTTTGTATTTCTGGGAGTGCATCTTCTTCCTCCTCCTTCTCTTAGTGATCACTCTGTAAAAGCATATTTGTGTTGGAGCCAGCAGTTAGCATGCTGTGGCTCAGCTTGATGCTAATTGCGTCCTGGCAGCGGCAGGGCTCCTGGCTGCAGAGGCAGCTCCTCACATACTGTCAGTCAGGTGATGCATGTTCTGCACGGCTGCCATGTAATGGGATGCAGAACAAGCCTGCGTACGGAGGCCTGATGCGCACTAAGACAAATATACACAGCCGTTCATGTTGCATGTCATTACGGCAGCAGCGGCAGCATCTGGAGGGTTGCAGAGGTGGTAATCTGTCGGCATACATACATATGTATGGACGGATATTCATAATGTTTCAGAGCCGGAGAGAAGCAGCTGCTGTCTGTCTGACTACTGCTGTTAATTCACTTCATCGATGCCTCAGAACAAACACTCTGCTCGCAACGTCCAGGAGGTCAGAATGAAGCATGCTGGGACATTTTTATTGAGTTTTAGGCTGAGTTCACACCTAACCTGTACGGTGGAGTTAAATGAACTCTGGTGTGTTTGCCCATTCAGTCAGGTTCATTTAGACAAAGGCTCGGTTCATTTGGGTTCATTTTATGAGGGATCTGACGGCTCCTAACTCTGGTTTAAACACAAAAACAAATGTTACTGTGAGAATTATCGCATGAAGATCAGCGTCTGCGCTCTGTTCAGGGCTGCTTCTGACAATTATTTTCATCGCTGATTATTTTTACAATTAATCTCCTAATTGCCAGCCTGTCTTGGAAAGCTGTCAGCCATTACTGTCAAAAAAGAACAAGTGTCTGCACATCTGAATATGTGACAAGTAGGACTGCAACTAATGATTATTTTCATTATCAATTATTCTGTTGGTTATTTTCTCGATTAATCAATTAGTTGTTTTGTCTATAAAATGTCAGAAAATGGTGAAAAATGTGGTAGATCACTGTTTCCTAAAGCCCAGAGAGACGTCCTCAAATGTCTTGTTTTGTCCCAGTTTAATATTAGTGAAGACTATGTTAATGACGTTTCTGTCTGTTTGGCCTTCATCAGGTCTGTAGGAAAGCATCACAACACTTATGTATATACTGTATATACACAGAGAAACTGCCTCAATTATACAATCAGAGGCCCACAAATCACCTTGAACAGATTCATAGCCTACTCATTGCCATCCAGTGAGTGAAGAAAACATCTTACTAAAGGTTAGAAAAGGATTAGAAAATAACACAAAGACAAACATGCCAATTAATCATAAATCTTAATGTTATCATATATAAAACACAACAGCAACATCCATTACCCCAACAGCTGTGATATAAATGAACAATCGCACCCATTCGTACTGTAGTGTTGTAATTCGGCAGCAGATTGACGATCTGAAAGCGATTTCGCCCTCTGAGAGCTTCATGTGTGTTTTTTTAAAGAGTCAATTACCCAGCGATCCTATTGGCTGTTAATCCTCGAAGCTGCATTCAAGATGAGAGAGAGGATCAATACTGAACTATAGAGGCTCAACCTTCTCCCATTCAGCCAACACACACTTATCTCACTGCGTGTGTGTGTGTGTGTGTTCATGCCTAAATCATGCTCAGTGTACCTGGACTTTGTGTGAGTTTTTATACCTGCAGAGACTATTTTATTATGAGGTGTAATAAGAAGTAAGCCAACCACACTAAGAACCTTTAAAGTAAGTTCTCATCTTTTCTGTCACATGTTGTTTCATCACTGCAACAGTTTGCAGTAGTTGGACTCACAACAACCGCTGCTGCTGCTACAGTTGAAGAGCCTTTACTGTTAAAGGGGCATATTCTGCTTTTTGGGATTTTCTGTCATTTATATCCTGTTATGATGTCGGACAGAGTGCGATTTGTGAGGGGGGTTAAAATGTTTTATTCATGATAAATAAATCAGAACCACAGCAGGCCTTTATAGACTGAAGCGTATTAGGCTATTTCTTGCAGCTGTTACAGTAACATTTAGTAGTATATGCCTACTCAGACTAAGAAAACATTCTGTTTTGGTGACTTCTGTCTTCTTTTTATGCTTCCTGTGGAGACGCTGTGTCATCTCTATTGTCACACAAGCGCTGACAGTGAAAGTCCATTTCTGGTTTTAATGTTGTTTGCACTATAGACTGTTCTCAGATTTTAGCCTATTTTTATTTTAGATATTTTATATGGCCTAGTGGTGAAGCAGCATAAACCCCCACCAGGGGTAAAAATAACTCAGCAGAGGCAGGGATATATAGACCAGAGGGGGGAAATCCCCCCCCCCCCCGGCAAATCGCTCCCTGATCTCTGATGTTAAACATGGTTAAAGTTAAAAAAATGCTCCCTGTAAGACAAAGTCCAGGTTTCAGCCAGTAAAGAAGGAGAAAAAGAAGTGAAATCCTGCTACTATAGTTTGTTTACGGAGCCTCCGGAGCCGGAGGAAGCTTCCTGAAGCTGACCAATCAGAACAGAGCGGGCTCATCAGGAGGGAGGCCTTAAAGAGACAGGAGCTAAAACGGCCTGTTTCAGACAGAGGCTGAACTGAGGGGCTGCATAAAGGGCCAGTATAAGATAAATAAGGAGTTTTTAACTGGAAATCATGCAAAGATATTCCAGTAGAGCACCAGAATATAAATATAGAGCTGGAAATGTGCAGAATATGAGTCCTTTAAGTTCAGACAACTAAAACATCAAGGAAAGAAACCAACATTCACTGTTGGTAAAGTGTGATCAGCAGTCTCTAGTGTCAATGATCAAGAATGATGCTGCCATAAAAAACAAACAAACAAACACTGTAAACATATAGTTTGTCATAGAGTCAGATATATATATAATACAATCAGACAGTGTGTAATAAGATGATTTTTCCAACTTTAAAGCTACTTATGAGGGAAAATGGAAGAAGAGGTTACAACCACTTTTCCTAAAATTAATCATTTTACACCTTGAAATTCCACAAATTTTCAGATATTTAAAGTCTCTATCTGGATGTGCAGGACTTTGCATTGTGTGTGTTTTTTGTTGATGTGTGAGAGCCGGCCGGGTGTGTTTTGAGCTGAGCTGGCAGTCTGCTGCAGCGTCTCCTCCTGCAGCACATTCAGCAGCTAACCGAGTTACGCCTGAATCGGATTATCAATTTCTGGGCTAAGTTGAAATCTACAGATTGCGGGCAGAAGCTGGAGTGACGGGCTAAGGAGCGCGCTGTCAGGACAGATTGATGGAGCTGCTCATTCACAGCGACACGGGGCCCATTTATAAAGCAGTAATTGCTGCTGTGATATCGACACTCTTCCTGCTTCGACCTTAACCCTGCCACCCTCCTCCCCTCGCTCCATGCATTCACACACTCATCCAGCTCACATAATGGCTTCATCTTGTCCAAGAGCAGCATTTTGTAAATCAAACTGTTGATTTTCTTTCTCCTTCTCCAGAGTCCCCCGAGCTGCTTGTTAGCTCTGCGCTGCTAAAAAAACGTCCATCTGAGCAGCTCTTTGTGTCCAATATTGAGCCTCATTTTTTTTCAAAGAAGTGAAAGAAAATTTGCCAATAGAATGAGGATCATTCCACTTGTTCCCAGTTTAGTTTCCCAGTTTTCTCGAAATGAGTGTCTGTATATTAAAACAAGATGGACAAACAGAGAAAACTGCACCAGAATCCAGAAAATAACATCTGATGCTGGAAAACTATTCAAACAAGAGGATTTTTATCAGAATTATTTGAAATTATGTCATAATATTGGATGTTTTGTCCAAATAACACTTTAAAACTCAGTAATAGAGAAAATAACCACAATCTGTCTTAATTTGGGAAAGTGAGGAGCGTTATTTTCAAATTTAAGGTTATGACATTTTCTAAATGCAAAGCAGAAATTTGGTCCATCATAACACACCTATAACGGTTCATTCATGCTGTAAATTTGTCAAGAAGATGTTTTTTATTTGAGCATGAATATTTATTCTTGACCTTTGGGAACAATATATAACAAGGTCATATAAGCTGAAAGGTCCACTTACACTAGCTTTTTACAGGTCTCAGAATGGAGCTGGCTCAGGTGTCATCATGTGACCAAAATGAGTAACTTAAGTCACATGATAACACACCAACATACAGCATGTTATGTATATACAGTACAGGATAAAAGTCGAATTTGAGTGAATAGGAAGGTGAAACTTTTCACTGGTACTGTATCTATATACAATATATACATTTTTTGAAAACTAATGGCAGAAGGCCCTCAAATATGGTTCTAGCTTTATTTCAGTACGCTGTTCTGCCGAGTGTCTACAAAAAGTTTTGGAGCGAAAATTGAGACCAAGTGGTTGTGTTGGTTTGGTTATTATCAATGTATGTGACAATAATACATGAAATTGACTCCTGATTCAAAAAAAAGTTGATTTGTATAGAAACTGTTGAAACAATTCACCCCCCATGGCCGACTCTTTCACTTTATTACAGACAATAAGGTTTTTTGGGCTCAATAAGGGACTAAATGGAGATTTTTTGCAATGTGTTGGAGGCAGCTGAGGAGATGAGAGTGAGAGGCGGGAAGAAGGTGGGAGGAAAAGGGGGGAGGGAGGTGAGAGATTACCTAGCATGGGTTGGCAGCGCTCTGCTGTTCCTCAGAGCGACACACAGACTCACACATTTAGTATTCTGACTCCACACCGGCTCAGATCAGATGTGTTATCACACGCTGGAGTGCAGGAGATGGGATGCTAATTTAAACCTGCAGAGGGAGGAGGAGGAGGAGGAGGAGGAGGAGGAGGAGGAGGGTGCAGAGCAGCCATTATAAAGAACCAACCAACATGAATGAAAAGGTGAAAAAATACAATCTGTTTCCAGGTGTGACTTTGGTGCAGTCCTGGGTAACGGTTAATTTGAAATCAGCTTAAAGTCATGTTTATTTTTAAACAAATATTGCACACATCAAAGATTATGTATCATAGGATCATGATCTAATGACAAAAAAAAGACAGAAAATTATGGGGCTATTATTTTGATAATCAAGTGTTTTATTTGTCAGTTGTCATTTTTGAAGCAAAAATGCAGAAAATTTGCTGTTTCAACTTCTCAAATGTGACGATTCGATGCTTTTGTTTGTAATACATGACAGGAAACTGAATATATTTGGGTTTTGGGCCGTTGGTTGGACAAATGGAGACATTTAAAGACTTGACCTTTGACCCTTTGGAATTGTGACGGGCATTTTTCACTATTTTCTGACGTTTTACAGAACAAACAACCAATCGATTAATCGATAAAATAATCTGCAGAAAACGTCAAGAGGAAGTAAACGAAAACAGAGAGCTATTGCAACTCACTATACCTTAACCCGGGTGGGTCAGCTAGTGAGTTACAACATTTCACCAACCAGCCCTGTGAGTAGTCACTCTGTCACCAAGCTTCCAGTCCCACCTGTTCTGTTTTAGACTGCTAACAAAAACATTTCCCCAAATTTCTGTCTGTAAGGGAAGAGAAATATTACATCACCTCCACTTCCCGCTCACCTACCTTAAATCACCTTCTATTCAATCTAATTTTGGGACAAAGAGCAGAGACACTGGGGTAAACGTTTGAAAATCAGCCGTACATCTGGTCGTGCTGCTGCGGGTTAGAGTCTGAGAATTAGAATAGTTATTCTAATTCACGTTTTTTTTTGTCTTTTTCTGTCTCTTCTCCTTTTCTTTTTCTTTCAGCTGTGCCTATTGAGCCAAGCTGCCAGTTTTCATCCTCTTTCATTACTCCCTCCCATTATTCCCTAATTTCCTTCCCCTCGCTCTTTGGGCACCTTTTGCACAAAGCAATCAGCCAGTAGTTAATGGCTGGGACTATCCCACTCTGAGTGTCTGGTTTTTTTTTTTTTTTTAGTCTTTTTTTTTTTTTTGGAGGGTTGGGGGCTTCTTAGGAAATGAGAGGAGACAAAAGCAGAAGCCGCTCTCGCCACCTCGGGCCTCATCCTCGCTATGATCGCTCAGAAATGAGTCTGTCAAGTGGATGGTTTAGTCGGAGTTGTTTTATTGGGCTCACGGAGTAATGAGCGTGTTTGTCTTCCTGGAGAGCAGCAGCATTCAGTTTCCTCACTCAGCGTTTGAATCAGCTCAGACAGGAAGCAGCAGGTGGCAAGCATCATGATTCAGGGATGAGTACATAAGATATAATTTATGTTAGGGATAAAAAAACAGACACAAGCTGCTGATTAGCTGGCAATTGTCTGTTAAAATTGCATACAACACCTGAAATAGTTCCAAGTAAAAGTTTAACCACAGTTATTAATTAGTATTTAAAGTCTGAAATCACATTTAGTTTTTGCAGTTAAAAGTAATAAAATGACAAATAATTGTAATATCAGAAATGCTCCTTTTCATCACAGCTGCCTGGAGGGCCGTTTCCATCCCAACGTAGTCCAGAAAATCATCAAAAGAAAATGTAGTGAATGTTTGTTTCCATCCACTCCTGTTGTGTGAATATTAGCAGATAAACAGCTGGTGGTGATAATTCTCCAGTAGGTGCCATTAAACTGTTGCAGAAGAAGAGGACACAATGAAATGACGTCATTAAAAGAGTCAGGATTAGTGTGTTGCACCAACATCTGACCTGACGTTGGTGCTGGAGGGGGAGTCAGGGGGTCATGAATATTCACAGCACATTTCATGACAGTCTGTCCTGCAGCTGTACACAAACCATCCATCATAAACATCCATCCTGTAAAAAACATCAGAAAACACCAGTGATCTGAGCTGCAGGTGCATTTTCTTTTTATCTGTACACCAACATTTCCACCTCAGCCAATTGTAAAAACTTTTTATTTAAACTTTTTTTTCAGATTTCTAGTGTTTCCGCTGAGTATTTTAATGCATACATTTAAAATGCACAGAAAAACAGATGGATGGAAACACAGTGTTTGATTGACAGCAACTAGCAGGCTCAGCTTGATAAACAAGAGCAGAGACAAAATAAACAAACTACTGTAGCTACAGAGTGTGTTGTTAGCAGCGGTACTGAAGTAAGAACCAAACCAGAATCTGATGGGTCCAAAGTGACATTTGCAGGTATATTTACATGTTGTTTAATGTGCTGCAGCTGAGCAGCTAACTCGGCTGCTAAATGACGTTAGCGCTGCACTTTTCCCCAGTGAATGTTTGTTTGGTTGCATGTTCAACAAGCTCAGCTGCAGGACAAGACGTGTGTTCATGTTTGTAAGTTAGATAAGAAGGAGACTTTAGCAGGAAAGCTAATGTGGGTTGTTGTTCAGAGTCTGTGGCTCTTGTGTTGTGTAGCAGGATGCTATCAGGCTCAGTGTGACCGTCTGCTCTGCACATGATAGAACGATGTATGGAAACAAATTCACCATCTATGTAGACGGATAACTAACAGTATTCCATCAAATTAATGCAAAGCTAGGGGGCACCACCATAAAACCAAAAAATATAAATTTCTCTCTTTTGGTTTCTGATGTTTTCTGAAAAGAGAACACAGGTCATGTGATTTGCAGAGCAGGCATGTATGTATGCTGTGGCAGGAAGATAAAACATGCAGTTTGATTTCAGTTGGACTTTTACTGATGATCGTATTCATCTTGTCTAAGTCATTTTCAGTCGACACAGAAGTTGTGATAGAGGTTGTAGGAGGAGTTTACTAAATGTTTGTTGTGTCATGAAAAAATTTGTTGATTTAAGAGGTGGAACAGCTGACTTTCAACAACATGTACATTAGAGCTGCAATGGTTGGTCAATCAACAGGAAATTAATCTTCAAAAGTGCGTGGGGATTTGAAGCTTTTCTGTGTCAGACATGATAGTGAACTGAATATCTTTTGGATAATAGATAATGAAAATAGCCCTAGTAAATGGTAAATAGACTGCATTTATGTAGCGCCTTTCTAGTCTTATCGACCACTCAAAGCACTTTATAATACAAGCCAGCATTCACCTATTCACACACACATCCATACACTAATGGCAGAAGCTGCCTTGCAAGGTGCCAACCTGCTCATCAGGAGTGATACAGCGCTTCCTATCCAAAGCGCCCCACAATGTTTCTATACTCACCCATTCACATACACACACACACACACACACACACACACACAATGATGGCACAGCCATCGGGAGCTATTTGGGTTTCGACCCGCTCTACCTCCTGAGCCACAGCTGCCCAGTGTACATCTGTGTCCATCTCATCCACTCGTCACTATTTCTGTGGGGAATGTAATGTAAATGTACACCTAACTAGCGGAAATGCTAACCTGCATCCTTCAAACCAAAAGTCTTGATAAAAATAATAATCAAGAGATTAATCAATAATGAAAATAATTATTAGCTGCAGCCCTAAAGTTCTTCCACTTGGCTGAGGTGGAAGACGTGTTCCCCAAACTTGGACGGGGGGTTACGGTATGTTTCCTGCTTTTAGCCTTACAGGTTGACTAAAAGTCTCTGTGCACAGTTATCACCACAGATTTACACGAAAGACTGAAACATGTTTGACTCCATATTCTGCAATATGTGCACTGATAACTAACAGGTAGGTATATGGTAAATTGCCCAGCACAGAGGTGGATATACACTGTGTCTGCATACATGCACCACTACACCTCTGAACACGCCATGGAAAAATGTAGAGAGAGGGACCCCTGATGGTCGGTATGTTGAGGCAAAACTGAAGTTAATGTCCACTGGAGGCTGCAGAGTTACAGCATGAATGTGTTATTTTTAGGTTTTCCTCACCAGCGGAGCTAAAAAAGGATTTTGTCCTGAGGTCGGGATGAGAGGAAAGATTATGTGATGAGGAAATGTCATATCAGCCTGGTCAGTAGTTTGATATTTCTTTATCTGGACCAAAGTGACATTTAATAGCGACACCTCCTTCCTTTGTCTTCACCTCCACACTTGAAAATTCACCTTTTCTGTTTCTTCTTTGTGGTTTGAACTGCTTCCTGCGTTTCACAGCAGAGCGTAGATGTTTCTCCGGCTCGGTTTGGATTTCACACCGTGGTTATTAATAACATCATTAGCCCGCCACAGATGCCTGTCGCTTTTGACCTAATGATCCGGGTCGAGTCAAAGAATCATTGACCACCCCCAACCCCCCCTCTTCACCGTCGCAGCAGCACCTTCATCATGTGAAACCGCAGCTTGTTATTGCACCGCATTAAGTTGCAAGAAATCTTTCACATCATACAGTATCTAATTGCCACAGGCATTTGTCATTATTATCTTTCTCTTTTCACCTTCTTCTTCTTCTGCTGAAGCCCCCCCTCTCCCCCCCACCCTCTCTCACACAGTCCAGTTCTAATCCTCTGTGTTATTGTCGGCACATTTTCATTATCTTTGAGAGGCTCGGCGCTCACTGTGCTTTGATGAGTTTATGAACAGTGGCACCTCTAATCCGAAGGAAGATGCTCTTGAGAACGCCGTGATCAGTGCACATCATAGCGCCAGCAGCCAGGGGACGAGTTGATGTAATTTTACATTTGTAATATTAATCTGGGAAGGCTTTAATGCGATTCAAAGACAGGCTTGTCAAAAATAATATTGTGAAGTTTATATGAGGTGAGGGACTGTGGAGGGGGTGAGGCAGGGAGGTCTGCTGCTGCTGGAGAAATGTACATTCAGTTGATTGGAAGTGTGCTGGTGGTAATTGAGGGCTTTGTTGTTGCCTTGTCCACAAATGGATTTCTCATTACAGTGGATGCAGCAGCATGTTCTCTGCAGTAAATGGTTGCCATAGGAGCTGTAATAACGTGTAATGCTGCGTGACCCTTGGCTGGTCGCACGCACTTTTGAGAGCTGTCAGAGCATGCACGCAATTAGACCAGCATTTGGAATACAGATATTAATACATGTAGCTGCGCACATGAAGAATAAACACTCGGCTGCGTTTGAGCTTTTTTCTTTTCTGATGTGTGGAGAAAAGACTCAAAGGCTGCTGCGTCTTTTCTTTTTTCCGCAGCGCCGCACTTTTAAACGCCATAAATAGCCAAATTGTGGTGAATTGTGAGATGTGATTGTGGTGATGCCAAAGACAATTTTCCACATCGTGGACAATAAAGTTTCTAACCTAACCGAATCAAAACACTTGTCAACAAGCCTGTCGACACAATCCCTCTCCTTTGACTCACTGCTTTCATCAATTCTTTCACTTTCCTGCCAAATAAACACTTTCTACACAAATTGCCCTGCATAATCAAATGTGTCTGAGTGCAGTAATCAGAGAGGGAGAGGAAAAAAAGGGAAAGAGAAGCCGTCCTGTTTGCTGGTCTGCAGGTCTTATCTAGTGATGTTCAGGGCTGCTCTAATCTGTCCTCGCTCTGTTATAGTATGTATGTAGTCAAACTGCTGAGGTCTACGAGGTGGCTCTCCCTCCTGTTTGCCATGTGCTGTTTTTGTTGCCATCTGTCCTCTTAACATTTCATGAGCGAAGCTGTTTCTGAAGGCTGAGAGGAGAGAGAAGGAAAGAGAAGGGGAGCTTGTGGAAATCTATAATTCACATCTTAGCAATTTGTCCCGACGAGCTGCCGTAGCGTGTTCTCCCTCCTCCTGCTTCCTCTCACAATTACAGAACAAACGCTCTTTGAATGGCTCGCTGTCTCTGGTTGCTAATTCATCCCTCCGGTTTTTTCTTCCTCCTTTTTGTTTCTTCGCTGGGTGCAGCTGTTCGCGCTGACTGTTGGTGGGCCGACTACAGTAATTAAGCACCAATTAGCCCACCTTCAGAGCTATATTAACGAGGCTCGACAGCCCACGGTGGGGGCAACAGGCTATAATCACCCAGCGGCCCCTCAGCAGGATAATGGTACGGCTGTGAACCGCTTCTTACCCACTCGACTCAGCGCCACATCAGATGAGCTGCGTGACTTTCAGCCCGCTGTTGATCTTCTTACCTCCGGTCAGACTGTTGAAGCACGCTGACTCCTCTGTAAATAAGCTCTTTGATCATCGTTCTGTTGTGTGGATGCACTTTTTTATCCTCTGGCGGCCCATAATTAGCGCTCTAGAAATGTTTGCTGGATGCTTCTGTGATGATGCAAAGGCAGCGTGTACCTTCCAGTAAACCAGAGAGTTTAGAGTCTGCTGCTTTTTTGTCCAACCAAACAATAACAACTCATTTCGCTTGTTATTAACAGTCTGATTCAGGCGTTGCATTGATGCAACACTTAATGGCTTTATTAATGGGGAAAATTTGAAAAATATGGGTTACTGGCAAAGTCTGCTCTTTACTAACGAACTTTGGCGCAGGGCCTTCATCAGGGTTTAAAAATCAGCCTTTGTTTTTGAGAAGTAAACAAAAAAGGTCCATCTTCAAACCCGAATCATCCAAATTTAATGATAAAACATATCACATAATCACTCTCCAAAACGACATAGAAGTGTTGCAGGACAACAACATTTTTCTGTGTCTTCCAAAACCGTCAAAAGTCATCATGGTGGTTTTGTATCTGACACTTCTGTGGTTAATGTTTGGTTAGTTTTAGGCCCAAACATGTCTTGGTTAAGGTTTAGGAAAGATTGTGGCCATGGGTTAAAGAAACCATTGTTTACTGTTGGAATAAAACAGGAAGAAAACATCAGTTTCCTCTTCAAAGTCTGATGTTTTATTAACACATCCAACCCCCTCACCTCCTCTTTCTGCAGACTTTGTGGCTCTATAACATCGTCACACTACTTTGTCCTTTACTTCCTATGGACATGTGTCATAATTCCTTCCAGTGCTAGAGGCATTGAACATAAACATTTTTGGGTAGTTTTTCTTGGGAGGACAGTTTTTACAGCACCCCAGCCCCCAGGAAATTTCACACAAAATACACAATAAAATGTCATGTAAAGATGAAAAACCACACCGGGCTTAGGGCACTGACCACATTATTACAACGTGTGACACCATGCTTTCTTTTCTTTAATTCCATTGGATAAAACAGCCCTTCTTTAGTTCCAGAGTGAGGAGGTGAGTGAATTCCACACAGTGTCTCATCCAGGACCTGCACAAACTGACCTCTTCGCCCAAGCGGGGGTCTGACAGCATGACACTGACCAAAATCAAACAGTGTGACAGAGAGGGAGGTTAAACAGACCTCCTGAGAGACCAGTTCTGACCAAATAACTAACATTATTGCCTGAGCTAAAAGCATAAATGACCTTTGGGGGTCATTTGAACCGGAGGATGGACTGGAAAACTCCCTTTCTGGTCGCTTTTATCTCCACAGACTGCCATAAATCTAAAGGTGCATACCAGAAGAACAGTCATCAGCTAGAGACCCTATGTGTTTTCTATTCATGTACATATGTATACACTGTGTTTTTGAATGGTTTGACAATATACTGCTGTCTACAATGTTGATAGAAAGGATTGACTATCAAATGAATGTATCATGCTAAACTTTTTCTGAATGGTTTCAATCATTATTATCTACAATTCCACATAAAGTAATCAGACACAGTGACTCTGAAGTGTGAATTTTGCGTTTAAAATTTAATTCCCCAAAAGTTCACTAGTCTTAGAAACCTAAGCTGCCGTTCTGGAGTCAAAAGACCACCTCTACCCTCTCAAGTCAGAAGTATCAGCCACACCTTAAGGTTCCTGGAGAACAAAGAAAATAAATATTCATCAGAACTTTGGCATGAAAACGTTTAAAACACACCCAAAACTAAACTATAAATACAAAGTTTAACTAAGCTCAGTAACTCATGAGTTAAGACACTTCTTGTATTTCTTCTATTAAAGATTTCCCTTAAAGGGGATTATAATAAGGATTTTATATAAATTAAAGTAGATTAAACTCCTAGAAACGTCAGCAGTTTGAGTCCGGCCAGGCATATTTACTCAATGACGGCCCCTCTCTCTCTCACTCTCTCTCCCCTCATTTCCTGTCGGCTCTCCAATGTATACGATACGATTATAAAATAATAAAAATGATGCCACATTTATATTACAATAAAAAATCGAATGCCTTGATATGTGCTGGACATTCATGCTCCTCAGAGGAGGAGATAATACAAGATATCTATTATTTAATAGGTAACAAAAGAAAATCTACTGATAATAAAATAAAATAAAGAGATGTTAATAACAGGGATAATACAAGACAGCCATTATTCTATAAATAACAACATAAAACAAAAGCAAAACAAAAAATACAAAAGGAGATGGTGGCAGTAAGTAGAATATGGTAAATACAAGATATATATTTATATTTATAAATGTCCGTCTGTCCTGTCTATGACCTACTAGTTGTCTTTTTTGTTGTGGCAGAAAGTGACATATTTATCAGGCAACACTGCACATTCTTTCTTTTCCCCCAGAATAAGGGCTCATTTCTCCCCTTCTGTCTAACTGGTGGTGGTGGTGATGCAAAAGGTCTGGCAGGTGTCGGGGGTCCTGGGTGTGGGGTTGGTTTGTGCAGACTGGGTATGACTGATGCTCTCCTGAGGTCTATGCTTTGGTGGTGGTTGTAGGTGCTGCTGCTTGGGTCTGGGTTGGTAGGCTCTCCTCAGCCTGCTGCTGGCAGGTCCTGGGAGGTTCTCTCTACATGTTACTAACTTGGCTTCTTCCCTGTAGTTTTGTGCTGTCTTGTCTTGCAGGTGACCTTTGGTTGCGGACCGCCTGCTGCCCCCTCGGTCCAGCTTGACACCATTGCTACTACTATTATTATTAGTAATATTTTTATTATTGTTATTGTTATTGTTGTTGCTGTGCTTCTTTGTGTCTCTCTCTCCGCTCTCCCCCTCCCGTCTTCTTTCTCTCTCAACCCAGCGTCAGCATCACAGAAGGAGCTTAACAAACTTCAGCTGGAACAGACAGAGCTGCCAGGCTAGTTCTTCAGTGCTCATATAGAACAAATGTGACTGTAATGCAAAAACGCCTCTCATGGCTGACAGTTGAATGCAGACTCCTACATTTTTAGCTGATCAATTAGTCTATATAGAAAACAGTCACACTCATTTCACCAGACAGGCGTGAGGTGGCGACCTGGTACTTCCTCGACCTAGAAATAATAATTTAAAATCTACAGTGCGCTATAGAGCCATTTTTAATTGGAACAAGCTACCAGAATCCACAAGGCTAGTACAGAATAAATACAGATTTAAAAAGATATTGAAAAGTGAACTGTTGCAGATGATCATATGACTGCTGTTTTTATGTCTTTGTTTTCCCCCTATATTTATCTTTTTTATTTTATTTCATTATCTTCATGAATGGGTAAACTGTAAATTTAATGTTGTGCTAAGTCCTCAAAGTGAGCATGAATTTTAGACTTTTCTCATGCTTTTTCATTGAGTTTATCATTATTGTTAATAACTTCTTTTCTTATTTTGATTTATTATCAATAACACTCTGTATTGTGTTCTGTTGTAATCATTTTCTTGCGAGGACCCCAGATAGACTAGCGGTCATTAAATTGGCAGCTAATGGGGATCCTAATAAAACAATAAATAACCCAATCAGTCGAGGCAGATGGCGCCCACTTAAGGCCCGGTTCTGCTTGAGGTTTCTTTCCGTTAAAGGGGAGTTTTTCCTTGCTGCTGTTGCCAAGTGCTGCTCATTGGGGAATGTTGGGTCTCTGTAAATTAAAGAGTAAAAAGTAAAACGTGCCCTGAGATAACTTCTGTTGTGATTTGGTGCTATATAAACAAAATTGACTTGACTTGACTTGTGCCCTCAGGTCATTTGTACCTGATTAGGATGTGGTTTGGGGAGCCCCCACGGATGCCTCTGTGTTTGGACACTAAGGTTTTGCCACCTTGTGCCTGTAGAAAAAGCCTTTTCTCATCAATGAATTTTCCATTTGAGTCGATCAGTAACACAATATCTGCTTTTGCAGTGGGATTATCTGGTCTGATGGGACCATCTGAGTGTGTGGTGTGGCTGCTTGACTCTGGCTGCTCTGGTTGAGAGAAGGGATCATCCTGCTGGGTGTTCTGGGAGGGCTCACTGCTGTGTGTTGACCATGATCAGTCCTCAGTGGCTCAGGCTCAGTGAGGGAGGTCACCCGTTCCTTCAAACCATCCAGTGCTCTGTCCCTCTCCTTGAGTTCCTGTCAGAGCAACAGGTTGAATCTTTTGGTTCTTTCTCTAGCTGCTGTTCTCCCAGAAGTCCTTTTAGAGCAGCTCTCTCTCCTGTGACTCTGTCACTTGTGGTTTAGTTCTTTTGCCTGTTCTGAAAGTGCAACAAACTCTCTTTTCTTATCAGGCTCTCTCTCTCTTGCTGTAGCTCTCTCACTTGTTCTGCCAGAGTGAACAGGTCTTTCTCATGGCTTTTTCTGTTTTGAGTAATTGTTTTTGATGGGTTGTCTGTATGCTTTTTTTGGTCTTCTCTCATCTGTTCCATTTGCTGTTGTTGTTGTAAGAGCTGTGCTGAGTTTTTGTCTGTCCAAACCATTTCCCTGAACTGCACCAGCTCTGAGTGAAGTGTTCCTTCAGGTCTGTAAAGGAGGTCTGACATGGCGGGGTCAGGGTTCGCTCTGTGTCATCACGGTGCTCCCCCTCATTTGGGATGTTAGAGACAGTTGGAGGGTCTGTGTCATCGGCATGAGGCTGGAGGTCCGTAGGAGAGATGTTTAATCTACCAGGATTTAAGTGCCTGGAAACTGTCCTGGAAAGGCCTGAGATACCCTTGTACCATGACTTTACCACTTCTCTAAACACTGACAGTTGTCATTATGCTGTTAGAGACCTCTGGGTCCCTGATCCAGGACTCCCTGTTGCCCTTTTTTGCCACTGAAGGATGATGGTCGATAATGGCTCTGTGCCAGGTCTCAGGTCTGTCAGTGTAGAAGATGAGATTACTAATTTCTCCACTTGTAAAAAGATCAGCAGAAACGGTTTCTGGCTGTCCCTTAACAAGCTCCTGTTTGCATGTGCTTCTCCTCGTGTCATTTTTAATGTCTGGTGGGTAGTGTATGTTGATGACGTCACTCATGCTCCGCTCTGGGCAGTGAGGGAGGGCTGGCTGCTGTTACAGCTCATTGGTCAGGGTTCTTTGAATTAAAGTTCAAGTTTTCCAACTACTACTGTTAGCATCCACTGCTAGCTTCCTACTGCCACAGCTGGCTGCCACTGATTCCAAATGTCACTGTTTGACCTCAGCTCAAACGGCTTATCTGAGTTATTCTTAGTAGTCTGTTTGTAACACTTGAACAAACAACTATAATTTAAGGTTTTCAGCAGTCCAGGGTGTTGTTTCTTCTGTTAGTTATACTTCGGCCTACTCACTCCCTTTTGTGTATTTATTGTTTGTTGATTTTCCTCCCTTTTCCTCTGTCCTAGCAACAAGCTGCTGCTAACTCCTGCCACCTCTTGTCACACTTTGTTTGACTTGCCTGTTGTCCTTGATCTTGTCTTTAAGTTGTCTAAACTTTTACTTTGTTCTTCTCAATTTAAAATGACAGAAATACATGCAAATCAAAGAGCTCATGTAGTATACATGTCTTCCCAGTCTTTGGTACTCTCTCTCTAACCCAGAGGAGGTCGAGGTGTTTGTGGATGAAACCTGCTGAGTCTGTGAGCCACCTGTGGCGCTGTGACAGACACAGATTTGCTCCTGGTGAAAAGTGCGAGGAGGTCGAGCCTGCGGCAGCAGTGAAGCTGCACTCTCCACCTGCTCCGGTCACCCGGCAGAATACAACAGCTCCACCGAGAGAAAGCAAACAGGCTTTCATCCACTCGGAGGTGCAGGTGACTGAGGTCCGCCCCTGACAGCCAGACATCGTCTGTTTATGGAAGCTTCGACCTCCGACCCTGCAGATTGCATGCTTTCTGGGAGTGATTATTTGCCGATGGAGACATGCTTTTACATCCCCCTTGCCCCCGTCAGCCGGGAGGACAGACAGTGGCTGACAGACAGGGTCGACCCCGGTCGCTGAAATGATGCAGTCCTGGAGAGATAATTGGCGAGCAGCGGGGTCATGTTTGATGGAAACACACTTTGCAAATTTATCTGGGGGCTGTGGTGTCAGAGCGGCAGCAGTGTCGCAGTCAAACGCTGTATTTAGAGCTTTCTTTCTTTCTTTTCTCTGCTGTGGCTTCTCTCTGCCGAGGCCTGATACGCCGAAGCAGAACAAATCCCCCCTGCTTTGATTATGACAGCGCTCAGAAAATCTTCCACCACACAGACCAGAGATATTATTCAGTCCACATTAAGAAGCATATGGTCAGTGCCTTCATGCATGCACCAATACATCACACACTTTTCTTTAATGACCATGTGACCAGGGTCGGTGGAGTTTGTTTGACATTTTTCTTGTTTTACTGCATATTGAATACACGTTTGCAGTTCGCTTAGATGCTTTGTGGCTGCACTCGAATAGTAAATAAGTAAGTAAAGTTTATTTGTACAGCACCTTTCACAGATACAAAATCACAAAGTGCTTTACAAACACACAAAATACACAATTAAAGGCGATATCAAAAAGTAGCATTGATAACAAACAGCGCAGGGCTGACAAGTTAAAATCACAGCAACAACAAATGAATGATACATAACAGACACAGAGACAGACACACTTAAACAAGTACAAACGTTCCAAAACACAGACAAGGAAATAAACCAAAATAAAAAAAAAACGATGACAACCCTTTGTGCCTCTAACCTTCTCTGTCATCACTCATTTTAAATGTCAATACAACCAATTAATAACTTGTATTTTGTTCATTTTGTCAGATGATAAGATTATAAATTAATGATTTTATCAGCAGCAGCAGCTTGGTAATGACTGCTGGTTAACATAGTAGCCTATAGTAGTGATCATATTTCACACATCCGTTGTCTAACAACAGAAACAGAAAAAGATGTAAATGAGAACAACTTTATGGTAAATTCAGCTGCATTTAAACGGTGTATGTGAAGAGTGTAGGAGACTGAACCAGATTGTCTCCCTCCTTCTCGGTTTTCTCTCTATAATTACAACCACGAAAATGCTAATGAAAAACACTATCAAGTTGCATCATGGGAAATGATGCAAATCCCTCAACTTTAAGGAAGAAAAATATCAGAGTGGCCTTTTAAGCTTTGACCACATCAGCAGATATCTCAGTTATGCTCCAGTACAATTAGATTAATATAAGGACGTCTTTGAGGTTCTCTTTCTTCTTTTTATTTTCTGCTCAGGTCTTTGGTTCACACAAGGCTTAAAATGTTTCATAATTTTAGGTGAGATAATGGACCAGGAGCTCTTTTGGTAATCTCACACAGTTTATATAAAGACTTTCCAAAAAGTGCCTAAAAGTACTGATAGTTTGAACAAAGTACAAACTGAATGATGACGCACTTTAAATGTACTTTTCACTTATTTTACTGGATTTGAGTTACTGTGAACACATGTGCAACTAATACAAGTCCACACTATAGACCACAGAAAAGAGATAAGAATCATAAAAACAAAAAGGAACCACACAAATAGACTTTTATTATTATTACTATTATTATATTTATTATGTGAAATGTAATGAACTGAAATAATTAAAACCTTTAGTGCTGTATACAGCCAAAAACAGACTGTTGAGATTGTGTCAAATAATTATAAATATACAAGTATCATTCAATTTAAGAAAATGTACAGAGATTAAAGGACAGGTTCAAAATTAAAGCAACAGTCAGGAGCCCAAATGAAGAGTGAAACCTGTTTTTCTTGCTGTAATCATTCCTCCTGTTCATACTGACCATTAGAAGATCCCTTCATAATGCACTTACAATGGAAGTGATGGGGGACAAAATCCACAGTCCTCCTTCTGTGCAAACATGGATTTCAAAGTTTATCTGAAGCTAATATGAAGCTTCAGCGTCCAAATGAGTCAAATCAAGTAGATATCTTTCAACGTTACAGTCTTTTTAGTGCCAAAGTCCCTCTTTTTGTTACTATACTTCCACCGCAGCTCAACAGGGAAACACTGTCCGAGGAAACACAAAGAGGGAATTTGATGCTAAAAAGACTGTAAATGTGGCAGATATCCACTTGATATGACTAACTCAGACTGCTGAAGCCTCATATAAGCTTCACATCTACTTTTAAATGACTGTGTGGACACACTGTGGATTTTGGCCTCCATCACTTCCATTAAAGCACATTTGAAGGGGATCTTTTAATATCCAGTATGAACAGGAGGAATGATTACAGCGAGGAAAACCTCTTTCACTGTTCATATGGACACCTGACTGCTGTTTAAAGACACACTTGAAAAACAATGAACATATCCTTTAAATAATTAGAGGCTATGAACCGGATGAGTAATGGTTCTGTTTATTCAGCTGTCAGTGTGTGTGTGTGTGTGTGTGTGTTTATCTTATAGCAAATGTTGTTAAGCATATTGTAAAATCTTAGAAAAATATAAGGTTTTTTTGATCATGTGATGTGTATTAGTTGGTTATATATTACAGCTTATATTTTATGTGAAATGTGGTGTTTTAAGTATACACCTAAGTGATGGGGAATAAAAAAATAATGAATAACAACTTACATTTGTCATCTCAACCCTGAATTCTGGTTAAACTGATTATAAAATGTCTTTAATTGTGCTTCATGCATGTAAAAACATTCACACTAAAAGCAAAAAAGTATAAAAAATAAATGAGGTAAGAAAAGTCCACGCCAGATTTGTCCTTAAAACCTTTAAATCTGCTCCTGCTTCAGCTGCTGCTGCCTGTTAAATATCTTATCTCACCATTTCCATTCACACTTGGTGGTTTCCATTGAAGTAGGGAATCCATTCCCATACTGTGCTATTGTGTCATTGTGCTAGATGAATATAAATTGCATCAATTTCCAGTGATAAATGCAGAGACATTGTGCTGTGGATGCAGCATTAGTGAATAATTGGGAGGAAATGTCAGGGACACATTACAATATGCAGCAGTATACTAATGTGTTTATGTCTTTGTATTCTGCCGGAGGCTGGATGCTGTTTCACACTGATGGTGTGATACCAGAAAACACAGCCCGGGCTCCTAAAATATCAGGACATGAACAGTTTTTCATGCTGCTGTAGATTTTCCTTTTGGGTTTGGGTGGACATCATTACGCTGACTGTCAGATGATTGACAGCTTCCTCCTTCACTCAGACATCAATATACCTTCTTTCTACACCTGATTGGACAAAAACATCACTCTCTGGACTGTAATTGGTCTAATTTTACACTGAAACTGAAAGTTTAAACTTCAGTACATACGGCAGCTTCTATATGTAGTCTGACATGTTATTCTAAACCTCACTTGAATTGTTTTTTTGATGTGTGTGTGGGAGTAAAAAGTGATAACCCTTAATCATGGCTTTGCAATTATCACAGTGAGAAGTGGGGAAATGTCCCTGCTGGGAGGGAGGTCCAGAGAGGTTTTAGGCTTTACACTGAAACTGGTCTTTACCAACATCACTGTGTGAGCGTGTGACCGTTCTAACTTTCATTTAAAGGAGCTCTGTGCAGTTTCTTGTAAACAAACCAAAGTTATATTTACATTTTTGAGTTATTTACCAAAACGCATTGTGTGTATCTTTGATATCTAACAAAAGTGTTGAATGTATTTCCTTTCTCATAAAAGCCAATTTTTATTTAACTGAAATCCTGCATTGTTTATATACATGTTTACTAGCTTGCAGTCTTCTTCGCTGCATTTGCTGCATTTGCTGCATTTCTTCATTACAATCACCTGCAGATCATTGGAAAGGTGTGAAACCACTGGCAGGAATGTATTTATAGAGTGTGTCCTCATGTGCGTGGTGCACAAGACAAAGAAACGAGGAGGGGGGGGGGTCTGTGTGTAGCAGGCAGAGTTAAAAACCAATAAAAACATACAAATTCATGCACCTTCATCTGTGTCCACTTTAAAACACATCAAGCTTTACTACCTCAAGTTTTTTCTTGTTTTTGTGTGTGTCCTTTTGTTCATATCTGGTTTTATTATTTATTTTGTCTCTGACCGAAGTTCATTAGTTCTTTTGATATCATTACCTACAACAGGAAGCTTTCACTGCTATTATTTACAGAAGATATTTGATGCATATGTGACAAATAAAAGCATTGAACCTTGAACCTTATACAGAAAAGAGAGTTTTATTTCTATACTATATTATTAAGGCTAATTAAAAACACTCATTGTGAAAAAAAAATTTAATAATTTCTAAAACCATCCATTCTCGAATACTTGAGGGGGCACGACGCCTCTGTATGCAGAAGTGCTCTCCAACGCCTGGAAACACACTTTGATGTGGAAAATTAGTGGAGTTCCCTTTTAACAATGAACCTCATCATTAATCAAATTACCAAGAGACAAGTGTAACACTGTGGACCTGGAGTTTTTGGGTCTGGGTTCCCAGGACAGTTCCCCAGTTTATCTGGTCACATTATGTTTTTTTTTATTACAGCTGGTTCCCTGCACGGTTCAACACTGAGTCCACATGATCAACTTTACCAACACACTGCTGCACACAGCAGCTCATTTTACACACAAAAGCAAATCCTTCCAGCCGACACCAACACAACAACTCATGTGTCAATCAGACACACTGAGATAAAAACACTAACAACAGGCAGCACATGAGGATCGTTCTTGTTTTATTGTGTATATTCTAGTTTTCTACAGGAACCAGTCAGAGAAATGCAGCAGGAAAGCTTTCAGTGGGCTTTATTTCTGACACCACGTCTTGTTTTTTTGGTTGAATATAGATGTATTTCAGTGTGGTTATGATTTGGCAGACTGCTGTCCGTATGAATACATGTTAGTGTTTGAACATAAACTTTCTGTCCTCCATATTTTAGGTCTGTCTATATTCAAAGGGCCGAGGTTTCTGCTTGAAGTAACTTCTGTGACCGACTCCCCGCTGTCCACGCTGCACTCACAGGGATTAAAACCATTAACACAATTTATATCAAACATCCACCATGAGGCCAATCACCCCCCCCACTTATTCCACCACCACCACCCTCCCCTCTCTTTACTCCATCCCTCCATCCCTCCCTGTGTCCACAGATAATCTAATTGAGGCCGTGGCTGTGGGCTGCAGATCGTTACGGCTCGGATGCTTCTGAATGCAGTGAAATCAGAGCCTCATTAGAATAAAATGGATTGACATTCCAGTGGAAAAAAAATAAAATAAATTAAAAAAATTAAAGAAAGAGGAGGTAGCTGCGGGGGCGGGGTGGTGGTTTGTGTGGAACAAATCAGCTTTGATTGGGTGGAAGGTCAGTGAACTGTTGGAGAGTGTTAGCCAACAGTCCTCCACTCTTCAATCTGTCCGACAGGAACAGACAGGCCTTCATGTTATAGGTGGGTGGGGCGGGGGAGGGTGGAGGATGCTCCAGGGTACGGGTGGGGGTGGGTGGATTTTGGGGGGGGGGGGGTCACGCATGAAATAAACCAAATGAACTAAGAGATCTGAGAGCCGCTCATTAAAATTAAAGCACTCATTAAAGCTAATTGCCAATTTAAGGAATCTGGAGAATCTATCCGACTCGCTCCCCGCTCTCGATCTCACCGCCTGTCAATCAGCAGGCGGTAGGACCCCACCCCCCCTCTATCAACAACACCCCACCCCTCCTCTTCATCATCTTCGCTTCTTGCAAACAAACTCTGAAGTTCAATATGCAAAAAATGTCTGTAAATATCTTTTATTTTAGGGCTGCAACTAACTATTATTTTCATCATAGATTAATTTGTTGATTGTTTTCTTTATTAATCAATTAATTGGGCCATAAAATGTCAGAAAATTGTAAAGAATGTCCATCGCAGTTTTCTAGAGTATAAGGTGATGCCTTTAAATGTCTTGTTTTGTCGAACCAACAGGCCAAAATCCAAAAATATTCAGTTTATTTTCACATAAGAGAAAAAGAAAAGCAGCAACTCCTCACAACTGAGAAGCTGAAACTGAGTAATGTTTGCTATTTTGCAAGGTTGAAGACTAAAGGAGACAGAGATTTTTCTGTCAGGGCATCACTATTATGGAACGACCTGCCGAGAATATCAGACTTGCAAATTCAGTGTCTTCTCTCAAAGGTGTTTTTAAACCTGTGCTGTTTAGAAAGAGACTCTGGTTGGTTTTCCTCCTTGGTATGATTCATTTGGGCAGATCTGAACACAGTAATCGTACTCCACACTGAGACCCTGTGTGGAGCACTCTCTTCTCCTCTGATTAATAGTATCTCAGGGAAACTTTCCCAGCAGGATGAGTGTGAACCTGTGATGTATCTTCAAAAAGTATTTTTCCAAAAACAGCTGTTGGAAAACGAGGGCCATCTTTAAATCAGGGTTGTCTTATATTCAGGACAATAGACTACTGTATGTTTCTGAAATTCAGAATCCAGACGACAAGATGATTTATTATATAAATGTGAAAAATGTTCCCATAATTAACCACAAAAATAGGATTTAGGGATTCCTGGATATTTTGAATCTGTGTGGTTGCTCTCAGCGGGTGTCACTCATGTTCGGTTTTGACAACTGCTGGATCTGAGCCACTCGCCATCAGCCATGGTGGACTTCTGTCCTTCCCTTCCTTCCCTCCTGCCCGGTGGAAACAGGTCAGCCCTCGCCTCCATCCCTCCTCCTGGCAGGAGTGGTGCCACCAGCCAGGAAGTGGCTCAACCAGCCAACACTGACATCCAAATCACCAGGAGGAGGTGGAGCAGGGGAGCATCCGCGGAAGAGTCATTAATTTCAGCAGAGTTCCTCCAGGCAAACTATCTGCTTACAGACACACAGAGGACACACATACAATATATACCACACACACACACACACACACACACATACCTGAGGCAGAGGCAGAATATCAATAGTGTGTGAAGCGGCAGCGGCGAAGGTGAAACACACCTTGGATCAGTTTAGCTTTCAGCGAAAACAAGCTGCCGGCTGGTTGTGAACAAGCATTCAAGCTCATGTCAGCGAGGTCAACCTGCAGGAACAAACCGGCGTTCACGTCTCCGTCAGCGCCGCCACCGCACATCGATCCACAACACACCATCGACGGGCTGCTGGAGGTCAAACCTGCCTTCAATTCAGTCAGATTTAAAAAAAAGAGAAACTTTACTCTGCAGTGAACTGAATACCTGCAGCTCAGATCACTGGTGTTTTCTGATGTATTTACAGGATGGATGTTTATGATGGATGGTTTGTGTACAGCTGCAGGACAGACTGTCATGAAATGTGCTGTGAATATTCATGACCCCCTGACTCCCCCTCCAGCACCAACATCAGGTCAGAATTTACACTTTAATCCTGGACAGAATATGTCAGAAAATACTGACAGGATTTTAATAAAATTGTTTTATGGAAATTCTTGGAGTTTTTTTGGTGACCCGCTGACCCTTCCTCTAGTGCCAGCATTTTTATTTGATATTTCTCATTTAAGTGACCTTTAACAAACACAATTTCCCAGAAACTCAAAATCATCACCGGTTAAATATACACATTTTCAATTTGTGGGTAAAAAAGTGAAAACAATGGAAATTCGAAAAAAAGTAGAGATATTGCAAAAAAGTGTTTCCTGTTGCCTGAAGAGTAAAAGTAGCTGTGTGGATAAAGTAAATATAAACAGTGAATACATGATGATGTACATGAAGCATGTGACTCACTGATAAGATGAAAACATCACATATATGTGGAGTGATGAGGAGACTGTAACGTTCCTCAAAGTAATACATGAAACAAACAGAAATGTCATGTGTGAGAGACCCCCAAACTATGAGAAAAAACATCCTCCCTCTTTTTCTCCTGCTCCATCTTTCAGTAAATGTGTGCAAACACGCCGTTTAGATTTGGCTCCCTTTATGACGTCATAAAGGGATCTGTTGAACATAGACCCTCCCCCTCCAGCCCTTCAGCAGGCTGATGGTCCGCCCACTGAAAAACCTACTGAATCAAATGTCAAAAAGAAATGGTCAAACTGCAGGATTTCCTTTGCATGGCAACGTTGTGTGATTAGTAGCAGCTAACTTGCTCAGACCATGAAGCTGTAGTGGCCCACTGGGCAGTGTGTGTGAAGTCAAGCCGAGGCTAATATTCTGATCCACAGCTACACTTAGTGTTACTGTAATACTAGTATCAGTGATGCTACTGCAGCTCAGTATGAATACTGTCAACACCCTCGTCTCTCCTGGTGCAGTTATACAATCTTGCATTGTATCACTGCCGGAAAGCCACAACCAGTTCTGGAGTGGGGTGTGGGGAGCGGCAAAAAACGTTGGCTGTGGTCCAGTATGATGCAGTATGGTCCAGTATGAACTAGTTATGATGTCAAGAAACCTGCAGGTACGTCCAGGTGTTACACTTAAGTTGAGCTCAAAGACACTTTCCTCCTTCAGCAGATGAACAAACTCTGCACATAAATCATTCTGCACAGAGAAGAGAACAACAACCAGCTGAACAACAAGAAGAAAAACACATTTCTGAGTGGAGGGCGAATTTAAATAAAAACACAAATAATGTCACTGGCATGATGCAAGTTACTCTGAAAATAACAAAATATGCAGATGCAGTGAATATTTTAAAAGTCTCTAAAAAGGAAGTGAAACAAAACACAACAAAAAAGACAAAGACTTAGGGTTCATTTCCTGCCAACTGTTCCAGTAGTGCACTCTCAACATTAGTGCACAGCATGAATCTTGGTGTTAGTATAAAAGTTGTAATTGAGACACAGTTTGGTCCTTAGTCTGGATTTAAAGATGGCGTCTGCTTTCAGTCTCCAGTGAGAAATGTAGTTTATTGGAGCTCCTGTGCTGGAATATGAACGGCATTCTGGGAGACAAGTCAGCAAAACCTCATTCTACACCTGCACCGTACAGGCCCTGCAGGTCTAATAGGCTTGGAGCGATATTAAAGTGTGTGTTTTGGGAACTTAATTACTCGTCGGCGTGTGAGAACGTACGATTTATAACGAGCTCCCAGCAGCTCTGCTTACCTTGGTGAGCTTTCCCTAAATTGGACGATTACTCACTCGGGCGCGTAAACATGACACGCAATAATTGGCACTTGCAGATTTTTACTTATTAGTATGATGTATCGATTCGGCTGGCCCCGCACAGACCGGCCACGACTGAAATCTATAACCACTGTTTCCTGTTTATTATCTGCGTCCAAAGGTCAGAGAGAGAGAGAGAGAGAGAGAGAGAGAGAGAGAGAGAGAGAGAGAGAGAGAGAGAGAGAGAGAGAGAGAGAGAGAGAGAGAGAGAGAGAGAGAGAGAGAGAGAGAAACCATAATTTGAGGTGTTTTCTGCACACTGTTTTCATTTTTTGGTAAAGTTTAAAGGAAAATCAGAGATTTCTTCTGAAGCATATTATACATGTTAGAAAATAATTGCTGAAAACATGAACAGACTGAACTATGTAGTACTGAGCTGTGAAGTTAGGCCGTTAAACTGCTTTTCACCATTTCTGTGTTTGGCATTTTTTGGGTGTGCCTAAAACGGCTGCACCATGACGTAGAGGGGTGACCCCCCCCCCACACACCCCATATAAGAACTAGAGCGCCTTGACTTGTGTGTGTAGTCTGTTGTTTGCTAATGACAGCATGCAATACTTTCATTGCAAGTTTAGCATTAGCATCCTGGTGTGTGCTGCATGTAGATGTAAACTCTGTGTTTCAGCTATTTACCTCATGATCGCTGTGATGAAAGATAAAGTTACCGCTGTGATAACTTTGCAGAGTAAAATCCGGCCTGAGTATTATAAACCACTGTGCAGTGTTTTGGCATCTCATATGCCTTTAACGTGCAGCTCCAACTTCACTTACTGGATTGTATTTCATTGTCTGTACCTCAGCAACACGCCCAAACCACTGCAGCCCCTTTGCATTGTTTATTTCTGTATGAATCCTCAGGCTATTCAAAAACATCATCATTTTGCATGTGAGTAGGAGACTTCGGATTTCGATGGAAACTGTGTCCCTCAGGTGCAAGAACAGGTGAGATTTGAACACTTGTGTATTTTTCTGTGACTTCCAGGTTTGACCTCCTTCATGCTCCTCAGGAGTCAGGTGCACCAGGATGATCTCCTGATCGATGGGACTTCCTGCTCTTTGTTTTGACAGGTAGACTGATATTCCTGTTACACCTGATCACCACAAACCATCACAGAGGGGGAAGCTGCTTCTTCTTCCTCTTTTTTTTTCTCTTCTTCACCTGCTCTGGCTGCGAGAGATGGATGAAGGGAAAGGAAGGAAGTGGTGATTAAATGTTAAATGATGGGGGGTGGGGGGTGAGGGTGGGTGCTCAAGCAGCAGGGATGGCTCACCTGTCACGACCCCCTCCGCCCCCGCCGCCATCCCCAGAAACGCCAGAAGGGACCGCCGGACAGCCTGATTCATGACCAGGCTGGCAGGAGGCTCTCAAAACAATTTAAGGATAAAATATCGTCATTTTTAAAGCCCCCGTCGCTCTCCTCTGCCCGTTTAAACAGCTGACACCACATTTTTCCTTCCACCTGCTGCAGCTTCGCTCTTCTTCTGTGGTTAAAGACTTCCTGCGCTTGGCTCTTGACCAGATCGCTTTGTCTTTTCTTGTCGCTGTGGCGCTGAGCTCAGGCTGTTTGTCATCAGAGAGGTTTACAGGGTTTAACAGACTGTTGCTAGAACAAGTGCAGTTATTGATGTCTGACATATGATTGTTTTTATTTTTTTCAGGGATTTTCTTGAATCCAAACATGACACTTGCCAAATATTTTTTTTCATGTTGAATATGAAATAATATTATTTATACTGAAAAAAAAGTAATAGTACTGCATCCATAAAAACATCGGGGATGCAGCCTTCTCTGCTTACGCACCTTAAATCTGGAACACTTGAGCAGATTAAAGAGGCGACCTTAGTGAGCCAAGTTAAAACTTACCTACAACAGAGACAGGAGCTAAAACGGCCTGTTTCAGACAGAGGCTGAACTGAGGGGCTGCATAAAGGGCCAGTATAAGATAAATAAGGAGTTTTTAACTGGAAATCATACAAAGATATTCCAGTAGAGCCCCAGAATATAAATATAGAGCTGGAAATGTGCAGAATATGTCCTCTTTAAGTTCTGCTTTTTGTTTTGCAATTTTAAAAGAAGTTTAAACTTCCTGTCTGACCGTCTCATTGACATTCTGAAGCCAAACATAATGAAGTTGTCCTCTAGCAGAGTTTCAGGACACTAAAAGCTGATAACTCCATCGCTGCACAGCATTCCTGCTTTGCTTAACTTTAATCCACAGAAAGACATAAAATAAATAATGCAAATAGACGCTCCTGTGGTGACGGATCAGTTATTCATGTGCTGCCGGCTTAGTTTTGCCTCAAACGAGGACATGAGTGGAAATATTTCAGCTTCTTGATTAGAAAAAGTTCATATGGACGGACTTTAATTTGATAATTCGATGACATGAGGGATCTTTATTAGTTCACATTTTATTTCCTGAATATTCAGCACACTAGTCTGCTCAAACAGGAAATGAATGAATGTTTCCAACGACAAATCAGAGACACACAACAAAGGATATGGATGTGGGGTGTTGAGCAAGTAATGGGCCTCTCCAGCTTTCCATTTTAATGAGAAAAAGGAAAATAGCCATTCAAGTCATGAAAAAATGATTCTTATTGTCATGTAAATGTGGTTGTAACAGAGAGAAAAACATTTATTGGACAAATTCTGCCATTTCTTCAAGGTTATAATATAATCCTGTCTGGATTAAAGCTGCAGAGTTTGATGCTGGATTCACCCAGAAAGACAAATAATGGAGAAAATGGAAAATGGAAAGACAAATTAATAAATAAAACATTTTTACATCTCCTCAGGCAATACAATTACATAAAAATAAAGCCCATATTTATATAAAAAGGATTTATGAATTTTAAAATGACAATTATATATCATGAAATGTCAATCTCAAACTCATAAAGTAAACTAAAGACCTGAAACTGAAAATAGAAGAGTTTGGATGGAAATGTTAAAAAATGAAGCTTAAAACTAGATTCACTAGACAACAAACAAATTAAGAATGTAAATTATTTTGTTTTAGTAGTTTTTTTACAGCAGGAAAACAGGCTGATATTTTCAGTTACAATGCTGAATTTTAATCAATAACTGATTCATTGTGTTTTCATTAAAGTTTCCATCAACAACATCTATGTGAAAACATTCAAGAGTGACGTTTTCTAATTTCTTAATGAATTAGTTTGTCTTTTCTGCTCCACTTGGATCTGTTTTTTTTTTAAAGTAGTGTACGTGTCATGGACACTACTTTATCTGTTCCATTGTGGAATTGTTGAGGGCGTTTTATAGTGGATATATTTCCACACTCAGCAATCGGACACTCAAATAAAATGGCGGAGGGTAAATGTGGAGCACTATATAATAAACAGGAAGTGATGTCATTCAGCGTTTCTTTCATCCGTCTTTGTAAAAAAATGAAGCGTGTTCCTGGAGTTTACTTTCTAAGAACTCGTCTCCACGACAGCAGCTGCTGTCAGAAGCTGTAACCTTCATGCCTTTTGTGTATGTATTTATTCATTTCAACATGCCAAATAATTCCATAATTATGAAATAAATAATTCCATAATTATGGAAAGTTTGGGGTTTTTTCCAAAAATACAAACACAAAACAAGACCCCACAAACTCGTCTAACAAGCACCTTAGCAGACAATCAAATATACAAATATATTTTAACAAAGTTAAACAACAATTACTTTGTGAGCAAAGAAAAAAAAACACAGCTTCCAAGAATATGTGTTTTATTTAATGTTTATTTGTATGTAAATATATAGCTAGTCTGCAATTACCAGCACAGGTACACATGTCAGTACAATGGGTCCAAACAGGGCACAAATAAAAACACAAAAGATTAAAACTAAATTAAAAAAAATATAGATTAATAAGTAAGCAATTCCAAAAAAGTGGGTTTTTAAAATGGGTCTCATACAGGAAGTGATATACAAACAAATTTCAACTTATTTCTGTTTGTATCCACAATTTGTTCTTATTTTATTAGTTCCCACTGATGTCTGGGATTCACCAAGGTTTTCCTTTTTTGCTCTTCTGAGAGTCTTTATCTGAACATATGAACAACACTTCATACCGCTGAGTAAGGATTTTGTTTCACGGCTGGATTTTTACTTATATGCGTTATAACAACCGTCAGTTGAGGTTTTCGGACTACTTGAACAGAACCTGGAAGTTCTGGTTTCACTCTGGCTTTCTAAATCTGATTTATATGTTTAAAACATAAATTTAAGGATCAGACGCTGAAGATCACAGACATGGCTCCAGTTTCTACGCTGGCTCACAATGTCAGTAGAAAGGTCATGTGATATCGTAGAGATTTGTGTAGTGTGACACAACATCACTACAATTAAAGCAGAAGGGTTGATGCCCTCCTCACACACACCTGCCCAGCACACCTGATCGTAACCTGACCTCCTAACCCGACAGAACAGCTGGCAAATCAATGCTGACAAAAGATGTTTCATTGAACAGATTTTGGAAAATGTGTCTAAACATGGTGTTAAATACATAATTAAAAGGCACAGTAAACAGAATATGTTAGTAATACACTTTTTGAAATGGATAGCAGCATCATACGTAGCAATTCAGCAGAGACCCCCTGTGAAACTATATGACAGCCGGGCTAATTAACTATTTTATTTAGACTACACACACATAAACAGACAGAAAATAGACTAATTACAGTGATTATTCACTGTGAATCATGTGTAATGTATTCACTTTCTTTATTTTGTTCAAAGGAAAGAAACCAAACAGTTTTTTAGCTGCTGCCTCCACATGATAAGCAGTCTGAGCTGCAGTTACAGCTCAGCTCCTCGATGATCCGACATCATGACATTTATCTGCTGTGTTTACTGTATTTTAATGACACATGAAGACCAATACTTTCTGTGGAAACACAGACATGCTTCCTTAGCAACAAGTCCTCCAACTTAAAGGACAAAATATGTTGTTGGTCCATGAACGGCACAGAAAATGTTCAAGTCTGATGTTACCTTGGTACCTTGCTGGCTACTTAAAACTACAATACTGTCATCTGTGCGCCAGTCAAATCATAAACATGGATGACATGGATGTGCCGGCATTCGGTTACGATAAGTTCCTTCCAGTTTGGCTTGATTAGAAGATTCTCTGTAATCAAATTTGAAACTTCCTCGTCTCTCCATTGACCGCCATGGCTGTTGTTGCTCACCACCATGTTTATTGTTACCGGGCTGTGAGGCGCCGACACTGAATGATGACGACAGGCGATATGTGCAGAGAAATGAGACATTAAAAAAAACCTACATGGAGTCTGGTCTGAGCGTTCTGACAGCGGGCGAACAGCCAGAGATCAGATATGAATCAGATCTAGAAACACATATGCAAGTGGCCCAGATCTGATTTGAAAAAATCTGATGTGGTTTGTTCACACTTGAGTCTCTTGGAGGCAAACAGTATACAGTATACAACAGTATTAACCATAAAAAACTGAGGGAAAAAACACAACTATTGTAGTGAGGCGCTGGCTTGCTTGCAGACAGACAAAAGGTAGAGAAGACGCACACACAGAAAAAGATCAATACAGCTGGTGTTTATATCAGCTGGGACAGGTGCCACAAATCAGGACAATCAATCAAATCAACCAATCTTAGGGAAGCCTGAGGTCCAACACAAGTCCATTCAAAACAAGAGACCAACCAGTACAAACCAGAAAACATATTCAAGAGAAACAGAAGTCAAAACTATCCTAATGTTTAAAACATGTTCCTTCATCATGGAGAGTTTGAAGAGTCACATTAGTTTATAAACGGCTCCAAAGACTAATAACAGTGATCATGTTTTCAGTCTCTGGATAGTAGTTCTGTATAAGGCAGACGCCACTGAGCATGTGCTCTTTGTGACGGGGGATCCCACAGCACAGTGGACTAATCTTGGTGGTGGAAGCAGCTCAACTGTGTTTGCATAGCAGAGAGAATACTAACAGCAAAGGCCGATAACAAGCTGCTGTGATGGAGGTTTGAGCAGCCACATGTAGCGGTGCTGCCCCAACACATCCACCCTCCACAGCTGCCCGCCACCCGCCGCGAGGCCAGAGGAGGAGATGGCTTTCAGAGAGCTCCTTCATGTCAGCAAACTCACATCAAAGAGCTGCTGAAAGGCATGCTGGGAGAGCAAAGGACACACACACACACACACACACACACAAACATACAGAGCATACAGGCATGTGTTAGTACATCCTGTAGGTTACAGTGTCATGTAGTAGCAGCTGCAGCACACACACACACACACACACACACTCTTTCTGCAGTGAAAGTGCTGCCTGCAGCTGTGTCATGGTCACTCTGGTTCACTGGATTTTCCTCACCCCCCCTCACACTCCGCAGGGGAGGCTCATTAGATCAGATCGTGCAGCGTTCAGTCTGTCCGTCACCAGACTCTGACAGGCTGAGTGGGCGGACTGCTGTCAGCCATTTTATACCACAACTGGAGGGAGCGTAGTGAGAGAATTAGTCCTACAAACAAAAACAAACTGTTGGTTTACTCATGAGATGGTCACAGACATTTCACACTCGTCTCACGCAGAGTTTTAAAATGGAATTTTTAGTCTAATTGCAATAAATATAGAGAAATAAATTAGGTTAGTCTATAATGTACAGCAAATTGGACAAATTGACTTTGAATGTAGCTTAAAAGTAGATCGATTAATCTAATTAAAAGTAGGTTGAATAATCAACTGCCAGAAAATTAACCAGAAACATTTCTGATAATCAAACATGACAATAATTAAGTGGTTCCAGCCTCTCACATGTTAATGTTTTCAGATTTTCAAGTGTTCTATGATAATAAACTGAATATCTTTGATATTATTGATTCCATGCTGTATAACAATCTATAATACAGTGAGTGTTGTGCAGTATGGGATCAGTATATGGTACAATCTCTGTTTGCATATCTGCTCAAAGATTGTAGGTCAAATACTGAGTCAAGTTTTCAAACTGTGTATACTAAAATAATATGTTATATGAAGAATATCAGCTTTTTCAAACAGAACTCTTTTGTTCCTCAGTCATACTGTTAAGTCAGAGTCTGTGTTCTCAGTAGGCCTCAGTGTACCTGTGTAGACTGAGCACTGAATGTGAAACTGAGCAATTAAATTGATCACACTGCAGCTACTTACTCATAATGTCTGATGTTATATATTTTTGTAGTGTTTGTTTTGTTGTTTAGTTTAATGTTGTGTTTTGTTATGTAAGACACATTTTAGAAAAGTATTGTGATAATAAAGTGAAATCAAATCCAGTCTTTGGTTTTTCACTGTTTTCAGATGATTCATTAATAAAGTAATTAAGAGATTCAATGATGAAAATAATTGTTAGTAGCCGTACAACAAGACCTGATAGAAAGCAGGATTGTCAACCTATCGGACATATATGATCTTAAAGCTCCACACATCAACATGTTTTATATTAATGACTGATCAGGTAACTAATGTGAAAGTAATCACTCCTGACTCTTCAACTCTACGGAGGTTTTTAGCCTCTTTTAGCTCATTTTTGGTTTTGGTTTTACAGCATATTTATTGGGTGTCTCAGCGCTCTGCAGCACACTACCAGCCGAGCACCAAACAGCAGATAAAGTTAGAGACTAGCTAACACCTGCAGTCACTACAGTCACGTAAGCTCGGGGATACACATATAGGTCTTTATATAGCTTATAACTTAACAGTTTACAGGACTGTAATGACTCAAGACAGCTTTTTATATACTTTACTTTTTGACTCAGAATATCAGCTATGTGCACGTTGTAATCACTTCAAGGTGTGGATATTCTTAATTAATCCAATTATTCCATTCATCGCCCATGCCTTAGTTGTTAACATGTTAAGTATGACCATAATAAGACTGTCCTCCCAATAAAAATGACATAATCAGTCAACATAGTTTTACATTCAAGTGACAGCGCCCTCTAGTGGTTGTAGTAATGATGACGGAGCAAAGGAAGAAATCAAGTAACATTATTATAGAGCGTCAAAGTCCATGTAGGGAAGAGGTCGGGGCGGGTGGATCAACAAAAGATCAAACTTTAACACCAGAGATTGCTGTTCACTTCCTGTTTTCAACTGTAAGTCAACATTTTTTTTTCAGTTTTATCCTGGTTGAGCTGTAAAAAGTTTTGTGACATCCAGACATTAATATCTAAAATACATTTAAAAAGGGAATTAATTGGTCCCATGTCAGGAGACACAGCCACATAAAGTTGTGTGTCATCGGCATATCTATGGAAAGCGATGCTGTGTCTCCTGATGACATCACTGAGGGGTAACATAGATTAAAAAGAAGTGGCCCTAAAATTGATCCTTGGGGAACCCCGCAGGTTATTTTGGAGGTTTTGGAGAAGCAACCCTTTGCTAGAAAGAAAAGAGGAAAACCAGATAAAAACAGTTCCCGACAATCCAATGTGATCCCTCAGTTTATTTAAAAGAATTTTGTGATCAACTGTATCAAAAGCAGCGCTCAGATCGAGTAGTACCAACACTGACGGTTTATTGGCATCTAGACGTGTCCTGATATCATTGACTACTTTTACTGAGGCTGATTCAGTGCTATGATTAGCCCAAAAAACAACTTTTCCAACTTTTTGATTGAGTTAAAATTGTTTAATTGAATATACACCAGTTCTTTGTTTTTCACTTAAAAATGGAAGATTGGAGATCGGTCTGTAGTTGCTGGGTTTCGAGGAATCGAGGCTTCACGAGTGCAGTCTTGAAAGCTGTGGGATATATGCCTCGTTACATAGAGTGATTAAAAGTTGTAAGGACCTCCTCAGACACTGAATTAAAATCACTTTTAAAAAAGCAGGTTGGGATCGGGTCAAAGGTGCATGTGGAGGATTTCAGTGTTGTTAGCACTTCCCTGAGCATTTCAGCGGTAACCAGGCTACAGCTGTCCAGCAGGGCTTCACACTGTATGCTGGATGCTTCTTCAGTTGTTATGGCATTGTGTACTAGACAGGATGTTGGCTGTCTTCTCTTTGAAGTTGTCTGCAAATTCATCACATTTAGAAGCAATAAGATGATTGCTATGGTCTGTAACAGGGTTAATGAGGTGCTCAATTGTGTTAAAAGAGCATTCTGGGTAGCTCATGTTATCAGGGTAGAAAAAATAAAATTGCTTTGCAGTCCAAATTTCTGTATTATAAATTTTTAATTTTTCTGATAAAATCTCTTCATGCACATGTAACTTAGTTTTGCACCATCTGCGCTCTGCGATCCGACAGTCCCTCTTTAATTTAGTGGCTTCATAATTCTTCCATGACATGCTCCTCTTTTTAATTGTTTTTCTAATTTTAAGTGGTGCAACAGCATCGAGGGCTGTAGCCAACTTATTGTTAAATGCATTAAGAAGTTTGAGGTTACTTCAGGAGTAAGACAACTTTTTTTTTTTACCACTTGCTCTATAGAAGTTGGCAGTCTACAATAAAAGTCATTAAAAAAATATACAGTGGTGGTCTGAGAGAGCCACATCAACAACAGGAGAAACATTTATGTTCAGTCCATATGAAGTTAGCAGTTACCAGTGTGACCAAGATTATGAGTTGGCTCATTCTTCTGGTGTGTAATGGGCGTCACAGACTCACAGTTATCTTGCTCGTCTTGTTAAAAACTCTGCTGTGTCATCCCAGCAGGATTCTGGGGGTCAAAGGTTATGAAATTCTGCAACACACAGAATGAAAGTTCAATTGAGAAAAACTCCAACTCCAATGATGCATTGGTTGTTATTTTCCTCCAGCAGCAGATCTGACTGACTGTGTGTGTGTAATTATGAAAGGAAGTCAGTCAGTACTAACAGAGATTTAAAGCTAATGAGAAGACAAATGGAGCGGAGGTGATTTTTTTTTTCTCCCCCAAGCATAATCAAAACATGCAGGAATGTCGACTCATTACCCACATATAATTACCAAGTCATACTTATGTGTAATGGGAAACTTTGGTTAGTGTTTTTTTTCTTTCTCTCTAAACCATATTCAACATCCGTTTGATTTTCACTTTCAGAATGATTAGCTTTTTTTTCTCTCCCTGCTCTGAATTGTATTCTGCCATTAGTCTAATAATACATAATTGCATTTTAAAGAGGTGATAGATTATAAATTCACATAATGAGGACTGCCACTTCATTTATGGTATAAATCTCTGTCAGCATAATGTGTGTCCTTAATAATGCTTGTTCACAGCCTGCTGAATTAATTAAAATCAATTGAACCTGTCCTATAAATCAAGGTAATAAATTATTAAATTATATTGTGTCACTTCATGTCGACAAAAACGACTATTTATCAAGTGTTTGTTAACGCAGCTCGACACCAGAGGTGGAGGAAGTGCTACGATCAATGAACGTGAACGTGGTAAAGTGAGTTGATTTGTTTCTCAAAACAATAACCGATTACCCATGATTCCAAGTAAAAGATATTAATAAAGCAGTTTATGCTTTATTATCCTTCTGAAATATGTAGTTACACTTTACTTACTGTGTGTCAGTTATGGTTACAGGAAGTAAACAAAAGTCTACCAGCATGTATGTATGTTGTATCATGACGGTACAGAAAGTATTTCAATCAATATGCAAAACAATTAATACTAACAAGAACAGTAAATAGTCTAAGTAGTCTCTCTCGATGGGCAGCACAGACTGGTGTCCACAGGCTGAGCCCTAAAGTAATCAGTATTTAATGATTTTAAATACGGTCCAATAGATTCATTTTAACATAAATTTACCATTCATTTTTAAACATTTTTTATTTAGTCATTTATTTATTAATATATATATATATATATATATATATATATATATATTTATCTTAATTACTTCTTTTAACGCTTTGCTTTTTATTTTATTATTTTTCTTTCCTTCTTTCATTTCTGTTGCAGCAGCAGAATCAGTAAATCTTCCCTCAGTTGTTTGAATCCAGCTCAGTCAGTTTCTTATGAGCCATAAGCAGACCGAACGGCTCCGACACAAGACACTCTTTCATCCCTTTTCTGGATCAAATCAATGTGGTGGTAATAACATCAGTATAATGTGTGTCAATGTGATGCATTAAGCTACCTCTCGCTGTGACAAACCGCCAGGTACGATCACAGGTGGCATCCCAGAAACCCCTGCAGGCAGAGAGTGAACTGATATAGCCCTAATCTGGTTTTCGCGGCATTATTGGATATTGAAAACTCAATATCAGGTGTACAGTGTGCTTCCTGCTAAGTGTCAAAGATCAGCTGGCCATTTACACCTCGGAGGTAGCCATTGACCTGCGTTAATGTACAGGAAGTGAATTTATCAAAAGCAGGAAGAGAAAAAAAGTGGGAGAAAGCCCCGACGGGCAGGGATAAGTTGATTTGTGTAGCAGGATTGATTACAGTGTAATGTCTGTTTCTCTGCTGAACGCATTAATGTCCTGAGCTCCTCAAGTGGCTCAGCTTCCAGACAAGCACTTGTGTATTGATTTATTACGTTGTCTCGGTCTAATTACAGGGGAGGGAGGGTGGCTGCATGAAGGAAAGGAGGAAGAAGCAGCTCTGAGAACAGAGCTCACCTCCACAACTTGGTTCTGTTGACTGTGAACAGATGAAACCACAGGAAGGAAAACACATCAGGAAGTGTTGTCATTAAAGGAGCAGTCTGACATTTTGCTAAATCCTCTATCTTAAAGGGCAGGTTCACAATTTTTCCAGGTCAGGTGTCCATATAAACAGTGAAAGAGGTTTTCCTCGCTGTAATCATTCCTCCTGTTCATACTGGATATTAAAAGATCCCCTTCAAATGTGCTTTAATGGAAGTGATGGAGGCCAAAATCCACAGTGTGTCCACACAGTCATTTAAAAGTAGATGTGAAGCTTATATGAGGCTTCAGCAGTCTGAGTTAGTCATATCAAGTGGATGTTTAGCGTAGCTTAGCACAAAGACTGAAAGCCTTTTAGTTCTGCTGTGTTTCTGTTAGGGTTAGGGTTAAAGTAGTGTAAGCATAAAGTTTTAGGGTGTTTTCCATTCTGCTAATTATGTTTCCTCTCGTCCTCGCTCCTCCGTCCTCCAGCCTGTGATGATCGCGGTCTGCCGTCATCGAGGATGTTCAAATCCCTAAAATGTGTCTTGGTGGAGCTTTGAGAATGGAACCACAGATATAGAATTGCAACAATTAGTCGATTAATATATTAGTCGATTAACAGAAAATTAATCAGCAAATATTTTGATAATCAAATAATCGTTTTTGTATTTTTTTTTTTAGAAAAAATGCCAAACATTAGCTGACATGATAGTAAACAGATTATTTTTGGGATCTGGGCTATTGATTAGACAAAACAAAACATATGAAGATGTCAGCTTTGACTCTTGACAATTAATCAATTAATCAATCGAGTTTTTTAGTGGATGGCAACACCCCATTGATTAAATGTCTTTATTGATTGATCAGCTGATCTGATGGGACAGTAAAAAGAACAGTTGGGTTTTAGTGAAAACAGCTTTATTGCATTATTAATAATATTACATTATTGTAATACTGTGGATTAATCAAACAAACGAAGCAGCACCAACGGCGGCTCTAACATCATCACATTTACTTATAAAATAAAAATGTTATGGGTGTAGAATTTGAATCACAAATGAATCATGAAAACATTCTTGTAATGTTTTTTTTCCATAAGCCAAAAGCCTTTTTCTTTCTTTCATTGTTATTCTTTTAATATCAGCCTACGTCCAAAAAGGAGATAATCAAGGACTTACTGTACCTGCACTCTTTCACAAACTAATTAGATTTTATATGAACATTTATAGCTGTTTTTATTGCTCCCTCACCTCCGTTCTGTTCTTTCAGTACTAGCATATCTTAATTGTTTAGATCCATAATTGGTATTGACGAAGCAGTTATCAATTTATAAACTGTAAATATTTCTTAATTATTTCTACACGACAGCTTCTCACTTGACAGTTGAGAAGCTGCATGTCATGAGTAATTGGTGTCTCGTCAAAATCATGCGAAGATGAGCGACGACGTCCTGTTTGGTGAAATAATTTCCTCCATCCTCGAAACTGTAATAGTCTGTAATAGACGTGGACGCTCAGCGGGACAAAGCCAAAAGTCCCCCCAGGGGGACGCTGCAGAGTTGAAGGTGCGTGAGGTGAAGAAGAGTCAAAAATCCTGAGTCATAACTCTGAACACAGACATGAAACACATATTGATGTCATTCAGTGTGACTCACACATCCCGAGGGTATCATTATCTCCTTAGCCGGTAAACCTCCATAAATCCACTTAGAAACCAGAGAAAAAAGAGGCTTCAGAGCTGAGAATCATCACATTTTTAAGTTTTCTTCAGTATCACAGTTGTCTGAACATCATGTTACACTGCAGACAGGAGCTGCTAACAGCTGATCCTGCTACAGCCCATTTGATGAACTTTAATGGGGTCTTGCTCTCCTGATGGTTTTATTTTTTTCTGTCATATTGGTTCCCAAACAGGCCTACATGTTGGTGTTAGCATGTTTCCATCTGTCAGAGATCCACTGCAGAGATCCACTTTAAAATACACCAAACAAGTTATGTTTGTAAGCATCTTCTATGATATTTAGTTTTCATTTTACTATTTACTCATATTAATTATTTATATTTTATTATTGATCATTATCACGGGAAAAGACAAAAAACTAATTAGTGTATTCTAACAGGTATCACATTCACTGCAGTGTTTGAATCTCTTCAGGGGATTTGTAAATAAGAAGATATTCTTTATTCTATAAGAAAAGGATGTAATAACAGCTGTGTTGATGAGTGAAAGTCAGATTTTTCTGTCTCTTAGGTGTCGGAGTCCAGAGAGAAAGACGGCAACAAGCATCTAATTAAACGCTGATGCTAATACAGTTTTGCACAGTGGAGGATTAGCTGCCCAGAGCTTTGCTCACAGATGCACCGTCATGGATGAGCTGCTTTGACGGACGTGTGGAGCAAGAACTGTGGACTCTGAACATGTATGTTCATGTACAACACATGCACACACACACACACACACACACACACATACTGTATATAAGGGCCTTCACAGTTTTCTCATTTATCTGCTGGCAGCCAGCCGTGACTCAAAAACGACTCACTCATTCCTCCATACTGCATCAGGATCTTCCCTCACTGCAATAATGTCTAATTTAATTCAAATAATCTGTCAGTTATTTTCCCAATTAATCAATTAAACATTTAGTCTATAAAATCAATCAAACATAGTGAAAAATACAGTAATTTAGATATTCAGTTTACAATAATATAAACAACAACAAAAAAAATCCATACCTTGGAAAAGCTGGAACCAGAGAGCTTTTGGTGTTCTTGCTGATTAATAACGGAAATTATTAATCAATTTTCAAAATTGTTGATTGATACAGCGCGTACAGATAGACAACAGTTGCAATTCTAGCGTCATTGTTTACGTTCTTGCTTGTGTACTTTGCGTATCAATGTGATCTCCTGAGATGGCGACTTAAAGGACTTTTCATGTCATGTCTACACATTTTAAGCTTTTCACGTGTCATTTAATGTGGTTGGTTAGGTTTCGGCACAAAAACCACCTGGTTAGAGTTAGGGACAGATCATGGTTTGGATTAAAATCATCAGTAAAATGCAGTAAAAATGCTTTAGCAACTTTCTGCCAACTAACTATCTAGCCAACCACCCAACCCGCCTCCTCCAAGCCAAGTCACACTATACTGTCATCTGAAATGTGTCACTTCCCCTGTTACTCAAACATAACTATAATTTGCTTCTAGCGACTGAATTTATGACCTAAATGGCGTGAAAATGACTTAAGACATTGGCGTGTTGTTTATACATCATTTGTTGATCTTAAAGTAAACACACTGTTTGGTCCATTTCTTACACTTTTTGGTGGTGAATAAAACAAACCCAACCAACAAAGTCATTTCATTTTTGGTTTTCGTCTTTTCATGAGACTTGCTGACGATAAGAAAAAGGTGGTTTGGGCACTTGTTTAGGATGCCTCCTGGACGCCTCCCTCTGGAGGTGTTCCAGGCACGTCCAACTGGTAGGAGACCCTGGGGCAGACCCAGAACACGCTGCAGGGACTACATATCTCTGCTGGCCTGGGAACGCCTTGGGATCCCCCAGGAGGAGCTGGAGGGTGTTACTGGGGTGACTCTAATTTACTCTGCTCAGCTGGCATGATGTTGGGATCTGAACCTTAAACGTCCTTGTAGCCGCTGATGTCTTTGTCTGTTTGTTGCTGTATCCACTTTAAAACCTCAGCCTGTAGTCTTTACTTACAGCGTGCAGACAGAAAGTGATAATCTCTTTTTAGCATGAGGATAATCTCTTCCAATTCAGCCATAATCAGGCAGACATCTTGTCCTCTGATGACCCAGGAGTCTTCTTCTTGAGCTGAGCTCTTACACAAAA
This sequence comes from Scomberomorus guttatus, assembly GCA_038419695.1. Classification (NCBI taxonomy): domain Eukaryota; kingdom Metazoa; phylum Chordata; class Actinopteri; order Scombriformes; family Scombridae; genus Scomberomorus; species Scomberomorus guttatus. Next base: position 1,936,939 of record CM076452.1, read on the forward strand.
TAAGAAAGTGAGGTGGAAGACCGGCGGCGACACACATCTGATCAACAGAGCCGAGCCTCGGGCGTATCAATTGCTAAATCCCTCTGAAACAGAGTACAAGACGAAAGCACCTTCTTTTTTTCTTTGGGGGAGGGGGATATCATCTGAAAAGAGGTGTGAAAAGAGAAAGGGAAAATAAAAAAATTGTCAGGAATCTGAGCTGGCCGTGAGGAACAATGGCACTTTAATTGTTTCCTTAGGGATTTAGCATTAGCTGTGGATTTGAGCCCGGCCCCCACCTTCATTATGATGCATTTTTACCCCCAAAACAATTCCTGGCACTTGTTGACGTGGGCACCATGCCTCCATCTCCTCCTCCTTTCTTTTCTGTTCGCCCACCGCCTCTCAATCTCTCTCTCTCCCTCTCTGTCACAGCGGGCCTCGCTCGCTCGGCTTGGCACAGATGGGCGAATCCAGCAGATGTTTTATCAGGCAGGGCTTTTTCTTTTTTTCACTTTTTTCCCCCCTTCCTATCTTTTCCCTCCTCTTCTTCGCGTTCACTCTTCTCGCCTGCTGCAGAATGGATTTAGGTTTGGGAGTTAATGAGGTGATTTGCATCTGTCCAAAGCTGTTTGCTGTTGATTGTTTTGGGGGAAGAACAACAGGCGAAGAGAAGGGAAACTACTTTTTCCTGCCTGAAATGTACAAAACACTGCAAAAAAACCTCAATCTTAATCTCATTTAGTCACTGAAATGTGCAAAACACTGCAAAAAATTCTCCACCTTAAAGTAATTTAATATCTCATGAAGTCCTCAAAACATTTTATCCTAAAACAAGTCAACAAAAATCAGCCAATAACAATTTTTCACAAGTGTGGACATTTAGGACACAGTTGGACACAGTTGGACACAGTTGGACACAGTTGGACACAGTTGGACACAGTTGGACACAGTCCTAGAGTAAGGCCATTTACATTATGTTCATGAAAGGTCCATACATATTAACTTCATATTCTATGAATAAGTCTACTAATGATCTTTTCACTATCCGTTAATCTTCTGATACATTTTCTGGATTAATTGAGTAATCATTTTGACTTTAACATATCATCCCACCGATAATAACTCAAAATATATTCAGTTAACATTCATATATGACAAAGGAAAGTAGAAAATCCTCACATTTTAAGAGGCTGGATCCAGTAAAACTGTGACGTTTTTGCTTTAAAAAATGACAAAAAAAACTGATTGACTATCAAAACGGTTGCCAACTAATTTTCTGTTGATTAACTAATTGTTTCAGCTCTAAATAAGTCATCAGATAGAACTTTAAGTGCACTACCTGAGTATAAATGTATAGTAAGTGTGCACCTGTGGTACTTATAGGTAAATATAGGAGTCTGAAAGACAGATACGACCGTGTCTTGTTGAAGCGCTTTTATATCCAGACTCACATTACAAGGATGCACCTGCTCTTTTGGGTTTTGTTCACATTTTTATATCACGGACAGAGTATCAGCTGGACGTTGGAAGCATTTTTCACATTTTTCTGCATTCTTGCATCGACGGCGGTGTAATTAATCTGGCTGACAGGTGTCTGCTGCGCAGGTACAAACAGCCAAATAATAGGGTCTGTTCAAGATGTGACGGCTCCCGCTGAGCTGTGCTGAGAAAAAAAAGACCAGCAGGTGTTTACTAAAAATGAAACAGAGTGGAATCAGCAGTTTACAGCAGTTCATTCAGCAGCAGCAGCAGATAGACCGAGCAGAGGGAGTTTTTACTGATTGTTCTTATCTGCCTCTTATTCAGTGGTGCAGCTGAGGCCTGGTTCAGATTCAGACTGAGGCATTACAGAGCAAATCCTGCTGCTGATGTCAGAGCTTTAAGACCCGTGTATTGGCTTTTTATTATAGAACGATCAACACCTGGAGGATGAGGTTCAGCACAAGTTAAATCAGAAAGAATCATGCACGCCTCCTTATTTCTTATTTAAGATTTTTCTTTTTCCACTTTCCATTTCTACCAGTCTTACTGATCTCAACCTTCAGCTGTCGTTTCAGTGTCTAATTTACAAAACTCAGCTTTTCCTCTGACAGCAGAAAGTTAAAGTAATGTTCAGAGACTATGTTAGGAACAATGTAGTGATTGGCCTGCATCATTGTTTACTAAGACAACAAAGCCCTGATATCACAACATGGTAAAAACAGCGTTATTAGATTGAACTAAACCAATGATAAATCTGACTGATGATGCCCTGTAAAGTGATTAGATGATTAAAATACCAAAACTTCGCTCAGATGTGAATATTTGCTAGTTTTCCCACTGAACAATAAATCCATTATCAAAGAAAACAACAACTGACAATTATTTTAATTACAGATTAATCTGCAGATTTTCTCGATTAATTCTTTTTTATATGTTTTTATAAGTATTTTATTGGAGCAATCTCTCTCATATGTTTGCTTCCAGTAAAGTCCTGTTTCTCTCTGCAGTTCAGAATTGACACTAATGTCCTAATATACTGTATAATTGTTGTCAGTGACTCAAACAATATTAAAAACAGACACAGTGATGTTATAGTTAGATATTAGGATGGATTTGTTGTGTGGGGGGGGGGAGGCCTGCAGTGTCTGACTGATCTAAAGCTCTTTTTTTTGAAGAGAATAAAAATGAGATGAGTATAAAAATGAAGCTGTGAGAAACAATAAAACAACATGTTGGGCAGTAGGGAGTAAAACTCGAATGGTTTAACCTGCTAACCTCGGTTATTCAGCGAGGACGTGAGAAACAGCTGCTCGATAACATCAGACACATGAACAACAGCATGTACATATAACTGATGTATAACTCCTCTATGGACTGATGAGAAACTCCATCAACAGTTTATGGAGGGAATTAAGACGAGTGTGTGTGTGTGTGTGTGTGTGTGTGTAAGCTGCTAACTCAGGTCAGAGGGAGTCTGCAGAGACCAGAGCAGCAGCTGTAAAAATAGTTTATAGGAGGAATTACAGCTGATCATCATTAACACCAAGTCCAACGCGGAGCGATAAAAGACCACTAGAGAACCTGCAGAGAAGCTTTAACGGCGTTGAAGGCCGGCCGCGGAGCTCCTGGGAGTCCTGACGGAGTGATGAGAAGAGCGAACCAATGTGAAGGATGTGAGGTTAACGAACATGAAGGATCTGAAGTGGATTCAGCCTCCGAGGAAGAAGATCACCTCTGCAGCTCTGTATTTGTGTTTAATAATCCCTGCTGCCTGCAAGATGAACATTAATATAACTTTAATCTTCACTCCTGCATTTATGAACATTTCTAAATAGGAATACACTGCAAAAATTATTCTAACAAATCATCTTATCTGTTGTAGCCAACAATACATTTTTAGAGTAAACGCAGGGTTTTACTAGCCTCTCTGGTTTAAAGTGTGTTGCACCTGGTTAGTCTCAACAGTGATGTCACAGCAAACAGCTGCTTATTTACACATCCAGCAGTTATGGAGCAACATTATCATTCAATATTCACTCTCTTTTAGCTGTTTCTGCTCTCTACCAACTCCTGAGGGAAATATCTGGCTCTTTAGCTGCTAAATGCTCCACTATGTTCACCAGCTAGTCTACAGCTAACTGTGTCTGTTTGCTGTTTGGTGCTGAGCAGGTAGTGTACAGTGGCTTTTTACAGCTTTTTCTCTGAAAACAGGTGAGAGTGAACCAAAACAGTAAAGTTGCAGCCGGACAGATAAACAATGAGCTGAAACTCACTATAAAGCTCCGTAAAGCCGAGGGGAGCTGCAGAGTCACTGATAATTCTCTGTAGGTTCATCACTACGAGACACAACTAACACATTACACTACATTTACACTGTTACATTAAACATATTGTTTTAAGACATAAAAAGACTGACTCGAATAATAATTTGAGTCCGATGTGTTTTTTCCACACATAATTACCTCATTAGAAATTCTTCTCTTTCTCCCTCATTGAAAATCTTTAAATCTATAAATATTGTTGATTTCTTAAGTTTTCCTGCTGGACACCAGATTTCTTCTACTTCACTGTCCATTCTCAGTGTTTGTGAACTGGAGGCTTCACGTTTCATCATCACACTTGTGTCATACCGAAAAACGATTGGCTCCTAACCTAAGTTGTGATGTCACACCTTCAACTCAGATTTTCTGTAATGACAGAGACACTTTCCTCCTTCAGCAGATGGATGTGAAAACAAACTCTGTTCACATCGTTCTGCACAGAGAAAAACAACCAACTGAGGGAAGAAGAGAAATTATTTTGAGTAGAGGGGGACTTTGCAGGGTTGCACCTGTAACCCATCAGTGATGTCACAGTGTACTAACACTACCTGAAGTACACTAATCATGCTCTTCACAGAGTTTTTGCCCTTTTTTCAATGAAAAAGCCTCAGTATCAGTACGAGTCTGTGAAAATATTTACTTTATTTCTCATTCACTCTGACTGAGGCCCGTACCACTGACAAATTTAAGGATGGGTTCTCTGTTTTGTATTGATAGTATGATGTTTACACTGAGTGAAATATTCACAGCCAAGACTCCATATTTTTATAGCTGCATCCTTCCATCAGATGGAAATAGTTTACATTTCTTGTGCATCATTTTAGACTCATTTTCCCAAAATGCAGCCTGACAGATGTGATATCTTTAGGAACACTGGGATCCCTACTAGAATGTAAAAAAGTCTAAAAACAGCCAGTGTGTTAAAAAACATCTGCTTATTGCAGTGCAGGTTGAATATTATAATTATTTCCAACAAGCAGGGAGCGTTCTCTTATTTTCCTGCAGAAGAAGTAAAGAAAGCTGAGTGTCTGTAAAAGCACATATAGAGCTGCTGATTAGCTGCCTGGCTGTTAATTCCCGCTGACATTGTATGGGGGTTATTTGCACCAGCCGCTCAGGCCTGCAATGACCGTGCCTCAAACAATGAGGGAGTGACATTTTAATGTGGTGGATAGATCAAAATGGCTAATGTTTTATTAGCGGCCTGCCATCGACTGCAGTTGAAAGGTGCTTTTATTGGTGCCCTTCCCTCCTCTTCCAGCACTCTGTGCAGAAATAAATGAAGGTATTAACATTAAGCACCCCTCCCAGCGAGGCGGTGGGTCCCTTCGCGGCCGCTGTTATGTCCTCCAGTCAGAATTTATCTGCTGCTGCCTTTTCCACAGCCCTCAGCCAGGTGAATCAAATCAGTCCTCAGTTACAGTTACAGCTGTTGTGTGTTTATATTTCTGGTTGTTAAAATGAATCTGGGGTGATGTTGTGGACATTTCGGCTCGATGTAATGCAGTGTTCCCCACAAAGCGCTGCAGCCGCTGTGTTGTCGGTTGAGAGTGAAGAGGACAAAACAAACACAACGAAGGACGAGTGTGAACACAGCAGGGGTCGCTCAGTCGGCGCACACACACACACACACGCACACACCGCTGCTTTTCATGTTTTTAAATCTTATACACAGTTATAGACACTTTCAGAAGTCATTTCATAGACTTTCACACCTCACCTGTTTGGTTTTGGTTCATTCAGGCTGCTGTGAAAGCCGCCATTCAAACTCTGACACCACTTCAAAATATCGCTGGAAAAGAGAATAAACAAACGATTCTTTTGTATCAATTCCTTTTTTGAGTTTGATGCATATATCAGGTCTGTACTTCTTATTTACTGCCTCCAGTAATATGGCTATATACTCAAACTGTAAAGTCAGACACTGACAAAAGCTTTCACCTTCTCCTGCCTCCTCGGCTTTTATGTTTCCAGTCTACCTTGAACAGCACACAACACAACTACCTCAATGAGTAAAGTCAAAGATGTCATGTAGTCTACAGTATATATTCTGAGAGTACAATGAAGCGTATATTTCTTTACTTCTACTCGATACCCACATATCCTGTTAATGCATTCTGCACTAAAGGAGATTATATTATATTATATTATTATATTATAGAGACTCTGGGAAACAAGGAAAACAAATTAAAGACATTATCAGTGAACATGTTCCAAGATTTTGTGACTTAGCAGATGACCTGAAGATAAATAAGGAACTTATCTTTGACTTTAGGAAAAATCTACAGAATTGTTTGATCCTTCAACCAGTTTTAATACATCTGAGTGGTTAAATGGGAGGATACGGCCATATTTATAGTGCTGATCTAAGAGTTTTTGGACTCAGAAACAGACTGAATGACTGCTGTATAGTGCAAAGTTTTATCACACAAATTAAAAAGAAAGAAGAGGGTTTCGACCTAAGCTGACTTTGCAGAGTGTTGATGAAAACTGTTGAGACAAACTGCTTCATCCTCTTCAGCCAAGCTTCCTGAACTCTCCACAGCTTATTAGACCAGCTTCAGGTTGGCCAGACAGTCTGTCTCACATTGTCTCAGCTTACAGGGCTTGTAAACACAGTCAATAGCTGCAGCTAAATCCCAGCAGGACGACGAGCTGAATCCTGACGCTCCGCTCTGAAACGGTTCACCACCTGCCCGGCTGAGAGAACGAGTGTAAATATGTGAAAAATAGTGCGTCTGCTAACTAATTATACATGTGTACGGTATTCTGTATATTCTCCACTCAGTCTTTACAAAACGTGTAATTTGAATCCTTCAACAGCAACTTAACACCCCTGGAAATCATGTTTTGCTGACCTCCAGTGATTCATCTTAACAATTACATTAACATGTTTGTATAATTATTATTTGCACATTTCATATGTTCTTTATACTATGAACATTTTCTCATTTCCTCGCACATTCGTACTTTAGTCAGAATTTTGTACAGTTCGTCTTTTGAAAAACTGTACTCCTTTTTCACTACATTATTTATTATTATTATATTAATATTTTGACCCTTATGCACCGCAGCACCAAGACAAATTCCTTGCATGTATTTTGGTGTCTTGTACGTCCATGTCGTCTGGACACTTATGACACAATAACTAACTATCTGAAAACCTACTTGGCAATAAATCTATTGTGATTCTGATTTAACTTCTAACTTAACTCAGTGATGTAGAAGTGTACTGCAGGGTGTTGTCAGTACACCGTGACATCACTGTTGGGTGTGTTTAAAGGTGCAACAGACCACACTTCTGACCACAACCAGCCACAGCCACACTCAAATATAGACAGAAATAAATAATATAGACAGAAACTTGGTAGAACAGAGATTTTTAGGCGTTAACAATTTTAATTGCCAATCAACACCTGTCTAAAACTGATTCAATAAAAGCTGAACATGATGCAGGCTGGATTTATTGCAGGGCTGTGATAGAAACATTAGTTTTATCTATGTTAACCTAATGAACTGGGTGCATGAGCTGATAACATTTGATCAAATTTAGGGTTTATATTCAATTTCATTTTTTTCTACCGGTCATAATTTTGTGGCCTTTTTTCTGCATGAAACCACAAGTAAAGCAAGTATATATATATATATATTACTGTATGTAGTAAAAGTGTAACAGAGACGTATCATCTCGAACCCTCACAGGTGCAAAAGTTTGGTTTGATATGTGACTTTTTTCAGTCCGGTACGTCCTGTGAAGCACTTACTGTATTTACTGTAAAGTTAGCCTAAAACAGTGGACAAAGAGTGGTGAAACTCAGGGAAATCGTGGGCAAGTCTCTGGAAACACAAACAAGTAACGTATAAATGAGTACGAGCTGCAGGAAGTTTCCTGTTGCATCTAACTGTTAATGTGCTTCACTCATCTTATTTTCAAACCTGTGTTGTTCAGTCTGGTTGAACGAGACTCTGGTTGGTTTTCCTCCTTGGTGCGATTCGTTTGGGCAGATCTGAACACAGCAATCGTACTCAAATTGATTCAGACCAGAGCAAACCAACCAAAAAAATGAGAATATGCAAGTTAAGAGTGTTTTCTAATAACAATGGAAGATTTTAATGTTTCGTATTATATGGTATAAGCCAAAATTTGAGTGTCTACTTATTACATTCAGATTTTGAGGATGTGAGGAGGGGCTGCTGACGGCGGCCTTCTTCTGTTGTGAATCTCACGCTGACGCTGCAGATGCCTTTTGTTGTCGCCTCTTAACGTGGCACACCAGGAGCCTGACACTTAATGATCTGGAGCTCATCATGTGTGGCGAGGAGGAGCGCTCGTTTCCCAGCATGCACTCTGTGTTCTTTCCTGCTCCGGTCCGTGCCCTGGAGGGACGTGATAACGATTCATAAAAAGAGTCGTGTCGAGGTTTTTATTTTTTATTTTCATATCAGCGCTCCTCTCCAGAACTGAACTCCGGCTCCTGATAATGTGTCAGTTGGGTTTCTCTTTGTTTGGTCACACGTTTCTTTCAGGCTTTTAAAAGCATCAGGTAAGTTTTTTTAAACTTTGACGGCAGGAAGAGAGAGCGAGAAAGAAAAAACATGTCCAGAGTTGAAGCTGAATTGCTGAATAAGTTAGAAACTTTGATTATGGCAAGCTGTATTGTGCGACATGATGGAAACAATCTCTTTGGTGTCTCCACATTTTACAGTTTTTCTCCGGGCAGCATGAAATGGCACATTTCATCTGCCAGGCTTTGTAACAGCAGAGATGTACTGAGGTTTGACTCGCTCGAACGCACCCTGGCAGAGGAAAAAGAAAAAACACAGGAAGGAAAAGTGTCCTGCTTCTGAAAAGTTGATGACATGTTCGGCTCGCTTGTCTGGGAGAGTGACAGCTCTGAATTTGAAGCTGTCAAGTTGTTCTTTGACAGCGAGTCAAAAACCTCGGAGAGGCCCGGTTTGATTTCCTGAGAGTTTAGATCACATCCCATCACCTCGCCATTTACAGGTGTCATCTGCTGTTTGGCTGCAGTCAGATACAACGAAAGGAAGAAAATACACTAAAACTCTGCATCAACAGCTCCTACTGGTCTGAAACGACTGGATGACAGGAAACATCAACACACTGTATATATTATCTGCATCAGTATGAATGTAAGATATGTCACAGTTTACAGTATGTGAGTCTTAAACTTAGACTGTTAAAGAACTTTCCAGAACATTTTCAACATCCTGCAGCATACGTACTCAATAGGCCGGGAACTTAATCTCACTGCAGCCTGACCCGGACCGATTTTTAAAGTGACACATCGCTATTGTGTCACTTCACCTGTCATCTTTCAGCTACCTGCTAATCGTCGCATGGTTGTTGTCGGATGTAGGAGCTCCGGTTGATAAAGTAAAATGGCTTTATTAAAAAAACAAAACAAAAACAAAAAAAAACAGCTTGTAATCACACAAAAATAAAGGTTGACATTTAAAGCTGTGTGTTTAAAGATGAGTGGACTGAGGAATATGTTCATTTGAAGAGTAGTAACATGTGACTCTGAGTCCACCAGAATAATTGTCAAATCAATGACATTTTCAACAATGAATACAGTGAAGAAGTCATAGTAGACTCACTAATGAACACTTACACCAGTGTCTCCACCTGGATGTCACAGCTTTTTATGCTTAACCTTGAAAAAGGGACTTTACACAACGAAGGTGTCAAGTCTCCCATTAATAGAAATGCTGTTCATGTACATTGTTCTGGAGATTTTCTACTGAAATGTCATCATGTTCCCGGAACTTTGATGTGGTGGAAATTTGGTAAGTGGACCTCTAAGACCTGTATTTGATTTTCTTTGTCCTACAGACTGATGTGTTTCTGTTACTGGAGGTTTAGCTCTAAACCTCTATTTTTATTTTTTTTTATTTTCTGATACTTTGATAGATAATGTTGTGTTTGCACCTTCACTACAAACAGTTCTGTCCTTTACTGTATTGTCTTTCACACTGATAGCATCGTTTTAGAGGAATATCACCTGACATTCATCATCAGACAATCACACAAGGATACAGAAACAACATGACTAAGGCCAGACAACCACAATTAATAAAATAATTAATAAAAAACATGACAAGAGTCATAAAAACATCAGACAATAAAGTAATAAATAAAAATATTACCCATAAAACAACATTTGCAGTATCTTTTCTCCAGCCCTGAGCAGTGCCTGACAACAAAAAACGCAGGGCAGCAAAATTTCAGAGCAAAAAACCTGCATAGCACCAGCTGCTCCGCTCACTGCTGCTCGTTACTGCTGTGAGCACCATGACTGAAGGCGACCCAGATGTTTGGTGGCTGGACAGGAAGGAGACGATGTTCAGAGAAACTTTAGTAAGAAAATCAACCTGAAACAATAACAGTGAGACAAGACTAGGATTTCTACATACATATATACACTTTATATTTATAAAAAACATTTCATGTGGTCAAATTTCAGACCAGCGTACATGTGGATTTCTAAAGTGAGCAAAGTGTGATATAATCATTTGGTAACACTTATTTAGTGTCCATTAGCAGCTGTATATAAACAGTTAATCAATGGTTTATAACACACTATAATGTAGTTGTTAGCACATACGTGTCCTTTTATGTGCCAACAACTATAACATGAGTGGAGGCTGCTGTATACACAGATGATGAATGACAATAGGAGAAGTTATAATTGTTGACAAACACTGTACATTAATAAACACTTAAAATATCCTACTTAAATCTGTTTATAGCATCATTAGTATGTTATAATCCACCGTACTGGCCCCAATATAAGATGATATTTTATTCTGGAAATTACATTTGAAAAAGTCTCATATTTTTGGACAAAGACAGTTATGTGCTCACAGCATCAGATATTCTTTTTGAATGGAGAGAGTACCACTGTAACAGAGTGTTGCGGAGGAAATGAATTCATGACGAGTCCGAAGCGTCTCCCGACGACTTCACTGAAGAAACGGACCGTGGACTGAGTCTGTCAAGCTGCCAAGTAACACTGTAACAGATAACGAGGAGCTCAACAAGACAAACAGACAGTGCTAACATGCTAACTGCTGGAGAAAATAATGTTGACATTTCAAACAGCCTGACAGAAGAGAGTGTGAGTGTGTGACTGTACTGTGTCGTATCTTCAAAAAGTCTTTTTCCAAAAACGTGTTGGAAAAAGGGTTATAATGAGGGTCGACTCACATTCAGGCCAATATGAAACGTATGTGAGACATGTAGGGCTGCAACTAATGATTATTTTCATTATGGATTAATCTGTCAATTTCTTGATTAATCAATTAGTTGTTTGGTCCATAAAATGTCGATCAGTGTTTCCTAAAGCACAAGATGACGTCCTCAAACATTTTGTTTTGTCCACAACAAGATATTCAGTTTACTGTCACAGAGGACAAAAAAAAACACAAAATATTGACATTTGAGAAGCTGGAATCAGAGAATTTGGACATTTTTTTCTTCAAAAATGACACTCAATGAGTAATTGACTTTCAAAATAGGCGATTAACTTAATAGTTGGCAACTACTTGATTAACAGACTAATAGTTGCAGCTCAGACATGGAATCTAATAATACATATTTAAGTTATTAGCTAATTTCACAGCAGTATTTCTCACAGTCTATGAGGTTACATTATGATTTTAGTGTGTACTGTGTGTCTGTTTGTGTATAATGTGACCTTTTGTGTTTTTCACTTTGTACCCATCAAAAGAAAAAAAAATCACTGGCTACAAACTGTGAAAATGCAGCACAGACGATGGTCTAAAAGCCATAATGCATTCTCAGGCATCCGTATGTAAAGAATAATGGACTCCGGGATCGAAATGCCACAACACAAGGCCAGTTCTTGTTGTGTATTTTTGCTGATGTTACTGTAGATACATTTACTGTGAGATTTTATCGCTGAAGTTTTTACTGAGCTGCGGTCTGCTGCAGTCTGGAGTCTTTTCTCCTTGTTAATGGTCCAGACAGTGTTTTAGCCGTGTGATGTTTATTTAAATATAGAAAAAGCCCAGTTTGCTGAAATGGTTTCTGGTAAAAGCAGCGTTTACATAAAGAGAAGTAATGCTGTCTAAAGACGCTGCAGAGCCTCCTCACTTCTGACATTAATTCACTTCTATACAGAAAGCTGTTTAATGGGCTCTTATAGACTGTCCCTGAAAAACTGAGCACAGTCACGTCCACAGCAGACATTAATCCATGAACTTGTACAGTATGTAATTTTACGCTTCAGAGTCATTTCATGTCTCTGTGACTTTAATGGTTCTAACAGATAAACAGAAGTGAACGCCGCTTTTCTCCGAGCTTATGAAGGTTTGAGTTGAAGCCGTTTATGGATCCAAATTTAAATCCAAGACGTTACTTCTGACATAGAAAGAGAGATAAGAGTGGAGGAGTGATTAGGGATTTTCTTTTGGTAATTAAACAATGTCATTACTCTTAGGATCAGATTAAGCCAAGGACTTTTCACACCACCTCTAGGAATCTCCTGCATCCTGCTACTGTCAAACTCTGATTTGAGCCGAATGGTGACACAAACAGCAATCGATCACTGCTGAAATGATCTGTGTGTAAATGTGTCTCAGCTGCTACGAAGCTGAAGAATATGCTGAGCAACCAAACATTTGTTGTTTTAAACTGCAGCTAAAAGCAGATTTGTCTTATATTTACCTTAAATCAAAATATTTAAGATACAGCACCCAGCAGTCACCACCAAGAGGACAAATGTGTCTTCACACGCACCAAATGTGGATTCATCTGCCACTGAAAATAGTCCCCCTAAAACAAACTGAGAGCTGAATGTATAGCAGCTCAGTTTCTCTGCTGCAAACACACCTTCTGATTCAGGGTGCGATGGCAGCTGGATTTTTACATAAAAATCTGGACGGGAGCAACTTAAACAGACTGATGAGGCTCAGAAAATGAAAGCTTTGGAGCTGCCAGGCCTGCCTGTACAGTTGATGTGAACGCAGGTTCGACCAAACAGCTGCCGAGCCGGTGTGCCGCAGCTTCAGAGGCCAGCTTCTCCATTAGCGCTGGATGCTAGTGAGGCGTAGCCGGCAGCGACGGCTGCTGTTGGCGACGCCTTGCGTCCACTCACTGTTTCCCACACACATTTAGGAAAACAGGAAATGCAACAGGGAGTAATGTGGAACAGATTTGACTAGTCTGCAGCCAGCCACTTCACTCTGCCAACCACAGCGGCTGACAGACACACCGTCCAGGGACCAAGAGGGAGGGGGAGGTCCAGCTGGACGGTGATACAGCCAGAAACTCTGCAGGAGTTTTACAGCAGAGATGCTGCTGCACACTGAGCTGGAGAAGAAAAATGTAGGAAAACACAATCTGCTAATTGCTACTACTGTGACTGTTAGATTATTTACTATGAATAAGATGAGACAAAGGACAAGATATAAGTGCAGACAGTTACAATAAGATAAAGAGATAAGATGCAAGATAAATTTAAAAGACGAGCTAAGAAGGAGGACAAAAATGAGACAATTAAGGAGATAACATGTGGGGGAAAAAAATGCTAACATACAAGAAAACATGCTCATAGACTGTTAAACTGAAAAATCACATCTATCTATCTACCGATCCATCTATACGTCTCCGTCTTTAGGATGCAGGCGCTAATTAAAGCTCAACTGTTACAAGCCAGCCACTGAAGATCAATACCAGGGGCAAGCGAGAGCCGAACGAGTGAGAGGGAGAAAGTGGTAGAGAGAGCGAGAGAGGAGGGCTGTATGTCTGCCTTCATTTATTGAATTTCCACTTGCTTTACAACATGGTGCTAAGCAGAGGCACGAACAGCCTGCAGCTGCTAACAGCTAACCAGCAGCCAACTGGACCACACACACTCTCTTCTTCTCACTACTGAGGGCATTGTATTGAATTAGAATAATTTACTTGAGGCTTATCCTGAACTGAACCTATTCATAATTCTAACCTCAAGCAAAAAAAACAAGTGCTAATTTTAAAAATTAATAGATAAATGGTTAACCTTGTGGGGACCTTTTTCTCCACCCCCAGATGGGAGGGGTGAAAATATGTTCATCTCCACAATACAGCCAATAATACAGGAAACATGCACACATGACTGTATATTTGTAGATGTAAGAACTCTCACTGACACAATAAAAACAATCTTAACCTGAAAGTAACCCATTGTAGAAGTAAGGACTGGACAAAATATCCTCACTTTTCAAAAGACCACATTTTCCAAAAAAGTTCTCACTCCCCATAAAAGTCCCCACTTTTCAAAATAAATTCCAAACTTTCCAAAATAGGCCTTTCTATAAAAAGTCTCCAAATCACATAATGTCCTCACTTTCTAAAAAAAGTCCTCTGTTTCTATAAATAGTCCCCACTTACCAAAAACGTCTTCACATTGAAAAAATACTCCACTTCCCAAAAATAGTCCCCCTCATAAGAGCCCTCATGTCCAAAAAGCCCCCACTCAAAACACAGTCCTAACTTTTCAAAAGTCTTCACTTCACAAATAGTCCTCCCTATGCATAGTCTAATGTCTCGACTATCCAAAAAGACCCCATATTCCAAAAGTATTTACTTTTATATACTTAATAGGACCCTCCTCCCTAAAAATGTCATCCAAAAATGATTCTTTCCAAATAAAATTGTCACATTCCTCACAAAGATGGTTCAATAACCTTTAAAATCCAGTCTGCACTGCAAAAAATCCACATCATTACTTTAAGTCAGTTTATTAATACTGTAAGTACTAACAATGTTGGTTTTAAGCAGCTGTTTTTATCACTGCTGGTTCCCAGTTATGAGGACGGAGCCTTTACAGCCTGGTGGGCCAATCAATGGCATGACAATGGCGAAGGCAGCAGGACCAATCGGCTGCCTGATCTGGAGGCTGTTCTCAGCACCTTTGTGCACTCGGTCTCGGCCACTGACAGCCGCCTCCATCACTGCTGATGTGAGGTTGTAAAAAAATCGAGCCAGTCGTGCTCGTGGCTCTGATGCTTTGATTATCCCGTGGCCTGCAGCTGCCGCTCTGTCCAATTAGTGTTATGGATGAGCTTTGTGTCATCAGCGTGGTCGCCTCTCCTCTCCCTCTCCATGATGGCCCCTGACCGGCCAGCCGGCTGGCCCTCCAGCGATGGGGGAAAGGAGGTAGCCACCAGACATCGGGGACCTCATCGGGGAAAGGTGAATCTTTGAAGTCGGCTGTTTTTCCAGGGAGTGACACCTCAGAGGCACGTCGGAGTCAGATTGTAGATGTGTTGTTTTCAGTCTGATGAGAAACGAGCAGAATTGACACAGCAGCACGTTTCACTGGAAACATCTATCAAGAGATATCGAGTTAATTAACTCACAGTAATCCATCTGTTCTGTGAATCATTACAACCAAAAAACAGTTAACCAGGTCAAACACACCCAAGTGTATAGAAAAAAAATAAGAGACTACTATATCATCATTATGTCATGAAAGTAGAGATGTGCAGTATAATAAATTAAGTCTATGTGGACCTTAAAGTACATAAAAAGAAAGTAGAAAAAAATAGAGGGCCTGAAACTCAAATAATCTCAGGGGCCACTGGTCAGGTTGTTTTCTCCTTTGGGGCCAACGCAGACACTTGGTGCAGCAATCCTCCTGAGACTGGATTCCTGCAGAGAACTCAAGCTTTCTGCTTGCAAATGAGACAGAAAATAGTTCACAGAAATAAAATCCTGTTGTTCTCTTCTCTCTTTGAACTCTTGTCCTCTGGGTCAAAACCTTTCTTTAGATTTAGAAAGACATTTTGGTGACAGGTGCACAGCGGTAAATCAGAGCAGAGTGGTGGTAGCTACAGTGTTTCTGTGACAACACAAACACTTCATGTATGACGTGGGTTAAGACTCCTGCACCGACTGTTTACACCCCCTACTCACAATGTCAATGTGTCAGGATACACCATGTAGAGCTTAAATGAGAGAGGAAGTAGGAGATGGAAATATCATAAATTACATTTTTTTAATGTAGCATAACAAACCCAAAACAGCCCAAACCTGAGCCGAAACCCGGTACTTTGTTGGTACCCAACAGGTTTGGGTTGGGAAGCAGAACTCTAATGTCACTTTGTTGTGGCAGGGACACAGTATCAACAAATTACATCATTTAAAATAGATGAATACAGTAAAAATAAAGTATGCTGGGTGAAGGGACTGTAGGCTATACATTCAGCATTCTAACAGCATTTGGCAGGAAAGACACACACTCTACACATTTTTGGTGGTTCTTACTGTCTATAGTGCCGACCTGTTGCATCCAGGGCTTCCCTATAATCTTGTAAGCTATATTTACTATTTTATGCAGTTTCAGTTTATTCCATTCATTTATCTCCCTCTGATTGTGATTGTCAAAAGTTGCAGTTTAATAAGTGTGTTTTGAATATTGATGTTCTTTGGTTTTACTTATATTTATTATCCAGCCCACTTTCCTCACACACTACTGCAGAGAAATTATATAATGATACTATGTACAGTCTCTCACAGTGTCCCCCTCACACAGAAGGGCAACCGAAGCCACATCGTCAACATACTTCAGTGAGCTGAATGCTGAGTCTTGGATTTTAAATGATGCACATAAACTCAAAGACTCTGCGTTCTTCAGGTGCAGCTCGCTAAATGATGAATGTCAAACGGAGACGATTCATCTGCTCCAACTTTGCAGCATTGCTCCAAAATGAAATAATTACTCTTAATTACTATTTATATTACTATTAATTATAATTAACATCTAAAAGGGAAGAATGGATGTAGCAGTAAATATTATGGTCTGGATCTGGGCCCCGAGGAGGAGTAATGTCCTGCTTTTTGTTCAATTTTCTTTGATACAAATAAAACTTACACATGAACAAAACTGTACAAAAATATTAAGTTTACAGTCTTTTATTTTCTTTCTTCAATTGCCTTTCAAGGAGATTGTTGCTCATCACAGGTCATTTTAAACCTGGTGAGTGAGCAGCTGACCCTGGTTGTAGAAGAAGAGCATGTTAGGAAAAACAGGAAAGTAAAATATGTGATATGAAGATAAGACTTCTGTCATAGCAGGTAAAAATAATGACTGGACTGTGAATGATTTATAGACAGAACAGCAGAATTAATAAAAGCAGGAACACTGAAGTGCATTAATTCTATAGTTTGCCACAGTTTTATTAGTCTGTAGGCGCATGTTTCCATGCGACGCTCGTCAGCGCTGCGTCTCCCCTGGGATCAAAGCCACAGAGCACATTAAACAGCCGTCTCGCAGCTACTTTACACTGATTTTACATTTGGGAAGAAATACATTTCAAAGTGAGAAAAAAAACTAAGCAGTGTGGTGGGGAGATGCATGAGGCAAACACAAACAGCAACCAGTGTCACCAACATTAGCCCAGTTAGTGTGTGACAGCCTGTGGGTGACATGTCCTCCTTCCTATCTGCAGGAATAATCCAAGGTCCAATCCACCTGTCATACAAATCAACCCCCCCCCCATGTTTTATTTATGAGTGTTTCATGAATAGATGTCCCCTGTGATTCTGACACCCATAAATCGCAGGGTATTCTGGGAGGCTCAGTGTTGCTGTTGTTAGAGGCGGGTTGGAGGGCCAGGTTCAGAGGAGGAGGTCAGCGCTTACTGTGCCGCCGTACAGGGAAACAGTAATGATGTGAGATAATAAATAGGTGCATAAAGCGAAAGCAGGAATATATGAGAAGAAGAAGGTTTTGTTTTTGCTCTTTTGTCACCCTGACAGGTGTGATAGAGAGGAAATAGTCCTCAGCAGAAATGTGCGAAGTAAGCACCATCTTACCGGAGCGCGGTGTGAACATCGAGGCCCAGAAAAATAGGAGAGAGAGCAAAAACAAGCTCACAGACATGAGGCACACTCTGGAAAACAGCCTTATGTATTTACTGTATGTCCTGAGGTCATAAAAAGAGTTATTTCAGTCACATAGAAACAGTGAAAAACAAGTACCAAAGATTAATGAAGGAAAGAAGAGCTCAGGTAAAAGCTTAATAGTTACACTGCAATAATACAATAAAATACAATAAAACTCATTATTCAGTCCATACGTGTGTCCAAATATTTTCTTCACTAAAAGCAAAGTCAAAGACGAAAGAATATCCAAAGATACTTGTGCAGTGATACTTTCTTCCCTCAATACTGACCAATCCGACCTCAGCAGTGTGGATTAAACCAGCAGGAATTACAAACTTCATGATTTCTGTCACTGGAATCAGAAAGAAAATGAATAATTTTAAACAATTCTTAAACACACGATGCTGTAAAAGTGAAATTTCAGCCACGAAATGTAACAAGCTCACAGACATGAGCTGGGCGGCCGCTCAGAATTCAACTGTCCAACTGTTCCTTTAACGGACACCTTTACATCCAGAGCCAATTCTTTTGGGGTTACCCAGACAGAAACAAATATGAATAATTGAAATCCTCTGTAGTAAATAACTGTCCGAGCAGCAGAATACTGTTGTAGGATAAAGTGTAATTATAAGAACTGCCAAGGTGTGTCTGAGGCATATGGTTGAGTTTCTCGCTGGGCGACTGCTGTTTTTCCGCTGGGTTTCAGGGAAGAAGGATGCCCGTCTTTGTTCTGGGATTTGTGACAACAATATGTGATTACTGCTGTTTTATTTATGGCTCTTTTTCTTATTTTCCAGCTTCCTTGTTTCTCTCCTCCACAGAGGATTTCAACTGCTGCCAAAGGCTCTGTCCTGGTCATTCATCATTTAAAGGTGCCAGTCAATAAATTATATGAGTGAATGATTCATTCAGGCACTAAGTGCAACCAAATACTGCGTAAGCTTCTGTCCGTGTTCATGTTCAAAAGAGGAGCTTCCTTTTTAATTCATCAGCCCGTTTCTCACTGAAAACTCTCAGGATTTGTCTGGATACTCTTCATACACTGTAAAAAATCTACAAAACCAACTTGCTTTAGGACTTCTCCAGAATGATGTCATGTTTGTCTCCTGCTTTACCTGCTTTATTTGTCTTGTATCAGACTACTGACATTTTATAAAATGTTCCTGCAACAAGGGAACACTGTGAAAAAGAATGGATTATCTCACCCACAAGGCTGATTCTTTTATTTTTTACACTTGTATCAACAAATGGATTTGTCTGCAACTAACGACAACATCTCCAACTGAGATAAAAAAGAAGAAAGAGTGGAGAAAAAGAGACACATGATGCTCTCCAATGTCTAGCCAGTTTGAGAGAGGGGTTGAGGTTGACCTTTTCAGAAAATATTGATTGTTTACATCCTTCTTTATCTAATGGCATGGCGAAATAATCAAGAAACACAGACTGGCTGCAGTGAGTGCAAGGACAGTGACAGAGAAAAGTGTTGGACAACTTTATGGACTTCTGTTGTTAGCCTGTTAGCTACACTAGCTCCTGCAGGCTATGTTCAATAATTATCTATATCTATATCTATATATTAACTTTTGTTAATATATAGTTTAATGCTAAATAGGAAGTTTGTCTTTTTCTCTTTGGTCGAGTGCAGTGATTTCTTCCCCTACCTTCACACAAGTGTGTAGTACGGAAGTTTTTACTACTTTAAAAATAGTAAACATTCTGCTAATGACAAATATTTACTCTGCTCCTGAAGAAACAATATTTCATTTCCATTTTTTAAGACAGGTTTCCCGTTTACAATAAAGTATGTAGCCACAATGTCATTGGACATTTTTGGTATTTATTTAGCATGAAAGCAAAGTAATGTTATTATGAAAATAAGCAGATTTATGGAGGTTTACTGGCGATGGACATCAGAGATGATGATATCCTCGGGAAGTGTAAGTCACACTGAATGACATCAATATGTGTTTCATGTCTGTGTGTTAAGATTTGAGTTATGACTCACGGAGGAGCACAGTGGATATTTCATTCCCCACCTCCCCCTATAATGTTCATCCTGTCTGAATGCGGCTAAAGACGCAGTTTCACATTCTTCTGTGAACACTTTGTATTATTCAATGTACAAAACAGTAGACGTAGTACATTAATTTCTTGTATAACTGTCAAAATAGTGCACTGTCAGCATGGTGGTATATTTTACAGATAATATTTATTAGAGTAAAAATAATATATAGAAGTGTGACACACTAAAAACCAGACAAACAAAATTAAAATGGAGAGTTTCTGCAGTGCAGTGATGTACCTCCTCCTCTGCTTTCAGCTTTCTTGATGGTTTACATCCAGTTACATAACTCTCATTCCTCTGTTGTCTCACTTTTGTTTTAGAGTGCAGGAAGGGAAAGATTCATTTTCATCTGTCACAGTCTTAATACCTGCTGCTGAATGCTCTGCGGAGAAGCTCGCCACTCGGCGACAAGAGGCGACTTTTATTCCGGTTCAGTGTTTGTGGAATAAAAGCAACAGGAAGACAGACAGGCGCTTGGCACCCGAGGCCATAATTATCCTGTTTGTTTCAAGGCTGCCGTTTTGTTTTATTCAAATCTCTGCAGGGCTGGCGATGCTTGGGAAAGGCTCATTTTACTGTCATGTCAGGTTTGTCAGCGCAAAGATGCAGCTTCGCATTAACAGTGCACTATGTAAGATTTGGCCAGAATTTTTAAAAGAAATGAAAGCTCCAGTGTGTAGACTGTAGTGGGATCTAGTGGAACGGACTTGGCAGTAATGGAATATAATATTCATAAGTATGTTTTAATTAGTGTATAATCACCTGAAAATAAGAATCATTGTGTTTTTGTTACCTTAGAATGAGCCTTTATATCTACACAGGGAGCGGGTCCCCTTCATGGAGCCCGCCATGTTGCACCGCCATGTTTCTACAGTAGCCCAGAATGGACAAACCAAACACTGGTTCTAGAGAGGGCCTTTCGCGTTTTTCGCAAGTTTCACGGCCACCGTATGTTCTCCTACACACTTGGAAGAGTAGAGGGTAATCAGTTTGTTGCAATCTGCAATCTCACCACTAGATGCCACTAAATCCTACAGATTGGTCCTTTAACTAAAAATATCACCAGAATGTAAAGAAATAACAGTTTTGACGTTATGTCAAAGACATCTATGTATTGTGTTGCAGAGATATCTACTGAATTTAGCATGCTAACCAGCTAGCCCTGACCCGTCATGTCTTGTAATACCACTTTGTTTGGTAACATGTACAGTATGTACCACCCCACTAAAACAGGCTTCGTGCATTGACAGGCTGCCAGTTATTGGTTTGGATGAGACGGTGCATGACATCACAGCTGAATCTGACCCTTCACCAGAGCCACACACCTCATTCAAGTGCACCTCAAATGTTGAGTGCAGAGGACGTCATTGGTGCCAAATCATCCATTGCGTACATTGCATCATATGATGAATGCTGGAAGTACCTGACAGACTTTGCTCCCATCTCTTCCCATTTCACAGAACATTGTTGAACTGGCAAAATATGAACACCGTCCACCATTCAAAGTGAACATCAAAGTAATGCAAGTGTTTTCAGATGTTTTTGTACAGGTACAGTTGAATATCATGATTACATTATAACATACGTATGTGTGTTTTTACGATCTTTCATCTCTGCAATAGTCGTAGGAAAAAGGTACTTTAATAGTGTAATGTGTTCAACATGGCTTCCTTTATGATTGTTAGATCTGTGCTGATGGACATGCTGTGCGGCGGTGGGTTTCTCAGCCTACGATGAAGTATTGAATGCTGACTTGTGATTTCATGCTGTCCACAAACATCCTGCTGTCAGGAAACAACTATTACAAAAATGCTCTATTGTTCAAGTTTATGAAGATGGGTTTGATGATGCCCACAACATTCTTTTCCATACAGGACACATACTGTGTGGACACTATTAAAAAGTGACTGATGGAGAAAAAGGCTGAGGCAATAGCAAGACAACAAGATAAAGATGTTTTGGTCTTTGGGAAGGGCTCCATATGTTTGTGAAAGAAGCTATTATCCTTTTATTTTTCTCATCCACCATTTTGTCCTACACTTCTAGCTGATGGGAGAAACGACACACCTGGCCACTGTGCACAGTACTGCAGTTACATTGCAAAGGAAAATGACACATGTGAGGTCATCAATGTAGTCACAGTTAACAAAAGACAAACCGACTGACGGTCTGTTGTCATGGAGAAGGAGGCCTTCATCTTAACGATGGATCAGCTAATGACTGAGGTGAAGCTGGTGGGAATCTGTTCAGATGCCCATTCACAGATCGGTGCCCTCATGAGTAAGTTCATATCCATATATATACTGGCACATCAGTTGGTTGACATTACAGTACTTACTTTTGACATAATTGCATGTCTGTACATTGTATTACAGAGCCTGAAAAGGGAGGTACAAGGACCTTGGAATCAAGCACAGTCTGGACATGTGGCATGGAGCCAAGAATCAGGCCAAAAAGATTGCTGCAGTAAGTGTTGAACAGTGATCTGGCAACAGTAGAGTTATACAACTTTACGCTGTAATGCTTTCATTGTTGCACTATAACTAATTTAAATTTTAACCTCTGCATCCAGGCAGCACAGATCAAAGACCGGTCAGTCCTGCTCCTGTGGCTAAAGGACGTTGTGAATTCTGGTGGCGTTGCAAAACAACAGACACATATGAAGAGTTCTTAGTACGTTTTTAAAGCATCACAAATAATCATAAGACAAACTATTCAAGGTAGAAACCCTGAATATTTTACCTATAACACTAACTGCAAGTAGGCTACAACCTGTGTTGCAGCCATCCTCTCTCGGCATCATTCCTGCACTCTTTGCTCGAGGTCAGCTCTCGATGCTGCTGCACTAGCTGCTCTCTCTGCCCCTCGCCCTCCTCAACCTCTCGTTACTCTTCCTCCACTCTGTCTCCTGCCACCACCAGATCTTTCTTGGTGGTCAGTCTAACAATAACTTAAAAAAAACAGCCTACCATTTACATAATTTGCTAGCTAACACTGATAAGTCACTATTGATTTGGCGCTAACGTAGAAACATTACTATTAGTAAGATTTCATCTTGCTAAGTAGCAGAAAATAATTTCAAAAGTGTAAAATGTAATGCTGCCTGTAACTTACTGGATCACTAGAAGGAGACTTACAGTAAGCTTTACACTATGGAGGGGGTGAGGTTATGCGTTTGGGGGAAAGGGGGAGGAGGAGGTCAAATGCTGCCCCCTATTTGTCTGGAGCAGGCAGCCAAATCTTACATATTGTACCTTTTAAATATCTTGAGTCTTTTGTTACAGTACAGAAAGAACTGCAGCAGACAACAGTGTTTTAACAGTCACATTAAATCTCATGGAACGAGATGCAGATTCTACACTGTAAACAGGAATAATGTTCTATATGTATTTGGCTAAAAGTATGTGGACACCTGAGTATTACACCTACAGTATATGTGGTAGTTGAACATGTGATATAATATTGTTAGATATATAGGTGTATTATTTTCTCAATTAATCAGTTTGTCAATAAAAGGTTTAAAATTGTGAAAAATGGCAATCACAGTTTCTCAGAGTGCAGTGACGTCTGACTAACAGTCCAAACCTAAAAGAATTTTAATTTACTGTCACATATGACAAACACAAGCAGAAAATCTTCACATTTGAGAAGCAGAAACCAGAGAACATAACTAACTGATTATTAACTAATCATTGCAGCTCTAATGTAGATGACTGGAGGTCTGTGATTGGTTAAAACTGTGCAGAAACAAACCACCTCCCTCTGTCCGCACACTGACTTCACACTTCCATCTCACCTCCACCTGTCAGCACCCCCCCCCCTCACTCTCATTGTATTTTCATGTTTGCTGCTGATTCTGGAGAATCGACAGCTGCAGGAGCGCAGGTGCTGCGCCAATCGACAGATACTTTTCCATGAACACGACTCTCATAACCCAGTTTGTGTGCCGGGACATCAGATCGTTTGAAACTGTGTGTGATGGATTCGGCGCTCTGGTACAAGGCTTGATTCACGTGAGTGACTGTGTAGTCTATGTGTTTAATGTTTATCCTAATACGGATCCAGATTTGAAATGGAGATAATTGCAGGATAATGTGCAGGACTCTGTCTTGTTATATGGCAAAACTTACTTATTATTTCATGAAACATATATCATTAACTTTTAACATGATCAGTTGGTTTGTTATTGTAAAAAGAAACTTCCATATGTCTTTAAAACAAGAATAATATCCAGCCAGTGCCTAAAGAGATGATATTGTAGCTAGAAAAAGGCCAATAAAGTATTTGACAAATAAAAACAGTCATCAAGGCTGACAGATTTGTGGATGCTGGTGGGTCGCATCATCAAAGTGACGGCTGCTTGAAATGAGTCTATAAATACTTTTGGGTTCATGGATGAAATAACTCAAAGTATGAAATAACTGTAGAAGAAATAACTTTCCTCTCTCTCTCCTGCCGCTGCTGACATGATTATTTTATGTAATGACTTTTCTTCCTTTCCGTGGAGCCTCACAAGCTTCCTTCCTGCCTCTCTTCTTCTTCTTCTCTTTGCTCAGTGCTCCCCATTCGCTCACATTACCGCGGTGAGAAGATGATGACTCTGTTTTTCCCGCTCTGTTTTCTGTTTTTCGGCGCCTTTAATGCTCCAAATCACCCAGCATGGAAAGTGAAATGAGAAAAGAGAGTTTTGTGCAGCGTATGCTGGTGCTTCTGTGTGCTGAATTCTGAGAAAGAAGCAAAGTGAAAATTATCAGGGAAAAAAAAACAGATCTGAAAATAAATCATTGTTGGATGTGTGGAGATATTTCAGCATTTTACCTGAATTTACTTCCCTCAGACCAAGCAGACAGCACATATCACAATTTTAACAAGTCTATTACAGTGTCCTTTCTTATTTTTATTTACAGGCTTACAACATACTACATGGCCAAAAGTATGTGGACAACCAAACAATGTATATGGACAGCTGGACATTGAACCCATATAGTGTACCATGTTTATTAATCAGTGAATAATTAACACAAAGTCAAGAAATCTCTGCAATGCTTGCGAGAGCTTGCAGTTTTGCTAAATTACCACAATGTTCCGCATGAAATGGCCAAATCAACAGACCGCTTGTGATTTGGACCAATTGTCGCATTTCGTGTCGTGGTAACTTATGTCATTGCAGCGCGCAGGAAGTAATTACATATGACTCTTCATTGGTAGTAGTTTTTTAAAAAATGCATTATTTTCCTTTGTTTGCATTTTTCCCAATTCCTGCAATTTTACAGCAAAAAGAACACATAAAACATTGCAAATTGTATCGCAGTTACTGAGAAAAGCTGCTGCAAAGTCAAGCATTTTTGGCCGCAGTAATCTGCTGCTATAACAGCCTCCACTCTTCTTGTTTCAGTCTTTCCAGCAGATGTTGGAACCTGACTGCAGAGATTTGCTCCATTCAGCCAGAAGAACATGAGTGAGGTCCAACACTGATGATGGAGTTGGTGTTGGATGGGGTTGAGGTCAGAACTCTGTGCAGGCCTGTCAAGTTTCTCCACACCAAACTAGGAAAAATTGTGACACAAATATATCTAATTTAAGAATAAGTAATAAGGTTGAAAACTTTCAGTAGGCAGACTTTCAGTATGTAACAGTTTTCAGTACTTGTGCGTGGGAGAAAGTCCTGCATGGTTTCCATAGAAATGTTGAGGGAAGCTGCTGTACGCTGCTCTTTATCAGAGCTGGGGACGTTTTAACCAGTCTTCATCCGTAAAGTCTTTTCTCTTGTAAAACTGAAAAATGTTGAAACATACTGTAAGTCTCACCTTTGTGTTGCTTGTCAAAGCAATTTTTCGAATAAAGCTGGAGAGCAGACAACACCCACTGGTACTAGATGGTTGTTGAGAACCACAGTCGTGATGGAGTGTTTCCCCCAACAACCACAAGGAGTAACAATGAACCCATTACAGACCTGAAAACAAACTTGGACGAGTGATAAAAAGGTGAGATTTATGCTTTATCAGAAATGTTTTCAGCCACCCGATTTAGTTATTTCATTCTTTGACATTAATCCCACTAATAAAGGAATTATAAAGTTAAAATAATCCCTATAAACTGTCTACATATACTGAATAAGTGAGTGAAGAGGAGGAAGATTTGGGGGCATGAGCAGGAGAGACTGCATAATGTTTCTTTCCTCTGACATTTGTGTCGTCTCTTTTCTTGTCAGGTAAAAAAAAACAAAACAAAACACCAACAATTCATAGAAGATGAAGACATCAAGTCTCAGCCTGTTTCTTGGAAGAATTCAGCAAAGAAAAAAAGAGCAAATACTTGAGTTTTTGTTGGATACAGCAGGGTTGCCAATTCTCATGCCTTTGGCGTGAGACTCATGCTTTCAGGCTGTCTCTCGCTCTCAGGCCAAAAAGAAAAATCTCACACCAAATCACGCCACCACTGAAGCTAGCTTTCTGCTCGATGCAGTGTCCCCAGCGTTCCCATGTTGTTCCCATGTTGACCTACACCATGTACATTCCCCCTACGTTCTGCTGGCCCTATCTTGAATAACAGGTGAGCATCAACATAAATCTGCTACTGACCCCTTGTGGGGTCATAAAGGTGTATGCTGTTGTACAGTTTGGTAAATGAATATATCTTATACTTAGTTTCTTAACAAATTTGTAACATGTTTTTTTTTATTTAAGCATTCCCTGATTTCCTTATCTAATAAAGGCGATTCTTGTCATTCACAATGAACAATCATGAAAAGGAACACTAGTGGTGGCACTGGTGATATCAGACTTTTCTTTGGAAAACCACAAAAGAGGGTGAGCTGGGAAAAAAACTTTGTAGCTGGTTCAATAGCTGTATTTCTATGGAAGTTGATTATATTAACCAAATGCTCCTTATGGTATGTTTAATGTAATCAGGCAAAAGAAAAGAAGACAGGAGAACAGACAGTAACAGATGATAGCAGAAACATGGAGGTAATAAGAAAGGATCAACATAAAGCTTCTGGCAACAGCCTACATTCACCCACAGCTATCCGTCATGTAATCATGTAGACCCATACTGTTCAAACAGCATGAACAACATGCAGTAGTTTCCCAAATAATCTCATGTTGACTCCTGTGAGCTCAGTGGACAGAGAGGGAGACAGAAGGAGAGAAGGAAGCTGGAGGAAGTGCAGACACAGGTGACATGGAGGAGGTCACCTTATACACTGTAGATCAATAGACACACAGTTACTAATAATCTCATATTTGCTCCAGATCATTAAGGGAACACAGGGAGAGAGGGAAGGTGGAGACAGCAGGGCAGGCACAGGTGACTTGGAGGAGGTGAGTGAGAGTAAGCAGGCATCTTCTCGGAAACCATGACAGGAATGAAGTGCTAGACTTTGCAATATGTGTCTACATTTGAAAGACCAAAGTGTTTGGTGATTTGTGTAATTTTTAAGACAAATAGCTTTCACGGATTGACCTAATTTTCTTTCTTTACAATACAAAGAATAAGCAAAAGCAAAGAGAAAAGATACTGGGGCAGCTACATATAGCTATAAACTCAAGAGCACATAGAGTACAGAGTGGCACTTCATCCCTGCTGGGAGCACACCATTTCACTTTTGGTGCATGCATCAAAGGATTGGTTTCCAGCTTTATTGGCTCCTGCTGAAGACAATGTAATACACATGAATTGCCTTCTGGTCTCTCCTGCACATCTGCTCCTAAACATGCAAAATAACAGACTTTACACAGGAAATGGATGCTAAAATCTCTGTAGTGCTACGCTGGTCACATGATGCAGGGCGGCCTGCATCATGTGATGTAATACAAATGGTGCCAAGAAAGTTAAATGAAAACATCTACAAAACTTAAATTAATGGTCAAAACAACACAGGACAGCTGGGTAATGTAACAGTATGGACAATATGCATTAAAGGTTACAACATAAACGGTTCAGTTTCCAAAGAAAACAATAAAATAGTGCTACGGAAACTCAGGAGGTACAGAAGGGGCGATGTGTCATTTCCACAAGAAACATTAATAAGAATAAAAGAGAATAATTAGCTGATGAATAAATTCCACAAATACAAATTGGAAATAAGAATTATTGAGTGTAGACACCAGTGCAGAGCTGATATATTGAAAAAAAGGAAAAATATATTGAGAATTCTTCCAGAATGGACAGATAACACTCTGCCGAGGTCAAGCGAGATGGCTCAGCTGGAGACACAGGTGAGCAGAACATGTCAGAAATACACATATCCTCACTAACTCTGCAGTTATTCAGGGTAAAATATATCCAAAGCTTGGTAATAACATTTCATGTAACTTGGTTATGCTAATGTGTATCTAACCTACCTTATCTAACTGCAGCACACTTTCACCTGTGTCCATATATAATGACTACATTATACTGTATGTACTTCCATTACTTGACCACAGACCAGAAGAGCCGAGGTTAAGGTCACCATGACCATGGTACAGTATAATATCCCCTTAGCCTTCTCAGACCACCTGAGCCCGCTCCTCTGGGACTGTTTCCCTGACTCGAAAATTGCACAAAAGTCTGCCAGAACCAAAACAACAGCAATAACAAACAAGTGTGTAGCCCCCTCCTTCATGGATGAGAAAACAGCTCTATAGTCAGCCCTTCTCATTAGCTAGATGGGTCCAACGATACTAAAATATTCTGTAAGTGTTGGATACATTTGTGTCATCACGGGGACACAAAAGCTGAATCACTGTGAAACTGTGGAGTTCACAAGGTGTCATGCACAAATTTCTTGATATGGACCTGACTTCAGGCATATATATTTGTATATTAAATCATTTTATTGAACCTGAAATAAACTACAGTTATGTAGCATGTGCAAAAAGCTGCAGGACGGACAGTGAAAAATAGTGTGTTGTCTTTTTTGCCCTTCGGACATCTAACTTGGTCTTAGATTGAAAACAAAAAGTGTTTCTTTCATAGTATTTGGATACGGCATTAGATATTTCATAATTATAATATTTCTTTAATTCTAATTTGTTGTCTTGTTGTTTTCTTTGTCCAGATACGATCACCTGCTTCCATTCCAAGAACCAAGAGACCAAGACCGGATTAACAGATGCTGCAGGACACAGACATCAAAAGTGCCTTAGTCAATGTGACTGAGGAAGAGGAGTTTCACCACATGGACATGGTATGAGCACACTTGAGTGAGTGGAACAGCTGTGTTACTTATAAGCTCTGTGCTTACCGCACTCAGATACTGACTTAGAGCGACTGTTCTCATTAAATGGCCTTAACAAAACTGACACCAGGAACCGACTGGCTCTAGATGGGACGTTGTCATCCATCATGCGCATTAAAAGTGCAGGCATTGAACCATGCTGCTACAAATACAAACCTATGGAGGTAGTAACAAAGTCAAAGTCTGCTGCTGCAGCATACAATAGAGAGCACTCAGAATAGGCTGTATTGCTGTATTAGATACACTTGGGCAGCCAGTCTGTTTGTGACACCCACCTAGTATTTGATTGTATGTTTTTTCTCTTATGTTTCATTCTTTGACCACCTCCTCCCCCCCCTCAAATATGTGAGACTTTGGTGTGGAAACACTGAAATTGCTCGTTAAATTGTAGAACCCATCGTCTCCAGGTCTCATTGTTATTACATCATTCCTGCACAACCTCTTAGTGGGTATTAATTAATTAATTTATAAATTGCAAACTGGTATGAATAAAGTTGAGGATTTTATTTCTAAACATCAGCTTCCATATGTTTCATTTAATTGCACAGCATGGTGCCTTCCTCTGCTTTCTTTAAGAACAAAGTTTCTCTCATCCCTCATTGTGGGTGTGGCGTAATCAGTTTATGTATCTGCATCAAGCACAATGTATCTGACAATGTACAGTGTGATTGTCATGATATATGTTATGTTATGCGGCGGGCGTGTGATTTAGCCATTTAGCCATCAAAATCTCATTCCAACCAGGTAACCAATGTTGGCAACCCTGGGATACAGTCAGAGCGCAGCAGCACCTGAACGCGTCACACTCCCAGACAAACAACCTGACACTGATGACTCCCTTGCGACCGCTGTGTCAGTGTTTGACTCGGCTACGTCTGTAGCTGCTGACAGTGCCGTGTTAGCAAACAGGCTAACTGTGTGTGTGTGTGTGGAGGCAGCGATGCTCCGGCGGTGGCTCCACCTGTCAGCTCCACGACACCAAACCAGAGGGGACGCCTTGTTTGAAGAGAAAACAAACCTGATTGGAACCTTGCGTGGATGTCGCCAACGTAATTATGAGGCTCCAGCTTGTATGCTGGCGCGGCGGTGGCCTGGCTTCCTGATAGTGTGGAGCATTGTGGGAATTATCTGCCCATGTAGTGCTGTACTAAACATTTAGGAGGTGCTGATTGCCTGGATTTGTTGTCGTGGAGATAAAAATGACGGCGACAGGAAACAAAATCAACATGTTTGAGGCGGCTGAAGTTCAAGTGACTGCAGGAGGAAGGTTAGCTGAGCGTTCCATGAATATTCACCAGAAACGTCCCCGGGGAGGACAGACCCAATTAACAAATCCCATTAATTACCAGACTATCACAACTGATTAGGATATGGCCGTCTGCTCTCGGCTCACTGCGGCCCACATTTTCTGCTTCATGGAAAAGAGTTACAGAAAAAATAAAAAAATAAGACTACAGACTGCCACGTACAATCAGATGCTGCCTGAGTGGCCTCGCTAACACGAGCTTGTTAATACAGAAACACCACAGACTGTGACGAGGGAGAGGACAGCAGGAGATTAATACAAGAGAAAACTCAGCCAGGGTGGAATAGAGGACTCCATTTGTTCCTGTGAAGCTCCCACTGGTTCAGGAATCTTCTAGATATCAGTCAGTGCGTTAAATTTGTCGTTTAATCGTTGTTAATGAGTTCATACACCTGCAGACGTTCATCTGTATAAACTATCATTTTAATACTGGATTTTACAGACTAAAATGTGTTTTTTATACGGCTTATTCTGTTGAATGAAAAAAAACTAGTAAGTAGAAAAATAGGTCACACCTGCATTTCAAAATTTCAAATGATACACAACACGGTTTCACACTGCTGTCAAATATTTAAAATGTGAAAAGTGAAAATCTGAGTAATAAATCATATTTAAGCATTAAAGATGGAGGTGTGCACAGACAGAATATGACTTTCTTGTGTATTTTATTTATTTGCATTTGTATAAACATAAAAACTGATGAAAAAAAAGGAAAAAAAATCTGAACAATAACAATTTGACAGGAAAGGTGAAGAGGCTGTGGATTCCTCCACCCCAAAGGAAACAAAAAGTACAATAATAAACATTAATATGTAGTATAGTATGAAGCAGCCTAAGGGCAGGGCTGTGTGTGTATGTTTAAATATTGCAGGTTCCCAGTTGGTCGGAGCTGCAGAGCAGTGAACTGGAAGCAGCTGGCAACTGTTTCTACATTATGAGATCGGCCCCAACCAGCAGTTTGGAGGTTCTCTCCACCCAGTAGGAAACCTCATGGGGCCACAATTTGGGTCTAATTTTGAACAGACTGGTGGAAAACTTACCTTAACCTGACGTGCATATATTTATTTCCAAAAATAAAAGAATGGGACCCTATGACAGTTGGAACCAGTCTGAAACAGGAAGGAGGATAATTAGAGCGATTACCCTGAACAAACTCAAATAGAGAAACATTAACACTGGCAGCAGCATGATTCTCCACCAATTAATATGCAAACACTGACACAGCGTTCACAGGTGAGGAGGCAGCTACCATGGCTTGAGGCTGAAGAGCCACCGATGGCTGCTGGATGCTCCAACTGACTCCTATACAAAAAGCCTCAACTTCTCTGTAGAAATACTAAGTCAGTCATTTTTTTTTTCAACAAGTCATTATCAATCTCAATCTAATAATAATGGTCATTTTGGAAATTATTGCTCCGTTAAAAGGATTTGAAGACTTATAGTAGCTTTGATGTCTGTTGTGTGCGTCTTTCCCCAACTGTTAAATTTGGTATTGTCATATAACAAACTTATATTTTCTTCTTTTAACAGTTTCATGTGTCTCAACAATTGGGATGAAATCAGGCACATCTCTAACCTCTTCTTCTTCTCCTCCTCCTCTTCTGTGGGCCGCCCGCCAGCTGCTGGAAGCTGATGACCATGATCCAATAGAAATCCCAGCAGCAGGTTGCAGTCGTCACATTTCAACCCCAGCAGAGAATGATGATGCGATTTGGAGTGATGTGTTTGTTCAGCGGGGGAGATTATTGGAGGCAGAAATGGCGTGCTTATAGAACTTAACACAAATGATAATTATCATGCCGGTGAGCCAATAAGAGCCACAGTGTTTCTTTACTGAAGCTAAATCATTTTAATTATGAAGACAGTGGAAATCAATATGTTGTCTGTACATGCACTCACACGCTGCGGGAAGTCAGATATCCAATTATGCTTATCTTATTGCTGTGATTAACAGTGAGCAGTTTGACCACACAGGAGTCTGCTTGTGGAGTCTGAGGCGGCTCATTCACTGCAATACAATCCGCCGTCAGCCATGCAGATATAATCAAACTGGTAGCCCCATTAACAAAATCAAGAATTTAAGATTTTCTAATTAATTGACTGAACGTCTCATGAAAAGTTAACTGAAGAAAAGTTTCCAATAAAAATCAACTTGTTTCTAGAATGAGACATCATTTATATTGATTCCAGTGCAACAATCTGGGCCCCATATGGGTTATTGATGGGAGGCAAAAGCTGCATATACAGTAGGACCATGCAGGTCTTTTATTGTAATATAAGTGGGGCACATGTGAGCACTTGTCCTCAGTCCTCACATGGGTCTCCACTTACAGTATAGTGGCTAATAATTGGATCAAGGCAGACCATAAGTGGGGCCTTTATGGACCAAACTGGGCTTCAAGTGGGACATTTTTTGTAGCCATGCGGGATAAACATGAATTCCTTTTT
Source organism: Scomberomorus guttatus (assembly GCA_038419695.1). NCBI lineage: Eukaryota > Metazoa > Chordata > Actinopteri > Scombriformes > Scombridae > Scomberomorus > Scomberomorus guttatus. Next base: position 1,969,678 of record CM076452.1, read on the forward strand.
ATTTTTCATATTTCCCCCCTTTTTCTCTCAATCCCTGAACATTCTTCGACAATGTGACTGATTTGTTCAGCTGCTGTGTGGTTTCTCACAGTGCTGTCACTTTGACAAACACACCAAACTCCATTTTAAATTCTTGATATTTTAAAAGTTTCCTCACAGAATATCGGAGATGAACGCTGGTTTTTAATGACCTTAAGCCTTTTTAACCGATCTACAGTTCGGCACTACTTTCGGACTTGCTGGGTCTGGTTCTGGACTCCTTCTCAGCGGTCCACCCTCTCATATCGCCAGGGGAATTACCTACTGCTTTTCTGGTGCAAAGACTTTGGCTATTGTTGAAAACATCCCTCCTGTCCTAGACTGCCACCCCACTGCCCACACTGTTATTATACATATAGGCACAAATGACATTAAGCTCAGACAATCTATAAAGCTACAGCAGAACTTTAAGCTACTTACAGAAACAATTGAAAGTCTGGGTAAACACTATCTTCTCTGGTCCAATTCCCACACTGAATAAAGGCTGTGAGTGGTTCAGTCATCTTTAGGATAGGATAGGAGGGGCACAAGCCTACTGGAAACTAGTCTTATCTCACACATTAGTAGTCTATCGACTGATAGACTATCTCCACAGACTTCCTAATCCTGTCCCTGTATCTGGCATCCCAGTACTTTTCAGGCCACATACTCATCTACCTCATAGATCTGTTAACATGGGTAACCTCTCCTTTGTTCACTGCAGCCGCACTGTCACAGCTAATAATCTGGCACATTAGCTTTGCTTTGTTCAATGTCCGGTCACTAGCTAACAACCCTTTTGTGTGCAATGATCTCATTACTTCTTACAATATTGACTTTTTGCCGCAAACAGAAACTTGGCTGTCTGATGGTGACAACGTTCCTCTTGTTGAATGCTCCCCACCAGGTAACACTTTCCTAAATGAACCCAGAATAACCAGACGTGGGGTGGTCTAGTGGTGTTATATAAAAATAGCTCTAAGTGTTCTAGATCTCATCTTGGTTTATTCTCTTGTTTCTCCTCTTCTTTCCTTCTCCTTTTGTTTTGAAAGGGTCAACAAAAAATTTTTGTATTTTAGTATATGTGCCACCCAAGTCCACTGTAGGTTTTATAGAATCATTTTCTAAACTTCTGTTTATTGTTATGCCTGAATATGATAATATTCTAGGTGATTTTAATGTACATGTATGCTGCCCTGAGAATCCCTAGCTTCAGAGTTTTTAAGTGTGATAGATTATTTTAATCTTGTTTGAAATCCTGGACCTGGTTTTATCTTCTGGTTGTTTACTGAATAATGTGCTATGCAGATAAATTGGGGTCTCTGACCATAAACTTATTGTTTAATACCTAATTTTTCAGTACCATGAGCTGCAATGCTCAAGTCACTCGCTCTTGTTTTTTCAATTCTTCCTCAGCAGGTAAATTTTGCCCTGCCCTGGTCTCTTCTGACCTCCAGCTCAGCTCCTCAATAAATACTGCAGCTATTTCAAATTCTTTTAATTCCACTTGTGTAAATATTTTAGACAATATTGCTTAAAAAAGCCTTAAATCTTATCTCAGCCCTGGCTTAAAGATGGAATCTGTTTAATAAAGAGAACTTGATGTAAAGCAGAACGCAAATATACAAACCTGAGTACAAACCTTTCCACCCACCTTGAAAGGCTGAAGGATCTCATGAAAAACTTTAACTTGGAAGTTAAAATTGCACATACTAATTATTTTTCAGATCTTTTAGGTAAACATAAACAGGCGCCTCTTCGATATTATAAGCCACACCACAAACCCTCCCCCGCTTTTTATTGAGCCCTCAGTTAATAAATGTGAAGAGTTTTTTTTATAATTTTTCTCTAATAAGGTTCAAGCTGTTAGGGATGCAATTATCCCTCCTTCTCAAACTCTCTGACCTTTGCAGTAAAACACCTTGCACCCTGCTAGCATTTAAGTCAGTCACTATTAAGCATCAAAGCAATGTCATTACTAAAATGAAATCATCCCCCTGTTCACTGGACATTTTTTCTAACTCACTTCTTTAAAGAAATATTTCATTCAATCTCCCCATTTGTCCAAGCCTTTATCAATTCCTCACCTTTATCTAGTCAAGTGCCTGATTATTTTAAATTTGCAACAGTTCAACCTCTTCTCAAAAAGCCATCTCTTGATCCCTTAGTTTTAAATAACTTCTGCCCAATATCTAAATTTCCCTTCCTGGCTAAAAAAAAAAAAAAAAAAAAAAAAACGTTGCCAGGCAGCTCATCAATCATATGAATGGCAACAGGCTCTTTGATAAATTTCAGTCAGGTTTTAGGGCGGGTCATAGCACTGAGACAGCACTTAGAGTTCTTAATGATATTCTTTTAGCAGCTGACAGTGGCCAAACATCTGTTTTATTGCTTTTAGAACTGCAGCTGTCGATACAGTCACCACGTGATTTTAATTGAACATCTTAAGCATTGGTTTGACATATCAGGTACAGTTTTAGATTCTTTTTATTCTTGTCTTTCTAATAGGAAATTCTGTGTGACCATTGGTGACTTTAAAATCCTCCACCTCCCATTTCTCCTATCGAATGCCTCAAGGCTCAGTCCTTGGCCATTTATTATTCTCCATTTACATGTTACCTCTAGGTCAAATCTTTCATAAGTACATCAGTTTCAATTGTCATGTGGACGACTCCCAGATCTATTTCTCATTTGACTCCAATAACACAACATAACTGGTCAGAAATACAATCCTGTCTTACAGGTGTTAAAAACTGGCTCTCTCAAAACTTTCTTCAGTTAAACTCAGATAAATCAGAAGCCATTATCATAGGTCCAGACCCCTCCGGCCAGCACTTCTCCTCTCATTCTGTTCTCTATCCTGTTGCAGAAATCTGGCTGTTATCCTTGATGACAAACTTAACTTTGACCAACAGGTGAAGTCAGTCGTTCAATCGTGCTTTCTGCAACTTACATCCCACTTAGACTACTGTAACTCACTGTATTCCTGTCTCAGTCAATACTTCTCCAGACTTCAAGTAGTTAAAAATGCTGCAGTAAGACTACTCAGTGCTGCAGCACCGACACAAAGGCAGACACTGGCATTGGCTGAGGAGCAGAGAGAAGTTCAAGAGGTAGACTGCAGAATAAAAAGGGCAGTACTGAAAGTCTAACTGAAATCACATTTACTCGTCTCTTTTTGCAGTCAAAAATAATGTAAAATGATTTTTACACATTGAAGAAAAAGGTATTTTAGGAAATATCAGAAATGTCTCAGCCAGCTAAGCTGGAGCTTTGGGAAGAATAACACCTACGAGTCACACCAACTCTGCTCTGATCCGGAGCTACTTACTAGCGGGAGGAGAGCTCTGAGTTTGTTTATTAAACTTTGAGCAGCAGCAACAGTGAGTGCTCCGTCTGTGTGTGTCTGTGTGTCTGTTAGCACGTTTAGCAGAGCAGCAGCAACAGTGAGTGCTCCGTCTGTGTGTGTCTGTTAGCATGTTTAGCAGAGCAGCAGCAACAGTCAGTGCTCCGTCTGTCTGTTAGCACGTTTAGCAGAGCAGCAGCAACAGTGAGTGCTCAGTCCGTCTCTGTGGCTACCGGCTAGGTGGGCTCGGGGTTTTATATCAGTTTATATGCAGCAATGTCATCATGCAGAAAAAGTTTTTAGAAGGGCTTGAGAAAATGGCATTTTCTAATGCTAAAACATACTTTGACCAAAATTTGAATTTTTGGATTTGAATACATATGGATCACTACTGGGGAGCTACAGAATGAAATAAAAAAAAATATATAACGGACGTGCCCTTTAATGTCAGCTGCTGGTAGGTACTGCTGTTCCCTTTCAGCCCTGTTTTTAGCCTATATATTTGTTTACATTTTGGCAAATTGGCACCATTAAAACTATGCTGAATTAGCTATTAGCAGCTCCTGTTTGCAGTGTAACATGAATGTTCAGACAACTATCACTGGATTACTTTGATACTGAAGAAAACTTAAAAATTTGATGATTCTCGGGCAAGTTCTGAAGCCTGTTATTTTATTTTATTTCTGAGTGGATTTATGGAGGTTTATTCATGATTCACATTAGAGATGATGATACCTCCGTGACATGCAAGTCACACTGAAGATAAAATGATGTGTATCATGTCTGTGTGTTCAGATTTGACTGAGTTATGATTCAAATAAGTACGAATATGAGACTTGAAAACCTCTGGACAAACAGGATACTGACACTCTTCTAGAAAATTCCTGAAACAAGCTACACTGGAAACAAGTCAAATAAAGTCCCAAAGACTGAATATCAGCATCAGCAGCTTCTGCAGGTGGATTTTTTTTTTTTTTTGCAGTGACTCAGCTGTTCCTGCTCATGGCCTCATTTAACTCGACAAAGTGACGCTGCCTGACCTCCATTCATGAGCTCGAGGAGTGATTCTGCTCCGCTTTCATTCTGTCTTTGATTCTCTGCCGCCGCTAACTGTACAGTACATTTGCATGTTTGATTAAACAGTGTGAGTAGAGTACAGTGCTGGCTCTGGCTGCTGGCAGCTCCACAGTAAAAGAATGCTAATCAGGCCGGCCGAGCTGACCAGCGCTCCGGCAGCTCCGTCCGGCCTAACAGGCAGAGAGGTAATACATTTTTAATTGCAAGTGTGATTATACGGGATGAGGAACCTGCACCGGCTGATTAAATGCATTTGGGTTAATATTAGAGGCCAATCATTCCCAGTGACAAAGCCTCTGGAGGAGAGAAGGTAATTGCGGGAGGACAATTATAATCCCTCATATTGTAATAACGGAAAATAATGTCCTCCAGGAGGCTTTTTTTTACCAAGCAGACAAAAGATAAATGATTGGATGGGTGCTCGTATGAACACTGCTGGCGGAAAAAAAGGTGAGATTCATTAGAAACAATAATTGGATGCTTAAGTCAGCGGTTAGGCTGCAACTGTACAATACAGAAATATTAGTGGCAGTAACAGTTTGGTTGTTGTTGTTTCCAGTAAATAGAGGCGTATGGCTTTGTGGCTGTGAGCCACTGCCAAAGAAATCCATCTTAATGAGTCATGTAGTCTCATATTCAGCCTTTATATATTGATCTATTAAAAGGCACATGTATTACCTGTTTCAGGAATTGTCAAAATAAGGAGTTCCAGTATATCAAGATGTTATATCGGTAGGAGGCGTCACTCTTGTCTTGTGTGCATCAAGCAGCTGCTATTGTTCAAATGCTTCTTTATTCAGGAGTCAGGAGCCCAAATGAACATTGAAAATAGTTTCTTCTCGCCATAATCATTCCTCCTGTTCATACTGACCATTAGAAGATCCCTTCATAATGCACTTACAATGGAAGTGATGGGGGACAAAATCCACAGTCCTCCTTCTGTGCAAAAATGTATTTAAAAGTTTATCTGAAGCTAATATGAAGCTTCAGCGTCCAAATGAGTCAAATCAAGTAGATATCTTTCAACGTTACAGTCTTTTTAGTGCCAAAGTCCCTCTTTTTGTTACTATACTTCCACCGCAGCTCAACAGGGAAACACTGTCCGAGGAAACACAAAGAGGGAATTTGATGCTAAAAAGACTGTAAATGTGGCAGATATCCACTTGATATGACTAACTCAGACTGATGAAGCCTCATATAAGCTTCACATCAACCTGCTTCTACTACATATGGTTGATAGATGGAAACATGCTAACAATGTGTGTGTGTGTGGATAAAAGCAAAAGAAATAACTAAGGCAGCATAACTAAACCAAACCAAAACGGGTGCCTAAAGAGAAGCAGCAACAACAGCAGCAGGCAGTCAGAGGAGAAACAAGCTGCTAGCTGCAGCCAGGCTTTATCACCTGGAAACACTGGTGCCAGGTGTTCCCAGTTGGGCTAACGAGCCACATGTACAGCAGAGCAGACAGACAGCAGCAAACCAAAGATGACAGGGGTCATCACAACTCCTAGAAGGATTTTTGACTCATCACCTCACGCAGTATCTTTGCATCACCTTCAATCCTCCAGCGTCCCCGCTGGGGAGGCTTTTGGCTTTGTCCTGCTGAATGTCCATGTCTATTACAGACCAGGGGTCCCATTTAGACTTATAAAACTGTGCGTATGCAGGCAATTTTCCCTTTATAAATCACAGTCCATCTGGAAATGTACACACGTGGATCAGCCTTATATCCCGCCCTCAACCAGAAATAATCAATCCAAAGCACCACGTGAATGCTGAGACATATAAGTGAGTCTGCTGATCAATGGTACATTATGGTGAATCATGTCAACAACTGAGAGGAAGACGAAGAAAAGGAATTTTTCTGACACATAAATCGAGGTGCTTGGGGGTGAGGTGGAAGTCAGAAAGCACATATTGTTTGGTGGCCACAGCAGCGGGGTCACAAACAAAAGAAAATGCAGTGAGTGGCAACACATTGCCACTGCGGTGAATGCAGTGAGTGCGACTGACAGGACAGTACCAGAAATTTTAAAAAAGTGAAGGTGGAGGCAAAAAAAAGAATTACATCCCAGCGTCACGTGTCTGCTGCTGGTGGGGGCAAGGTGAGTTCACACTGCTGGAAACACAAATAGCCTCAATACTCGGGGAAGCAAGTGTGTGTGACATAGTGTTAGAGAAGGAGACACTAACATGGCTGAGACCACAGACGAACCCAGTAAAGCACTGTTTTATCTTTAGCCATGTTGCACAGAACGCCACACGCCCTGATGATCTTGCAGACTTTTGTCGGGTGGTACAAAAGTCTGCCACCTGGGGCATCTAAAGACCGCCCTCGGCATTTGAGGAGGCCGATGGCACGCACCACAACTGAGCGCACGCGAGCGGAGCATCATCATAGTGCATTTTCTCTGCGCTCTGCGGGTCTGGACGCAGAGTGAGAAGCCAGCTGCTGAGAGGGTAGCCACTGTCACCTGCAGGTTATAACAGAGGAGTAATTATACATCAGGTTTGAATGGTTAGAATTTCTACAATACCTTGTTATTAACTTACCAAGAGGTTGCACACAGCGCCTGCCTGTAGTCTGTTACACTCCCTACACTGCTACGCGTCAGGATAGAGTCGCGTTGAGTCAAGCCATCGTGCCACTGTATTTGGCTGGACCATGTTAGAGTCACATATGACTTGGACATGAATTGAATTCACATGCTTTTGATTAACGTAGACAAATTCTTGCTCATATGGAGCCCTTATAGCAATATGAGTTGCTGCAAATTGCTTTTAATGCCTGTTTTCCCACAGTGTAGGGAAACCTGATGTATCGACTACTCATATCAATAATGCCTTCCAAGACAGCATTATTGCACTCAGGGACGGCTGCAATATCCCAGACCTAAGGACAGAATTTAACAGAATTATATTATTCCCAAAAGGGGCTTTAGACAGAAAGGTAAACATTATATATTGTTTCAAACACATTCCTGTCGGCTAATTCCTGCTGTTAACAGCCGGTTGCCAGAAATCCCAGAGTGGTTCGTATCTGTATTTGTACTGGGATGACGCGGTTCAGTCAGGTTGGTCTGTCTAACGCTGGACCCAGTTCAGCACATAGATCCAAGAGCACTACTCTAGGGAATCTAAATTAGCATATTAGCCAGTCATCATCATGGGCCAGGAAAATCTTGGTGGTCTCTGAACACTCGCTCCCTCCTAATCCTTCCATTCACGTAGTCCTTTAGCAGTGCCAGTGCATCCATCACGCAGCATTACGCACGAGTGTCACCGCAGTATTTATATGTTTATTTATATGTTTACAGCAATCAGAGTGATTGTTTAAACGTCAGTCAGTGTTAGCCCCACCCTGGGATGTCATTTGAAGATGGAAGTTTGATAGGTGAGCACATTTTTTTTAAAATTTATGTCGGTTTTGTTATGGTGAACTTGGCCTGAATGATGATTAGGACTGATAATGAGGAAATGGAGTAACAATTGTGTGAGAGCTGTCACTGGCCACACGGTGGTGAACAACTAATGGTGATAATTTAATCAGTTAGTTACCTTACAGTCCGTTCTCCTGTCAAGTACGTTTTTATAGATCACAACTTTTTTGTAGGAAGTGGCGTACGCTTCTGTCAGGCCCTGTTTTGTGTGCATGCAATGGTTATAAATGAGAGCCCTGTTCCTGTCATTTCCCTGTGGTTAAAATGCCGTCCTGAACCAGGAGTTCAATTACCGAGGAGCACCAAGAATATTTATTCTTTTAAACAAGTTAGTGGAAAAAATGAAGCCATAATTGGCTGCATTGTGTTCTGCAGAGATAAACACTCTCTGACTGATCGAGGAGATATTTCTCTGTGTGCTGTGCAGAAACCAGGATCATGTGTTTGTCTCTCACAGTAACAACAGCACTGTTGTTGACCACTGACTCCCTGTAGCCCCCACAACCAACCCCATGGCGACAGTTGCTAAGTAACTGAACACTTGGACCTGCTGCAGACTGAGTAAGAGGTAAAAAGGTAGAGCAGGCAGGACACTTCGATCAGCATGTGGAATATTATATGTTTCCATTGTAATTAGGCTGCAGGATCGATAGCGTCCACTGTCCGGCTCATCCTGCTCGTCGTCGGGGAGCTGGTGCTGAGCAGGGAGCAGAGAGCGCTGCTGTGGGCGGCTGTGCTGGAAGCCATTTAAAGCTACTTTTTTTTTCCATCAGTGCTTTCTGTTCTTATTATTAATTCAGAGCAGATCGCAGCCGGGCCTTTTGTTCCTGAAGCTGCTTGAGAGACGTGTTTGCAGGGAAAGGTTAACTCCTGCTGCCTGCTCTTCTCTCACATCTCAGAAGTAAAAGCATCAGTACAACTATGTAGAAACACTCCATTAACACTTTGAATCCTATAGGGTGTTCTTGCTCGTTTTTAATTTCTTCCATTTACAGACTTATGGCAGAGTCATTATTTGTGTGACCTGAACATGTTTTGTCAGGACAAGTTAGGCTATTCAGAAATCATTTTGCATAAATGGAAGAAAAAATGTAGGTAAAAAGGACAATATTTCTTTCTTAGGTCTAAAAATGGTTATACTATCAGTACCCCCCCAAACTGTATTCGAGTAAATGTGCTTCGTTTGCTCCTCGTCCCTCTCGGCCCACAGAACCCACGAGTCATCAGAATATATGCGTATTTTCTTAAGTGTATAACAGGAGTCATTAATGCCCTCATGCTGTTTTACAATGTCTCATGCCTGCAGATTCAAATGAGGTGTAAAATACGAGCTGGCGGCAGCTGCGTCATCATAAACGAGGTGGAAAAATGCTGCTGCACCGATTCACAGCCGTGAGACGATGCATCACCTGCTCCCAATCTGTAACGCTTCATATATTTAAAAAAAACCAACAACAACAGACGCCAGCGGACTGAGCCCGAGGCCGATGATCCAAATATCAGCGCTGTAAATAGATTATTTATTTATTTAGAATGTTTACATGAGGGGTAGTTTACTGCTGACAGGACGACAGATGATAAGGCAACTGTTACATCAGGTTAGAAATATAATGATCAATTTAGGAGAAAAACATGTCGTAGAGCTGAGAGTTTTTCATCATTGAATGTAACATGTTACAGATATCAGGAGCAGTTCTGATAGTGATGCAGAGTTATCGGCAGGCCAATCAGGCCACTATATGGAGAGCAGAATAACCAATCAGCAGACTTTGAGCTGGCAGTACGCCATCGTACACCGTACAGCAACTCTGAGGTGATTCTGAGTTATTATTGAGTTAAAAAAAGGATAAAATTTCCATAAAATTGCCCATCAAGCTACACTCAATAACCCATAATAATAATAAAAAGTGAAAACATGTTCTTAGAAATGTTTGCATATTTAGTCAATATAGCCAAGAAATATCATATTTTGGTGGGAGGTTAGCAAGTCTATGATCTCATGATCATAGTTTTTATATTTTAAAGGTTTTGCATCGTTGAAATCACAATTTGTCAAAATTTAAAGAGGTGAACAAATAAAGAAATGTGCTTTGTTGATTAACAAACTCAATTGCATTTCTGTCTTTGCTGCAGAAAGTTTTACTAATTTTTCAAGAACCTGTTCTTCACTGTTTATTGGATTCTTCTACAATACAAGAAGACAAGCTAGCAAGGCTATGAAAAACTAGGCTGCTGATGTCTTTGGCTGTTTGTTGGTTGTAGCAGTCAGTCGAGCGTCACCTAAATCAGGTTTATTTCTGAACATGTACATAGTACATCTCATATTCAGCTCATCAAAAGAAGACAGATCCATAAAGAAACGGTTTTCCCAGTTTGGTGTGGAAGAACCTGACTGTCCTACACAGAGCCCTGACCTCAACCCCATCCAACACCTTTGAGATGAACTTGAACACCGACTGTGAGCCGAATCCCTGCAGACAAGTGCAAACATCTGCTGGAAAGCCTGATAACAGAAGAGTGGAGGCTGTTACAGCAGCAGATTAATGAACACGGTGTCACAATCACGTTATAACACTGTCACAGTTGGGTAGAATGTTTTTGTGTCCACGTACTTTTGACCATGTGGTGTAAATAAAACAGCGTTTAATCCAATTGATTTGAGGAGGTGAAGTGTTTCCAGACTGAATATCACATTCTGCCGTGTGACAGAAGCAGACAGTGCCGTCGCGGTCGTGGGCGTTCTTGGAGGCCAGAAACCTGTTCGGCCTGTAGAGCAGCTCTGTAAACCGACAGGGAGAAAGAAGGTACGCTCTGACACCAGCGGGCTGACCATGCGTGACGCTCACACTGTTCATATTGCCAGGGAGAGAATAATTGGACAAAGTCTTCATGTAAATTTCCCCAGGCCACAGAATTTAAGGTGGGATCTGTGCATTCATGCAGATGACAAGTTGAGCTCTCGGTTTCTCCGGACTCCCTCTGAATAATCTGAAGGAGAAAGAAGCGACGATGGAAAACCGGCCAGAGAAACGGGAAGGTGACAGGAATTAAAGAGCCACATGTTCAACTGAAAGAAAACAACAAACAGACGGCTTTAGAGGAGCTGCAGCTCCGAGACAAGCGTATCGAACCAAATCTGTGTTCAGCCAATAAAAATCAGACATGTCCTAATGTCAGTGGCGGGCTGACGGGCAGAACAGAGGCACATGTAGCCGGAGAGGAAAAGATGAAGGAGTTATTGAATTAGATATGCAACAGAACTGAAAGGAAATATAATTAGGCAATCATCAAAAAGGGCACAATTTGTTAAAATTCTCGACACCAGGGAAAAAAAGAGTGATTGAAGCTGATTGTTTTGAGAGCCATGGAAGCTGTGAGACACAGGAAGATGAGAGGAAAATGGGAAATGGAAATGTTTGTGATGCTTAGACGGAGGTTGTTGTGTTGCTGTTGATAATTTGCTCTGTCAGAATGCTCCGGTCCACAAAAGAGACTGATTTTTGAAAGTGAAACCAGTTCAAAGCGTTGTGATTCTTTCTTTTCTCTTAAGCGCTCTTTGGAGACGACGGCCATCACTGCATTAACAAATCGAAGAGCTACAGCTGTCTGATTCTGTGATATTCATACACCTGTTTGACTCTCAATGCCCAAAACAAAGACAGCTGAAATAAGGGAAAATCAAGGCCTGTATTTGTCGAGCATCTCTGAGTGTGAAATCATCATAACTGGCTAAATATTTTTAAAGTGATGTGTAGATGAGGTACTCTGCTTTTCATGATTTATCTTACTCTCTGCAGAAAGACAAGATAAAACACATTTATTGTCTTTAAGTTGGTCACTGCACATCTGGACCTCCCTCATCAGAGCAAAGCAGCACTGTGTGCACTATTCTGTATAATTTAAATATATATAATTCAACCTTTATTCACACAGGATGGTCCAATGAGAGCAAAAACTCTTTTACATGGGCGTCAGATGAGATTAAAAAAAGTGTCACAAAGCAAAAACAAACATTAAGACAACTGTTCAGGTTTAAACATTTAAGTAAGAAATAGGGATAAAGTGATAAAAGTATAAGAACAGGACACAATAAGTGTCTCAAACTGCATAATAATATTACATGTCTTTGATATTACATCAAAACAATATATTAGACAATTATTAGCTGAGAGCTTTAAAATGACAGAAAAGGCTTTTTTCAGTTTTTCTTAAGTCAAAATAACAAAACACTGAAACCGTGAGAGAGACGATAATGTAAACCAGTGTGGACAACCTGCTGGACAAAGTAAAAAAAACTAAAGCTAAACCACTGAACACATTAACCACAGAGCGCATACTGTACCTGTAGGAACTCAACAGAAAACAGACATATATACTGACACTTGTGTTGACACCTGCCTTCAGAAAAAACAAATGTGGTAGAAACGCTGGTTATATAATAAAATTATGGGAGCTCAGTGTGCGCTCGTCTTACCTTTGATATAATACTATAACATTCATACTCACAGTGAGACTCAGCAGTACGTGACACAAACACTTTGAGTTATCATGTTGTTTTGTCTGTCAGTACATAATGTTATCACCTCTGAAATAATTGAGAAAACAGAAACAGAAAAAAATCAATTAGAAACTCAATCCACTAAATCACAAATGAAGTGGGATGAATAGTTCTCTATCAACTTCATTCATATCCATCCCACTTCACTAGATGTGATATGGATGTTTACACAAGAACTTGTGTAAACAAATACAGTCTTAGCTTTTTGTTAAAAAATGATGTGTTACTTCCTAAAGTGAGAAAAATCCTGGTCCATGCCACCCTGACTCGATAATTAACTGCTCTCTGCAACAAGCTCAAATTAAACAAGCAGATCCATGGTTTGATCATGTGACACATAGCAGCGTTTTCTAATCTGGCGCCATTATCGGCAGTAATCTGCAGGATGACATCATCTGTCTGTGTTTTCCAAAACCATCACACATCACTGTTAAATAATACTGATGTTATTATTTATGATGTGACAGCTGTGGTTAAGGTCTGGTTAGGTTCAGGTAAAGATCATGTTTGGGTTAAAATGATCACTTTGTTAAAGTTAGAGGAACATGTGGTCTGAGTTAAAGTTACTACTTCCTTAAAGTCAGGAGACCTTCATCGTCATGACTACAATAATAACCATGCGGTTAAAGTTAGGGGACGATCATAGGACGGTCTCATTCTCTACATTAAAACTAGTAGACAATAGAAATCGACCCTCTGATGACTGCAGAGTGAAATATTGATGTCTTTATGAATTTTATTATTTAAATAATTAACCATTTCTATTGTAAATAGAAAATGTTCAATCGGCATCCAAAAAGTAAAAGGTTATCTCAGCTTTTCTACCCATTCATTCACTGAGCATTCACTGTTTTTCTACATGTCTTATTTAGCATCTTTAATTCTATCTTGATAGTAAATTATTTTTCCTTTTTTGTTACATAATTCCTAAATTAGGAATAAATACTTGAATCTGATGCATCACCTGACCTGATTGCTACTGACTTGGTTTCTTTGTTCCAGGAAGTAAAGGATGAAAAAGGAGGAGAAAAACCTGAGAAAGAAGAAGAGAAAAATGAGATGGGAAACTGGGAGGAGAGAAGTAAAAAGAAAGGAGAATGAAAACAAAGAAAGAAGCTGTAAACATGCAGTCTTTTTTTAAACGTTCGTCACATTAACTCAGCGAGGAGGCAGCCAGCTCTAATCGCACACAAGATGTTGATTGATTACTGAATGACAGATTGATTACCTGTCCATTTTAGGTCGCAGCCTCATCCATTATGGCGCCTTGTTAAGATGATAGTGCATTAAGCGTTTATTCAGAAATATAACAGCGTGTCCACTCCTCCCTCGGGAGGCGCTCATTACTGAGACATGTCTTTGAGATCTTCTCTTCTCCTCTGGCAGGAAGTGGAGGAGGGAAGGACGAAAGGAAGGCCGGGCGGTTAAAGTTGAAAAAGTTCATTGTTCATTTTCCCCCCAGTTCCTCTGCATCTTTGAAGGGGAAAAATTTGGTGTTTCTCACACACGTCAGAAGCCCCGGGCAGCCCGATCATTAGGGCAACAACAACAGAAATAAGACAGAACGGACGTCCAACTTCCTTTTGACTGGAAGACTTGATTTGTGTGGAGCTTCTGCAGCACAAAGGCTTCAGTTAACTCATCTGATTTTTAAACCTGACAGTCAGTCATGGGAAATGAAAGGTGCTGGTGAACCCTAATCCCCGGCGTCGATGTTAGTTAAAGCGGGATAATGGCGACTTAACGTGAGCAGCATCTCTTCACCTCGACAAAGAATCGTACCGCCACAACAACAAACACGAGGCAGAGGGTAATATCTGTAACGATGAGCTGGCGGAGGCACAGAAGATGAAAAATAAGGCGGGGAGGATAGAAGGAAATTGCATCTAACAAATACAAGACATAATAGAGCGGCCTCTAAAGTGCAAATAACCCGCCATTCGTCAGGCAGAAGTAACGAGGCCAGAACCAGAAGTTAATGCCGAGAACGCCAGGATGCGGTGCTAATTGGAGCTCATTTGTAAATAATGCATCGAAGGCCGAGAACGACAGATACAAAACAAGTCTGGAGAAAAGTTTTCAGTTGCAGGGTTTCAGCCAGAGACGCAGCACAAACGGACAGAGAGTGGGAGGTTTGCAGATCTGCAGCTCACTTTCATTTCTCTCTGAGATAAAGCTTCACTGGTCCACCAAGCAAGCTGGAACCTTAACATCTTTATTCATCCAGGTGAACAAAATCAGAAAAGGTATGATGTTAGTCAACAATCCATAAATTAAGTGACAGAGGATAATGATGGGATTAAAAATAAAGCCACTGTAGGTGGTGCCCTCCCTGAATGCTGCCTCTGCTCCTGTAGGTAAGTGTTTGCAGTTAAAAGTTACAATAATAATGATAATAATCATAAAAGTAAACTATTTTATGTAGCACTTTTCTTACCAAAGTGCTTTGCAAAAAAACAAATAATGAAAGGCAAATGCAAAAAACAAACAAGGACATCATAAAGAAAAGCAATGACATCATCAAACACAGATTAAAAAGTTTAAAATCAGGAGAGAATATCAAATTGCGAGGATGAAAAGTTAAAACTACAAGAAAAGTATAAAGTATGGATAAAATGTGAATAAAACAATATTTTAAGGAGATATTTGAAAGACACCTGTCTAATCTCTAATCTCTATAATCTATCATTTTGTTTTGTTTTCACAGTGGCAACTTCTGGTGAAGCTTTGAGAAGCGTCATTTGGAAGCAGTGGGTTTTGAGCATGCTAACTATTGGAAGTATTACTATGTAATTTGATGCAGACATTGATGATACCCAGAGGATGAATCCTGCTGCTTTTGGTGACTCGTGTCCCTTTCAGGATGAATTCCAATCACTTCGGGGATCCTCTGACTTTTCATCTAGAACCATCATCAGGTCCAAACTTAAATTTGCCCAGAATACTGGTTTATGGTGAATATGTGCAAAACAAATTCACTAATATACTAATACTTTAAACAAAATAATACAAAGCTACAAAGTAGTTTTCACTCATATTGACTTCTTCTTTCTTCAGGTTTGGAAATACAATGTAAACTTCCCGACCATGTATATGGCTCTCATCTCTAAACCTGATGGTTTTTTGTAGAAGCATTCATGGTCACCAGAGGATGACTTTGGTGATCATTTGACTTTTCCTCTAGCGCCACCGAAGTTGAAATTTGTCGTTTTGAGTGAAACGTCTTGACAACTATTGGATGGATTGTCACAAAATTTGGTTTAGATATTCATGTCCTCCAGAGGATGAATTCTGGTAACTTTGGTGAACTTTTCATTCAGCGCCATCATCTGATCAGAATTTTAATTTGTCCAAAACTTAAGCTTATGACAATATACCTCCAAACCTAACGACATTCCCATCAGCCTCAGCTGTACTTTGTGTTAAGTGCTAATCAGCAAATGTTAGCATGCTAAACTAAGATCGTGTCCATAGTAAACATTATAACTGCCAAACAGCATGTTAGCATCGTTATTGTGAGCATGTTACGTAAGCACTTAGCTCAAAGCGCAGCTGTGTACAGCCTCAAAGAGCTGCTAGCATGGCTGCAGACACTTTATCTCAGCTGTTCTCAGACAGTTATTCTTTGTTATATATTTGTTACTCATTTCTTACAGCGAAAAAGAAGAAACGCAGAAACAACTGCGAAAGTTTTTTTTTATTGCACAAAATCACGTCTGGTTTGTAAAAAGCAACAGAAACACAAAGACTACCTGTTTAACATCTTCTGCATCTAATCTAGTCAGAAAGAAAAACCACTTCATGTTCTGTGATAGTACCGAGGTGTGTGTGTGTGTGTGTGTGTGTGTGTGTGTATTCCTCCACCTGCTCTCCTTCTGTTTGTGTGTGTGTGTGTTGCCGTGGGGAGTTTTGTTTCAGCTGCTCATCTGCTGCTCCCCGAAGAGTCGAGGCATTAACGCCAAAACACGACGACTGTATTTCCATCATCCTCCTCCTGCTTCTTAAACTCTACAGCTGTGTGTTTCCTGTCGGGATGAGAGAGAGAGAGAGAGAGAGAGAGAGAGAGAGAGAGAGAGAGAGAGAGAGAGAGAGAGAGAGAGAGAGAGAGAGAGGCCCATTGTGTTTTTGTTTTTTATCTTGTCTTTTAGCTTCCAAGGGGGGAATAGAGATATTTCATTTGAGCCAAAAATATTCTCCCACTACCCCCTGAAAAACATTTTAGTGCACCTGCTGTGATCATTTTTTGTTTCCTCTCTGAGGACTTCCTGCTTCTGGAAACCCGCCTCGACATGCTGCGTGATTCAGAGCCAGCTTTTTTTCCTTCTTTTTTTTTTTTTTAAACACACGTGTATATTTTCGTTTTACTTTTTTTTGGTTGAAAAGATGGGTCATGTAATATGTTGTACAGGATTGGAGGGAACAGATGAGACATACAGATGGATGGGGAGTAGAGGAACACAAGGTGGGAGGTCTGAGTCATCAAGCAGCAACCTTCATGTAAACGTGGGGAACGAAAAAACGAGGGATTAGAGAGACAAGTCGAAAAACAGCGAGACATTACAAGAGGAGATTTGGCAGACGGAGAGAAAGAGGGAAAATATAACAGAAAGGAAACAGGAGAGACTGGAAGTGAACAAGAGGTAAAGAAGATAAAATGGGAAGAAGAGAAAGAAAGATGGAAGAGAAAGGACAAGAAAAAGTAGAAATGGTAAAGAGAAAGAAACAGCGAGAGAAATAGAGAAGATAGAGGAGGAAAAGGTATTATGGAAAGAGTATAGTATGTATAAAAAGAGGAAATAAACAGACTAAAATCGGAAAAGAAATTAATGACAAAGGTAAGACAAACAAGGAGGTAAATAAGGAGAGAGAGGAGAAAGAAAATGGAGAGAAATACATCAAGACAAACAAACATCTCAAGTGTAAAGAAGGAGAAGAAGAAAAAGACAAAATATAAACAGGAAAAGACAAAAAATAAGAGGCTTTTTTAAGCCTCTTTTAGCTTCTAGTTTTGGTTTTACAGACATTTCCTGTCTGGTTCAGTCTCAGTGTTTCCTCTGATAAACAGCAGACACACACAGTCAGAGACTAGCAGCTGGATGTTTCACTTTCCTAAAGAGCCAGATACTGTATGTAGAGTTGGTGGAGACCAAACCAGAGCTAAACGGAGAGAGAATATTAGACTTAGATTCATCAGGTGGACACAAACACAACTTTATTTAAATGATCATGTTGCTCATGTTGTGTCTGCTGGATGTGAAAGCAGGCAGCTGTTTGCTAACATTTATTACAAGACCATAACGTGTGATTTTAAGGTTGTCAGAGAGTTCAGTAGACTAACAATTATTTTCATGATCGATTAATCTGCTGATCAGTTATTAGATTAATCGTTTGATTTTTATAGAATGTCAGAAAATAGGCCTTAAGTCCAAGGTGTCATCTTCAAATTGTTTGTTTTGTCTGACCAACAGTCTAAAACCCAAACATATACAGTTTCCTGTCACATGGCAAATCTTCACCATTAAGAAACTACAAACAATAAATGACATTTTTGCTACAAAAAATGACTCAAACAATCATCAAAATAGTTACAGATTACTTTTCTTTCAATCAACTAATCAATTAGTTGTTTCAACTCCGGTTACATGTTCAGTTCAGTTAAACTGTTTTATTCACCACTAGTTTTCATCAGAAACAAGTAGTGTACACTTAAACATTAGTAAGACTCAGAATATCTCATCAATGTGGTTCTTATATCCCTGAAACAATCTCCTCTATCTAGGCTGCGAAGATTAGTCAATCAATCGATTAGTTGGTCAACAGAAAGATAATCACCAACTATTTTGATAATGGATTATTATTCTGTTTGAGTCATTTTTCTGATTCCAGCTTCTCAAATGTGAATATTTTGTGGTTTGTTTTGTTTATCTTAGTAAACTGAATGTTAAAAAGTTATAGACATTTGGGCTTTGGGAAACAGTGGTCAACATTTTTCACCATTTTCGGACATTTTATATACCAAACAACTAATCAATTAATTATTTTAATTTGCACAAAGCTATTTATTTCATAAAAACTGTTTTATCATATGTAGAGTATAACTCACAGACAGTTGGTGGCATTTCTGAGTAGCCCAACTTGCACAAACAAAACTAAATTAGACTGAATCATTTCAAGATATGTATCCCATAATTATGATTATACCAAACTATCTTGTAATGAAGAGATATTTATCTTTTTTATGAATGCAGTGCACTTTGATACTGAATCTGACGTCCAGCTCAGATATTTTGACCAATTTGTTTCTTGTCTACATTATATTCAAACTCCTCTTCTCACTGCTCACCTGCTATTCCTCCATCCTACTGAGCTCTAAGATTATTAACATACAAGTGCTCCATGAGTCAGAGTCAGAGTGTGTCCAACAGAGTGGAGGACCATAGGTCAAAGAGAGATGCAGCAGGTTTATTACAGGAAAACAAACTGACAGTGATGAATGAGGCATTGATCTCTGATCTCCAGGATGAGAGAAGTCGTGTGATGGCAACTGAGCGGAACAAAAAGGTCCAAAATGCTTCCTGTTGGCTGTAAAATGTTATCAGCCGGGTTTGAAATGTTACCCGCTTGGTTCAAAATGTTATTTGTTAGGTTCAAAGTGTTACCTGTTGGGCGTAAAATGTTAATCTGTGGGATTGAAAATGTTATCCCTTTGGTGCAAAATGTTTCCTTTTTACTGAGCATCATAATAGAGTAGTGAAGTCCAGAAGTGCTTTTCCTCTTTCAGTATGCCCGTTTTATAATAATAATAATAATAATAATGCATTTTATTTAAAGAGCACTTTTCAGGTTACTCAAAGACACTTTACATAAGTTGAAATGATCATATAACAGACTAAAAACAGCATAGAAAGAAACATTAAAAAACATATGACACGTCATTAATCACACATTAAAAGCAGTTCTGAAAAGGTGAGTTTTGATCAGTGATTTGAACACAGACAGATCGGTGCAGTCTCGGATGTATTTGGGGAGGGAGCTCCAGAGGGAGGGGGCAGCTATGGAGAAGGCTCTGTGGCCTCAGGTCCTGAGTGGTGGAGACAGAAAGTTGGCATCAGAGGAGCGAAGGCTGCGGGAGGGAGTGTGGTGGTGGAGCAGGTCGGTTCAATTATTCTTTGAACAACATCCTCATTATTACTGAACATAGAAACTCAGGACTCTCCTGGATAATGTAATGATACTATAGGTTTATATTATGACAACCAGTTTCAATTATTTCAACGTTGTTTCTGAGAACTTGCGGTTTGTTTGTCATTTTGGCAGACGGCTAAAAATACTGCAATACCCATGAGCCCTGGAGGCTATTTTTAATCAAAGACCAGATATTTCCTGACTTAGTTGTTCATCTTTTGTACCGATGATTCATCCGGGAGAGTTTCATGTTGATTCAAGCTGAGAGCTTGAGTCAGGTGTGCCCAAAATAGTTCTTTCAATTTTCAAAGTGATGGTGCATTGGTGGTAATTAAACATATTGAACGGGGTCTCTGACCTGTAAATAACTTTTACAGAGTATGATATTCTAGTCCTCTGAGGGCGTTTTCAAACCTACAGTTTTTTTTTTTTTACTCTGGTCCAAATGGTTGAGTTGGTAAACTTGCGTTGCATTGTCCCGTCGGTTTGGCTCATCTTCACACAGAGAAATCCACAAATCCAAGCGAACCAAAAAGCATCACTACAAGCCATGTGAGAACATTCACTCTGCTTGTCCAAGTGTGATTCCTGTGTTCAGACCTGCCCAAATGAAACGCACCGAGGGGGAAAACCAACCCGAGTCCGAAAGTGCAGGTCTGGAAACGCCCTAAAACCCTACATGTACGTCCAAGGATTGAAGATGAGGTCAGTGATCATCACATCCTAATTAAACTCTTCTACAGTAGACATACTTCAAACAGAAACCTGAGCGTTGCTCTGTGCCTGCAGATGTGTGTGTTCAAATGGTCGCAGACAGCTGTTAATGCGGATTATTGCCACTGTGAAGCACCAACAGCACCGCAGCACTGCAGGAGCCAACAGATGCAACTGTTCCTGACCCGCTAAGAGCTGCTGTTCTGGGAAACATCATCAGTAAACCAGCAGGGCTGACTGGAACTGGACTGGAAATTGCAAACATGCTGGTTTATGTTGGTGTCAGTGCTGTGCATTGTGGTCATTGTGCAGACTGACTCTGAATGGAGAGGGAAGGAGGAGAAGTATGTGTGTGTGTGTGTGTGTGTGTGTGCGTGTGAAAATGAACGTTTTTAATTTGCTCTCCTGCTTCTGCTTAGCCAGCAGTCAGAGCTGCTGTCTGTTTGAATACACAGTGATAGATGAGGGGCTACTACACACACACACACACACACACATTTGTTCTATACTTATGAGGACACTTATTCATTCCCTTGCTCCTATTGTAACCATCAGAACTTTAAAGTTGGTTATTTGGTTGGTTGTTATTTGAGGCCACAACATTATCTGAATATCAGGTTTCTTTGTAAATTTACAGTAAATGAAGGAGGAGCAGCAGCAACTGCACACACACACACACACACACACACACACACACACACACACACACTGCTGTAGCTCTCCATGGTGCTGAAGTTCAGAGTGGAGCTGAGACAGAAACATGAAACAGTTCAGAAACTGATGATGATGAAGATGATGATGATGATCAAGAAGAAGATGATGATAATGACCACGGAGATCATCATGAAGATAATGATGAAAATAACACGACGATGGTGATGATGATAATGATGAAAATAACATGACGATGGTGATGATGATAATGATGAAAATAACATGACGATGGTGATGATGATAATGATGTAGATGACCATGACAATCATGATGAAGCTAACGATGATGACCTGAACATGATGGATCTGTAGCACTCAGGTGAATCTGTTCTAACTGGATTCAGATTCCACCTCTGTGCTTCTATTACTGGAGCCTTTGATACCACTGATCACTGTATTCTATTTGACAGACTAAATAGTAATTTTGGTGTCTCTGGCCTAAACCTCTCTTGGCTTAAGTGCTACTAATCTGAAAGCACACAGTGTGTCTGCTATAATAATTTACATCTAAAGTCTCTGATGTTAAATATGGAGTACCTCAGGGCTCGGTTCTTGGCCCTTTGCTTTTCTCTCTTTATATTTCGCCTCTTGGTCAAATTATACATAGTCATGGAATAAATTTCCATTTCTGCGCGGATGGTACTCAGCTGTATGTGCCTATAAGGGCTGATGATCATACTCAAATCAGCCTGCTTGGCTGCTGTGAAAAATTGAATGCGACTAAATTTCCTGCTTCTAAATTCAGATCAAACTGAGATGCTGGTCGTTGGCCCTGATAGACACACACACCAGTTTGATCAAGTAACAGTAACACTCGACAACTGTGGGATTTCACAAAGTGTGGCAGCCAAAAATCTTGGTATTACGTTTGATCCCAGCCTCTCTTCTGATAAGCACATTAAAGAAATCACCAAGACTGCCTTTTTTCCACTTATGTAACAGAGCTAAAATTCAGTCTTCCCTGTCCGTGGCTGACGCAGAGACTAATACATGCATCTGTTTCATCCAGACTTGATGAATGTAATGTTCTGTTTTCAGGTCTGCCACGTGCTCGTACTAAAAGTCTTCAGATGGTTCAAAACACTGCAGCTACAATCTTAACTAAAACAAGAAAATTTGACCGTATTACACCAATTCTAGCTCCCTTCATTGGTTTCCTATCCATGTTAGATCAGACTTTAAGGTGCTTCAGATGACTTACAAAATCCTAGATGGGCCCCGTCATACCTGTCTGATCTCTTTTAACCTTATATTCCATCTCAAGCTCTCCGCTCTCAAGATGCAGAGCTCCTGTGTGTCACCAGAGTTAAAAAGAAGTCAGCAGGCAGCAGGGAATAACCTCCCTGCTGACGTCAGACAACCCCAGTCTGTTGAGTCCTTTAAATCTAAACTTAAAACTCATCTTTTTGCCTTAACCTACAATTAGTTGTCTTTAATTGATTTCTTTATGACCTTGTCCTGCCGACGAGATTATTGATTATTGCAAATGTTGTGATAACCATTGCATCTCTCTAACCGTCTGTTTGTTTATTCCACAAGCACACAAGCACCTCTCTCCTCTCTCCTCTCTCCTCCTGTCCTCTCTCCTCTCTCCTCCTGTCCTCTCTCCTCTCTCCTCTCTCCTCCTGTCCTCTCTCCTCTCTCCTCCTGTCCTCTCTCCTCTCTCCTCCTGTCCTCTCTCCTCTCTCCTCCTGTCCTCTCTCCTCTCTCCTTCTGTCCTCTCTCCTCTCTCCTCCTGCCCTCTCTCCTCTCTCCTCTCTCCTCCTGTCCTCTCTCCTCTCTCCTCCTGTCCTCTCTCCTCTCTCCTCTCTCCTCCTGTCCTCTCTCCTCTCTCCTCCTGTCCTCTCTCCTCTCTCCTCTCTCCTCCTGCCCTCTCTCCTCTCTCCTCTCTCCTCCTGCCCTCTCTCCTCTCTCCTCTCTCCTCCTGTCCTCTCTCCTCTCTCCTCTCTCCTCCTGTCCTCTCTCCTCCTGTCCTCTCTCCTCTCTCCTCCTGTCCTCTCTCCTCTCTCCTCTCTCCTGTCCTCTCTTGTCTCTGAGGCATCTCTTGTTGGACCAGCACCTGTCCTGGAACCGCTCTGCCTCCCTGGCTGTCGGTGCCATTTCCTGAGGTTTTGGATCTGGTTCTCCATCCTGCAGGAGTTCAGCCTCACCTCATGTCTCTCTCTCTGACTGATGGCTTTATCCTTCTCTCTCACCTGTGTGAATAATGTCTTTTCTTGTCTTTTGTCGCTTGTATGTGAATGGCGAGTCTCTCCTGTGTGCATGTGTAGTCTATCCTTCTGCCAGGTCTCCATGGTGATGGAGGTCACGTGGTTCAGGTCCTATTCTGTTCTGGTGGCACCTGGAAGCTGCTCTTAATCCTCTTCATCACATTCTTCATATATTATAAATCCATTATAATTTGGACATAGTGCTCTATTTCTGTAATTTGTCTTTCTTGTTCTGTTCTGTACACATAACATCTGCTGCACGTCTGTCCGTCCTGGGAGACGGATCCTCCTCTGTTGCTCTTCCTGAGGTTTCTTCCTTTTTAAAGGGTTTTTAGGGAGTTTTTTCTTATTTGAATCGAGGGTCTAAGGACAGGAAGTTGTACTGCTGTACAGACTGTAAAGCCCTCTGAGGCAAATTTGTGATTTGTGATATTGGGCTGTACAAATAAAAATTGACTTAACTTTTTTAAATTAATGGCGATGATGATGATGATGATGGTTCTCATATCATCCTCTGACCCTGCGGTTATTTCCATCAGGATTCTGTTCAGCTTTCTTTCTCCTCTTTAATAGTTTCATATTTCTACGTGACCTCTGATTGATTTCTGTTTGGCTTCCTGTCGATGCTCTTCCTCCTCCACATTCATCATATTTCAGATATTAAATTCTCCGCTGTGGTTTTATATTCCTCACCATCGACTCCATTTAGAGGCAACACTTAATATCAGCCACTCATCAATTCTTAATGGGATCAAATCTAAACAGAAACTGCATGTTTCTGCTGGAGAAACTGGAGAGTGATGGTCAGAAATTCATTATCCTCATAAACTTTGACCTTTCAGTCTGAGGTTCTTCCCATTACTCCTCTTCATGTCCCTCTTCTTCCCCTTTCTACTCTTCCTTTTGCTCTTCATCCTCTCCGTCATTTTCCTTTTCTCCTCCCCTAAATCCTCTCTCCTTTTTATTATTTACTTCCCTCTCCTCCTCTTTATAAAGGATAATTCTGGTGATTTTCTATATTTTTTTATTGTCATCAAATTTCATGTTTGGATCCAAACTAACAATGAACTGACCTACTAACAAGTAGTGTGTGTGTATTCAAAACCTGATATATCTTATTCCTCTGTGACATAGATCTCTGTTGTCCAAAAACTATTAAAAACAGGTCAGTGAGCCACACCGCTGCACTGGGTCACATGTTCCTTCATCATGAAGAGTTTGGTCTCGTTAGTTTGTTTAGAAACGGCTCCAAAGACTAGGTGGTTGGTTGGCTTGACATGGTTTGACTTTCTGTTGACAATAAGAAAAATATTGAATATCACCAACCATATCCATTAATACTGGCACATTCATTTAGAACGGTTACTAAGAGTGAAAGGACAGGTTCGCAATTTTTCAGGTGTGTCTTAAAGCAGCAGTCAGGTGTCCATATGAACAGTGAAAGAGGTTTTCCTCGCTGTAATCATTCCTCCTGTTCATACTGGATATTAAAAGATCTGATTATCTGAAGCTTCATATTAGCTTCAGATAAACTTTGAAATCCATGTTTGCACAGAAGGAGGACTGTGGATTTTGTCCCCCATCACTTCCATTGTAAGTGCATTATGAAGGGATCTTCTAATGGTCAGTATGAACAGGAGGAATGATTACAGCAAGAAAAACAGGTTTCACTCTTCATTTGGGCTCCTGACTGTTGGTTTAAGACACACAAAATTGTGAACTAAAACTTTAATCCACACCTTCCAACCAATCAGAATCCAGAATTTTCAGTGGCCACGATATAAAGAAATATAACCAACATGTATTGTGTGTTGATCTGTCGTGATCTCAAAGGAGCCTATTGTCTCCCCAACTCCTTCTTCCTCTTTGACCTCATTTCCCTCCTTCCTCCCCTACTTAATCATCATCATCATCCCTCTCCTTCTTTTCTCTTCCTTCCTTTCATCACCCCCCCCCCCCCCTTTTCTTTCTCCTCCTTTTCCTTCCAATCCAGCAGCTAATCGATGAGCTTTTCCTTAAGAATACTGCCCACACACAATTTCAACACAAACACACACACACACACACAGAAGTAACAAACCCAGGCATTTTAATGGACACACACACACACACACACCAAGTGCCCAATTACATATTGCTGGCCCATTCAAGCGCACACAGCCTGAGGGATAATGATAAGTGTTTAAAGCAGCAATGTGAATGTCTAAACACACTTTTTAAAAAACAGTCCTCGCTCTACATTTCCTGCCGCTGCCGCCTGATAACAAACCTAATAAATAAATAAATAAAATAACATTAACATTTTAAACAGTCGGATGAATCTGTCAGAGAAGAGAGATCACTTCAGTCTGAAGACGAATATCAGTGAGCTAATATCCCCCTGATGCTACACTGGAGTTATCTTAACACAATGATGATGCTAACATGGAGGCGGCCGGAGGAAAAAAAACAAAAAAAAACAGCTTTGTTGTATCAGAGAGAGAAGAAGAAAAGGTGCAGTAGAGAGTTTCTGTGTGTGAGTGTGAAAGACTGAAGATTGAAAACATCAGACAAATTGGAAAACAACAAATGGAAAGTAATGACTGTTCCAGACGAAAAGACACAGAAAAATAAACTCTAAGGAGTTTATTTATTTCACCGCATCGAGATTCTTCCACCTGCAACACAAATCAGAGGATTCAAAGAGGAGGCTGGATTTATTTATCTTATTTGTGGAACTTCTTCGGTTCCTCACTCTCCCTTTTAGTTTCTCTAGCTACATCTGATAATGCAGTTTTTACCAGGAGCATGGTTTAACTTGATTAAATCACTAAGTTGTGACACGCCGAGCCACACTGCTGTGAAAATCAGAGAAAAAAAGACGCTCCTTATAATTTGAGATCTTGGCTCATAATTATCACATTTCTGACTTTTTCCTCCAGTAAAAGTTTTTACAGCTACATTCAGGCCTGTGTGAACGCAGCGTGTAACTCTGTGCAGCAGATTCACCATCATATAAACAAACAAAAGGCATCACAACTTGATGTCAATCAGAATTATGTCACTAAACATATTGATCCTTGCTGACTGATACAGAACAATTACAATCAAATCAATGAAAACATTGGTGTGACTCTATAAATACATGTTTTGACATCACTAAGGTTGGTTTTTATATCCGTGGAACCCCGACAGTCTCCTCTATACATTCAGATATGGAGATTTATGCTCTACTGAAAACTTCTGCACATAAAGACAAAAGCATTACAAACTTTAAATTTACAGTTTTAGTTTTGTCTCCTAGAGCATCCATTGTATTACTCACATGCAAAATTGTGGCATTTCTGAACAGCCTAAAGTGTCCTGAAAATAATAATATATGGCATGTCTGGTGACACATAGTGACTCTGACATAAATGAAGGAAATTAAAAAACAAGGGTTCAAAGTGCTGCTGCTCAACCAGAGCATCATGGGAAATAAGTGGGAAAGTTCTTTTTGGTTAAGTTTGATAGGAAAACAAACAAAAGTACAGTGATTTAATACAATAAACTTTCCACCTGTCTTTACTGTTCTCTCAGTCTGTTTCATCAAACCTCCAGCAGGCTGAAAAATGACTGGTTGGCTGAGCTGAAACTGCATCCGTTTGGTCGAAGTGTTTTCTGTTTGTGATGTAACAGTCAGTGATGAAAGCTGCTTCACCAACTCCCACACACACACACACACACACACACAGAGTCGTGTTTCCATCACTTCAGAGGACATTACATCCACTTACATTCATTTCCTGGAGACTTATCCTAACGTTAACCATAACCACCACATGCCTAATCCTGACCCTCACCCTAACCTTAACATAACCTTAAACCAACCTTAAATTTAAACCAAGTCTTCACCCTAAAATTAATGATTTACATTAAGGCGACTTGCTTTTTGTCTCCATAAGGGAGGCGAGTCCCCACAACATGAGGAATACCTGGACCACACACACACACACACACACACACCTCTGGAGTCACAGACTCTCCACCAGCCTGCATTATGTAATGTTTTTTTTATGTAACAGATTTCTGCTCAGTTTGATTTGACGATCAGAAAAATACCTGCAGTCAGACGGCAGCGCAGGAAGATTCAGAGCTAAGAAGCAAGGAAGCGACCTTCAAGATGAAAGACGGACAGATTGATGCTGTGACTTACAGTAACCTTGCTCGTGGCGATCACTTCTCTACCTGACTGTACCTGGCAGCCAGAAGCAGTGGCTTATAGTATTAAACCTAGAATCTAGATTTTTAAATGCATAACGAAACAAATGCTTTATTTTTATTTATATTCTTCTTTCCCACTTCAAAGTTTCTCCCAAGTTCTTTTGTGCTGAAGCTTTTAAGATTTTCCTTATTGTCTTTTAATTAATAAACACATTTAATTTATTATTATTATCCCTGTGCTTCCAACTAATCTCACAAACAGCAAAGACCGAAAAAAGAATTTAAAAATGGATGATTTTTAGATGTAATTTGTGCATGATGTCATGAGACAAAATGTGTGATTGTGATGTTTGAATGGATGATTACTTTAATATAAAGCATAGCCTGCACACACAGCTTATAGGTCAGGAGGGACAGTAAAGTCTTGACTGCGTGTTGACAGACAGAGGACAGAAATGATGAGAATAGTAACACAGCACCGACCGGTCGCTGAGAAACGTCGATCTGACATCAAATTCACACAATAAAACATAAACATCCTGAACAAGTCAGAAACACTTAGCAGGGCAGCTGCCAACACACAGTTAGTTACTGTGATTTGTTGTCATGTAGCCCAGGTTTCAGCTGCCCTGGTGCTTCGTTTGCAACGTTTTGTTTTTTGTTTTTTTGTTTTTTCCTGATGAGATGACGTCAGCTCGTCACATGTCCATAAATGTGCGTCCGTACTGTAATATTTGTTGCTGAGGTCGCTCGGCTCCAACACGTACGGATCGATTTGAGAAGTTGACATTTGGAGTAAAGAAGGAGAAAAAGAAGTGAAATCCTGCTACTATAGTTCGTTTACGTAGCCTCTGGAGGAAGTTTCATGAAGCTGACCAATCAGAACAGAGCGGGCTCATCAGGAGGGGGGCCTTAAAGAGACAGGAGCTAAAACGGCCTGTTTCAGACAGAGGCTGAACTGAGGGGCTGCATAAAGGGCCAGTATAAGATAAATAAGGAGTTTTTAACTGGAAATCATGCAAAGATATTCCAGCAGAGCCCCAGAATATAAATACAGACCTGGAAATGTGCAGAATGTCCTCTTTAAGAATACAGATGACAGGACATTAGATTTTAATGTCCTGTCATCTTTTATGTATTTCTTATATGACTCATTGCGGCATAAGAAATGTAATGTTTATTTGTCAGTTTTACAACACCCCCAAACTGGAAATTTTGTTGCTTCCAGGGCCTCTTTTGGAGGAACTGAGCCCCTCTGGCTCCTGTGTAATTCGAACACTTTGGACAAAGTCTCATCGGACTGTGTCTACAGTAAAGCAAAAGTGTGTCTAACCATCCCAAAAGGCCACAAACCAAGTCAGGATGAAAAGTGTGCCATGACAGAGGGGGACAAGCGTAGACAAAGTGCACAAAAGGGGAGAATGGTGCATATTTTCAGACCATCTCTCCTCGAAGACATTCATGGTGCTGCACTTATGTTGCTCACATGAAAAGTGATCAGAGCTGGAGAGAGAATCCTGTTTACTTTCTTACCTCCACACACCTGCATGAAGTGAGTGTAAATGTTCGGAAAGATGATCAAAGAAAAAGGTCAGAACTGAGTTCCTACACAGGTTCCTGGAGACGCTGCTGTCATCAATAAAAGGCCAGTGTAAAGCTCGAGCTGCCTCAGGCTGCTGAAGATGTTGAGATGACGGTTGACTGTTGACGTGTTTTGTCAATGAGGGTCCTCACAGGTATAGTGAAGATACAGACATGTCAGAGTGGGAGGTTGTGTATCCGTTTGTCTGTGTGTGTGAGAGAGATGCATGAATCTGTGAATATCTGTTGGTGAATTTGTATGGCAACTCTGAGTATTTGTGTGTGAATAAGATAGTGAGTGAATGTGTGTGTGTGTGTGTGTGTGTGTGTGTGTGGCGGAGCTGCACAGTGCCGGGCTGCATTTTAGTGATAAGCGGTGATGAGTGAGCGCAGAGAGAGCGGGGGGGTGGCTGGAGTGTGACATCCAGCCAGGGGCTTATTGGGTGGGGGTAGTGTATGTGTGTGTGTATGGGGGGGGGGGACCCAGGCACCCATCACCCCCCCCCCCCTCCACTCCACTCACCCACTCTCCATTTCTGAGTAGAGAAATGAGAGCTGCTGCACGGTGGTTGACTCTGCCTGATGCCTTGGAGCTCACCGCTGCCGCTGCTGCCGTTGCTCCCTCGCTCTGAAAGCACGGGGGTAACAAAATGGAATCCGTCATCAGATACGCCTCTCGGCCCTCTCGCCGCTGGAATTGAACACCTCGCCTCTTGCAGATTGCGAGAGCCTAACCTGCTTCTGCACGCGTGGCTGCGCTGAAGCTGGATGGATCCACCATTTGGATTAAGGCGTTAACCTGCTTCCCGCTCTGACGCCAACGCCATCACCGCTGCCGCCGCCACCGAGCCAAGCTGAGCTGACAGGCCAAAGGCTGGAGCGGCCAGGCGTGTTAGTGCTCCAGACCGCCGCCACCATATGGATATGTAGTTAAACGGCCGGCTGGGTGTCACTGCGCTGGATGAGACATGGCCGAGCGTGGCGGCATCTGCGCTCCAGCAGGCAGGAAGACCAACCCGAGATCAGAGCAGTGGAAACAGGTTTAATGCAGTAATGAAGATTATATGTTGATCCTCTGCTGAACAGAAACTTTTGTAACATCACTGGGAGGTCAGAGGCAGTGATGTGAAGTAATAAAGTGAAAACTCTTCTATAAAAAAAAGTAGAAAAACTTTTTAGTTTCTTTTAGCTGCTAGTCTTAGTTTAACAGTCTCACTGTACTTTACCTGCTCAGCAGATATTTTTCTCAGGAGTTGGTGGAAACCAAACCAGAGCCAAAAGGACTTTCATTCAAACTCCAATGGGATGATCATGTTGCTCTGTATCTGCTGGATGTCTCACTTTCTGTTCCCTATATGTTAAAAAAAACTAAACAAAAAAAAAAAAAACGATAAATTACAATTTCTCACATGCTGGTACAAAGTAACAGAAGCTGTTAAAAGATCCAATTTTCAATTTAGTGATTCAAATAGGTCCGGTTTGGTCGTTAATATAAGATAAAAAACATCAGAGCCAATCAGAGCTTTATTGACGTGATTAAGAATTAAGATTGAGGACATATTCCTAGAAAAATGGCAACAGAAAAATGACAAGTGTGTATGAGTTTGTTGTAAGTTGCTACCAGTTTCCATGTCAACTGAAAACAACACAGATTCATCAGTTGCTACTGATTGGTCAGAGCAAAACAACACTTTTCCTGAACAGAAAACTGCAAACAGGATCACAGACTAAATAATGGAGGTGAAAACAACAGACATTCAGTCTGATTATCAGAGTAAAAAAATGTATCTGGCTATCATGAATAACCACCTTCAAACTTCATAAAGATCCAGCTATTAGATACTTTATCATGCCAAGTGTTCAGATGGATGGACCTCAACATGCTGTAAAGAAATACTATAAAATGTGTTGTCGTTGTTGTGAATGTCCAAAAACTTCATCATCATCCAGCTTGTAATTGTTGCCGTGGCAGCATACATACATACTGTGTAGCCTTTACTTTTAGTCATGAATTTGCTCCACAGTTCAAAGTTGGCTATAAAATCACCACACTAGTAGTGTTGAACATAAAATCTAAACAATAAAGCCATCACTATTTTTAAAGTAAACCTGACCAATCACAGCTTTTATTCTTCTTTATTCTATTGGTTTAAACTTTAGAATGATGTCTCAACTCTGACATTCAAGTTTAACATTTAATTACATATTACGGTGGCCCTGAGGTGCCAAAAACAACAAAGAAAACATACTTTTTTTCACACATTTTTTCTAATTTGTTAAAGAGCTGTTAATGTGGAAAATAAAACTGAGCTTTGGGATGATCAGGGTGATGGTGGGGCCTCCTGGGCTGTAAGATTACTCATTTCTATCTCCTCTGTCTTTTTAAGTTACTTGAAATTTTGAAATTTGTGGCTCAACAGCGAGCAGCATTGAGGCAGAACCCGTTACTACGTCACACCAGGAAGTTAAATCAAATATGCAGGAAGCTTTAGCATGAGCCCCCCCTGCTGTAACTTCTGTAGTCAGAGTTTGCATCTCAGCCGGATGACGAGCAAAGCAGCACACTGGAAGTGTTGCTGGTTGTTCAGCAGCTAAAAAGTCTTTACAGCCTTCCAGAGGATGGAAATTGACGTCAGGAATGGCTGAAATTCATTTTTGGAGACAATCTTCCCTCCAATATCGGCCAGTAGTTGTGTGTGTGTTCAGCACATTTTACAGCCGACTGTCTGCTTAAGGAGACTCAGCACGCCGCAGGATTTTCTACTGTTTCATCTTCAATCTTTGGATGAAATTTTAAAACATGGTTTCTTTCTGTTCCTCAGCTAGAGGAATATAATATATCTGTGCTAAAGCTAAGCTAGCGACCTCCGGCTATGTTTGAAAAAATTACTTTGACTTTGTGAAGAAACTTGGACGATCTCGCTGTTCTGAAACATCCTGCTGAGTCTCAACTGTGTAACAGCAGATTCTTCCCTTCATTCAGGATCAGACTCCACTTCATAGACGTTTTATACTGTCTTATGTCTCCAGCTGCAGACATTACTGCAGGTAAACATGCTGCACTATTCATTAGGTTGTATTCCGATTGGCTGGGGGTGAAGGTGGCGGCCACACCTTCAGCCAATCGGAGCAGGTGGTCATTAATAATACTTGTTTTATGTAAATAACCTCTGACACAGCCTGCTGGAGGACAGAGGGAATCTGGGCTGTAAGGAAAGATGGATTTAGAGAAATCTAAACAATTTATGGTGAATAAAATGTCACATATGTTTACTATAGATCATAAAAATGAGTCAAAAGGCCATAATACCAGATCTTTAAAGTGTTTTCTAAAATCTTGTGTTGAAGGACTCGCACATAGAACAAAAAAAACAAAAAAAGAATTCAGACTGGGGTCTGGATTTGAAATATATCTATTATTTACATCACAGGGCTGTACAGACAGTGGAAAATGTGCTTAAGTGCAAACGTTTCAGTCCATGTTGGACTTTCCTCAGTGCAAAACGAGGCATGCATGATGAGTCACCCTATATGTGGGTTACTCTACAGGTGCACCTAATCAATGATCGAGGGCCTGATTGAACACCCATGAAGCCAATTTCCTGCAGATCAAGTCATTACAAACACATTAGGATAATATAATTCCATAGCATCAACACATTCTCATACACATACTGATATATAAACATACAAATGTCAGCTTTTATACTGGGAATGACTTGATCTGCAGGAAATTGGCTTCATGGGTGTTCAATCAGGCCCTAGATCATTGATTAGGTGCACCTGTAGAGTAACCCACATATAGGGTGACTCATCATGCATGCCTCGTTTTGCAGTGAGGAAAGTCCAACATGGACTGAAACGTTTGCACTTTATGTACATCTTTTTCACTGTACAGCCCTGTGAGGTAAATAATAGACATATTTTAAATCCAGACCCCAGTCTGAATTCTTTTCTTTTGTTCTTCTTTGCTGCACTGAAACGTTTTCTCTGATTACTGCACCAGAGAAGAAGACAAAGGACAGTTTTTTTTTTTTTTTTTTTTTTGTTAAAAGTGCAGCTCAACCTTTGTGAAACACTCTTGATTTAAGAAATAAAAAAGTAAAGACATAATTTAATGGTGTCTTTAAAACTCCTCTTCAAGAGGAAATTAAATTTTCAATTTTCTGTTTAGCGAGTCAGCAGTGTCTTTAATTATAGTTGTAATGATTTTCTGCAGGTCAAAGGTCAGTGTGTGGAGGTGTTTGGGCTTCAGATTTCACTTCACTTTGCTGCTTTTCTGCTCAAACTTATTTTTTCTGGTTTTTATTTGTCTTTATTGTGGTGATTTCTTCAATATTAAGTCTTTAGGACAGAAGTCAGCATAAACAAATTTGGCATTATAACTATTTTTGTTTTTTTTAATCTCACCTTAACAGCAGCACCTCAAAGAAATTCCTTTTTGTTTTATTGAACAAAAACACTTGGAAAACCCTGTTTAACCATCTTCAAAAGGTTCTTTGATGTTTTTTGCTTTTATTAATCACACCGGGCACCTATTGTATCTAGTAGCAGTTCTTAGATTAATATCTTTACTTTTTTGTTTCATTGACTTCACAGTTCTTTGAAAACAGTTTCAAAGTTCCTCTTCGCTGCAGGTTAATTAGAGATCCTAAAAGCCCGGGGTGGTTGTTTATATTCTGAAATACTTTAACTTGCAGTACTTTTTGAATTCCCTCAGTTTCTTTCTGTTTGAACAACTTTACTTGTATGGTTGGATTTACACTCAAAAAAGGAAGAACATAGTTTAGAAGCCTTTGTATTATTACAGAGAGAAAGTCTCTTTGTTGGAAGATTTCTTACCTAACTGAACCTGTTTGGTTGAGTCCAGATGAAGTCATGTGTGTTTGGTCGTGCTCATTTAGGCTGGTGAGGAAGCTGACATTCAAGTTGTGTTGTGGACGTAGCTCCAGTTTGTGTCTCATGTGTTAGCGTTATGTTCAAGAGCTAAGCATCTGTTTTTGTAAAAGATAAATACTCTGCAGTGTTTATAACGTCACTTGTTGGTCTGAAGGTGTTTCCTGACTCTTTTAACCCTTTTTCCCAAGTTGAGACTCTGTTTCCTATTCCAAACAAAGATGGCAGCTGGTGGCTACCTGGACAGGAAGTAGTCACAACTTGGGAAACTAGTTTAAAAAAAAAAAAAAAAAAGCTTTTTATCGTGCAGCAGATGAAATATCTATCTTATGTCTGATTTATGTCTGATGCACGAGTCTTTGAAGATTGCAGAAATACCTTCAGATTTATCTTCAGTATTTATCTTTTAGAAGAGTGGATTCGTCACTCTGTGTGCCTCTCATGTGTTAGTGTTACATTTGAACCACTCTGGGGTTAGTGTAGACCAAACTACTGCACTATGACCTATACTGGCAACTGTGGAGGAATCGATCTCTCACAAGATAAATCTGAGGTCATTAGATGATTAACAGGATACAGAAGCAGAAAAAAAATTCTTATACAGAAAATTTTTACACTTTTGTCTGGTCTTTTTTTCTTGTTTACATGTTTACTAGCGTGCAGTCGTCTTCTTCTTCTCTGCCTTTGTTTGTGCATCACTGCATTTTTTTGGTGTATTACAGCCACCTGTAGATCATACCAGAATGGTGTGAAACCATTGGCAGGACTGTGTATCATGTCACCTGCATGCATGAGATGAACAAAACACTCTTTAAAAAAAAAAAAACTGCACCATAGAGGAAAAAAATCCACAGGGTGCCTTAAGTACAAGTACAGAAGTATTATCAGAAAAAAGAAGAGTACTGGGCCAAAGTTACGTGTTTTCTAAGAACATTTCTGCAAACGCTCTTAAATTTCTACGTTTCTCAAATCAGTACTTAAGAGCAAGTGCATGTTCTCACCGTTAAGAGTTTCTTAACATCGGCTGTCTGTGATGATGAAGATGATACTGAAAACATTTTAAAGTAATTGTCTCTATAGACTAATACACACATCACAAAGCATAAACGCTGTAAACGACACAGTGATCAGTGATTCCATAAATGATCAAGTGTTAAAAATGTGTGCTTACTGTTCCCGATCAAATAAAACAGTGCTTATTATATCAGGAATAACAGATAAGTGAATGAGAAAATAGATTTAAACAAAAGTGTGTTGTGCTCGTCTCCTCTGTGTATTGTGGCTGTTCAATATGTATATATTAATTATAGAACTTTAAATATTTAGTCACAGGTTCTAAAAATATTTCTGTTTTGCTGGTTTGCAGTATTAGTATCATTATAACTCCACCAAGAGACTGAAACTAACATTTTTATTTTTTATTTACTTTCTTTATTATCTTAATTTGGAAGGGAGGGGGGGGGTTACAATTTGTATGCATGTTTTTACTATTATTATCTGTGACATAGTATTTATTCATACTTATTGATGTAGCTGTGAAAATGATCACGTGTGATTGAAGTTGGTACTTTATTCTCTTGTCTGAGGTTGTGATGTTTTGACTGACCGCTGTGCAGTCGATACATTTACTTTTAAAAAGCTTTTGTACCTTTTTTAAAGAAGCAGTGTGCCTTGATGCATCAAGAGCACCTGTTTAGTCGGATCTAAGAACCGCTTCCTCATTATGTTTAATCTCAGCTTTTAATATGTTTAGTCTCACTTTAGTTGCAATATCTCCACACAACTTTTATAAAACCTCGTTTAACTATAAAACGTTTTTTTTGAACAGCTCCTGAGAACGTCTTTTCATTAGTTATCTTTTGTTGCGAGAGTAAGTTGATTTTGGTCTCTGCAGGAATCCAGCCGTCCTCTGAGCTGAGTGTTTTTACAGTTTCTCTCTGTGTGCTGCAGCAGCCTTGGTTTAAATCTGGAGGGTTCTTCAGACAAGTAATCACGGCGACAGTGTGAAAACACCGCAGCTCTTTCCATTTTCTCTCAAACAGCAGACAATTCTTGAACTCTAGCGAAAAGGCCAAGTGCTTTTCAGTGAAGGATTTTAAAAGGAAGCTTTTGTAACTTTCACAGCGTAAATTAAGATTTCACACAGCCGTTGACTTTTTACCATCCATGCACAGTAACAGAGAACCTCAGGTGATTTCAGATCTGTGTCAGATTGTATCTTGAGAAATGTTCAGGGATCTCTGAATTGGATGATGACAAGTTAAACTCTCCAAACTCTGAGTCTGCACACAATTAAGTGTGAGGAGTGAGTTCAGGTGTCCAAGTTCCAGAAGTAAGAGAGTGGTTTGTTTTCTCATAGACTGACTCACAGTGCCACACTTGAAAGCCATCATCCAGTACAAAGACTCCCTAATGAGAGGAGACCAAATCTGTACTCTTGGGCAGAGTTTATGGAGTTCAAACATGATGAGCCAGATGCTCCTCTTGATGAGATCATCTCCAGCCAGAAGCCCAACAAATGCTGCACCATCAATGCAGACTCTGTGTGCTTCAAGTCTTGAATGGACATGAAACTTTCCAGCTTCAGTACAAAAGATGAACAAATGTGTTGGAAAATATCTTTGATAAAAAGTCAAAAAGGTACAAACCTGTGGGCATGAAAACAGAAAGACAGGAGTCCACTACGACTCCCAAAGTGCATTTCAGGAACAAACGGTGAGCTGAAGCTAAAGATTACGATTTGTAAAAAACTAGTAAAACATTCAGCAGCAGACATGAACCACATCAAAATTCATAACCCTTAATCTCAACATAATGACAAAACCAGACATCAAAGTCAGTAAATCCAAAAAAAGTTGTTCCTTGTTACTTGAGATCTTGGCTCATAATCATCAAATTTCTGACTTTTCCTCCCGTAAAGGTTTTTACAGCTGCATCCAGGCCTGTGTGTGAAGCAGAAGTGTTAAGAAGCAAACGCAGCGTGTAACTCTGTGTTCACCATCATGTGAACAAACTAAATGTGACATCACAATTCTATCACTCAGAATGATGTCACTTAATGTATTGATCCTTGCTGGCTGATACAGAACAATTACAATCAGCAAAACGATCAATGTTGTTTATTTGTCACTATCAACACATTGTGACGTCACTGAGGCTCAGAATGTCCCAGCAACATGGTTCTTATATCCCTGGAACTCTGACAGTCTCCTCTATACATTCATATGTGGAGATTTCTGTACATAAATAGAAAAAATTACAAACTTTCAACCTACATTTTTAGCTTTTTACCCATAAAAATGACTTTTCTGAACAGCCTCACTTGTTCTGGGGGAAAAAAAAAAAAAAAAAGACATGTCTGGTGACACATATAGTGGCTCTGACATAAGACTATAAATGAAGGACATTAAAAACCATGAAAAAAACCCTATTAGGTTCAAAGTTGAGTGAGGATTAAATCAGATGCCATCTCAAACAAGACAACAAAGCCTCCTCACATTCCTTATTTGGGACTGTTGGGGGATCTGGACTGGAGTGACCACCACTGCTCCCAGAAGATCCCGATCCTCACGAAAACCCTGATACATGATTGAGAAGCGTGGACGCCTGCACAAACAAAGAGGGGAAGACAAGAGGACATGATAGATACAACAAGCGAGCAGGAGAAGAACACGTCAGATCCAAAATCG
Source organism: Scomberomorus guttatus (assembly GCA_038419695.1). Taxonomy (NCBI): domain Eukaryota; kingdom Metazoa; phylum Chordata; class Actinopteri; order Scombriformes; family Scombridae; genus Scomberomorus; species Scomberomorus guttatus. The sequence continues at coordinate 2,007,290 of CM076452.1, forward strand.
ATGGCGGATTGTGTTTAGCAGCAGCTAGTTGGTTGGCTAATGAGAGTCAAAAGCTTTGTCACTCAAAGGTCAGCCTCCGCGGAGCTCTGAACCAATCTGCCCTGAGGCTTTAATTGGGAGCAGTGGGGCGAGTGATGTATAACACCAGCAGAGCTCCATCAACCACAGCTGCACTCGCTCTCATCCAGCTGTTTTACACCTTTATTTCTCCAGAGAGGATGCCGACCTGCAGCTTGCTAACACTTTTACCACACAGTATGGATGACAGTATGGATGTCAGTACTGCTGTAATTTCTTCTGCTTTCTGCCTTTTGGTTATCTATTGGTCATCCTCTCTTCTTTCAACTAAATGTAAATTTATGTCTCTGGCAAGTCACAAACATGTTGATTGTTGGTTTACAGTAAAACAGACAGTCCAAAATGAGACATGATGTGTTTATTAACATTTAACTTAAACCAACATTAGCTTAACCAAAGTGCTTTTGTTGCCTTTTCGGATATTTCCAGCTGCCTTTACAAATTCCAATAACATCAGGACTATTTTTCTTGACAATACATAACGTGCTGAGAGAGTTAAAGTTCATCATCAGGTCATATCTTCCAGCTGTGTTTATATGAAAATTCCAATCAGGTTTATTTTTACAGTCCATCTAATAGCACATCAAATCTGTTTGTGCCAGCTTCTATTTTTCTACCCTCACCCTGTTTCCCTGAGCTCATACATTTTAAATATACCTGTATCTGTATTGAGACTATTGATTTCTCCCAGTGTTCAAATGGCTAATGCTACTCTCTCTGCTGTGGTTTTCTGTTTTCATATAAAAGATAATAGCTTTTATATGTAAGGCATGTTTGTTGCTTTTAATATACATTTTTGTGCCTGCAAGTATCAATAAAGTTTGAACTGAAACAAATCAGATAATGTAGAGAAGCTCTGCGGGGTCAACAGGTCTTGTTTCTGTGATTCTGCCTGCAGCGAAAAAAAAAAAAAACTTTATCTGTGGTTTTAGTGGACAAATAAGTAACAAACCACCAAACTTGTGGTATCATAACTTTGTTTTTTAACCCGGGAAAAGTAGAAATCAAAGAGGTTATATAAGAAAATCAGGGAGTGTATCTTTAAACTCTTCGGGGGTGAAAGAGGAGAGCGGCTGATAAAGTGTCCGAGTGCAGAAAAGAGAGGAAAACATCAGCGGATGGACGGACTCCAGCAGCAGCAGGTTGGACTGCTCATTAATTATTAAGCCTAATCAGTGCTATTAGTCAACTGTGTGTGTGTGTTTCAGTGTGTGTGTGTGAGCGTGTTATTGAGTGGTCCAGTCCGACCTCTGGCTGCTCTCCTCCTCCCAGCAGGATGAAATCTGTTTTCCCTGAACCACAAACACCTGGAAATAACTTTATCGAACACAACAACACTGTGTTAGATAGATCAGTGCTTGGACAGTAGATAAAGTCATTCTTCAATCCTCAGCTCCAGTGCTGCTTTTTACTTCCAGCCCTTCCTGAATGTTCACTGGCTGATCAAGAATCCAGAGTCTATTCTCAGGTCCAGTCGGGTCAAATTGAATCTTGCAGCAGTGCCGGCGAAAATTAATTCATTTTAAGGCTCCAGTTTTCAACTTTACAGAGTAAACTCTGTCAACAATTAAGCAAAATAAGAGAGGACTGGACATGATAAATGGTCACAGCAATAGCTCAACAGAAATACACTGACATATTGTCTTTTTTTCTGAGAGTGAGAGACTAAAGACTGGAAGCAGAGGGAAGTTATTTTTAACCTGAAAAGCAACAGTTTGTGGTTTTATGTGTTGGAACTATTTCTGTTTTTTACATTTTATTATTTCTTATGTTTTTGTCGTTGTCTTCTTCTAGAATGAGAGTGTAGTCTGAAATTGGGATGTAGCATTAAGGCCTGGTCACACCAGGTTTTAAAATGGCAACAAAATTTTGTGGCAAATTAATTCCTGGCAAATCACCTTTTTATTGAACTAAATGATGTGCAATAGTGAACAAAATGTCAGGGAAGTAAACAGAATAGAAGAGAAAAAATGGAGAGAAGCTGCAGGAGCTATTGTGACTGACTAGCGCTAACCCGGCCGGGCTGGGGTCCATTTCACATAGATAGATACAATGCAGAGTATTGCAGTCCTCTTGCATGCTAATGCATGAGTCACAATTATGGCGTTTCTTTTGATTAGTTAAATGTGTCAAAATTAACTCAAGTGGAAATTATCTCGTTGCAACTTTGGTGAAACAGGGCCCTGGCTAACAAGTTAGCATTTAGCTCACCAGCTACAGCAGTTCACCAACTAGCCCTGTGAGAAGTCACTACGTCACTATGTCCCTACGTCACCAGGCTTTTCCGTGTGGACGAGTGAATGTCACTTTCTGGTTTGACCATCAGTCAGCCACTAATTTTTGGGTCATTGCAGTTTCCTGCAAGTCAAGTCAAATTTATTTATATAGCCTGAATTTGTGCAACATATGACACCTTCTATCCTTGAGCCCAAATTATACTTTTTACATACGTGTGGTCACGAGGATCCACTTCATCCATGAGAGTGTGCATGGATGAAGATTCCTACTTGATTTGTGAAACTCAGACTGTTGAAGCTCCATATCATCATTTTTACACAGAACAAGGACTCTGGATTTTGTCAGTGGAATCATGATAAAAGAATTTCTTCAGTCACTATGGCCAGAAACTCTTTCAATGTACAGTTAAGACAGACTTGAATAAAATCTCTCCTTTGCAGTCCAAATCAACCCTCTTCTTTTTCTCCTCTTTAAAACAAAACACAGAGTGAAAACTTAAAGCGACTGAACATCAGAGGAACTTCTGACTGTGAGTCCAGATACGATCTCTTTCAGTTTGGAAGTGATTATCCGCTCACTCTGCTCTGCTTTCATGTGTTAATATCATGTAAATTCACTATTAATATTCCAAATTCTCTCAGATTTGACTCCCTCAGTCTGTTCATAGTTTAATTTAATTTCATCAGTAGTTTATGACCCTGACAGTCAGCTCATTTACAGACACACACTAATAATTAGATTTGAACCAGATTAGGCGGAAACTCAGAGTGTAGCTGTGTAAAGACTTTAATCTGATTATTTTTAATGTCAGAAAGGTTATAATCAGATTAACACTGAGACAGATCTCTGCTCAGGCTTTTCTTGTTCTGAGATTGTTGTTACTGCGGAGGCCAAAGGTCAGAGGATTCAGGAAGTGAGGATTATCAGCTGGATGGAAGCAGTGAAATGCAGCCCACAGCCCGATGAAAGCAGCAGATCGGAGATTTATTTTCTGGGCCTGAAGCTGGATTTAAACATTTTTCAGGTTGTTGTTGCTTTTTTGTGTGCAGTTTTGTGAAAAGATGTGTTTATTATTTAATTCTCCATATCACAGTGGATATTGTTTGAGGCTATGCTCAGGCAGGGCAGCTCCAGCATTCTCAAACCCTCTGTCTGAGCAGATACACAAGGTTATTTTAAAAATATGAAAACAACGGCAGGTAGAGATTTTAAAACAATACCTAAATAAAATATCTTTCACCAGCCATGTGTCATATTCAGCTGATATCTCCTGTTGTAAATACATGAAAACAAACGGCTTAAAATCATTCCAAAACCTAAAAAGCAAACCAAACATACTTTATGGCTTTTCTGTCAACGCCGAGCTATGTTCAGGTGCTATTGTTTTGTCTCTTAACCTACAGTTGCTATTGCTAGCTGTAGTAAATACAAGTAAAAAGTTGCAGTCCTGGTCGATTCACACGGCCTGCTACGCATTTTTCAAAGTTGGAAACACACGTCCACATATTTGAGGAGGTCATGTGATCTAACACGACCACATCCACTACTGATGTTAGATTGAGAAGATGGTCTTCAGTGTAAAGTTACGTTTGGCATTACCTTTTTCAGGTCAGATATTTGCTTAAATGCAGGCACAAGGTGACCACAAGCAGTAGATGTCAGTGTAAACAGCACAACGTATCAGACAGGAAGTTAAAAAGACAAAATTACAGAGTTAGAACACTTTCTTGCTGCTGAAACACATCAGGGCAACAGAAAGTCAAAGTTGTGAAATCACTTGAAATCACAGGTTGTCCAACTTTAATCTCTGCTGTCGAAAAATGTCTACGGTGTTTGCTCTTCTCTGTTCTGCTGTTATTACAGACATGTCTGAACCAGCTACGACCCCTCAGAGCGTCTGTGGAGCTGTGACATGGTCTTTCATGGTGAATGAAAAACTGAAATCTGGAATAAACAACATTAGATTGTTTTTTAAACAGCTGCTGTCCTTGTTGAAACAAACAGAGTGAACAACACAGCGTACTGTTGAGTAAGGTTTTGTTCCAAGGCTGATTTTTTGTTATTTATATTATTAAAAATGTCAACAGGATTTTAAATAAGGTTTTCTTATTTCTGGAGCAGAGCAGCTCTTTATAGCTCCATCACAGTGACAAGATTAAACATGGGGGTCTATGGGGATTGGAGCCAGTCTCATGTAGCCATTCAAGGAACTGCAGTTGGAAACCACTGGTTTCATCTTTAACAATGTGTTGTATTTTAAAAGCTTGTTATATTATCCATTGTGTCAAATCTTCATCTGAAAAGTAACTAAAGCTGTCAAATAAATGTAGTGGAGTAGAAAGTACAATATTTCCCTCTGAAATGTAGTGGAGTGGAAGTATAAAGTAGCATCACATGGAAATACTCGGGTAAAGTTAGTTTCCATCACTGGGTGACGAGACAGGAAGCTGAAGTACAAATGTATAAGATGTCTTTGACCTCAGTGAAACTTGTTTGGTTAAAATATTGGATAAAACATTTCATAAGTGAAAAGTAAATGTATCTCTGAGAAATGATATGATGATATAACTGAAAGTTGTGGTGTGTCAGTTCTTCTCTACCTGTTCAGGTCCTGACGACTCACCTCTGTATGTTAATGTTAATGTCCTCTAACAGCAGAGTCCTTTCCTCTGTCCTTGTCCTTCTGTGTGTGTGTGTGTGTGTGTGTGTTGTCAATCATTCCCAGGTGTACCTGCTTCACCTCAGTCAGGTGTGTTTCATCTGTTTCCTCATCATCATTCTGCTGCTTTCTGTCTATAAATAAAAACACATCAGCCCTGCGGTCATCTGCATTGGGTAATTTGTTCCCTCAGGCCGCCTTCTCAGGAGGGTCGGCTGCGTCACGTAAACTGAGCGGTGACTCTAAAGTGAGCTCCGCTGAGGCTCGTCCTTTATGTTCTGTTTTTCTGTTTTGTTTTGTTTTTTTTCCCAGAATTTGAGCTAATACTGTAAAGAGGCTCAGTGAGGAGTGAAAGACATTTTTATGAGAGGAAGGGATGAGTAAGGCTGTCAATCTGAGGAGAGGGAGAGGACAGTGAGAGCAGAGGCTAAAAAAAACTTTTACATTTGAGAAAAAGAAGCTAAAAATGTTAGAAAAAAGTTGGAAAAAAGATAATAAATAAAACTACATTAAAATCTTGGATCGTGTTAAAACCGTCATCTCACAGGAACTTAAACCTACTCTCAGTAACAACAACATTTGGTTTTTAAACACGTTTTTTGCCCTCAAAACATATCCATCTATTAATCATGTATTTCTGATACCCGTAAAATAAATAACCAATGTATTGGAGACAAGATGGCAGCAGGATGGCTGTGTAACATCTGTACAGGGACTGCAGATGAAAAATAGCCTTTGGGCTCATTCTGCAAGTCAACAATATTCATCCATCTGCCCCTGTTACATAATAATATGAAAAAACAAGAAATAAATGAATCAATAAAACCTTTTTTCAAATAATAGCACAAATGATTTACACAGAGATATGAGATGAGCAGGTGTGTGTGTGTGTGTGTGTGTGAATTTCTTTTGCACTTTTGAAATCCTCCAATCACCATTATTTTGGCATATTTAAAAAAGACAATTGTTGTAATTTTTGGAATTTATCTGTAAAGTTTGGTTGTCAGTATATTTTTATTAACACAGCCTTGTAAAATAGAGATATAGTATGTTGTAGATGTTGTTTTTTATTTTTCATTATGTTATTTGAATGTAAAATAAACTTCATGGTGTGTTTTTACTAACAAATCTTTGTATATTGACTGTTTTGGGGAATCTTAGAAATGATGGCAGAAAATCTAATTTATAGAAACTCAACAGTGTTCTTCAAAAATGTGAAATGATGTGAAATTTTACTGCACATTGTATGTAAATGAACCATTTAAAAATATATATATATTTTTTACACAGAGTCCGGAAGGTATCAGGGGTAAACTGGCACCTTTTTTTTATTCCAACTGAAGCTCTGGTGAAAGATATTTGATGAACATTGCTGTAATTAGGATTCATTAATAAGCAATTGTACCTGTAATCAGTCTGTTTGTGGACTTATTTTATAGTTTCATGTGTAGATGGTGAAACTAAACTGTATTAGGTGTTTTTTCAGAGGTTAAACTTTCTCTCCCTGTGGGGTAAAAAAAACAAAAACATAAACAAGAAGTAATAAAGAAAGAAATTTAAGGCGCCACATTGCTCTTTGCAAATTTGAACTGATGAAAGGGGAAATTAAATCGTGTTTATGAGACAGCTCTGACGGCGAATGCAAAGTGCCAAAGCAAGCGTGCCCGGCGCCGGGTCGTCACCGGCAGATTGTTCCAGAAATGTCGACATGATTGACTAAGTGAAAACATATGGCGAGGGAGGCGGGGGACGGCCCCGGGGACCTTCAGCTCACTCGCTGCTGAAGACCCCCCCCACCCCTCGTCCTTTTACCTTCTCTCTATCTCTTCCTCTCCCTATCTTCCTCCTCCTCTCTTTTTCCAGCTGAGTGGCTCCTAATTGAAGAGGGCGTAGGCTGTGTGTCAACAGCCGTCGATGAGGTCATAAATCGTATGTGAGCGACCGCCGTGCTTCCTTTTTTTTTTTTTTCTTTCCTTCCTGCTGCATGTGGTGTCGTCTCGTCACTGCAGCTCTTCTGTTCTTCACTGATGCAGTTTCAGCCAATAATTTTGCTGTTTACCACTTTAATAACTCTTCCTCTCTTCTTCTGTAACAGCACCAGGTCCGGGACTCATAAAATCAACCTCAAACATCTCTTCACCTGCCTCACTGTTCATAAAAATCAGAATGTAAACAAAATGTGTTTGAATATTAAATCTAAATGACCTGGATGTCACTTCTCCTCCTTTTATGAACCTTGAGTTTACACCACCTGTCACATACCTGAAGAAGGTCGTTAACCGAAACGTTGTGTGTATATATTAAAGTATCTTTATTGAGCAAGTGAAGAAAGCGTGCGGGCGTCCCTTCCTCTTTTTACTATGTAGCTACCCCACCAACACACCTGTAACAAAGACTACACAGGTGTGCAAGAGATTGTTGATGATCTATGAACCTTGAGTTTAAAAAGAGTTGTGACTTAAGACACTGATCATAGTTTAATGGGCTTCTTAAGACATTCTTGGCCTTCTTTGAGTGTGTAGAAGCCCAGAAGAAACTGCGCTGATGCACTGAGGTGAAACTACACCATTTGTCCCCATTACACTATGCATACTTCATTTGTTTGTTTAGCACACTGGCTAAACAGGCTTTTTTTTGAGACACTTGTTTTTTTGTTATATGAGTGACTTCTTTTAGTGATTCAGGAGGTCTGACTCTGTCTCCTAACACCCGCCCAGCCTCTCTGTTTAGGCTTCCTCACACTCTTCATTAACTGATATTTGGTGTAAAACAGGATGTTTAAACTACAAAATGAGCCTCACCTAACACACACACACACACACACACACACACACACACACACACAACTATTGCCACGGGTGGTGAGACTGAGAGAAGACCACACATGGAGGAAAGGAAAGAAATTGCCAATAAAACTGATTTGTGCATATCTTGGCCTGACTTGTGTCCCCTGACTGATTTACATTTTGACAGTTTCTGTCATCATCGTCCTTCTCTTCCTCCTCTTTCATCATGTAAGCTGCCATTGTTGTTTTTCCTTTTTTGGTGAAATGTCTTTATAAACCCTTTTGTTTTGTTATTTATTAAACCTAGCCAACACACTTTTTAACTCCTTTATGTATTTTTTTTTCTTGTTATTTGTTTCTTTCATTTGTACCAATAATATTACATTTACACGATATGGCTGAAATGTAACTTTTCTTGGTGCTCTGTTTTGACAGAGATGATGACATTCATACTTGATAACATGCTAACATGCGTCTTTGCTCTGTAAATCACTTGTTCTGTGTTCTCCTTTGATAAAAAAAAACGGAAGCTGAAAGAAAGAAATTTATATTTTATATTTTTTTTGGGCTCCCCCAAGTTTTTTATGAAATACCGTTTTGTTATTCGTCTATGTAGCTGGAGTTTTTATTTCAATACAGCCAATCAAATCTTGCATAAAGTGATAACATGTTCTATCACAGGCAGAGCAGACGGTCACACTGAGCCTGATAGCATCCTGCTACACAACACAAGAGCCACAGACTCTGAACAACAACCCACATTAGCTTTCCTGCTAAAGTCTCCTTCTTATCTAACGTACACGTCATGTCCTGCATCTTAGTTTGTTGAACAGGGAAAAGTGCACCGCTAACGTCAGTTAGCAGGCTGGGCAGCTAATTAGCATGTAAACATACCTGCAAATGTCACTTCAGACCTGTTAGATGCTGGTTTGATCGTTGCTCTTCTCTGTTAGTGAAACACTAACAGGGGGGCGGCTGTGGCTCAGGAGGTAGAGCGGGTCGTCTACTAATCGGAAGATTGGCGGTTCCTGGCTCCTCCAGTCCACATGTCGAAGTGTCCTTGGGCAAGATACTGAACCCCAAATTGCTCCCGATGGCTGTGCCAGCACCCTGCGTGGTAGCTGGCTGCCATCGGTGTGTGAGTGTGTGTGAATGATTAGATTTCCTCTGATGGACAGGTTGGGACCTTGTATGTTAGCCCCTGTACCCATTCAGCATATGAATGTGTGTGAATGGGTGAATTGACTCGTAGTGTTCAAAGCGCTTTGAGTAGTCGGATGACTAGAAAGGCGCTATACAAGTACAGTCCATTTACCATTTACACTGTCTGTCCAGGACTTGTAGCTACAGCAGTTTGTTTACTTTGTCTCTGTTCATACGGTGTGTGATCAATCAAACAGAGACACCAACACGCCCCTCTAACAAAGATGAGGATTTCTGATATTACAGTACATTCAAAAAATAGGTTGACATTGTTTTTGACTGCAAAATTGATGATTAAATGTGATTTCAGTTGGACTTTAGCTGCTTTGGGAAACTGGAAAGTGTTTGTAGAATCGCTTTTAGAAAAACGCTCTTCACTTCACTTCTTATCGGAAAACGGGTCCTTTCTCTTGTGGTTTTCTGTCTGATGGGCTCTACACACTGTGCGCAATTCGAATACACTCGGTTGATGAATGTTGCCATGGAAACAGACGTCAAATCTGGACTCAAAGAGTTTTACGTTTGGTTAAATCAGGTGTTCATTATGTGATCCTCTTCTTTTCTCAGCAGGCGTTTGGTGTCATTTCCTGTTGTTTCTCTCTCTCGTCTCACATCAGCTGAAAATCTGCCGCTCGTTGACATTTTCCTTCTCTGTCCCACAGAGGTTTTTTCCCCCCTCTTTCTTATTCTGTTTTATAATTACTACAAGTATTTTAATCAAATCTAATCATCTCAGCAAGCTGTTATCCTGCCTTACATAAGAAAAAATGTCAGTCCTCATCACATTATTAGGTTGTTGTTCCTCGTGCGGGAAACTTCATCAACAGCTTCACCCAGTGACAATCAGACTGAAAGATCTCATACAAACCTTCACTTGATACTCGAACTGTCACAGCAGGTCTCTAAACTTATTTCTGTGACGCAATGTGACACATTCACTGCACTCTTTGTCTCTTTCCCGCTTCTCATTGGGCGTTGTGTATCCAGTGTGTACAGAAAATGAAGACAGACGAATGACAGCCAGAGAGAGAAAGATAATTTTTTTTTTCATAAATTATGTTTGAAAAGACAAAATTAAACTAAAAAAAACTGTCTTGAGACCTGTTGGGTTGCGATAACGTGTTTCTGTTATTTATATGCTGTTCTGATGTTGGATGTTATACGTGGTCAGAGTCCCAAGACAAAAATGCTCCCTGTGAAAAATGTATGATCTACCCATTTACTGCTCTAAACAGTTGATGCAGGCCTGCTGTTTTCTGGATTCTTTTGGAGTCCATGACAACAGATGGATGAAGATGTTTAATTATGTAATATCTGGATGCTGACAACTGAACAACAAAAGGACACAACTGTGAAAAAAATCAAACCACATACAACTAAACACACGGGGAACAAAAGCTTGATGTTAAACTTCGGAGGGGTCCCCAAACCCCTGAACCAGCAGAATTATCCATCCTGCTCTCGACGCCTCTGCAGTTACTGTGTGGGTGAATCGCTAAATGGAGTGAAAGCAGCGCCTGAATGGGATGGTGATTCTGCAGATGCCTCCACAAAAGCTTCCACAAAGTCACTTTTTGTTTGTAGCAAATTTCACTTTGTACTGCCGGAAAATAAGTCGGCAGCAGCCGTCGCCACAGCTGTCGGCGAGACTTCAGTTTTGGCAGGAGGCCGGCGGGTTACGGCTTGCAGCGTATAGAGCGCAGAGAGACACGAGGAGGTAGGATGAGGAGGATGTGTGTGTAAACAGATGGCTGTAAACAAAGTAATGATAAGTAACTAAACTCGACACTCAACCGCCAGCTGAACGCCGCTCCTTTCAGGGTCTCTGAGGAAATCTCTGAAAACGAGGCGCTCCTTGCGTCTTGTGTGTGTCTAAGTCTTCTCTTCCAAACTCTCTCGGGTTCTCCTCCTCTTCCTCCGTGCACATTTGGGAGGTGACATCGCCCTGCCGCTGCTGAGCTAAGAAATAAATAAACTGAGGTTGCTGCCGCTGCTGCTGCCGCTTCTTGGTTAGAATTGATCCCCAGCGAGATGTGGACTTTCTTCCATCTGCTCACCGCTAATTAACAGACAAGAGCTTCCCCGAAGAGAAACTTGTGCCGCTCCTCCTCCTCCTCCTCCTCCTCGGCTGCAGATCTGCAGGGAAACAACATGCCTGGCTCAGCAGACGCTTCAGCCTGCGAGGTGAGACAGCCAATCATCAAGCACAATTGCTTTAATCAGCAGGCATGGAGGAACGCAGCAGCAGGTTCTTATGGATGAAGCTGATGTGGAGACTCAGTGTGACACAAAACAGCAGAGTTGAAACACTGAAAACCTGAGAAATAAAAAAAAAAAGTAATAAAAGTGCCCCTGCATTATTGTTTGTCTGCAGGAAATGTTATCCAATCTATGTGTTTTAAATGTGTTTTGTATGTATCTATATCATCAAAAGCATCTGGAGGTTTCTACTTTTTTTTAGCTTAAACAATTACAATTGAGCTGAAACTCGCTATAAAGCTCCGTAAAGCCGAGCGGAGCTGCAGAGTCAATGATAATTCTCTGTAGGTTCATCACTACGAGCCACGACCAACACATTACACACTGAATTTCATACATTATTATAAAATATATCGATTATAGCTGCTTTAAAGTCAGTGGCCACAAGTTAGCCCGGGGTCGCAGCTGAGGCAAAAACGTGTCCGTCTGTTTAAAAAAAGTTTACTCTTAACTAGAAGCTGACAGGGAGAAACTGGAAGAATATATATGTGAGGTGTTCAGTCAGAGCACACCTAGAGTCGGGTTTTAGAGGATGGTGAACAGCTTCATAAGGACTATTTCTCTTGTACAAATTTCAAATGGTCCATTGAGGCGGCAGCAGAAATCTCAGATAGAAATGTCAGACCTGGTCAAATCAAACCAAAACTATCTGAATGGTTAGATACCACCAAGGATTAGAGAAAAACATGTTTTGGTGATTTGGGTGAACGGACCCTTTAAACTCATCAAGAGTAGAGATCCACCAATCATTTTTATCCAAAGGGAAAGTATAGTACATTATCTCGCTCTGGCTCATAGTCCGCATATACACCTAAAATCTGACCTGTTCGACCTAAAACTTCTCAGTGTGTATTTAGATGCAGCTGTCTTCACTCACCACAGACTAACATAAAGTCTGCCTGAACTGTGCAGAGCGCTCTGTCTGATTTGTGAGAACATGCAACGTCTGGAAATCAGCATTTATGAAAGAGCTGCTGATTCAGGCCGAGCCGCCATGATTTGCAGCCAAGCTTCATTTGCAAAAATCATGACCGGAGCAATACACCCGACAGGCTGTGTGTGTTGGGGGGGGGGGTTGACGGACAGGCGGAGGGAAAAACGAGGCAGAATTACAGCCTCCACCAGCAGCTAGTGACACAGAAACACTCTGATATAATGAAGAAAGAGTGAAATGAAGGAAATACCAACCAAAGCTATAATCTGACTCAGATCTGACAACTCAACTGACATCTGAGATTCTGCTGAGTTAAGTACAACTTTTAACTCTTTCAGGATCAATTTCCAGAGGAGAGTAAATTAAACCAGTCAAGGCTTGTTTAAGAAGTGGTTTTCTGGAATAAATCTTAACTCTGAACGTAGTTCATGACTTGGAAAAAGTAAACGTGAATCATTCCAACCAGCTATGTCCGTCCTCATTAGTGAGAAATACTGTATGTACGGCTCTGATCTGAGGCTGCAAATAAAACCAAGAACAGATCACAATAAAAGACGGCAGAAGTAAGAAAAGCCTGACCAAATCAAGAAAGACTGTCTTCACTAACACTAATAATTTGCAATTTCAAAAGAGGAATTTACTTGACACCTCCCCGTTAGTGCAGGTCGACTAGTGTGACATTCACAGTGAAGAAGTCAGAGTGTTGAAGTTGGCGAGGATGACATCAGCTTTGTTTCCATTGAAATTTTGGTTGAAAGTTTGGGTGAATTTCTGAAATTTCAGCAAAATAAAATTGTATATGTTTCTATCAGCTACACTGCCTCCTAGAAATTAAGTTTATATACGACTAAATTGTTTTCTCAATTACATTATGTTGGCGTGATGTAATCGCTGCCTATATTATTAACATTTTCTCATTATGTTGAGAGGAAAGCATTACATTTCAAGTAAAATGTATCTGCCGTTGCAATTTATATAAACATAATTTCTAGGAGACAGTTTCTTTATAGGGAGAAAATTGAAGAGGATGTGACAAGATCACATAATTAATTGAGCAACAATTTCAGTGCTGCTTATGGTGTCATTTTTAATCAGTCACTGTGAGGACAGAGAGGGAGGCAGAGAGTTAGTTCCTAACTCTGGACTCAAACCCTCCGACCCCCCTGTTGTTTTTCTTCTTTATTTTTCAGGCCTGTCTGATTGCAGGTTAGTGCCGCCACCACATATAAAGGACAGAAGATGTTATCTGACACTGTAAACCCATTAAAGGGGTGTTAATGAAGGTCAGCAGGCAGGAGTATGTGCAAAAAAGGTGCTGTTTATTAACCAAAATATTAATGAAACCGGCAAAAATGAACACTGGGAAATTTAACAAAAATAACTAAAGCTGGAGCAAAGACCAAACAGAATCTGCAGCCTCACAGCAAGCTGCTCACTTCCCTACTATCACACTGGCCAGTGACTGGTCCTTTACCTTCTCTGCCTCACCTAACTGGAACGTACCATCTACTACTGTTTTCCATGGTCACACACACACACCGCCATGAGTGCACCAAATTATACAGAACGTCATTTACTACAGAACAGCTTTATCCTTCCTACATCAACTTGACAGAGTGTAATGACTCACTGCTTAGTGCAGCTAATGATGCACACCTGTTGTCACTGTCACTGATGAAGCAGACGATCTGCCACCATCACGAAACTCAAAGAAACATCACAGCAGGACTGAAACCCTTTAACAAAATATGACATTGTGAAACACAAACCACCCAAATGAAACCTGTATTCCATTATTTTTGTAACATGGCTGATAAATTAATAGAAATGTTGGACTGAAATTAGTGATTTAACACAAAAACACAAAAAAACAAAGTAATGTTGGGAACCAGGACCCAGTGAAAAGGGAGAGGAGCAACCTTTTCACAGGCAGGAAGACACAAATGTTTTGCCAATAGTAGAAGAAGAAGTAATAACGCCAACGTGTACTGGACAAGTCTGTTTCCATTAGCCTTTAACCACCTCAGCCACATGTAAAAGTTTGTTTTGGTCAAACTTCTGGTGTTTTGACTCAGGTTAGTTTATACTGGGATGAACATGTACATGCGAGTACATCTGATGCCATGTTTTGTTTGTTTTTGTTTTTTTTTCAAAAACCCAAAAGATGTTCAGTTTACAACAATATAACATAGGAAAGCATAAAATCTCTGTCCTGCTGAACCTGGAACAGGATAATGGATGGTATTTTTACTTGATAAATCAAGATAGTGTTTTTATTGTTTTTATTTTATTATTGTAGATAAACTAAAAGTTTGGGTGCTAGTCTTGTCCAACAAACCCTACCTTACAATAAATTAGGCCTTACTGTAGGTGTTCATTGTATTTTGTCCACCCCCTGTACAGACTGTATTTTTTCTGTATTTTTTCTAAGTTTTTAGTTTGTGATTTGTGTCACAGCTGGTTAAGTTGGTAGAAAACTAACCAGCTCACCAGGTGTTAAAGTGAATCATCAACTATTCATTATTTGTTCTGTATGTGCTGTTTGTTGGTGTCATGGTCACTGCAGGTCATCGTCCTCGCTGCTGTTTCTGAGTCTTTGTGGAGGTTTTATCGTCGCCGCAGGCGGATCAGGAGGCGTCCGAGTCCTCGACCTTTGAAGTTTCCTCTCGGCTGACGCTATCAGCCAACTCGTCAGCTCTGAACTCGTCTCTGCGGGCTGAACAAAAGGCGGGATTAACCCGGCTCAGTCTCTCTGTGTTAAATATCCATCAAAGGCTCTCTCACCTGACGCTGCTCTCTCTCTCTGAACTCTCTGAGGCTTCACCAAACTAAAGCTTTTATTTTTCTGCACTTTTCCTCTTCACATCTCTGCTTCTCACCCGTCAGTGTCACCAGAGTCTCAGACATACAGAAAGTGCAGAGATGCATAAAACATCATTAAAACAAAGACAGTAAAAAAACATGTTTTTGGTTTTTGTGACGTCTGTGTGGATATTTAGAGGTAAATAAACACAGAAATAATAAACACAATAATTTTTGAATTAAACACAGTTAAAAGTTGTCGCTGCCAGAAGAGATTTTAGGCCACTGAGCGTGGAGACAGGTGAGTACAGGCTGAAAGAGAAACACAAATGAAAAGAGTTACACTTGTAGTAATCTAGTAAAGAGAACTGAAAATAAGCAAAACATAATGTGTAGACTCAGTGATCAGTGGTGTGGTTCGGGTGTTGTGTGCTATGAAAACTTTAGGTGCTAACCTAAAATTATATGTGACATTAAAGATGGAGTGCAGGACTTTTGTCTCCCCCTTCTGGCAGTGAGAGTAAGGAGGGGGCGCTCGGCTGTGATTGGCTGACACAGACATGCAGCACGCTCTTATGTGCACCCCAAATGTCTCTCAGGCACACGGAGAGGGCCGGTAAAAACGTATTTTTTTGACGGCCATCAGTATACTCGTCGTAATTGACTACGTAACAGGGTTGGTTGGTTCTGTTGGACAGAGAAGACACTGAAGCATTTCTGTGTTCTTATCTTTTTATTAATGTCTAGTTTATATTCTGGTACTTTGGTTACTTTGATTTTGTTGGTGCTATAATAATTACTAGTACTAGTTTTTAGAGTCTGACAGTATCTAAAATATATGTTCAGTAAAAGGCAAAAGCTAAACTAGACTGAAATACTGAAAAATTACCATATGCATAAATATATAATTTGGCCAACTGCTGCTACTATTGGTTCAGATAATTGATTTAGTAGTGTTATGGACATGTTGGTCATGAATAAAACCATTGCAGTAGTAAACAGGTAGAGCAGACACTGGCCAATCAAAAATGACTCTCCAACAACCTCACCTATACTACTCTGGAAAACAACCAAGGCAGTGAAGAGGAAAAATAATCTCATACTCCACCAAGAGCAAAAACTGGAAAGAAAACTTGAGCACATAGTAGAGAACTGAATGATATTCTAACTACAAATCGATCTGATGATATAAAAAAAGAACTGAAACAAATTACAAACGTAATAACATTATAAACAAGAAGAGCCATTTTCTTATACAGAAGCATAATTACTTTGAACACAGCGACCAATCAGGAAAATATCTGGAAAATCAACTCAGGCGACAAAAAAAAACAAAAAAAAAACAATTATACAAACTATTAAAACTCAGAGGGGAATACCACATACACTCCAAATGATATATCAACAACATTTCATACTTTCTATAGCAACCTTTATAAATCACCTAACTTAACTACAATAAACACACTGTTGGACCAGAACCTCATGCAAATATCAGACCCATTACACCAGATGACTGTGAGAAAGCACTTCAAGTCATGTCAAAAAACAAAACACCTGGGTCACATGGTTTCCTCACTGGAATTTACTTCTGGAGCACAATATCACCACTAATCATTAAAATGATAACAGAAATGTAGAAATCCTCCCGACATCCCACCACATATGAACTCGGCGCTCATCTCAGTTCTCCTCAAACCTAACAAGGATCTTAGTCTCTGCTCAAGCTGCTGCTGCTTATCACTGGACACAGACATCAACGTTATTAGTAAACACTATCTATGAGATTGGAAAAAGTCATTAACTAAACTGGTTTCATCCAACCTAATACATATATCCAAAGTCAAAGGACTAACACATCCATCATATCATTAAATGCAGAGAAAGCATTTGACCATGTAAACTGGTCTTTTTTTATTTGCAACACTGGATAGGTTTGGTTTTGGAGAGGCATTTATTAAATGGATCAAATTTTTTCATCAGTAATCCTCGATGGAATAACCTCACAACGATTCACACTAAACCGCGACACTCTGCAAGGATGTCCTCTCTCTCCATTATTATTCACACTATTTATAGAACACCTAACAGCTGCCATTCGCCAAGACACACAAATCACTGGATTCGCCACCGTCAACACAACCCGTAAGGTCCGTTTATATGCCAACGGTTTATTATTATATGTACCAAAACCATCATTTTTCAAAAAAATCATTGCCTGCAGTGTTTAAGCTCATAGAAAGATGCTCATCCATCTCTGAATATTCCATTAATTGATCCAAATCCACCCTCCTCCCACTAAATCAACACCAGCGGAAGGCTGTAACCCAAAATTACTCTTTAATATCTCAACTGGTAACATTCAATATCTGGGAATTGATTTCCTCCAATCTCCCAGAGCTGTTCCACCTCAACTTTACCTCCATCCTTAAATCCACCGAAGATCAGTTAAACCGCTGGAATAATGTAGCACTCTCCCTTGCAGGCTGCATTGCAACAATCAAAATGTCAATTTTACCCAGAATCAATTACCTCTTCTCAATGACCCCTGTCCAACCAACACCCAATCGGTTCAATAAACTTGACTCACTAATCACATAATTCTACTGGAAAAACAAATAACCTAGAATGAGACTCACAACACCACAGAAAAGCAAACCGCTTGGAGATTTAAATGCCTTAAATTTCCTCCACTATTACTTAGCCAATCAATTACAATAAATCATGACATGGATTCACTCAAATGTTCAGAATGCAACAAACTGTCCATCAAAGATCTACAATTTCTCTCAAAAACAATAAAAAAAATATAACTGCTGCAGGAACACAGTAAGATCACCAATCACACACCTTCACCATGTAAATTCACCCCAATTTGGAACAACCCAGACTTTTTAATCAACAAGCGCACCTTCTTTTTTAATTTGTGGAAAATCAAAGTAATCACTCACTCAGAACACCTGTTTGAAAACAATACAACCATCTAACGCTCCATGAATTAACCCAGAAGTTTGATCTCACTCAAGAACATTTTCTACAATATCCACAACTCAAGAACACACTCAGGAAAAAAACTGATATCACACATAATAACTTTTTCAGCCCAAATTACTGTGCCTTACATTGGTTCGTGATATTTTTTTTTAATTTGCCACCAGACACAGCGACGCCTTTTCTGTAATCAGCTGTGTGAAGGAAAAGCCAGCTACCCCACATGCTAAAAAAACTTATTCCACACATCGTGAGAAGAAGAAACAAGATGAGGGTGAGAAAGATTAGGAATTGGGGATAATGTCTGGGGATTATGTAACATAGGGAGTCTAAAGTATCTGAAGTGTGAGCCAGAAGTGTGACTGACTGCTTTGGAAAACGTGGAGTCACAGTAAGAAATATTTCTTTGGAGGTTTGAATCAGCTGTGATGACCTTCTCTGGCTGAGGAATCGAATGATGTGTGGTGTGGAGTAACACATTAGACACCACATGTTTCTCTAACCTTAAAGTGGTCATTCAAACCCAAACCATCATCTTTCCCTAAACCCAACCAAGTGATTTCTGTTCTTAAACCTAACCAGACCTTAATCACAGTGTTGTCACATCATTATTGTTTAACAGATAAATGATGATGTCCTGCAGATTACTGCCGATAGGGACGCCAGATTACAAAACGCTCCTATGTGTCGTTCTGGAGTCACATGATCAAACCATGTATCTGTTTAATTTGGAGGACTTGTGCAGCATTAACAAAGGCTAAACTAAACACAACCAAACCAAACAAAACCAAGTTAGGCAGCCGGAAGGCACCAGCCAGAGAGAGAGAGAAGCCACCAGGCTTATACAGACTCTCAGACAGGTGAGACCAGTCCTTCATTAAAGTGGCAGAAGCCAAACACTAAGGAAGGGTCTGAAAGAGGGAAGCAGAGAGAGGCCAGAACAACCAGCACTGTCATACAGCTCAGGGCTGTCACACAATACATGGCCAAAAATATATGGACAAGCAAACACTACAGCCACATGATTGTGACACCATGTTCATGAATCTGCTGCTATAAAAGGTTCCACTCTTCTGGTTTCAGGCTTTCCATCAGATGTTGAAGCCTTAACAGACACATGTCACTCTACATACAAACACACAACCCTGCAGTTATCTGAGTGCCTCCCTGCGCTGCTGTCTGTCCTCCAGGTTTTGTCCATTCATATATTTAACTGACAGAGGGACAAATGAAGGTTTATAATGATTGTGTTTACACAAGAGAAGAGAATTCATTAGCACATACTCAGAGTTCAACACACAAGAGGCCTGCTGAATAGTAACAGGACTGAGGAGTGTAGGCCTCAAACCTAAGCGTCAAGTTTCCAAACCAGCTGCTATTTATTTCTCTCTGTCTCAGTATCATATACTGTATGTTGTGTATCATCGTGTTCAAGCCACAATACAGTCTCTGTGTTTTTATGGCTGCACCATTTCATCACATGCAAATATTCTACATGCAAATTTTATCATTAAAAACCCTAAAACTCAGTCTGACAGATTTGGTGTTTTTGGAAACTTTGGGATATCCAATAAAATAAAAAATAAAATAATTGAGTTTGAACAAAATAAAACATCACTGACCTGCTGGTGGGTCACTAAGTACAAACTCATGTTGTGCAGCCAGAAAGTTTAGTTTTGAGTGAGATTAAAAGTAGTGTGTTGTCATTTCTTAAAATTTTTGACTACTTCTGTCTGGGAAAAAATAATAATTATCATGAACTTTACTAAGAATTGTTTGCCATGGTCAGAAAAGTTTGGTAAACAACAAAAAGACAAATGGCAGCAGGAAAAAAAACAGAATTAAAATACAAAGCAAAACCAATAAAATAAGCAGAACTAAGAGCAGAAAGTTCACAGTGAGTCTGAATTAAAACCTGGTGCTCATAATCTTTAAAAACAGAAAAAAGAGTTAGAACATGTTATTGAAGCTGCTGACTGGTGAGTAACGTCGGCAGCGCTCGCTAATTACTGGAGCTACCTGCTAAAATTGTAATTTTCAGAGGTGATCAAAACTCTTTTAATCTGCTGTGCATACATAATGCTGCGGCGATAAAGAGCTGCAGCGACGAGACTGAAATAATAACAATAATAAAATATATCTGAACACAACGGCTGCAAAAAGTTTCTGCCAGAATGAATCATTTGTTAATTTTCATGAATAAATTATCTCTTCATGCATTAAAAACACTCTTAATGAGGAAATCACTCTTGGTTCTTTCATTTGGGATGGAGCGTGTGTGTGTGTGTGTGTGTGTGTGTGTGTGTGGAAATGAAACTGAGGTCTGAGGTTCACTGAATGATTTTCTGAGCAAATTTCTCTTTAATACACCTAAACACACTTTGACACACACACACAGAGTACAGGTACACAGACACACAAACAAATGCACACTGCCATACACACTACTGCTGAGCATCTATAAGTGCTTTTCATTGTCAGTACTTAAATATCAATATCAGTACCGGATTGATATTTTTCAATACCTTTCTTTGAGTAAAGGCATGTTGGCCGCTGCTAGTCATTGTATCGATATTGGTCTGGTCTAGTCGTCCCTCTGAATGCATACAAGTATCTATCATCTCACTGAATTGTCAATCAATCAATCTATTTTCCAGCAGTTTGTGTTGTCACAAAATACGAGACATTCATGTGTAATACAGCCTATGAGCCTACGTTTTGCTGCTATGATGATTTAAGAAATGCTTCACTATTCTATTCATATCATATTCATATTTTCATAAATGAAGCATACAGTAAGTTATATCATCTGTTTCAGTGTAACAGTTACATGTTCTGCTCAGTCAATATTTTGTAGAAACAAAAGCAGCAGGAAAATGAAAATGAGTTGTGAGCCGCATGTTTGCGTATGAGAGACATGATCAATACAAATGAAGCCTTAATCTAATATAAGTTTAGTCAACATGAAAGCAGCATTCTTTGAGGGGGATCATCAGGTAGCTGCTTGGCTCCTGTGTCAATAAATGGAATCATGAATAATAATAATAATGAGAAATGGAAGCCTCAAATACACTTCACTCATAAATCCACAATAGAAAGTCACACTGCAGAGATTAACAGCCACTTAACATTGTTTATAGTGATAAAGGTATATTAAATTCAACAGTGTTGTGTAATAACTGTAATAACCCATGAAAATTATTCCTTGATTCTTGGTTTAGGCATTTCTTTCTTTAGAACAGTGGTTCTCAAAGTGGGGTACAGGGACCCCCAGGGGTCCTTGAGGGGGTTCCATGGGGTCCCCAGCAAAAAGGGAAATAATTTATTTTATAATTCCATCCATAAGAAACACAATGACAGATGTATGACTGTTTTTGTCATGGTTTCATACACTTTCTGTAATAAAACATCTAAAACAAACATCTTATCAGATGGGGGTCTGTGGTCTAATTTGTCAGTTTAGGGGTCATTGATGTGAAAAAGAACCACTGCTTTAGAGCATCAAAATGCAGCACAAAAGTCAGCAGGTCAGTCTGTAGCGTGTTGTCACGCCACATATTGTTCCAACCCGGTCTCACAATCTGTGTACAAATATCACAACTTTACACTTTCAGTGTAACAAGTCCAGTTTTGCGTGCAGGTGATGCACCGATTTAACGCTGCATTTTTAAGCTTTTAAAAATGTTCTGACGTGTAAAGTCGTGTTATTTGAAGAGACTGGGCTGATTGTTCAGTCACACTAGCTCCCTTCTCTCCGTTTTCTCTGTTTACTTTCCTCCTGGAATTTCATTCAATAATGTTATTAAAGAAGGAAAAGATTTCAGATCTGAGGAGTATTTCATGATAAAAAAGGAAACGTGTTTAAAACTTCCCGATATCCAGATTTTCAGAAATGAAACATGTTTTTTTGTTTGGTTTTGCTAGAGAAGTGACAGCAGATCCATTTAAAAACAACTGTATATTCTGGTATATGATGTGAAAGAATTTCTTTCAATCAACCACAAAAACGTTTCTGTTGTGCTGTTAACAAGATCTGACAAAAGAAGCAGAGGCCTAAACTTCAAAGTTGATTGAGTCTCTAATCATTAGTCTGAGAGATCATTTAATTTCAACACCTGATTTCCATTAACATTGAAAATTGTACAAAGGAATCTTGGGTCAGCCACAAAAACACATTAACAAACATTAGTTCCTTTTTGCGTGATGACTAAACTTTACACCAAACTTCACTGAAATTTGTCACGATTTTGATCTACGCTGGTAACTAAAAGAGGACAAAACAAAACCACATTTCTGCTTTTTTTCTGCTCATTTTCTTTTTACCTTTTAATGTGATTTCCTGTAGAATTATTTTATGTAAAGTTGACACACCTGAAAACAAGGATTTCTGTTCACCTTCAGAATGTAAATAAAGGTTAACTGATGAAAAATTAAAGATTCATGTTCCCATATGCTGCTGCTGCACTCTCTCTGTGAATTAAATTCAGTTGATTCTCCCCCTATCACTGACAAGTAGGAAGCTTCGACCCGAGGAGCATGACCATCCGGACGCTGATTTCCCTCACTCCCACTTGCATTTCTGAAATATGAATGCCCATTTCATATTTATCTTATTCTTCTGCGGCGGTGGTCGGCTGTCGCAGAAAGCAGCAGGAAGGAGCTGAGCTGGGAGGTCCGGGGGAATAAACTTTAATTATACATGCCAGCGTCAGGGATACAGAGCGGCGAGTGGACGGAGTGATTGATTCGCCGTCAACAGGGAGGGGGGGTTTGGTGGGGGGTTGGCGGTGATGGAGGTATCCGTGGCGACGAGCAGCGGGCCCTTCATCACCTGAGAGGCAGCCGGCATTAAGGCAGCTGTCAGGGACTTTGATTTGGAGTGGGAATTACAACACGCACACACACACACACACACATGCTTGCATAACACACACTCTCACACAATACCCCAGGTTGCATAATATACATGATACACTTACACACACTCTTCACACACACACTCTGTGGCTGTCCCCGCAGGCGGTTGCTGCTGCAGCTCTTTGACGTGACACCACATGAATAATTTGTGAGCAGCGGTTCAGGCTGGAGGTGTAACAGAAATACAAGGCTGAAAAATCCCACGCTTCCCAAACACACCTCATGTAATGCTGATGGTGCCATAAAAAAACACAGAGCGGCCCTCGACACTTCACCTGCAGGCCAAAACCAGCTGAAAAGCCTGAAACACATCAAAACAAAGAAGAATGCAAACCGCTCACATGTGAGCCCAGAGGGTGAAAGAAAAACCTGCTAACATCCAAACCAGCTGAAAGCAGAGCGAGAAAACCATCACTGGAAAAAGAATTGGATACAGTTGCATCAGGAGAATGTGGTGTCAAGATGTCCTCTAGTTTTACTACTGAGTCCAACAGAGCCTAAATATCCCCCAGAAGCCCCTTCTGCTTCTTTCAAAATATCACCTGTTACAGAATTAATTTGACAGGATTTCTATCAATGACACCTTTTATTTCCCTGAAAGAGACAACAGGCCCTTTTAGACTCAGAGTTACCATTATTATACCATTATCACCATCTTAAAAACGTAGCAAGACTCAAAGGTTTCGGGGCGGGATTTAGAGGATTTCACTCACGATTTTCTATATTTTTCTTATTGTCATCAAATCTCATGTTTGGATCCAAACCAACAATGAACTGATCTACTAACAAGTATTGTGTGTGTGTCCAAAGTCTGATATATCTTATTCCTCTGTGCCGTAGACCTGAAACGGCTCCAAAGACTAATAACAGCGATCACGTTTTCAGTCTCCAGAGAGTAGTTCTGTGTAAGGCAGACACTTCTGAGCATGTGCGGGAGCGCAGTTTTGTTTACAGCTTCACTAGCTTGTTGTGCTACAGATCACAACCTCTTCACTCTGTACTACATTATACATTTCTCAAAGAATTTCAGCACAAAGTGGTAATTCAGCCTTTTTTCTACTGACTCTACTTTACTGTAAACTGTTAATAATGAAACTTCCTGCAGATGTCTAATAATAAACAGCACATCAGAAATGATGGAGGCTTGTTATAAATGACCTTTATGTATCCAAACAGACCACATCCCCTGCTATTATTTGAGAACCAGCATTAGTACGGTATGTTAATTTCTTGTGCTACAGTATATACTAGCTATCAAAATAATATTCTGTCAACATTAGTAGTATGGAACTGGGACACGCTCTGCGGCTGCTTCACTTTAATAGAATCATCCTTCCTTTAGTCTTATTCGAGTGTTCACTCGTGTTAGTGCTTTTTCATTTTGGATGCGTATCTCCTCCAACTGAAATGAGCTGAAATTACCCTCCTCCTCCTCCTCCCTCCTTCCCCTCCAGCATATTGAACGATGCTATCAGAGCAGAAGTGACAGCTCGGCTCTGCTTTATTTACTTTATTTGCTGTGGTCAGAATGTGAAGCTCCTCATATTCAGACTGATGAGAGGCTGCGGATCAGCGTGTCATCAATCAGCCCGGCCGAGCAAACATTAGCATAGAGGGAGAGAGAGAGAGAGTCGCTTTATTTGCAAAGTGAATGCACTCGTGTATTTATCCTGACATGGGCCCAATACCAATTCCCTCCCTTGGCTCTACCACTTTGCCCTCCCCCTCTGTTTTGCACACTGTAGGATAAGGTGTCCCGTTTCTTTTGGGGATAGAGGGGTAGTGGTCATCCAGCCCTCCAGATGGCCCTCCAAACGGAGCGTTTCCAGACTCCAAACAGAGTGGTAGAAGAAAATTCCCAGAATGCTTTGCAAACTGAGGCAGCGTAACATGAAATATGGCTACATGTGCAGGGAAAGAAGCCCATTAATATAAGTATATCTTTGCAAATATTCATGCAGAAAGATGCAATATCCGTTTGAATATCTTAGTTTAATGTAGATGCAAAGGAATGTGTAATTGGATTGTTATAAGACGCATTTCAGAAAAATGTGCTATTCACATGTAAATGATGCATAAGATGCATGCATGTATAGTGCTATATTACTTTGTTACAATCATGTTGTAATATTTCAGGGACTCCTGAGCAAACCAGGCAACTAATACAATTCTGAGCAGAAAACGAGGAACATGTCACCAAACAGCTGTGGCAGAGAGTGACCTGAGCGGTTTTATTTGCTTGCCAATGTATTATTGTATAATTATTAATGTATTTTATATGTATAATTCTCTTAACCATGATGTAACTTATCTGTTACAGCACACTGATCAAACCACTGAGCCTTGAGAGGAAGGAGAGGAAGAAGAGGAGGAAAGGTAAAGATATGATTACAGATCCCAGAGATAAAATACAAAAATGAGGCAAGCAATGAGAATCTGTCAACCAAAGTATTTCATCTAATAGTGTAATTTTTATTATTAAAGATTGGAGAGGAAGGAGAAGAGAGTGAGAAGGAAAAATTAGGGGAGTAAAAAGAGTGAAGCGAGGAGAGTGTAGAAGACTGAGGTGGGAAGGTAAAGAGAAGGAAAGGAAGAAAGAGAAGGAAAGAGGAGGAGAAGAAAAAGTAAGAAGAGTGACACAAGGAGAGTGAAGAAGAGCAGACAGAAGATGTACAATGGCTCTTTCCAAGAAACGGAAATGCCATTTTAATGACAACATCATGAGAGAATTTCTATTTATACACCCAGGTCAAGACCATACAGTGGTTCACTGCACCCTTTGTAATTCCTCTTTTTCAACTGACAGCGGGGGAAGAACGGCAGTGGTAGAACATCAACAGACGAAAAAGCATAAAGCCTCTCTGATTGCCCGTGTTGGTGTGCTCTCTGTCACCGCATTCTTCAAGAAGACAGAGCCTTCTAAAGAAGAACATGATTTAGCTGTGCAGAGAGGGTGTGTTTGCATACCGCACTCTACGACACGATCATAGTTACAGATCAATGGACTGCACAGCACAACTGACACAGAAGCTTTATGAGCCAAAGTTTACACGTGCTAACACAAAATGTGACGCCGTAGTGATTAACGTGTTAGCACCACGGGCAACTATTTTGGTAACACAGGACCTAGACCAGGTTGAATTTGTGTCCCTGTCCATTGATGCGTCCAATCATGGACATGTAAAGCTGCTGCCAACAGTAGTCAGATACTGTAAGATATATGATGGCAGCACATCTGTGGAAACAAAACTGCTTGATTTTGTTGAATTGAAAGGAGGGACAGCAGAGGAAATTGCAGCTGAGGTCCTGATGGTCATCCAAAAATTGAATCTGGAAAACAAGTTCATGGCATTTTCTGCCGACAACATAACTTTGGAGGACTGAATAGGCCGGGAGGGTCAGTGTCCATACCAAGTTAAAATGCTCTGCAGCAGAGAGTGATTGGTTTAGGATGTCCTGCTCACATCATTCATAACACAACCAGAACAGCTTTAGGTATGATTCCCCTTTATGTTGAGTACCTGGTCAGAAAAATATTCATATTTTCATCATCAGAGTAGAAAGACTGAAGCTTTTATGAGTTTGTTGAACAGAAGTACAGTAACATTTTAGGACACAGCAATGTTCGCTGGCTGACTGTCCATGCTCTCTGCTCTAGAAAGAGTGATGAAAATGTACGTGCCAAACAATGAAGACTTGGCACGTACAAATGAAGATCCACTGATTGAACTTTGGCTGGCCTTTGTCAATGGAAATCTGATCGTATTAGGTGACACGATCCAACCAAGATGCTTGAAGGCCAGGACCGCTGTGCTGTGTGAGTCAGCTGCAATTCTGAGAAACGTTGAGGCAAAATTGACTACAAGACATGATGACAGCTTTATTCCAGTTTTGGTCAGAGGACTTCTGAGAGAGCTAGATGAAAATGGAGCAATGTCTTAAGAGATTTTTCTCAAAACATTCATTCTTCACTACGGCTGTGAACTACTTACAAGCATGAGGAAAGCACACAGATAATCTGAACCCCTAACCCTAAAAGATTTACAGTGTCTCCTTTTAAAAAGGCAACCTCAGTGTGAAGAGATCCAGAAGGCAGCAGCCACAATGAGGAAAAAATGCCCCAATGTGACCATTAATGACGATGCATTGTTTAACGAGGTTACTGGTCTGCAAGAGTTCCTAAAGGGGGGGTCGCTTGAAGAATGGACAACATCTGAGACACTGCTTAGTCAGAGATGGAGCGTAGCAGAGAATGACACCCCACACACCAACCTGACTAAATTTGGGCCTCTTGTCATGTACTTACCTGGAAGTAATGCACAAGTCGAGAGAGTGTTCTCCCAAATGAATGATATATGGACAGCAGCAAGAAACAGATTCACTGTTCCTACCATCAAGGCCATGATTATTGTGAAGAAAGACTTTAACCTCCTCATGTGTTTTTCATGGAGAAGCTGGCCAAAGAGCAATCCTGAAGAAAATACATTCTTCTGAGAAATATATAGATTAGTTTGGTATAAGTATATTATGTAGTTACCAATCTCATCATCATCTTATTTCTTAATTATGTTAAGTTTTTTTTTTTGTTTTTTTAAAAAAAAAATTTCTCATGTCTCTTCTGCTCTTATTCTACGCAGACTACCAGGACCACTGAATGGCTGTTCAGATCGGACGGTTCTGTCTGTAGTGTTTCCGTAATAAAGTTGTTGTCAGTGTGTCTGTCAGTGTGTCTGTCAGTGTGTCTGTCAGTGTGTATGAATCCAGCCCGGTTGTGACACGATTTTGTCGTCGATCTATATGATCTACACACGTGGACAAAATTGTTGGTACCCCTCAGTTAATGAAAGAAAAACCCACAATTCTCACGGAAATCATTTGAAATGTACAAAAGTAACCATGAATAAAAATTTATTGAAAATTAATCAAATTAATAATTAATCAAAATCAGCCATTACTTTTGAATTGTTGATTAACATAATTATTTAAAAAAATGAAACTAATGAAACTAATGAAACAGGCCTGGACAAAAATGATGGTACCCATAATTTAATATTTTGTTGCACCACCTTTTGAGGCAATCACTGCAATTAAACGATTTCTATATTTGTCAATGAGCCTTCTAGATCTATCAACAGGTATTTTGGCCCACTCCTCGTGAGCAAACTGCTCCAGTTGTGTCAAGTTTGATGGGTGTCTTCTCCAGATGGCATGTTTCAGCTCCTTCCACAGATGTTCAATGGGATTCAGATCTGGGCTCATAGAAGGCCACTTCAGAATAGTCCAACGCTTTTCTCTTAGCCATTCTTGGGTGTTTTTGGCTGTGTGTTTTGGATCGTTGTCCTGTTGGAAGACCCATGACCTGCGACTGAGACCTAGCTTTCTGACACTAGGCAGCACATTTCTCTCCAGAATGCCTTGATAGTCTTGAGATTTCATTGTACCTCGCACAGATTCAAGACATCCTGTGCCAGATGCAGCAAAGCAGCCCCAAAACATAACTGAGCCTCCTCCATGTTTCACCGTAGGGACAGTGTTCTTTTCTTCATACGCTTGATTTTTGAGTCTATGAACATAGAGTTGATGTGCTTTACCAAAAACCTCCAGTTTTGTCTTATCTGTCCAAAGGACATTCTCCCAGAAGCTTTGTGGCTTGTCAACATGCATTTTTGCAAATTCCAGTCTCGCTTTTTTATGATTTGCTTTCAACAGTGGTGTCCTCCTTGGTCGTCTCCCATGAAGTCCACTTTGGCTCAAACAACGACGAATGGTGCGATCTGACACTGATGTACCTTGGCCTTGGAGTTCACCTTTAATATCTTTGGAGGTTGTTCTGGGCTCTTTGGTTACAATTCGAACTATCCGTCTCTTCAACTTGTCATCAATTTTCTTCTTGCGGCCACGTCCAGGGAGGTTGGCTACTGTCCCGTGGATCTTAAACTTCTGAATAATATGTGCCACTGTTGTCACAGGAACTTCAAGCTGCTTAGAGATGGTCTTATAGCCTTTACCTTTAAGATGTTTGTTTATAATTTTGTTTCGAATGTCCTGGGACAATTCTCTCCTTTGCTTTCTGTTGTCCATGTTCAGTGTGGTACACACCTTGTCACCAAACAGCACAGTGACTATTTGTCACCCTTTAAATAGGCAGACTGACTGATTATGAGCTTGAAGACACCTGTGATGTCAATTAAAGGACACACCTGAGTTAAACATGTCCCTCTGGTCAAATTATTTTCAATCTTTTATAGGGGTACCATCATTTTTGTCCAGGCCTGTTTCATTAGTTTGTTTTTTTAAATAATTATGTTAATCAACAATTCAAAAGTGATGGCTGGTTTTGATTGTTTAATTTTCAACACATTTTTATTTATTATTACTTTTGTAAGTTTCAAGTGATTTCAGTGAGAATTGTGGGTTTTTTCTTTCATTAACTGAGGGGTACCAACAATTTTGTCCACGTGTGTATGAAGGATAGTGAGGTTTATCCTTTTCTTTGTTGGTTTTCTCCAGCGTTGATCTGAATGTTTGTTCATTTCATTTATTTATTTTAATAATCATTTTCTTCATGTCTCCAATCCCCCTCCTCTTCCTGTCTTCCTTTATCTCCTTTGTCCTCTCTTTTCCTCATTTTCCTGTTCATCTTTCTCCTGTCATTCCTCCACCTCACCTCATTTTTTCTTATTCGTCCTCTTCTCCCTTATATCCCTCCTTCTCTGAAACTGTTTCTTCTTTTCCCTCCTTGTTTTCTTCCTTCTTTCTCCTCTGCTTTTGATGCTCCTTCCATTCCTCCCTCTTCTTGTCTTTCATCTTCTTCTCTTCCATCTCCTCATTTTCTGTCCACCTCTTCCCTCACTCTCCCCCTTTCTCCTTCACCCCATTCCTTAGTTCTTTCCTTCCTCATTTTCCACCTCCTTATCCTCCTTCCTCATCCTCTATTCCTACCTCCCCACATCAGAATCAAAGATTTTCTAATTTAACATTTTCAGGGATATTTTCTTGTAAACCAGCATGAATATGACTTTCAAAACAGGAAGATTCGTCCTTCTGATTTATATTTTTATTTTGTGTGTGAAGACAATCCATTAAAAAGAGGAAAAAAAGAAAAAACAGCAGGAAAGAAGAGCAGTAAAATGACAGGAGGGAATCACTTCCTCCCGGGCAATTTATGAGTCTGTTCTCTTTTCTATGCAAACGGCCCGACCCTGAAATATAAACACTATACATACTGTATGTATATATATATATAAAAAGGCTATCATTTGAAATGCAAGAGACGTGATTCAAAATGTCTCCCGAGCTGCAACGCAATACCAGGTTCACACTCTATCAATTCACATCAAAAGAGAGACCAATTTCACAAACGGAGGCTTGTGTGTCCACATGTCCTTGAATAATAACAGCATCAATATTCAATGTTTCCATTACAGAGAGCGGTGGTGGCAAGCTCGAAGGCTTCGATGTGGCGGCAGCGTCCTGAGAGGACGAAAGAAAAGCTGCTCAAACACCACGTTAAAGATAATTTCATGGGGAAAAAGCTTCCTTTTTTTTTCATTTTCATGCAGGCTGATATTGACAGAAGATGCTGCATGTTTGATTCATGAAAGCAAACAGAAGAGCTGACTGACGAGATCAAAGCTTTGCTGTAGATGAAGTCAGCAATTAAAAAGGAATCAGCATCACACTTGGAGAGACTTCAATTGTTCATATTTATTTATTGTAATAAAGAGGAAGAGTGTGAACATGTGTCACCACGGGAGACTCTCGACGGACCGCTATGACCTGCAAGATGGAGGTCATGTGACAAACGGAGACAGCCGAGGGCGTCAGTAAGCTGCAGAGGAACAAAACAAAACTGTCACTGGAAAATTAGTAAAACTCTACAGCAAAGAGAAAAACATTCTGCTGTTAATCAACCTGCTGGTTTCTTTATTATTTCACCTCTGTTTCATTTTGACAAATTGTGATTGAAACACTGCAGAACATTTACATAAGTGTTAGAAGGTTGACCATGAGAGAAACAAACAAAACAGAGCCCACCTCCCTCCAAAATATGACATATTTAAAGGTGCAGTGTGTAGAATTTAGTGGCATCTAGCAGAATAATATTCATTTTCATGCAAACATGAAGTTTAGATAATCAGATGTTGAAAACCACATTTAATGACCCTTCAGTATTAAATTACTTTCCAATTTATGTATCATCGGCCTATTAACAGAAATGTCCCTCAAATTCTGTGATGTGTGGATCAGTTAGTAAAACCAGAATGTCTGTTCAGAGAAACATCAGATAATAAAGACACAGCTCAAAGCCAACAGAGAAAAAACAGTCTGGCCTATAAGATGACTTGGCGCACATAGTAATAAGTCGTTAGGAAACACGCTAGAGCAAGTTAAACAACCACATACGTACCTGCACTCCAGAACAACTCATTGGCGCTTTCCAAAACCGTCACATATCACTGTTAACAATAATGATGTTTTATGATGTGACAATGCTGTGGTTAAGGTCTGGTTAGGTTTAGGCAGGTCAGGGAAAGATCATGGTTTGGGTTAAAACGATCACTAGAAATGTGGTTACTACTTCCTTAAAGTTAGGCAACCTTTGTCATCGTAAAAAAACAGGTAGAAAAGAAAAAAAAGGAGGTATAGGGAAGGAGAAGAGGAAGTAAGGTAAGTAAGGCAGGATGTGAGGAAACGAAGGAAGACAAAGCAAAGTAAATGTGAATATAGAAACAGAAAGAAGCAGGTAGGGAAGGAAAGGAAAAAGGAGAAAATAAAAAGGTGAAGAAGGAACGATTAAAGGAAAGCACAGAAGGCCTCAGAGGTTGATCTGCTCTTTAGTGTCTTTGAATTGAACTCTGAAATCCATTCAGGCACAATTTGAACCTCCAACCAGAGATGAGTCGATTTAGGGCAGATTTCAGGGCGGCTCCCCTATGTGACGAGACATGTAATTATCTGCAGCTACTGCATGTACAAACAAATTCTCACTTTTATAATCTTATTAAGAGATTAGGAGGGCTCGGCAACGGGTTTAGGCACGGCTGTCTGCTGGGGGGGGCGGGGGTGGGCACGAAAAAAAAAAAAATTATTTACTTCTTAATGGATTTTATTTTCACTTTCTCTCTCTGAAAAATTAGTTTGGAGACGTCCTTAAGCAACACATTCAGCTTGTGAACACACACACACACACACACACATATATGTGCTTTAGCCTACAGTCTATCAGCAGAAACAACCAAAAGACAAGGTGGGATGACGTTTGTTGCCTGGATGAATTCAAATGACAATCCAATCACACAGAAAAGAGGAAAGAAAAAAAGAGAACAGAGCGTTTTGTGCGCAGTTTGAAAATAATCCCATTAAAACAGCAATTTGTTCCACTTCCAACAGCATGTCTGTTATTGTGCTGCTATAATGTGGCACAGGAAGAGAAAAGGCAACAAGAGGAAGAAGAGGGAAAAAAAACACAATGGTGTTTTGTTTTGTTATTGTTTTTTTTTGAGGGGATTCCAGAAAAAGAAGTTGTGGAAGCGACTGGATGTGTGAGGAGGAGAATCTCTTTGCTATTTGTGTGACCATGAAAATTGATCTCTGTGTCTTTATTATCGGGCAACACTGTATTTATACATCCCAACTTGTAATGTTTGTTTTATATTTTTAAAACAACAGTCAGGTGTATGTTTTTCTTGCTGTAATCATTCCTCCTGTTCATACTGACCATTAGAAGATCCCTTCATAATGCACTTACAATGGAAGTGATGGGGGACAAAATCCACAGTCCTCCTTCTGTGCAAACATGGATTTAAAAGTTTATCTGAAGCTAATATGAAGCTTCAGCGTCCAAATGAGTCAAATCAAGTAGATATCTTTCAACGTTACAGTCTTTTTAGTGCCAAAGTCCCTCTTTTTGTTACTATACTTCCACCGCAGCTCAACAGGGAAACACTGTCAGCTTCATATTATCTTCAGAAAACGTTTGAATATATTTTTACTCAAAACGAGTCACGAGTACACCATCACTTCTATCCTCTAATGGTCAGTACGAACAGGAGGATATTGTTTCAAGACACAAATGAAAAACTGAACCCGTCCTTTAGGATACATTTTATTGTCCCCTTAAGGCAGGGATCACATGACGAGGTGATTCTGAATATGATTTGGGTGTTTGAGTCTGGGTCAGTTGGTTTTGACAGTCAGCATATAAAATCATAAAGTGTGTGATATGTAAAGATTATAATCTTATATCTTCAGATCCAGTCGCAGCCAGTCGTTCTCATCAAGATTTTTTAAAGCACGTTTGATATTTGCGACTGATGACATCACTTGTGTGTCATCTGAGAGACGTGCCGGTAAATAAACAAAAGAAGAAGAAGGTTTGTGGTGTGAGAGAGCACTGGATAAGGTTTCTGCTCCTCCTGACTGTCAAAGACTAAAAACTCCAGTCAGTGCCAGTCAGTGGAAACTATCTATTTGTGTGGTCTGTTCAGTCTTTGGAGGTTTCAGCTCATCTTCAGGTTTGTTTGTCCCCAGTTTTAGCAAACTTTTCTTGGTCTCAACATCGTTGCATCACAAAGCATTTATCTCCAGCATTTATCCTTAGAATCATTTATACATTTAAAAAAAGTAATAAAACCAATACAAGTTATAAACCCAGTAAAGTGATATTTCACATTGTACCAGAGTACTGCATTAAAAACACACTGCTAGGGTACTTCACATGCTGTAATAGAGCAGAGTAAAGTGCTGTGTGACCATGTAATGTTCCACCAACACATCATTAAACTGCAGCTGTTTAAAATGTATTTTGAAGATGGAACAAAAGAGTTTATATAACCGTTCAGTCTGCATTTTGTAACTCTAAACCGTCAGCCTGAAGGTAAACGCTTGTATTCAGAGTGAAGGATGTCAGATGGATCATTTATTATTTTCCGTGCTTTTCTAAGCTCAGATGTCTCTTATAATGTAAACTAAAGAGAAAGGTGTTCTTTTCTCCCAATAACCTTCATACTGCAGCAGTCTGCACAAAATGAATAAGCCAAGTACACATCACACTCTCCAGGCTAACAGATATTTTTTACAGCAGACATTTTGACTCATAGCAGGAAAAGCACAATTGTTACTAATAACAATGGCTCTGTTACATGTAAAGGGACATTTTGCCACACTTGAGTATTGATGTATACTCAAGTGTTCATTTTGTTTTTGATTAGTAATATGAGAATATAAAAAGGGGGTGTGGCGTCATGATTGACAGCTGTGACTGACAGCCGCCCTCAAAACGCCCTCAGATGCGGCAGACGAGCCGAGTGACCGGAGCAGCCCCTGAAGGTAAGACGCTAACTTACATTTACCTTTGTAGTATGCAGCTGCATTACTGAATTATTAGCTTTCCATCGCAGTTCCTGGTTTCACTTGGCGGCAGGCAGCTGTCTGTCAAGTGACTCTACTGGAAGTGGTGACGCGTCATCCATCTTTATACAGTCTGTGGTTTGGAGATTACACATTTCTAACAGGAAGCCTGTGTTACAAACTGGAGGTGTGGAGTCTGAAAGACGAGGCAGTTTACAAAGGCAAAGACGTAGTTGCATTTGCATTACGGGAAACGTTGACCCACACAAAAGAAAAGAGAAGTCAGGATATCTCAGCCTCTGCTGCTTTTTTTTAAGAAATTTTAAGAAAAATCTGTCTCTTGCAAATCCTCCGACTTTATGGAATCAGTATACAAAACTAAATTGCTGGAGTGTACACAGTACACATAATCACATAGGTCTATGTTGGCATATGATGCTAATACAGCTGATTTTTCCAACAAACACATATTGTGTATAAAAACTACTTTTTCTGCTCAAAATTAGCAAATTTCTGTCTGCTTGGATTTTAAAATTCAGTTCGGCTGAATTCTGTAATTGTGATGTAATAGACACGACTCCGAGGAATATTCAGCTGCTGCTGAGTATAAATATCACACTGCTAACTGTATCCTCAGTTTGTGCGTCTCACACAGCTGCTGGTAGCATTAATAAGTCTGATAAGAGATGACAGAGAGGCGACGTTGTGCTACTCAGAGAACTGTGGTTATGCAAATAACCAAAAGATTGATTCCTTTTCTGTGGCAGTAAGCACAACACATGGGCGCCTGGTTATGTTTTAAAATGAGGGAGCAAACTTGGAAAGATACATAATTGATGTGGGGGTCTGGGGGTCCTCCCCCAGAGAGAAAAAAAAAAGTAACAAATTTCCTGCATTTCTGCACCAACTAACCTCTTGGATTAAGCCAAGAAACGACCATCTGCACTAGTCTAGATTAGTTAGACTGAAGGTGCTATGAATGCATCAAGAACAGTATTTAATTGGGTGAATCAGGACTGGAAATTATTATTAGAAGAATGGATACTTCATATTTGAAATTATATTTTTAAAAACATTATGTAATATGCTAGTAGGTTGCAGGGTACTAGGTGATCTTCAAGGTCAAACAAGGACAAACAATTTATATATAAATGAAATAGCCTTATATAATGTGATTTGGATAATTACACCTGGTTAAACTCGTTAAAGCTGAGGGCTGCTATTAGTACTCACAAGGTCGTCTTCAAAGTCCCACATTTGCAACAAAGTACAAAAAATTTGGATGAATGAAATGGCCTCACAACAAGTCACTATTCTCAATGGCACAACTAGCTGGTGTAGTTGTAATGTTACACAGGAATAAATAATCATAACTTCAAAAGCAGATCATTTAGCTAACGTTGACTCGCATATCAGTTCAGCATTTCGACGACAGTACAGTCCCACTTTTATCTAATTTAAAGTTTGGCTGGAGTCAGTGAGCCAAGCAGCTTCATTCAACATACGCTAGCTTATCTTTTCCTATGTTCTGTTTTCAGTCAGTGATCACAGCCAAAGCTGAACCAACTCAAAGGTCCAAAATTGTGTAATTTTTTTTATTACTTACTTTATTATTACTTTTGTAGTAAAATGATCATTGATATAAGCTGCTTAAATATAATCACCTGATTGTGGGGACTGTATAATGATACGTTTATTTTTAAAAAGACAAAATGTGTTTAGCATGCTAAATTCAGAGCTTTACAAGATATTCAGGGCTGATGAGGGTAACGTTAACATGATAAACAGTACAGCTACGTACTGACACTCCTCCACAGACACACCACAGAGCCTCTCGCTCAGCTACAACACAAGTCCCACACAGAAAGTTTTAAAAGGGCCATGAATGTGCTTCAGGTGACAGTCAAAGCTCCAGCGGACTCTCTGTGTGTTTCCAGCCAGCTCTACATCTCTTCATGCTACACTGAGCGGTGGTCAGTCTGTCACACTGTCAGTACGTCGCTCTGGCCGGTGTCCCCTTACCTCCCGCGTCACACGCTACGCAGCCACGAGGCCCCGCCCCCTACAGGCGTTGTCCTCTGCATCTTTAAAATACGCTGGGATATAGAAGAATTTGGGATTGTAGTTACTCTTTAAATGTTGATTTACATATGGAAACACGTGCTTTTACATGCACAGGTGTCTCTGGATTGCATTTTTCCTGACTTTTACCCAAATGTGGCTTAAAAATAATGGATCCCAGTGATAAACAAGTGATACATGAAAAAAAAGACAAAGCCACTTACAAAAGCAAAAGAAAGTAGGCCAGTTGTGTTTATTTGTCAGTTTCCATGAGAGTTATATTCTTGTAATGTAGCATCAAGCTCAAATATTGTTGCTATGGTGACGTAAAGTTCGATGTAACATAATGATGTTGATTTTACCAACAGTAAAACATTGTGCAACAGGACACCTGAGAGATCTGGAGATCAGACACTTTAATTAAGGGAGTTGAAAAGTTATTTTTCCTTCAGTCTGAAATGTTGCTAAAATGTTTCCAGACTCTAATTTTCATGACGTAACGTGAGGAGTAAAGTGTTAATGCCATGTGAAGCGTTTTGAGCGGTTTGGTGTAAATGAAGGTCTGTCTGTATGTACAGTATGTATCTGCTGCTCAAACACTGCATGTGAACAGATGGTCTGGTCTATTTTTGTTGATGTTGTTTAACCTTTACTCAAAATAAATGAAAACAGACAGAGCCATCTGCTCACAGACTCTGTCACTAAAACCTCCCGAAAACTCCAACACACTTAATCATCACAGGTTCAGACTTCAGCTGCTGAAGAGACGCTTTACCCAAAATCTAACTTATTTTTTGAGGTTTTTTTTTCTCCCGTAATTTTCAGTTTGTGATTTCAATGTTGTTGTTTTTTCTACTTTTTGTTGGGTAAACTGTACTTTTTTTATTTTGAACAGTTTCTTAAGGTGCTAGACCCAAACAAAGATGACAAATAAACTGCTTTCACTTTTTTTTGTAGCTGAGTTTTGTTTGGGCGAAGGAACATTCAACTCACATTGACAGACAGGTATAATTTTCCTTTCAGGGACTATTTTTTGTCACAGCAGGATGTGAGTCTTTGGAGATTATGTTCATGTCTTTGACAAAAACGCAGCTCTTTATGTCATTGGAAATAAAAAGTTTATTATTAGAAAACTCATTTATAAATGTTGCGTATGCACAAAAGAAGGCATACGCCACTTTCTAAGCAAACTTTGGGATTTATAAAAAACAAACCTGACGGTCCTTCATGGAAACTCTGACCCATGTGTACACACAAACTGGAGAAATGAGAAACTGCGATGGCAGAAAGATGAAACTCAAGAAACATTTTGAAATTGATACCATTGTGTAAAATAAATTGAAATATTACCTCTCACATATTATATATGAAGAATTCTTTTATAAAAACAGATAAAAAAAACTTCTTAAAATGAATAAACAAACACCTGTTTGATGCTCCCTGGAGTGCACACAAAAACATGATTTAGAAGATATCTGTTTTTGCAAAAGAACCCCTCAAATATGTTGTACAGTTTAATTGGGAATCATATTTAATTGGATCTGTAATTATTAACCCCAGGCATCCACCACTGCCCTGCGCCAGCGTGTGGATGTGATGCGTCACTTGTAAAAACACGTATGGAAAAAAATAACACTATTTACTCAGTAGATCTTTCAGTGTGCAGCTTATGTCACATAAAATAAGTCTTATTTCTTGTAACTCCTTGGCAACCTCGTTAACCGAGTTTGCTCTTTGCGTTTGCTGGACTGTATCTGTGAGGACACGGTCGCTGGTGGGTTGAGACGCACAGTGGAGTGTATCACAGTTTTCAGTGGAGACGGCGGCGCAGGGCACACTCAGCTCCTGCTCAGCTGCACCACCGACCCTGCTGGAACACAACAACTAAAAACAATAGAAAATGTCTCTTTTGTTTGTGTAAATAAATGTATAAACACAACATGAATGCATTTGGTTTACTCTCTTTTCAAACAAGGGAACGCAAATTAAGTACCTGGGTCATCCGGTGCGTCTTATATATCTGTCCCCCTCCAACTCTCAGTACTCCACTCAGGAGGGATTCTCATTATTCCTGCAAGTCGCTCATTAAGGGGGCCAAGCTCCAGTGTCCCCTCTCTCTGCCTGTGGCACAAACACACGTGTAATGCACCTTTTGGCTTCTACTTTAATGTCAGACCACTTCTTGTTTATTTTGGAGAGGGTTCGACCTTCTGAGCCAGCAGCATTCACTGCGTCTGCCACATGCTGCCACTCTAAAGCCATTTTGGCATTTGTAATGGCCACACTGAGTCCACCAAACAGGATCTTCTTTCTTCCTTCAGCCTCCCCAACAAGAACTTCAGCTTCATACTGGGTGAAATTTCTTTTTTTAGCTTTTCTGTCAGAATTTGCCATCATCATCTTCATGCAGTCAGTATGGATTAATATTAATTTGGGGGCATTTCACTGACTATTTATAGGCAACTATGGGCGTTAAAAGGGTTGGACAAGAAGCTCACCAAATTTCATGTTGATTGTGATTTATAAAAGGAAATCACAGCATGGGACGCGTGTTATAAATCAGAGTATTTTTGTGGGTAAATAAATCAGGCCCCTGAGCAGCAGCGAGAGCAAACGAGGAGAGGACAGAATTCTGCTTTAAAGTCCAACGTTTTATTTGACCCTATGTGGACTTTGTCGCTCTGTTATAACATCGCCTGATTTCCTTCTTTGCTCCCATCATAATTACTACGGCTGCTAGAGGGCG
This sequence comes from Scomberomorus guttatus, assembly GCA_038419695.1. NCBI lineage: Eukaryota > Metazoa > Chordata > Actinopteri > Scombriformes > Scombridae > Scomberomorus > Scomberomorus guttatus. The sequence continues at coordinate 2,046,316 of CM076452.1, forward strand.
CTGTAACGGCACGTAACGTCGTCTTTTTTTGTTTTTGTTTATTTTACTTCAGGAAAAACTGAAAAGATGTTTATTTTTAACAACAATAGAGAAAGTAAGCTTTGCAAGGGAGCTTCTGTGGTTTGTTCTAATACATTTGTATCTTTTGACCAAATTTTTAAGTATTTGTGTTGCAATTTTCCTTTAATTTGATTTTCAAAAATGAAAGAATATTCCACAATTTAGCATTGCACTTCCATAACATACATCAAACATAAAAACTCATACATCATCCTCCTTTGTCAAAACCCGGCGCCTACGTTACCCAAAATTCAACTCGACCATGGACCATTCAGTCAGAGATTCAGGTGTGTTGTGCTAGTAGCAGCTAATGTTGAAGCATCACTTTTTTCTAACTCCACACCTCCAGATTTTTCTTCAGCCTCAGCCTCAGCTGACTCGAGTGACATCACTTGAGGCAGTTTATCAGATTTCACACAGCAGCTCCATCTGGAGACAAAAGATTTTATACTAGTTTTTACACACAAACCCCCTGGAAACACACACTGAGGAGGAAAATCAGAGTCAAATGATTCAATATAGTACAAACCATCTTCTGGAGATGCTGATTTCCAATTGTAAACATGGTTTTCTTTAATATTCAGTCTTTTTATATTTAAATGCCTTTAAGTGTAAGATTAAAGGAAGGTTTTGTGCTTTTTCTCCCTCTCAGGTCTTGTTCTGGTTGTTTTGTCCTTCATTTCTTCCTCAGCAGCTTTTCATATAAAATTAATTGTTCAAACCTGGATGAAGAAAACTAATTGAGCCCCCGATCTTCCTCATCAACTTGAACACTTCACCCATCAACATAATGAGTCCAATCCAGAGAAGAACTGTGTGAAAATATTTTCTCTGCTCGTCAGCTTGGCTGACGTATGACAACATAACAACGCCAATTACAGCCGAAAAAACACACCGCTTCCTCTCTGATTGTTTTTTTTTGTTGTTGTTTTTGTTTTAACTCATTAATTGCAGATCTTTTCCATCTGAAACACATTTTCCAGATCAGAATGTCACCCGAGGAAACGTCGCTGCAGGGTTTCCAGCGCTGACAATACAAATAAATAAAAAAGTTTTGTGCAGCAGCTTAATTTGAGGTTGTGAGCTTTTTAAAATTCGTCTGCTGGAGAAACGTTTGCTTCATCAGTTGAAATCACTGATTCATTCGTAACTCTCTTTGTTCTTTAACACACTGACAGGAAGTTGGAATGAAGAAAGGGAAGAAAAGGAGGTGAAAGGAAAGAAGCTAGGGAAAGAAAAGAGGAGGATGAAGAAATTCACAAAGCGGAAAAGGAAAGAAGGAAGTATAAAAGACAGGAAGACGGGGTAGGAAAGGAGGTAAGGAAAAAGGAGAGAAGGAAGGAAGGGAAGAAAGGGAGAAGGCAGGAAGGAGAAAAAAGTTAAGGTACAGTCACATTATGTTTCTAATCACCAAAATTTACCCACATTCAGCTCTGAAAAAGAACATAATGTCACATTTCTGATGCGTATAATAAATAATTATTGATCAGAGCGATCACAAACTGTTATTACTGTGTGAGAGCAGCACTACAGTTTATAGTCTGGTAGTGTGATAATGTAATAAAAATGGTGATAAAACTACAGCCGCTATATAAAGATGGACGTAGCGAGGTGTGACGTCACCCGTCGGAGTGCATTGGAGCCGGTTTGAAGAGCAGAGTTGCTGCTTATCGGCGTCGCTTTTTCCGTTTGGAGCCAGGAGCTTTCAAATAAGAAGCGTGGGGTGTTTCCTCTCACAGCATCGTGATCAAGTAACATTAAGCTTAGTGAAATATGACAACAATAGTCTGATTCAGTGTGAGTCCCGGAGCCGGGGACAGCAGCAGGTGAGCCAACTGTCAACCACAGCTGTCAATCAACATCTACACAGCAGACATTAAAGCTACTGTAAGTGTTCAAGTCTTATTAATGGAGAAATCATTTCCAAAATGACCACCAGCAAACTTATTAGAGGGTCTGGATGTAGAGAATGAGACCATAATGACTCGACTGACTCAAAGGGAGTCAGCTGGAACATCTAGCAGCCGCTGTGGTAGTTGGCGCTTGGATGAAACACACGAGAAATAACTAGTACAATAACTTCTCCATTTCCAAACACAGTGCTTTGTGTTTCTAATCTGCCCGCTCAAAGTTAAACATGGTGAACTCTGACCTGCAAATCATCACACTTGAATTTGTCTGTTGGACGAGCTTCAATAGAAACAGGAAACGCAACAAATATGATGAGAAAATGAAAGATTAGGTAGGAAATGTAAAGTAGAAAATAAAAGTTGTGGTAATGAAAAAAAATGAAGATAAAGTAAGGAGGTTGGAAAGGGAAGGATGATGAAGGTAATATAACAGGACAGAAAGAAAGGAAAAAGGGGATTAAGAGAAAAGGTGAAGAAAGAGGAGTTGGAGGGAGAAAAGAAGGGATTACAGAAAGGAGGAAAGAAGGAAAGAGGACTTAGGAAAGGAAATGAGGAGGACGGCAGAAAAACATAGACCTATAATTAAGTCTATGTTGTGTATTAACAGAGCTGTCAATCAATTTTGGAGTCACAGCAGGATCCAATCACATGTTGTGAATGTTGGTGGTGGGCGGAGCTTTGATGCAGCAGAATAAATGTATGTCATGAAAATTTAACCAATGAGGCAAAAATAGTTTTAATGTCACGACACACAAAAAAAATCATATTTCTCCTGGAGATGTGTTTGCTTGAGTGGGAATGTGTTTGTGTGTTCGTTTGTGTGTGTGTGTGTCTGTGTGTGTGCGTGTGTGTGTGTGTGTTTGTGTGTTCGTTTATGTGTGTGTGTGTCTGTGTGTGTGTGTGTGTGTGGTTAGGGGGGTTTCTGGGGGACCTCCAACCCCGTCGATGCCGATTATCAGACCTCCTTCAGATCACCCGAGAGTAATTTGATTATGACGTCCCTGGGGGTTTTCCAGCGATCACCGATTTACTTAAAGAAAAGAAAAAGAAAAAAAAAAGGGTTTCATTTTATTTCTCCCTGAAGGAGGCGTTCAGTCTAATTTGATAACAAGCAGGACAAACCTCAGGAGCCGCTGAATAAACGCTGAGATAAGACGCGCTCTGACCGTGCCGTGACACGACTTATACAGAAAGCTAAAGTCACGTTATCAGCTAAATATCATTTAAAGGACCAGACCGCATGTTTTTACTTTCTTAGGATCATAACTATCACTGGTACAGATTTCATTACGACTGACCGAGTTTCCAAAGAATATCATTACTTGTAGAATGATTTCCTTCCTTCCAGGCAGCTGTTGTTATTTTTGGTAAATCTCTCAAGGATTATCTGGCATTTCAGTCTTAAGAAAGGAAAAAAAAAGTAAAGTTAGAAGAAGTAAAACTAAAAGAAGTGACTAAAACCTGTCTTCACCAGAAGACAAATGACCCAGGCTTATCATTGACCTAATACCCAACCTCTTTTAGCTGTGTGAATAGAGTTGTGTCCCTGGTTCTGGAAGTAAAAATCCCATTATTCCCATTCTCAGAGACAGTTGGTTCTCTCTATTCTACAGTTTGGATCAACATGAAACTCTCCTGGTTGAATCATCAGTACAAAAGATGAACAACTACATCAGAAAATATCTGGTTCTTTGATAAAAAGTAAAAGTTACAAGCTAAAACTTCAGGGTTGAAGTTAACTACGACTCCCAAGGTGTATTTTGGCAAGATATCCAATCACAGAGCTTAAAATGTTCTTATGTGAGCTGCTAACAACAGCAGAAGGTAAAGACTATAAAGTTGAGAACACTGAAAACACAATCTGCAACTTAAATATATTTTGGGTCAAATGTGGATGAATTCAGTAACTATGGTGCTGTGTTCTGTTCTGAACTGCAACAACAAAGTGTTTTAAATTCATTTTTGATGCGTACCTCTGACTGGCTTCTTCTCCATAGCAACGGCAGCTGAGACTCATGGGTATTAATAAGACAAACAAAACATGATTTCTCAGAAACAAAGTTGAAATAATTAAAACTGGTGTCCACAACAAAAACATACATCATCATTATATCATCTGGGAAAGTCCTCTGTTTACATGTTCAGTAACATTAAGCAGATCATTGAAAGTAAAAACTGAAATGATAATACAGAATGGGGAAAAAAAAAACACAAACATTATGCCTTTCGTCTCTCAGAAGCCAGAGAGGTAAAACAAAGTTTGTAAAACAAAGTCTGAACTATCATCTGATCATTGTGTTTCTTCTCCTGTCAGATCTTTAAAAAAAAATCAAAAATCAGTCCACAAGAAGCTCAGATATTCTGACTTTTATGCTGCGTTCATGTCATAATCCAGTTATTGTAATTAATATTGTAAATGCATCTTTGTAACACAGACTTTCTGTCTCAACATCTGTAGTTTCTAAGCCCATGCTGAGATTACCCAGATGACTAGTAAACTGATTTTGATGAGTAAAATTAGTGGTTTTGACCTTTTAAGAAACATTGTTAGCTTATTTATACACCTCCCAGCATGCATTGCATTTGGGTGAACTCTCCAGCAACTGTTCTTTGAAGCAACAGCAAGCATCGTTCCATCAGAAACAAATCACACTGGGCCAAATGCTACCAAAATGCCAAAGTACATAAGCCCTGCCAGCAGTGTGTGTGTGTGTGTGTGTGTGTGTGTGTGTGTGTACCAGGAGGCTGATGTCTGAACAAGGCTGTACTTTGATTAAGAGCTGGATCTCAGAAGCTTTGACACTAAACTTTGTCCTTAAGCGTTTGCCTGTGACTGCTACCGAGCAAGCGGGGAGGTTGTTGGGGTTCTTCCAGAGTCCCGCAGGCGTGCAAATGAAGCGCACCCTTGGCCGAACACTGATTAGTATTTGACGATGGCCATCTCTCCCCGGGGCAGTTTAGATGGCTGACCTAGTTCGGCCTCGATGGTTGATGGAGACGTTTGGTCCTCTGGCTTTAAAAAAAAACTCTTCGTGGTCAGACGGCATCGACGGCGTCTCAGAAACATCTCAGAGAACAAACACAGCAGCTGGAACACAAGGCCGAGGCGGATTGTGGTTTACAGAGTGTGAGCTCAGCGCTGAAATAGTATTTGCAGCTCCCTGTCAGCGCTCTCTGTTTGTGCTTTTGACAAATGATGTACTTTCACCTTTTGATTTTCCTCTGAAATTGCTTTTGGTAATTTGGGCCAGACAGCAGCTGTATGTTCTGTGTATGTATTTATGAACAGGGTGCTTTTTTCCCCCTTGCAGAACATTCAGTGCTCAGACTACAATAATAAATGTTCATCTTTAACCCGACAGGTAACACAGATTAAATGAAGTGGGAATAAGAAGATACATAATGAGAACAAGATACAAACAGCAAGAAATAACACCCACCGTGTGTGATTTATTAACACACACACACACACACATACACATCACACGTTTGAGCAGCGGTGGAAGGTAACGAAGTACTTTACTCCATTACATTTATTTACCAGCTTTAGTTACTTTTACTTTTCAGATTGAAATTTTATATGAAATAATATATAAACTCGTAAATTACACTGCTATGTTAAATATTAAACTAGAAGCTATCAACCTTTTTGTCTTGTGACCCTTAACAAAAAATCAGTGTTGTATTTCCTGCCGAGTTGTTTGGAGATAGTCGAGCCTCCAAACAAACCATAAACCTTCTCTTGACAGTCCGGATCTGAGCGAGTCCTGCAGGGATCAACAGATGTGAAGTCTGGCGGCTGCTCGCTCTGCCTGCATGCTGCTGCTGCAGGTCAGCGGCTAACAAGTGGAGCTATATGCTAACAGCCACTGCTGCAACCAACAGACTCCACAAATCCATTCAACTGCTCCACCATCCACAGTCAGACACACATGGCTGCTTATTTACTGCCGAATTACAGCTAAAAACTTTTACGCTTTTATGGATCTGCATGACTCACGTGGGTCACATTTTCAGCTCGTAAAATCAGATTAATCTGGAAATATCACATCCATGAAAAATAATCTAATCAGAGCACTATTTGTTTATTATTGGGCATTAAACAGTTTGTTTTCTTTTCTACAAGCGGAAAAATGATCAACTTCATTAAAGATACAATAAGTTCTACAAAATTCTTGACAAAAGACAGAATCAGCCCAAATCACTGCACTGGTTTGGAGAAAATACAACTTTTACAACTCAGTAATGAATGAAACATACTTAATAAAATGTAAATTAAGCAGAGGCCATTATCCCCACAGTGAAAAGGTCATCTCAAACACATGAACTTGGAAAGATTTCTTAAAGCAATTGAATTATTATAAGTCATTATAAAGCACTTTAAAATGTTTTTTAGTCTTTTTGGGGACATTCAGAGTGATATTTTGGAAAAAAAAGGGCAACAAGCCTCTGGATCATATTTACTCAGCTTTAGCTTTATTTCAGCCTGTTTTCTGCCAGATTTCATGCTTCTGTGACTGTTAATGATGTTGCAGCAGCTCGGTATTTGAATTCCCCCGTTCCCGACACATGTCTTGAAAAAAGAGGATTTTAACAAACAGCCCCAAGATTAACAACAGAGATAAACACTCAACAGCAAAACAAGTTTTAAAATCCATTACTTGATATAATTACTTTTCAACTGCTGTTCTCCAACACTGAGTGATTTACTCTCATTAAAGGACTTTAGGACTCAATAACACACTGAATAACAAGTTTTTGTTTTTTTTTGAAGTGTGCATGAAAACAATATTTACAATGTACGTTTGTACATACTTTTACACACTTTGAATACCTGCACTCTATACTAATTACATTTAACAGCATTAAACAGACCCTTAATATGTAAACTCAGCTGTTTTGTGTGTGTGTGTGTGTGTGTGTGTGTGTGTGTGTGTGTGTGTGTGTGTGTTTGTATCATATATTCACATAAACTGTTCATACATGGTTACATTTATATGTACAAGAGTGTAATTCTCTCTAAGAATGGACCCTGACCACCACACTTTTATAGTTTCAGGTTTCTTACCAAAATCTGTCTGAACATTGTCCTCTTACTGTCCAGCTGCTATAACCCAACAGTACTTTGATAAAAGTTGATACTTCCATCTGATACTTAGGTTAGCATCTTACTCCCAGAGCAAAGAGCTTAACGCGCAGTAGGGAGTGATTCAGCGAGTCATTTGCTGACTTTTTTGCCCTGAGTTTCAGATGAGGAGGCGAAGCTGGCAACAGAAACTGCAAAACTCCTATTAGAGAGGTGGGAGGAGAACCACTGCAGGGCTGACCCAGAGACACCCACCCACTGTCCAAGTCTCTCAACCAAGAGTCCACAGTATCAAAAGCTGCACTGACATCCAGCAGCACCAACACCCAACATTCTCCTGCGTCACCAAGAGCTGCTTCTGTTGAGCGCTGAAACTTATCAAAGATATTACGCTCAAAAGTAGAAATAAAGTTAAAGAAACAGTTATTATCATATCATTGTACACCCTGTATATGTATTCATATTTATTTCTATTAAGCCGAAGATGAAGCCGGTGATTCTACAATCAGAAGGAATTTCTGTCAGATTGGATGTCGTCTGATGTCTGATTGATTAATCACCTGAACGATCAGCAATCCGACTGGAATTGGTTGTTTGTCTGCAGTTTGACACGGCTGCTGTCAAAAGATCCGTTATAATCTGTAGTGAGCTTGTTTTAATAATATCAGAGTATATTTGACATGTTACAAGAGACTGCTGTGATATTAAACTGAACAGATCAGATTGTTGCATCATCCAGATAAATTATCTCATTCTGTTCTCGTGTTTTTTTTTTCACTGTGCTGAAACACCAAAACAGATTCATGTACTTGGTGTCTGATTCTGATTATGAAAACTCAAACATGTGAAACTGCACTGTAGACACGCTGAATGATTTTACCTCACAGGTAAAAGGTTTGTTTTCATGTCTGAAATAAAGTCAGTGTTGGATGTTGAATATGAGGCTGACTGACATGTCAGGACAGATGTTTTCTTCGGCGTGTCTGTCTGTCAGGATGCTGATCGTCCGTGCGACTGCGCCGCTTCGTGTTTCCCTCCATATGCTCTTCCTGCGTGGATCTGATGTGAACGTGCATGACCGCCTCATCAGCTCTGATACAATTGCCTCTGTTAACGTTGTTCTTCTGTTGTGGGTTTCTCAGCTCAGCCTGTACACACGCTACACAGAGGACTTCCTCCCCAGTGGGTTTCTGGGAAACGTTACAGTCAGCTTTGGAAACCAGGCGTTTGATTGGCTGTGTGAATCATTGTCTGTAGAGCTGCAGAATGAGTAATCATGTTGCGTGTAAATATATCACTTGTGATTTTGCTGCTGCCATGTTACATTTCGTACTGAATACATATTGTTGGATCGGCCTCTGTATTTTTTTTGCTGTTTATTTATCAGTTTATAATATTTCTGAAAATTTGAGGGTTTATAATATAAAAAGGAATGTAAATTCTACAATTACACATTATACATATACAAACATGCACATTTTTAAGGTTGATACTAGAATTACAAACCTGGCACCAGATCATTATGTAGTCAAATGAAAATTACAAAAACTATATTTTAATAGTTACATCAACTAAAACAACTAAAATGTGATTTTTACAAATATACAGTATATATTTGTAGATACATAGTTTGACATGTTTGTGACATCAGGATTTATAAAACTCTGGCTATGGTCCATGTCAGAAGTTCTGAAAGCTGCATATTTTTTTATAATCCACAGTCTGATCTGTCAGTGTGTAATGTCAGAGAAGTGGCTCGTAGTGATGAACCTACAGAGAATTATCAGTGACTCTGCAGCTCCCCTCGGCTTTACGGAGCTTTATAGTGAGTTTTAGCTCATTGTTTATCTGTCCGACTCCTAATGAATGATAATGTTGCTCCATAACTGCTGGATGTGGAAATAAGCAACTGTTTGCTAACAAGTTCAACATATCAACTTAAAAGCTGATGATGTGTCAGTGTTGTGTTCACTACTTGCTGCCCCCCCCCCCAAAAAAAAAAAAGTTTAGGCAGGTTTAAATCCAGGAGCAACATGTTTACCCATCACTGAAGTCAGTGGCCATTTTTGTTCAATTCCACCTATTTATGAGATAGTTTGTTGTTTGTAAAACTTATTGTGAGGTTGTTCTTTTTTAAACAGAAGGATTCAGATTCTGCTTTATGTGGACATTATTTCTGTCTTTATTGTTCAGCAGTACATAATACTTAATATACTTTAACTTCAGTAATATTTGAAACAGCTTTCAGCACCTTCTCCTCCTCTGCTCGTTTTGTTGTCACAGCGTCTCAACCTGGACGACAGTTGTGTTTATTCACAGTTGTACAAAGTCTGCAGAACAGTGAATTCATGTTGGGCATCCTCTCATCATATTTACCAATGCTGTGCTAACAGTGCTAAGCTAACCACAAATAATAAGATAACACACACACACTCACACATTCCAATCCCCCACTGAGTCAGTACGTCAGATCAGACGCCACAACAACAAAAGGCAGTGAGAGGGAAACAAACATGGTGAGCATCTTAGAGCAGCTCTCGTTCTTTATATCCATTGTAGGTCCTCTGATAGAGTTATAATCAGAAACACTTCACTCTGCAGCTGTCAGTGTCGACTGGAGTAGTCTAGAATAGATCCCACTTATCCTCAACCTCTTCTACTGCAGCGGTGCACTTTTGAATATTTTGAGAACTGCTTCTGTAGCGCTGAGAATCAAAAACTGAGACAGATTCAGCTAAAACTCAGCCTGGCAGTGCTGGAAGAAGTACTCTGATCCATTAGTGAATTTAAAGTAGCAGTACCACACTGTGGAAGTACTCCATAACAAGGAAAGTAGAGAAGTATTATCAGCTAAGTTAACTTAAAGTATTAGAAGTTTAAGTACTCGCTTTGCAGAAATTCATATGTTAAACATGTTTAATAAAGTACATTATTAATACTGAAGCATCAGTGTGTGAGCAGCAGTTTGCAGTTTGAACTACTTTATATACAATCAGCTGATTTAGTCCAACGGTTCCCAACCTAGGGGTTGGGCCCCTTCAAAGGGTCACAAGTCAGTCGTCTTATATCCCCTTTTATCTTTTAGCACTCATGGTTTTAATTTCCCTGTTGATCTTCGTATCATATCCTTTACTTTATTCCTGTGGGCATCATTGTGTTTTGTTTTAACACTTTAATCTAAAAATGCAGATTATTTATATGTGCTTTTCTAGTGTGTTTTGTTTTTAATGTGCAGACAGTGAATATACTGTAGCACAATGAATAAAATGTGATATAAACATAAAATTATTATAAATAAATCTGAGGGGTCATGAGATGATTAATATATTTTTTTTAAGTATTGAAGAGTTTTCCCTCTTTGGTTCTCAAATAGATATTTAAATGACACAATGTGAGAAGTTTAGAGGGCAAATGTCTCTTTGGTGGAACTGCTAACAGCTCACAGACATCTGAAACATGACAAGGAGACACAACTACACACTGCTTTCAATTAAGTTTATTTATCAATACAAGTTTATACAAGAGACTCAACTACACACTGACTTTTTATTCCCTATGTAGATATAAAGGGCTCATTCCACTAAATTCTACACACTGGTCCTTTAGATGTGTTACTGATAGAAGACGTTGCTTTCTGACAGACATATAGAGTGAAGCTTTCCTTCACATATCATTATTCTGAAGACTGAAGAAATATCTTTAAAATGCATAGATTAATGAATAATCTGGATAATTGTTCATTTTAGCCGTGTTGTGTCTGTGTGAGTTCCGGTTTGAAATATACAGCCCCATGACATTCACACACACTCTCTCTCAGTCTGTCAGGGTAGCAGGTGGTGTAGTGAGTGTCCTGGTGCTGTTGGCTGGCCTCTGCCTCCTGCTTGGCCCAGGTTCATCACTACACCTCCACCCCCCCCCCTCTGGAGTCACTCAGGGTCAGGCAGGTTTAATCACATCCAGCTGGGTTCACTGGTTGAAGCAGAAAACGTCTCAGAAGCTTCGAGCGCGTCCAGCTCAGAGTGTCAGGACGGTTTACAGTCTGAAACAACATGAACAAGTCCGCTCCACAAACACTCACCTGGTGCTCATCCTCATTTTCAGCACATTCAGATATTCAGATGCTGCATGAAAAAATACTTCTGGTTGCGATGTTGAGCAGAAAAGAGCTTTGTGCTTTGCCTTAATTAAAACTAATGTACTAGTTTTGGTTATTGGGCTACTGTGGCTGTGAATCGCAATATTTCTAAGTTATATTCTGACTTTTATTGTGCCTGGACAATTTGTATGATATTAGGTTTTTCTTTAGGTTTTTTTTATGAAAATGACTGAAAAGACAAAGGTCTAATCCATTAATGCTATGTTGATGAAAAGTTGTGTGTTGTGTAGTGTTTTTCTCTGCAAACAGCTGCCTGCTGCGGCCAAAAATGACGCTATGAGAGCGCTGAGAGTGAACCAAAACAGTAAAGTTGCAGCCGGACAGATAAACAATGAGCTGAAACTCACTATAAAGCTCCGTAAAGCCGAGGGGAGCTGCAGAGTCACTGATAATTCTCAACAGACACAACACATTACACACTGACATTTCATACAGTATTGTTTCGAAAAAATATCGATTATAGCTTCTTTAAGAACTTGAAGACTGACTTCACTGTAGAGAGCACAGAGGTTATATTGGCTGCACAGGTGCATATGATGAGGTTTGTAACTTGAGTCAGGCTGGTCATTGGTTGTGGTTACTTTAAAAAAGTGTAGTTTCAGGGGTGTCCAGCAGCCGAGTGGATAAAATGTACCATAAAAACCAGGTTAGGGACCTTTGTTGCATGTCTTCCTTCCCTCGCCTCCCATTTCCTGTTTATTTCTGCTGTCTGTCAAATTAAGGCAAAATGTATAGTTGCATGCAAACAACTAAACTGCAAGTCAAATCCCCCCATCAGACTTTAAAACTGTGAAAAAAATTACGTGACAGATGATTCTATGAATGTTGATTTGTGTGTGTGTGTGTGTGTGTGTGGTGTTTGTTGGATAACTCACTGTCAATCACTGCACCATGCAGCGAGGTGATCAATTCAACACCTCCTTCCAATTATCCAACCCGCCTTCCTCGCAGCAGGTCGCAGTGAGAGCACGTCATCAGGCCTCCCGCCGCCGCTCCACTCTGCCACGCGGTCATTAACCCGGTCACCGAACCGGAAAACGCCGGCGAGGGACAGAGAGAGAGGAAGGAGCCGCCGCAGGGAGGCGGAGAAGGGGGGACCTTCAGCACCCCAGGGATCCTGCTTCCGGGTTCCTTCTCTTCATCGCACCCCTCCGATCGCATCCCCAGGCCCAATCACGGCCTCCTGAATAATTCAGCATGTTCATCAGCTGTAATCTGATTATTCACCGGCTCTGAAATATGAATAATGAAGGAGCAGAGCGGCGGCCATTTCCATATTCTCGCTCTGTCTATGTCTGAGTTTTCCAGCAGACGAGGACAGATGGACAAACAGATACACGGACAGACTGACAGGTCTCCTCTTTGTCCTCCAACAGATATGGCCAAAAGTATGCGGACGCCATTGTTCACATACTTCAGTGTACTTTTGGTTTTTCCAGGATTGTGCACCATAGTTCCCATTTACTCAGGGGCCTCGACCAGCAGACAGTAATGTTTTAGACAAAAGTGTTCTTCCAACTTTCTGTCAAGAGTTTGTGTTTTTCTCTTTTGTGTTTCACCACGATGAAAAACTAGTTCCATAAAGAAATGGTTTTCCCAATTTGGTGTAAAAGAACTTGACTGGTCTCCACAGAGTCATGATCTCAACTCCATCCAAAACCTTTGGGATGAACTGGAACACCAACTATCACCCGGCATCAGTATATAAGTATGGTGCAATCTTGTGTTTCAGATAAAAAATGAAGAAAACAATACTTCAAAGACAATCAGTGGTAAGTACACCGATGGGATTTTACTTTTTATTACATCCAGTCTCTAAGTAACCTTTTTAATTCATATCCCACTTGTTAGTATGGAGAGTAGTCTAGCATGGATTTTATTATATTAACGTTAATATTTGCAAATGTCAATTAACATCTTCCTTATTATTATTCAGTTCTTCTTTCACCAGAGGTATATTTACTCCTATTGACTGAGTAAAATCAATAAATCCAATGACATGTTTCACTTATGTTAGTCTTTTTAATTATAAATTAGAAACTTCATGAAGGAAGAGGTGCCTCGGCTGGGGAGTGTCTGGATGGATGGACCCTACAGAAAGTCAGCGGATGGCTCAAGCTTTTATGCTGATGGAAAGTATTTTTTTTAAAAGCATTGATTTTAAAATTAAGAGTCTATTTGTTTGTGGGTTAAAGCCTCACAAGGGTGGGGCATGAAATAATGTGTACATGTTTTAAATGTATTATATATACTGTAGATGCTATAAGGAGCATGGTGTGTGAGCCACTGGATGTTTTCTAATTGTGCCTTTCAGACTATGAAGCCCTGTTTAAAGATGCCGCTCCTGCCACGGTCCAGCAGCAGCACACAGAGAGCCTCAGGGGCTGCATCCTCCATCAACTGATTGGGGCACAATTACAGAACTGATTTGTTAGTCTGTTGACTGTCTGTGAAATTTTAGTTATCTCACTGTTTTAATACAGTAATTTTGCTTATTTTTTGAACAAAATATTTGGTGGGTCCTCTGCAAAAAATACCTCCACAGGTGGGCAGGCATTAGACACACTTAACCTCTGAACCTATTAGATTCACTCCAAACTTTCTTTGAACTGTCCCTTGTGGTATAATTTTGTATATAAACAAACTAAATTTTCATATCTCGTCTCCTACAGTTTTTCAGACTGTTGTGTCAGATTTATGCTTTCTTCTGTACGAACAGAATTTACATACATATTATCAAAGTTTTAATCCCAAGGTTCAGCACAGATATGCATGCTATGTGCCAGCAGCCCAAGGCCAAAGTGTGAATGTAGTGCTCCTTTGCCATGTTCATGCAAAATGACTCATAATAGGTAGAACTAATACTAAGTATTCTGGGTGTTTTTAGTATTAATGACATCCATTTACAGAGGCTGTAGTAATAAACCTGAAACTTATAGATGAATGAAGTCATTATCTCACCAAGTGTGTTTACCATGTAATAGTCACAGTACATGTAGATGGATGCAAATAGGATTGGGGTGTGATTAGTTTAAGTGCCTATTTACACTCGGGTGCAAATATCACACAATTCAGTTCAGTCACTTTAATATCCCAGATGGGAAACTTGACCTACAGTCAGGGGCACAAGATAAAAACAACACAAGTACAAAAATGCTTCCTGTACATACAATATGCAGAACACAATAATACAACAAAACAATCTGTAAAGTGCTAAATTACATGTGCAGATTAAGCAGGGTTATTGCACAGGGAACAAAGGAGTGTCTACTCTTATTGCACTTCAATCGGGTTACTCTAAATAAACCAAACAAAGTGAAGGGGGTGGTCTGTGCAGTCCAATATAGACTTGGCCTTGCAGAGAAACCATCAGGGGGGTCTGTGGGACACCTATCACTTTACCAGCCACATTCACAATATAGCACAGGGGTTTTTGTCCCTGATGTTCAGGTTACTATACCAAGCAATCATAGAAAAAGTAAGAACAGATACATACAGTACAATAGTATAAAACACCCGGGTGTAAATAGCCACATTAGCTATTCCACCCCAGGTGCAAATAACATTGTTGGCTACTGACACCTGGGTGCTAATAGCATCTGCCCACATTTTATGGTTGTGTTCAGACTCTGGCAGCAGTTGGTTAAAGTTAGACAAAGATCATGATCTTGGTTTAATACAGAAAAAAGTCTGCAGTGACTTGAACATTTAACATTTAAGCCACATTTAAGCATTTTTCACTAACCTAAACCAACGTGCTTTTGTTGCCTAAACCTGAACACACACAGGACCCAGGATGTGAACCCCGGCCTCCCATCCACCCCGACCTCCTCCCTCCAGCTTCAGAGCGACATATAAATGTAGCTTCATTCATTCGACAAAACATTACCTGTGAACAGAATCCAGGCGGCGATCACGTTTGTCCAAGCAACATAATTAGGAAAACACTGTAATTTCTATGAAACAGGGTTGGTGAGGCTGTACTGAGGCAAAGCAGTGATTTGAGCTAAATGCTAATGTCAGCATGCTAACAATGACAAAGCTACTTTAACATGCTGGTATAATGTTTGCCATGTTAATATCTTAGTTTAGCATTTATGCAGGTATTTGGTCATTAAGTATTGGAAAAAAAGGATTGCAAAAGTTCAAATGCAGCAATTCAGTGAGGAACATAAATGTCTAAACCATTTTACATCCAGTAGCTGTTGAGAAAATGTTTTCTCAAACAAAAAACAAACTATTTTGATAATAGTATAATTGTTTTAGTCATTTTTTAAAGGAAAAATGCATTCGCTGGTTGCAGCTTCTTAAATGTGGTGATTTTAAGGTTTTTTGTGTCTTAACATGACCTCAAACTGAATATCTTTGGATTTTGGACAGTTGATCAAAACATGACATTTGAAGACGTCACCTTGAGCTCTGAGACACTATAACAAGCATTTTTCACTGTTCTCTGACATTTTGTAGACAAAACGATGAATCCATAATGAAAATAATCGTTAGTTGCAGCCCTAATGATGTACAAACACAAATGTCTGTATAAAATTTCACAATAATCCATTCAGTAGTTACTGAGCCTGGATCAAAGCTAGAAGGAAATAATTTTAAACTCTACTGTGAAATGTCTCCAGTAGGTAATTTCTTATTAACTTATTAATGTATTTCTCTTCCTCCCTTTCATTACCTTTTGTCTTTCTGCTAACTTTTCTTCCACTTTCTTCCGGCAGGAGCCTCCGTTTCTCCCGTCTTTAAATATTCTTTGGCTCTTTCTTTCTTTCACTTTCTCTGTCTTCTTTATGCATTCTTTGTAGGTACCCCACCTCTCTCTTCCTCGTTAACATTCAAAGCAGCATCTGAATAATTCCCATTGAAATAATTGATTTTCTTTTTTTTTTTTTTTTTTGTCTGCTGGACTGCTCTGTAAATAATGGATGGCTTCATCATCAGGGACTCCCAGCCCTGCAGGCTGAGTGACGGCTGTTACCAATAAAACACACACACACACACACACACACACACACAGATATATATACCTGGACATCCTTGCAGGGTGGGGCTGTGTATTTACAGAGGAGGCAGATGGTGAAGATGAAGGGAGGGCGTGAAGGTAAATTAGAGAAATATGATGCCAAGATTGTATTCATAAGCCTGAGTTGTTAAAATGTTAATTACTTTAATTTGTTTACTTTATTTTTGTTTAACTTGAAACTGCATTTTTTAACTTTCCTCACATGAAAAAGTGTGCAGTGTTTTTTTTACTGCTAACAGGTCAGGGGAATGTAAATATATTATACACTTAAGTGATGACGTTATAATAATCCCGCTTGTGACCATTTGCTATCAATCAATACAATAAAATATGGTTAATTCAAAAAGGTTAATTTACCTCTGCTGCTTTACAAGTTCTGCCACTCAAACTGACATCATTCATCAGTTTTCTGCCATATATCCTGAACCAGATCATGTTAATGGATTAAATATTACGGGGAATTATTGTTATACACACCTGGGAAGTACTGACAAAAATGTGATATAAATGTCAATAATTTCAGGTACTTAATACATAATTTTAGGCCTTATTTTCCACACTGGTTTTTTGTCAATGTCATGACATTGAAAATGGTATTAAATTGTATTCACACATTACTAAAGTATTTACTAGATAAGACATTTCTTAAGCTTTAAAGAGCTGTTATTGTGGAAAATAAAACTGAGCTTTGGGATGATCAGGGTGATGGTGGGGCCTCCTGTGCTGTAAGATTACTCATTTCTATCTCCTCTGTCTTTTTAAGTTACTTGAAATTTCGAAATTTGTGGCTCAACAGCGAGCAGCGTTGAGGCAGAACCCGTTACTACGTCACACCAGGAAGTCAAATCAAATATGCAGGAAGCTTTAGCATGAGCCCCCCCTGCTGTAACTTCTGTAGTCAGAGTTTGCATCTCAGCCGGATGACGAGCAAAGCAGCACACTGGAAGTGTTGCTGGTTGTTCAGCAGCTAAAAAGTCTTTACAGCCTTCCAGAGGATGGAAAATGACGTCAGGAATGGCTGAAATTCATTTTTGGAGACAATCTTCCCTCCAATATCGGCCAGTAGTTGTGTGTGTGTTCAGCACATTTTACAGCCGACTGTCTGCTTAAGGAGACTCAGCACGCCGCAGGATTTTCTACTGTTTCATCTTCAATCTTTGGATGAAATTTTAAAACATGGTTTCTTTCTGTTCCTCAGCTAGAGGAATATAATATATCTGTGCTAAAGCTAAGCTAGCGACCTCCGGCTATGTTTGAAAAATGGACTTTTACTTGAAGAAACTTGGACGATCTCGCTGTTCTGAAACATTCTGCTGAGTCTCAACTGTGTAACAGCAGGTTCTTCCCTTCATTCAGGATCAGACTCGACTCCATAGACGTTGTATACTGTCTTACGTCTCCAGCTGCAGACATTACTGCAGGTAAACATGCTGCACTATTCATTAGGTTGTATTCCGATTGGCTGGGGGTGAAGGTGGCGGTCACACCTTCAGCCAATCGGAGCAGGTGGTCATTAATAATACTGGTTTTATGTAAATAACCTCTGACACAGCCTGCTGGAGGACAGAGGGAATCTGGGCTGTAAGGAAAGATGGATTTAGAGAAATCTAAACAATTTATGGTGAATAAAATGTCACAGATATGTTTAAAATAAACTCAGTATTTATAAAAATTAGTCAAAAAAGGCCATAATACCAGATCTTTAATGGTGCAACATGATTTAGTAAATCAGTTCTAGTTAATAGTTACTAAGAAGTTAAAAAAAGACTTAACTCACTGACTTCATGATGGATTTATGATTAGCTGGTAAAATCCAGTCCTGGGGACTTACTTTACTAAGATAAGCTGTTGCCTCTTGAAACCAGCAGTTAAACAGCTATTAAGATTAATTGCTTCATTAATGAGATGTTATAGACATGCAGTTATCTGAATAAAACAACCATCCTCTACCCAAACAGAATTCAGGATGCTCTGTGAACATGGTTTGAAGTTATCTACACAGTATGTCTAGTAAATTTCAACATGCACAGCTCCAACCTGAATTACATAAATTCTCATCACAGAGGAACAAAATCACATCTGGCTCTGTGAGACAAATATACAAACAAACAACCCCTATATTAACCAGAAGGTGAAAAAAACATCTCTATACAGATGCGTCGATATTACACCTCAACCTTAAATTTCCTTTTTAACTCCTTCTGACTGCATTCACTTGCTGTAATCCTGCTTTCAGCTTTAGTATACAGTTTATTTTTGTGGATGCTTCTTTCTTTTTCTTTTGTTTTCTTTTCTTTTCTCTTCTCAAACCCTTTGAACAACTTTTGAAAAGCAGATCCAATCCCTCAGTACGACCTGTCTGCATCACTCCACCAAAACACGTCTGGATTCAGCTGAAAGATTTGACTGAATAGATGCTGCATTGCTTCAAAGAGCCGTAAAATGTTTAATGGGACTCATTCCAGACTCATCCAGGTTACATAACAGGTGTTTTTCTCTAGTCTGCTGGAAATCTTTTAACATGAAAAAGCCAGAAGAAGAGCCCAGCATGAAATGAACTCTGACCTCTCACTGAGATTGAGGTTTGGGTAAGTAGTCTCCTTTAATCAGACTGGACGTCCTTTACTTTATTTACAAAAAAGAAAATGGTCTGAGGATATAAAGAGCTTTTGCTTTAATCAACTCGATACCTGCTGTCAGTGTGTTTCGGGTCAGGCACCGCCGCCTCAGATCACCATCGCTGCTTGTTTGGGTATTTTTCCTGTTAAAACCTGTTTGTCTGTCAGCGGAGCCTCTGGATGGATCCCTTAGAAAATCTCACCGTGTTGCTGCTGAGTCAGAGCTCCCATCTCACTTTGACACAGACAAATGCCTTATTTCTTAAAAAAAACAGTGGACGGTTCTCATGTGAGCAGAGTAACAGCTGCTGAGAGCTGCTGATGATGCACGACTGTCACAACGTTCACCCGTTTACAGGAAGTCATGTGAAAACATTTTGAAAATAATCAATAGATTAATCAATAATGAATTCTAAAGCATCTCATAGTGGGGTTGTCAGGTTTGAGCTTTGTCCTAACTCTACTAACGGTTAAACCCAGATGAATACAGTTTGACAGATACATGATGGTAAATTGTGACAAAAGTGGGTTTGATCTGAGTTCAGTTTGAAAAGTGGATCCAAAGTTCGCTTCAGTGATGAAGACAAAACCTTCAATAATAGAGGAGGTGTGTTCACTGCTTGCAATTAACCACCCAGTACCTCCTCCACAATGACAGACTGAAGGAACAGCAGTCTGGAACATAAAGTACCAATGTGTCAGGTCTGAATGCCGACAGGTCAAAGGTCAGCACTACAATGTGGGCGAGCAATTACTGATGAATGAAGTCTCAGCATGTGTGTCCTTCAGGTCAGATACACACGGTGGGACTTAATGTTTCAACACTGACAAGCGGCGTTTTCAGCTGACCTGAGAAAAAGCTTCAAATGCAGAGAGGAAGAACCTCCACATGTTGTTCTCACCTCTGTTATTATCCATCTGAACCGGCAGTTAGAAAACATTTCAGCTTTCATCAAAAGTGCATCAGCGTATTCAGCTGATAGAGTCCCACTAACTGGGTCCTGCTGCGAGTCCTGACCTGTTCATGCCAATGAATACTCAACTCCTGTTGCTGAGATGAACACAGAGGCTCCATGACTGTAACAATAATCATAAACTGTGTCTGAAATCACCAGCTTGGTCACTCTCTCACTGATCCCTAAAACAGCAGGTCTCAACCTTTTTGGGTGTGGGCGAGGAAAATTTAACTGGTGATGTATTTTTACACTGTATGAATTTTGAATTTCCACTGCTGAAAAGGTTTTAGACTTTGCTGAAAGGATAGGTTCAGAATTAAACTTAAAACAGCAGTCAGGTGTCCATATGAACAGTGAAAGAGGTTTTCCTCGCTGTAATCATTCCTCCTGTTCATACTGGATATTAAAAGATCCCCTTCAAATGTGCTTTAATGGAAGTGATGGAGGCCAAAATCCACAGTGTGTCCACACAGTCATTTAAAAGTAGATGTGAAGCTTTTATGAGGCTTCAGCAGTCTGAGTTAGTCATATCAAGTGGATATCTGCCACATTTACAGTCTTTTTAGCATCAAAGCATCAAACGTGCTGTTTTGGGCTGGTTGAAGACCAGACGCGGTTTGAACGTGCATGCGGGGAAACCTGCCAGTAACGAGTTGCAGTAGTGATATTACGAGAGTTTGTGTCCTCTTGGATATTTTTGGATGATGGTAACATGCACAAAAAGAGGAGGTGTAGCAGTAGAGACTACAGTACCCATAATGCAATGTAAGTGACTTCTGGGTAACTAAGTAAATTGTTGTTGTTCATTTAACTCCATGGCGTCCCATATCCTTCATTATACATGGTGACAGAGAGTGAAAAAGAACTCAAAATCTCTGTGCTTTACTCTGCTATAAACTGCAGATGTTTTTCTCAGTGAGTCGACACTTGGGAAGCAGATTAGTAGCGAAAATAAGTGCAGAAAACCGCATCCAACGGTGCATGCTCTCGAAGGCAGAGAGTCTGTGAGGTGTTAGGCAACAGGGCCTGGCCAGATACACACACAAGGGAGAGAAGAGGAGGAACAACAGAGCGGCATTAAAGGTTTGCCTGAACATAAAACAATGGGGGAGAAAGACAACATGACAGTGGCAGATGTACTAATATCACACTCAGAGCCATTTAACTTCTTAAATCTGTCAGAATGGCCGAGATGGAGATTTCGTGTCACATTATGATTAAAGGAAAAACCCAAAGAATATCAGATGAATTCAATCTTATATGCAATGGGAGACACAGCAGATGATATTTTGGGAGTTTTGCCAATGACCTAAAATAAAAAGAAATATGATGCTGTTTAAGCTGCATTTGAGCAACACTGTGAAGGAAAACACAATGTTTTTGCTTTTTGACAGAGCTCAGTTTAACATGAAATGTCAACAAGAGGGAGAGAGTGCAGAAGCATTCATCACAGCAGTGCACAAGCTAGCAGAACATTGTAGCTTTGGGTTGTTTAAAGATGAACTCATAGACTGGTTGGGATAAAAGACAGGAGGTTGTCAGAACAGCTACAAATAGACTCAAAATTAACTCTTGCAAAGGCAATACAAAAAGTGAGACTGTTAGGAGACAACAGACAATATTGCACAGCAATGTAATGGGAACAGACCCCAAAACAAAAGTGGATGTCAGTAAGACAAATATGAAAAAGCGAAAAAGTTCCAGCACACAGGGCAAAAGACAAACAAAGGCCAAAAATCAGACGCTCAAGGTGAAAAGGAGTGTGGCCGATGGGAAGGGAGGCGTAAGCAAGCTGCACACTACAACCTCCACCACCGTTTGTTCAAGAACACTCCCAGAACTCACCTCTCGACAGAAAGTGTGGATCACCACAGAGGAAGCTCCAGGAACTGTGTTAAGAATTGCCAACACGCCAAGGTCATACTTGGCAGAGACTGACAAGAAGAAACAGAATCCACCTCAGAGCCACAGAGAGTCTTCCTCAACAACCACCAGTCACTAGATCAGGCAGAGTTTCAAGGGCTCCTGAGAGACTTGATTTATATGTGAACAGTGAATGTAACCTAAGTTCATATAGGTAAAAAAAAAAAATCCCAAAACAAAAGGACTTGTCAAAGTGATATAATGCTGTTCCTAGGTGTTAAAGAAAAAGAGCCTATACAGGGTTGTGTTAAAAGAATGGCTTATTTTGAAAAGTCTGTTGTTGAGCTAAAAAGAGGTGTAGCGGTGGAGACTACAGTACCCATAATTCCATAATGGTATGTAAGTGACTTCCAGGTAAGTCCGTAAATTGTTGTCATTCACCTAACTCCATGGTGTCCCGTCTCCTTCATTGTACAGCACTGATTTACATTTAATTTGGCCCAAATTTCAGAAATTGGCTTAAAATATGTGCAACAATTTAGTGGAAACATAAGAGTGTGATAACAGTAATTATCACATCAAAGGCAGAGCATTACATTTGGGATTTTTAGTGAAGAATATTGTCAGTGTTGTGGACACAACTTACTTTGTTCCACTGTGCGAATTATTAAGATGCACTAAACACTGCATTCATTTTAAACCCAAGGCCAGTCTGCAGAAAGAGTGTTTTTTACTCATCTGTCTCACAGAACAGAAACATTTCCATTTTATCAAATGTATTAATCCACACTGACTCCAAAACATGTGAGTGAGATGCATGAGCACCTTTTTTCTTTGGCACATTTACTGACGTGGAATCTCCACAGACAGCTGTTTAAGGACATTTCAACCCCATAGTTGGTTCGCTCTGATCTGAATCAATGGATCAGTTGATAAACTTGGTTCAATTTCTTTTCACTGAAAAAAAATCCAAGGGAACCAAAATCATAAAAGCCAGGTGAGAACGTTCTCTCCTCTCTTTGGTCAGATGTTTCTGGGGCAGGAGTGAGAAAGTAAACGCAGGCAGAAAGTCCCGAAGAAGCTTCGATCTGCCCAAATATCAAGAACACAACATACTTGGTTGTTAGTCCAGGTCAGACCTCGATTCATTCTCTATTTAGCTGCTAGCAACTGTTTCTGTCACTCATCCACATCCCAGCATGCAAAGCACACCTCACCTGGCTACCGCTCCAGAATTTGTTTGTGACCGGACTGAGACCACTTCCTGTAAAGGGTCTTTGTGTGGTTGTTTTGGTCCAAGTACGACTGCTGTATTCAGATCTGCCCACTGAATCGTACAAAGGAGGAATTTCATTCAACACGTCAAACATAAGAACACACATCATTCATTTACAACAATCATCACAACAAAAATGGACAAAACTCCACTTGAGGACCTTGTTGCATGTAGAACTCCTCTCATTCTCCCCATAATTCCTGTCTACATCTTCATTGCAATCCAATAAAGGCACAAATGCCAAAGAAAAAGGCTCTTTTTATAACCTATAATCTTCCCTCATGATTAGTTTGAACTGAAGTTTAGACTTTTTCCCTTAGTGTCAGAATTAATCCAGGTGATTGTGCAAACAGGAACTGATAGCAGCTTATTCAGCATGACTTTTCATGGTGCAGATAAACCAAAATATAAACAATATTGGGTACAAAAATAAATTAAAACAGGGCTCAGGTGTAGCCACAGCCAACTCACTGACTTAATGACATCACACTGATATAGTACATTTCTAACATATACTGAAAATAATATGACATGCCTAACTAAGATGGTGTCTATGCCATCAAAATGTGTTTACTGAAAGGAAATTAAGTCCTCATATATATAAATATGACTGGACTCAGTAATGAAAATATTACCACCGTGTGGAGATTCTAACTTCCTCACAGACACCTGTGATTGGCTCAACAGTTTACCTGTGAAGAGGGAGAGCTTGAGTTGATCTCACAGAGCAGGTGCTGTGTTGCACCCGATAAAGTCTCATCAATCATAAAAGGTAAAATCCTGTTGTTATATAGTTAAATGTACAGCCCTGCTCTCATTGTGAAAGTCTGACAGATAGTTGATGAGCAGCAGGAGGGCGAGTTCAACATCAACACAAATCAGCAGCAAACACTCAGCCGGAGGCTTTAAATCCATCTCACACAAACAGAATGACTGATGACTATTGATGTTAAATAAACTTTTACAGAACGCTGTGTTTTAGTTTTGTTTCTGTTGTGGGTCAACAGAGCAGTTTAGTACTGTACTGGTGTGTGTGTGCATGTGTGTGTGTGTGTGTGTGTGTGTGTGTGTGTGTGTGTGATGTCACTCGTGTATCGAAGCTGAAACTGGCCAACTGTCTGTAAACATAACGCACACACAAACACACACAACATGAAACATCTAGACTCACCTTATCAGCATTTTGTACACACACACACACACACACACACACACACACACATATGTACACACACAGGAAGTGTCGCAGTGTGTCTTTGATGTGTTGGAGAGCGAGTACTTCACTGCCCGCCTAGAAAAACGTAACGAATCAGAGGATTAGGGAGGCCTGGGAGACACTGCAGGGTGTGTGTTTGTTGTGTGTGTATGTATGTGTAGTCTGGGGGGGTCACGCTATGTTTGGTGCCCTGATTGCTGATCCACTTCCTCTTCATCAAAGAGACGAAGAGGAGGAGGAGTGACGCCGCTGGAGCCTGGAGCCGGGTGGGAAAACCGGGGGGGGGTATGAGATGTGACAGCGTGATGGGGGTGGGGGGGTGACTGGGAGGGTCACGATTAGATAAGAGGAGGGCGGGTCACTTCCTGTTGACACTATGGGGTGATAAAAATCACGTGAGGATCTGAAAAGTGGCAGCAGCAACACAGAAACAGATTTATTTCTTTCAGATCAATAATGAGGATTTGTGGCCTCCTTCAAACCTCGTTAATACCTCCTATTAACGAGGTAACTGATCCCCATGGACATAATCATTACCATATATGGTACTTTTGGATCTAAATCTTTTCAGTGTGTGGAGGCTAAAATTTGGAATAGCTGACCAGATAATGTGAGATCCTCAGAATCTCCTTTCAGTTATGTAATTGTGATGGTGGGTATAAGTGATTAAGTCTACGTCTAAATTAGGTTGGCTAAATTCTAAAATGCCATTATTGTGTTTCAGCTTGTTTCTGTAAATACCTCCATCCACATTAAAACGCCAAAACGGGTGATTCTCCTCCTACGGGGCATGTGCAGAGGACAGACGAGCAAGTCAGCCACAGAAAACCAGTGAAACAGAAACGGTCTAACTGTTTCTGCTTCTGCAGCGGCTTCCTGACATTTAGTTTATTACAAGCAGATTCCCACAGTTTGAGCAGAGAAAGGTGGTAGATAGCTACGTTTAACTGTCAACAAGCTGTCAAAGTAAACAATAAAGAAAACAACACTCGCGTGAAGCCGTCCGCCATTGTTGTTATTGTCATTGTGTTTCTTCTTCATAGTTTATTAAGGCCTCTCTCAGTTGGGGCCAGTTTCCTTCCTTGGTAACGGTAAAGTCCATCCCTGACTGCCAGCCTTCGCAAACGTCTTCCAGTCATGTTTAGAGAGACGTTCACCATCCGTGAATTATGTCACCGTCCAGATGAGTGTGTAATCCTTCAGCCGAGGCTGAGCATCAGCGTCATGCAGGAGGGTTTCACACGAGAGCAGCCGAGCTCTTCAAAACGAGTCCAAACACAGAAAAGAGGCTTCAAAAGGCAGATGGCTCTGATTGGAAATCTAGTTTTGAAATGAAAAGACATTTTACTGTGCAGTGATGCAGACAGTCTCTATCTCTGCCTCTCTTTTATAATCCCTGCGTGCAGCGTGTGCCGCTTACGACTCGCTGTCAATTTATTAATAAAGTTTGAGTTTCAAGTTTCTTGTGTGTTAGAAGCTGTGTGCTTGTGTAATGAAGAGTTTGTGCTTTTGTTACCATCATACAATACACAAATACAAGTCAGTGAAAAAAATAAATATACAATACACAAACTAGATGTACAATAAAAAACTAAATACATATACAGTACAACAATTAATACACAATTAAAAGATACATGTAAATACACAAGATAATTAATAAATAGCATTAAAATAGAATAAAATAAATCCACCCACCACGATCTCAATGATAAACATAAAGTAGATTTATCACCTTTCTGACAATGTCAACAAAAACTGAAAACGTATAAGCTTCGTAAAAGTAGAATTTACGGCAGAGCTGTTGTGTTGGATTACATTAGATTGCACAGGTGTTCCTAATAAAGTGCTCAGTGAGTGTATGTCGATTTAACTTTTAGTTATTTTGACTAACAACAACCTTTACAGCTGTGTTGATCTTATCCACGCTTGTGGCCATTTTTGTGGCAGTTTTTTTTCTGTTGCCAGGTTTCCATGGATGAATCTGCATCACCTTCTCCCTATATTGATTGTCGGACCTTGGTGGAGTGTTTATAAGTGTTTATAGTATAGTAATAGCCACACTCAAGATAGAGATGGTCCACATTTTCAGACTGACTCTCCTGGAGAACATTCAGTGTTGCACTTTGTTAACGTGAAAAGAAGAAGAAAGAAGAAGAAATATGAATAAAATGAAAACAGAGCTTGAGAGAAAAGTTCAAACCTTGGCTTCTCTCTCATCGCCGCACACTTGGTGAATCACGGTGTGAAGTGTGTGAAAATGTCGGATTTCAGTTTCAGAAAGTGACAGAAATTGTTGCACACAGTCCTCCTAGTCTGAAGCTGAAAAAGTGGGGCATCGTTTGTGTGGGGTTTGAGGAGCTATTTGATATATATAGAGTGTACTGGCGCCTTTAATCCCACCTAGAAAGGTCTGTTTGGTCGATTGCTTCTCCAAACTATCAATGGACAAAACACCAGAACTATATATGAACATATAAGAGATGTGGGAGGGAGTTCAGAGGTCTGACACCAAAACCCTGTTGTAGTAGTTTGATTAAACACACTTGTGTTTAGGATTAAGTACCATAAATTTGAGTTTGATTTAGGCCCCACGTTTAAGGCTTAAGGCCCATAAAGTGTAGTAAGTGGTGTATAGTCCCAAACAAATTACACACCACAAACCAACTGACACACAATGACTGTGTAAAGCTTTAATGTCCCCAGTGAAGCAGTTTGGCTTACAGACAGCAGTCAATAAATATAAATACAAGAATAATACAACTATTAATTTAAACAGGAATCAATACAAAGAAACACACGTACACAGGTTAACGCTGACTGTCACTTGTCACAAGAAGTTCCCTGATGTATGATCATATTATCTCTATACTAGCTAACTTGCATTGGATCTATTAGATTTCGCAATTTAAAATTGTAATTTTATGTTTTGTTTGATTTTTGCATATTTTTGATTGTGTCCTTGTGTTTTTTCTCATTTCATTGTTTGTATTTGGATTTTATTCTTTGCTTGATTCTCTTCCATGTCAAGCACTTTGCATCACTTTTGCTTTTGCTAATTAGAGCAGACATTTTGGCCTATAACGGTGGTGCTAGAAAGGTCAGGAGGTCACTAAGATTATTCAAATTCACCCTCTGGGAACCATGAATATTCACATAAACTTTCATGGCTGGTAGCTGTAGAAATATTTAGCTGTGGACCAAAGTGTTGGAACGACTTAATTCAGAACACAGTGGCTGTGAGTCCACACGTGCAGCAGGAATACAGAGCAGAGCATACATTAGGCTGAAGCTAGCACTGTCAGTTTGCTACAGGGCATGTTTAGCCTCCCCAAACTCATCCTGCTTTGTCTGTCGCTGATGTTAAGCTTCTGTTATTGCAGCCGGGGGGATTTTAATTAAATCAAGGGCTCTTCACACTGTTGTTATGCATAAACAAACTATTTGAATTAAATAAGAGAAAATGTTTTCCATTCACTGTCCACCTCATCTCCATGGTAGATTACAGGACTGCAGGTGAGGCTGCAGAAACTGACACACTGCCAACGGCATACAGAGTGCTCTGCATGCACTGCTTTTCATTTCAGTTATTTATCTGCTTCTGTTTCTCAGACTGATAATAAGAGCTGGTTGGAAAGCTTTGCTTTAAGGTTCTGTGCTTTTCTATGTACTAACCTGTTATGACTAACAGGCCTGGGTATCTCTTAAAATCCAATACCAGTGCTGGTATAATATTAGCTTTATTACCAATACAATGCCTTATTAGATTTTCTGAAATATAAATATACATTTCTACAAAACCTTCTTTTCACATAACAAAATAAGCCAAAGTTCTCAAATGTTAATGTTATCAAAACACAACCAGCTGTACATGAAGTTTGCTTAAATAAAAGAGTCTAAAATTTGAGTCGTAACCCAGGTCGTAATGCTAAACAGTACGATGTAGATTAATGTTCCTTTCATTCGTTGAGTTTTAGTTGTTATACTGGTGAAAAATTAGTTGTACTATCCCAAGCACTCAGGTGAAGCATGTTAGGCCAAACAAAGTTCTCAGGGAGCACAGCTAACCTTTTCAGATGGTTTCTTCCAGGACGTTAGCGGCAGATAAAACTCTCTTCAGGTGTGTTTAGACAGAAAGTGAAGAGAATTTTCGCCTCATGTCATTTGCGCAAATTTGACTGCTCGACCATTTGTGTTTTTTAGCCCCAAACAACCAAAGTACTAACTATACAGATGTTAGCTGTAAGCTAGCTAGCAACATGTGTGTTTGTGTTCAGTTCAGCTTCTGACTGAACTCAGAACTCACCACAAAATCAGAGCTAAAAAGTAGAAGAAGTGAAAATTCTTTGCTAACATGTCAACTCTGTAAGGTTATTAGTGTCAGAGTTGCATCTGTCAGCTTGTTGTGGAGTTTTCTGACCCCTTGTGAACAAAAATATATTACTGTGGCTTTTAAACGAATCACCTGCCAGCATAAGTGTATATCTGCCAATCAGAGCGATGCCTCAAAAGAGCGCACAGAGCTCATTTAACTTTTCCCTGGATAAGATAAAAAAAGGTTTCACATTGAGCTGTAACTGACACTTGGTGTGATCATAATTAACATGTGTTTCATATTTCACACAGCTTCTGGTGGAAAGAACGGGGGTGTTTGTGGAGCTGGTGCTGATGCTGGTGTGTGTGTGTGTGTGTGTGTGTGTGCGTTATGAAGCCCAGAGATCAATGCAGCGTTTGATCTGCATGTATCTGAGTGAAGTGAGCTTCCAGAGAGCTTCCAGAGCTACCAGCCCAGGGGGAAGCTCGGTATAACGGGCAACACCTCGCTCCACTACACCACCACTACCCCCAACACACACATACGCACGCACACACACAGCGTTTCATGTGCTGTTTCATCTCTCTCAGACACACGCGCACACACACACACACACACGATGGAGCTGCAGTAGTATCACATCCATCATGTTCCTGCAGGAACAAAGACTCTGAACTCAGACTGAAAAGCATCTGAAGTTGATTCTCATTCAGAGATTCGTTCAGTCTGAAGGCTGGGGCTTTCAGTTTAATTACAGGCTGTTTTGCTATTTCTTGTGTACAAGTTGGCCTGATGGTGGTGCTAGAGGAAAGGTCAGAAGGTCACCAAAATTACCGGACTGCAGATGAATCAAATTTTTTCTTTGCTTTATTTCATGGTTTGGGTTTTGTTTCCAGCCTGTGTGTGCACTGACTGAATAGACATTGCTGTAGCTAGCTTGAAATTTAGGCATCGACCGTATAATTCTCAGAAGCCATCGATAGCCCAGGAGTAGGGTGTAATTATTTGATTTACTGATAGGTAGCGTTTGCCTACAGCATATTGGGACTGAAAGGGAGAAGATTCGTCACCCTGGAAGAAATCCAGTAAGAATTGCAGGAGGCTCTGGACACTGTGACGAAAGATGACCACAGGGCATGTTTCCAGGAATGGGATAAGCGCTGGGAGTGTATCTCAGTAGTATATCTCAAGGAGAGAACTTTGAAGAGGAATAGAAAGGTACTACTGAAAGATTTGGGGAATTTTTGGGTCCCGGCTTCTATGTGCAGATTTTATTTTTGTGTGAGCACTCTCCTGATTTCATAACTTAAGGTACCAGGAACTTCAGTTCTTTTTGTTATTGTTATGGTCTCTACAGATTCATGAACTGTAGTTGAGTAAATTTATGAAACGTTGTGCCCATATAGTGACCTTTAAAAGACTCCTAGATTTAGCTTTGCACTTCTGTAACACTGTTGGACTCACGATTGACAGTTTGGTTTTTTTTAAAGGATCAAAATTGATGCAGCAGAACCGCAGATATCATCTTTTTTATTCCACACATTCTTCTTCCTCGTCAAAACCTGGCACTTACGTTACCCACAATGCAACACAACTGCCAACAGTTCTGTCAGAGTTTCGGGTGTGTTGTTGTTCCAAGAGCTCGGCTTAAATAGCCGGACAGCAGGACAGGAGGATAGCTGCACCGAGTTTTGGCTGTTTTTGCACCTAAACTTTGGAAAAGACTCTTACATTCCCTCACTTTTCTTATCTGAGGTTTTGCTTAACTGTTCTTTTTGGATTGTTTTCTTTCTCTACATGCCTTCATGTATGTATTACTGGAAGATGCATGTTTTGTAAAATAGCAGTGTCTTGTAATCCCATGTGTGATGGGCATTGTGTTCAATGCTTTTAATGTGACACAATGTAACTTGTGTTATTTTGAAAAGTGCTAGCTTATATAAAGTAATATTTAATCAGTTCCTGTCTAGTAGAGGGGTCAACAGCTCATCTTTGCCCCCATAGGCCCTTTATTGTATTTATCCTGGCATGACGTCTGTTCACATCTCTCCAGTGACTTCTTCACTGCACACTTTTCATGCAAATATGTGCAGTAGCTCTTGTGATATTTTGTTCTCAAAGTGTTGACCCTGCCAACTTTCAGCTGGTTAAAAATAGGACTGTTGTAATAATATGAACGCTTCATGATTTAATAGTGAAAAAACAGACACACCATTCAGTACACACACACACACACACACACACACACACACAACTAAACTGCACATGTATGAATCCTGAAACCGCGAGTGTAAAAGCAGCATGAATTCCTGCTGGACTGCCAGATATAGACGGAGCATAAAACACACATCCAAGAACAAGCTTTCCACCTACAGAACTCACACATGAAACACACAGCACACTACACACACACACACACACACACACATACATGCACCGCACGTATACACACTGAAACTACACACTGGAGCAACATGAGTTCCAGCTGAAACCCAGCAGACACACACAGTCAAACACACATCCATGTGCACACACCCATTTGCTCACACACCATGCAACATGCTCTCCTGCTGGCATCCTGAATATTCAGACAAGGTATCAAACACACACACACACACACACACACACACACACAGTGGACAAAAACACACACACGCTTGCACATGCACGCTCATCTCACAGTCTCTCGGCGCTGCTTGCAGCTTGTCACCACAGAGTCGGCGTCCCGCGATATGGACAGGTCCAGATGGCGCTGTCACGGCTGTCACCGAACCGCATCTCCCAGAATACACCTGTGACAGCTGGAACATGTGCGCCCAGTCAGAGCGGCGCCGCTGCAGAGACTAATTATCACCAGCAGTCCAGCCACCGCGTACACGGGGCCCGTGCCTCGCCGTCACCTTACAAGGCTGGCGAGACCGGGCGACAAATCAACGGCGTCGTTAGCGTATGCCAGCTCGGAGAGAGAGGGCTCGTAACCATGGAGACATGCCGGTGTGCTGCGGCTAACTGAGGCTCAGTCTCATAATTGTATCTCAAGGTTGGGCTAACTTTTATTACATGACAGAAATAGATATTTTATCTGTTTGTTCACTGTAAAAAAAAAAACTAGGCTTTTCTGCACTTGAGTATTAAGACTTTTTTCTTCTCTAACACTAAATCTCGGAGGTGAATATTGTACTTTTTATCCTTCTACATTTATCTGACAGCTGAAGTTACTTTGCAGATTCATATTTTAAAAAATAAATACAATTTACAATGAGTTGAGAGATGGAATGAAGTGCCTTATTCTGTCTTGTTTCACGATACTTATACTCTATAGATAACCTGTAAATCAAAAGCAGGCTGCACTGTGAGCAGTAGAGTTGTTAAATAGAAGGAGTGATGTGGTTCAGAAAGCTTTTTCCTCGCTGTATATTCCCACTTGAACCTTTTCTTTCCAAAAAGGTGCTTAAAACATATTTTCTCAGTGAGCTTCTTACTAAAAGTAGTTGGTTTCTACAAGAACACAAAATTGAGATTTCTTTCTTTTTGTCCTTTCTTTTCTCACTCATTTGAAGTAGGCAGGGCTCAGTTGGAAAAAAAACAAAAAAAAAAAAACAGGTAATGTCATTTATCTCCCTGCACCAATCAGAGATCAGCAACATTTGAATCAAAATGTAATGATAGTTGTGGGGTTGTTGATGTTACCGGCACTGTTAATTAAAACTGAACGAACAATACGTCTGGATGTGCTTTCCTGAACTGGTGCTGGACCGACGACACATCTCTCTCACTCTTGGTTTTGTTTTTGGATAGTCGGCGGCTCAAGCGGCCCACATAACGACCGGCCCACCCAGATTTCTCCCAGTGCTCCCAATGGCCAGTCTGACTCTGGTCATGCCTACTGTACATAGAAATGCTAAAAGTTTGACACCAAGTTGTCAGTATTATCTTCAGTGTTCTTCAACACAGAAACACAGGAGTCTCCAAACATACAATACATTAATATTCTGACCAAGTTTCTAAGAAATCATGTTGTGTGGTGTGGTGGCTACTTCTAAAAACTCTGATGCCTTTGAGCCTTTGACCCTTGGCAGTGTTGCTATGGAGAAGAAGCCAGTCAGAGATGTTAATCTGAGAATTCAGAACATTTAATGATTGTAGTGGGAACAAAACACATTGCAGAAGTCGCAGAAGTCATCCAACAATTGATCCAGAATTCCAAAGTGCAGCGAGTTAAACTATTTAATCTCAGGTTTCTACAAAATATAATCTAAAGCTTCAGCTCAAAGTGAGCAGCACATTCATTTTAAACTCTGTGATTGGATGTTTCTTTCTAAAATGCACCCTGAGAGTGTTAGTTAACTTTTCTTGTTCAGTTTGTATGTCAACAGTCTTTCAGTTGTTCAAAGAACCACATTTTTCCAAATATTTGCACTGATACTTCAGTCATCTGTTACCACATTGTCTGTGCAGAAGAAAATGCAGATCTTTTACTTCAGAAACTCTGGATGTCTAATTACCTCAATGAGAATGATGTAATGATGATGTAATGACCCTACTGAAACTAAA
Source organism: Scomberomorus guttatus (assembly GCA_038419695.1). NCBI lineage: Eukaryota > Metazoa > Chordata > Actinopteri > Scombriformes > Scombridae > Scomberomorus > Scomberomorus guttatus. The sequence continues at coordinate 2,079,355 of CM076452.1, forward strand.
CTGATTTAATTTGGAGATTATAAAATTGGTTTTGTCAATAGGAGAATCTTTAGCTTCCACCTGCTGTTAGCAGCTCACATGACCAAATTTTAAGCTCTGGGATTGGCTGTTTTTTGCTGAAATGCACCTTGGTAGTCGTAGTTAACGTGTCCCCCAAAGTTTTACAAAGTTTACAGTCTTGTGCCTTCGACTTTTTTTTTAATGAAAGGACCAGATATTTTCTAACGCAGTTATTCATATATTGTACTGATGATTCAACCAGGCACTTTTACATCCAGAACCAGGGGTGCCTGAAATAGATCCTCCTACTACACAACGCCATTGAACCTATCTTATGTGGTTGAAGGTCAATTTGAAGAAAAAAAAAGTGATATTTCTTTCTCTGTCAAGGTCGATAAGGCAGTTTCCTCCCACAGATGGATTTTTTTTTCCCTCTTCTCTTTGTCTGCAAGATGAGCTGATTGTCACGCTGGGCTGAATGTGTTTTCTCTGTTTTTTACCCTTCCTCTGTCTCCCATTAGCACGCTGCTCGCTCATTCAGTCGCTGTGGTTTGGGGATGGCGGCGGTGGCGGCAGCGAGGGGCAGATCCATCACGTCGATGCGCCACATATGGTAATTGTTATAATAGATGCAGAGCAGTTGCTTAAGGGCTGATGTTTTGGGAAACTGTTATTGAACTAATCACTCATTTGCATATTTTGTCTTCAGTGTTTAGCTCCAGATTTTGTCTCTCTCTGGAGTCACATTTAAAGTCGCTGGAAATTGGGAAACGCCGAGGAGCTCCGGCTGGCTGAGTGGCGTCTGCTCCCAGGCTTCAGCTCCCATCAGTCAGCTGCTCACAGTCACAAGTAGAACACTCTAAACTTCACTTCTGCTCTCATTTTTGTTCTTTAATTGTTTCGAATCAAACGTTCAAAGTGTAATATGGCAAATGTTATACACACAAACAAAATACAATGTTTTCACCAAATCACTCTGATTTAAACAGTAAATTTGCCAATTTAGACCGTAGTTTATTTTGTCATTTAGTACTTGTTTGTGTTTAAAACCAAATTTTACATTTGAGAACTTTGGCTTCTTTTGATCAACGAAAGAAAGTTCAGTAGAAAAACACATTAAAACATATCCATCATCGAAAATAAAGCATACTATAATTACATTAGTATAGTTTAGTATACTTTTGGTATCAGCACTGAAACTCAGATAAAAATTGGCAAGAAAGTGTGTCCAAACTGTTGAACTGATTCTGAGTCGTACCATTAAATAAACAGAAGAAGAAGAAAGGTTTGTGGTGTGAGAGAGAACTAACCAACTGAAATGGAGGAAAAGCTGATTGAGCTGTACGTCAACGGCGATCAGAACCTGAAGTTAGCTTCACTCACCTCCAATTACAGTCCACATTACCCACGCCTCTCCATCCAGGATCTCTCACAAACTGAACTTTTTCTTCTTTTTTAGCCTTTTCAGCTCAAACTGAACGGCATATTAACCAAAGATGTATTAGTGCAAGTTGCCCGTTGTCTCCATGTTTCTTTTAGTACAAAAACATGCGATTATTGTCGTAAGGTTTATGCTCCTTCCTGATTGTCAAAGACAAAAAAAATTAAAAAATAATCGTTGCCAATTGGTGGAGACAATCTTTACGGGTGGTCAGTCCAGCACGTCTTTAGTTTGTCTCAAGCTTAAGTTAACGACCGAGATTCTTATATTTGGATACTCTTCATGTTGGGTGGTCATCATGTCATCCATTACAATCATGAAACATACAAACTTGTCAGGTGTGACCCCTGATTATACTTTTAATTTCTAGTGGGTGCAATATACAGATTTGAGTTACTTTAACTTACCTTTAGCTAACTCAGAATAAGTTAACAGAGGTAAAATTTGCTTCGTCCTGACTTTCCCTCTAAAGCAAACTCAGGACAAATTCTACATTTTTAAATCACCATCATACATTCATGGAGATCTTCTGGATGTTGCATTTCAGTGAATTACAGAAATGACTTCACATGGAGATTTTACAGTGTATTACAGTTTAGTTTTGATGAGCAGATGTCGCTGCATGCTTTTCATTCAGTGCTGCCTTTCATGCATTAATCTCATAGCATTGTGATCCTGCTAACAGCTCCACCTGTGCAGGAGCTGTAATCTAAAGTTCAGACAAACACCTCCTGATGATTTGTTACACACATAATTACAGGCGAATATGTTGCGTCCACGCATCCTGAGGCTCACCACAGTTATGCTTTAATCTACTGAGCCGCTGACTGCCTGGAAGCCTGAGTTATTATTTGTTTACCACATATAAAGTGTACATTGATCATGAGCAGAGGGAGAATGCAGCCGGCTCACAAATTGTCAGAAGAGCTCGCCTCAGCAGAAATGAAGGCTGAATGAGCCGAACGATCACGTCCCTCCTCGTTCTGTTTTGGTGACAAACTCCCCCGTCATTAACCTCTCTCTGCATTAATAGCAGCGTAATTAGTCCCTCATCCTCAATCCATAATGTTGAGTCAAGAAAGTAACGCTAATTTAGATCTAATTAGGCTTTTTGCAACGCCATTACGCTGCTCTGATAAGCCGAGGAGCTAACGACAGGCCGTGAGTCGGGATGTGAGAAGCTGTCGGACGGCTGCTGTGCTGCTAAACGACAGCAGAGTGACTGAAGCACAAAGGCAGCAGAGTTACAGTCTGAGGACTGAAGGCAAACTGCAAGTAAGCACTTCTGTCAGTTTGTCGCAGAGGAGAAACTGTCAGCGAGAGTCTGAGGATCAACTGCAGGGATGTTCAATCAAGTAATAACAGCTGAGTTAATGCTGGAGATACAAAACTGCCTTAAAGAATATGGCTTTAAGGTGTTTTTTCTGGTTTTCTATTATTTATATACAGTTATGATGTCGGATATCAAGGCTAAACATGGTCAAAGTGTTTGCGTTGTCCACTCTCATATTTCAGATTTCGGCTCGAACATGTACGGATGTATTTGAGAAGTTGACATTTTCGCCTCCGGAGTGGCCGGATGTCAGCTGTGACGCAGCTTCCTGAAGCTGACCAATCAGAAAAGAGCAGGCTCATCAGGAGGGGGGCCTTAAAGAGACAGAGGCTGAACTGAGGGGCTGCATAAAGGGCCAGTATAAGATAAATAAGGAGTTTTTAACTGGAAATCATGTAAAGATATTCCAGTAGAGCCCCAGAATATAAATATAGAGCTGGAAAAATGTCCCCTTTAAGATATTGGTGTGGATAAAAAAAAAAAAAAAAAACACATGAAAAGAAGACAAAGTTGCTTTCAGAGCCCCAAATAAACAATACAAAATGCTATAATTGAAAGAAACCCCAAAACTGAATACACTTAACTTAAGTTAGTCATTTAATAACAAATGTTAAAAAAAACAACCCCAAAACACTAAAGATCTGGCAAAAGATATTTCCCATCAAAGTTAAATCATCTTCTTATAACTTCTAGAAACCTCCCAAATGACAAATACAAACTTGTCATGTCTCAGAAACACAGGCCTCAGAGACACCAGCAAAAAGCTCAAACACTTTTATTTAAGTAACGCAGGCAGGAGCAGGTATGGAGGTGAGGAGCAAAGTCAGCACACAGACTAAAAACAGGCATGATAGACAAAATGGACCAGTATATATAGTGTGGGGGTAATGAGGGAATGGGGAACAGGTGAGCAGGTGGGTGTGGGGAATCAGGTGACTGGGAAGGGCTGGGGTTACTGCAGGGCAGATGGGGGTAGCTGAATGTGAAATGATAGAACAGGAAGTTGAGATGGCAAACAGAAAAAAAGAATCAATGACTGAATAAAAAGATGAATGAACTGTGACACAAACCTGCGTATAAAAAAACAACAAAAACTAAACTAAACTGTGAGGTACGCAGCGACCGTGCAGCGAGCCTTTAGTGACACCTAAAAATGTCTCTGCGTGTCCATGTTTTATGTTTATGTGCTTTTGTTTGTTTTGTTTGTTTTATGACAGAATAAAAGCAAACTAAAACCAGCAAGCCCTCTAAATTAAACAACAAAATATGTACAGACAGTTAAGGTCTGGTTAGGTTTTGGCACCAAAAAACACTTTTCTGTTAAAATGGTCACTTTATCAAGGTTAAGGGTCCTTTGTTCTCATGGTTGCAATAATGCCTACAAAGTGTTGTTTTGGGGCTCTTGCTGAGAAGGACAGTTCCTCTAGTTTCTCCATCTAAACACCTAAATACGACAACCTTCATCAATTCCTTTTATAGATCCCTTTTGTGAACTTCATGACGAGGCAGAATGAGTGTTTTTCTCTCTAATGTCTATATAACAGAATAAAAGCAAGTTGCTAATATGAGTCATGTAGTGAAGTAACAAACAAAACACTCACGGGGCCTGAAATCTATTTGTGTCACTGGAACCACTGTGATTTGTGGATTTGCACAGACAAAAAAAAAGGGGGTTTTGGAAAGGAGTTCAACTTTAGTAAACTTGTACGGGTAAATCAGCACCGATGGCCAAATTGTAAACCGTCTTGACAGTGAACAGAGTGCTGGAGAGACCAAACTGGAGGAATCTATAATATTCACTGTCAGCTGCTTTTATAACCCTGCTCTGCTGGAGGATAACCTGCTCCACAAAAGAGATGCAGCGAGCTCCACAGTCAGTAAGAGACAGGAGTCAAAGGTGCAACAAAAAAATGGTGTGTGGTTGGTGACCGAGATCTCACACAAACACCGTAAGTACATCACTGATATTCAAAAACAACCCACACACAGTTTCCAGTTTATTAGGCAAACCTCGCTGAAAATAACACAGTCTAATATGACAGCCCTGCAATAATATCACACTCCTATAGAGGTATAAATGTGATGAAGTTATTTTAAATTTAACTTTAACATGACTTTACAGGCTGCAGCTTGTGGTGCTGTTGAATTGTATTTCTTTATACCCATCTGACACCAGCCCCCGCCCCGTTTTAAAATAGTGATAATTTGTCTGTATGTCTGGTTTTCAACACAGGACAATATATTATATAATATATATATAATATATTAGTGGTGTCATAAAAATACTGAAGTTAACGTTAATGGATTTTGTCTCTCCTGTTATTATTCTTTGTTTCTTGTCTTGCTTCATTTTGGGGGACACTCATGCTTTTAGGAATACTGTTCCCACAATGCTTTCAGGGATGTAAACAGGATGTATAATGTCACCATGGATTCAGTGAGTTAGCGGTAGGCTACTTGAGCCCCCTTTTGTTTACATTTGTTGTTTACATTTGTTTACATTTTGGCAAATTGTCTCCATTAAAAGTATCCTGTTTTCTCTGGTACACAATTTCTACACCTAATGTGAAGGTAGTTGTAAGCAGAGTCGGACCCATTGAGCTGAAAAACACCTTGAATACAAATCAACAGCAGCACAAACTACAGCCTCTAAAATAACCGTGAAGTCACAACGGGTTCAACAAAAAGTGCACATTATAACCTTGATGAAGGCAGGATGTTGTATCAGACTGCATTATTTTTAACTAGGTGTAACTAATTTACTTAATTTACTTTAATTTACTTTCTGGTCTGGCAGAGCACTTGCACAGAAATGTTTAAAGGGCTCATCAGACAGATAAAACTCAAAGCACACATTGGTCCTTTCTAATAAAAGAAAAAAAGACCTCAGTGGAAACAAACTGACCTCTACACTCTTTAAACCCATAAACACAGACTGTGTTTTTCCGTCCAGCAGCAGCACCTGTAGATGTGTGTGAGGTCTTGATGTCCTGTTAGTGGTTTGTCTTTGTAAAGTGTCTGTTAATGATGAGCTGCTGTGATGGGGTCGAGCGCTCATCTGAATCAATACAGCCTGGACCTTCCTGTGCTAATGATTAAAGCCGATCGCCCGACACATTCAGAAAAACAGAGCAGCACAATAACTAAGAGTGTATCGAGCACAAAATCAAAGCGCTGTGACACGGCGGAACGAACGGCGGATCCGCTCCGGTTAGCATTACACGCCGCCGTATCTCTCATTGTGAGTAAATGTGACTGAATGTGTTTTCTCCCTTTCAGAGGCCATTAGCAGGCCGATAGTGATCAGTGGGGTTTACATCGTGCTGGTTTAAAGAGCGCTGGCTGCTGCTGCTTATCTAATGGCCCACAGGAAGAAGAAGCCATTAGCAAATTAGTAAGTCCATCCTCATCAGGGCTATTAGCCCGAGCCTTTATTTCTCTGTTCACAAAGTTACTGAGTAACACAAGATGACGACCGCTATGAACTCTGGGACATAATGACTGGACTGCTCTTTGTTTCCTGGACTGGTTTGTCAGACAGTTTGTCAGATTTTGACTCTCATCCCTCCCTTCCTATCGAACCAAATAACTTTTCTCTGCTTTACTGATATTTCAGTGGTTTATACTTAAAAAGTATCTCTCAAATCAATTTTATTTATATTGTCCAATATCATAAATCACAAATTTGCCACAAGGGTCTTTAAAGTCTTTACGGTATATGACACCTTTTAACAGAAAAAAAAAAATGGAAATAAACTCAGAAAAGACAAAAATGCATGTAATAGATGTCGTGAATACATAATTAAAATAGCAAAAGAACATATTAAAGGGGACATATCATGTTTTTCTGTGATTTCCTGTTATGTTTACGCTGTTATGATGTTAAACATGGTCAGAAAATAAAGGAGTTTTTAACTGTAAACCATGCAAACATGTCCCATTTTATGTTTGCCAGCTCGCTATGACATTTCAATGCTATTCAGAGTTACGTTTAAAAATTTCACCATTGAACTGGGATAAAATGAAAAGATGAGCAAGTGATTTTCAAGGTATTGTACTTTGGTATTTCAAGGCTTCCCAATAAAGAAAAAATCGTGGACACTGTCAGGAAGAACATTTGATTGAATAAAGAGGTTTATAGCTTCTGTGACTTGCCTGACGAGATCAGGGCTGCAAACTCTGTTTCCTCTTTTCATATCAGTTGTTAAAACACACTTTTAAAAAAATTCTTTTTGGTGAATTCATGTATTATTTTATGGTATTTCATTTAGTTTGAATCTTTTTGTGTTCCTATAATGAGTTTTTTTAAAATTGTAAAGTGCTTTGTAACTGTGTTTTGAAAAGTGCTATAGAAATAAAGTTTATCATCATCATCATCATTATTAATAAACTGTTTTTTTTTGTCTTTAAAAATGACTTGGAGCTCTGTGACATCTGCAGGAGAAAAAAGCTAAACTTCACTAATCTGATCTGTTTCAAACGCAAACCGTCAGTGCAGACAGCAGATGTGACACCAGGTCATCACCTTCAACCTGATCTGATTGGCTGATCTCTTCAGCCTCGCCTGAGTGACATCATCCTGCTCTCAGGGTCACAGCATGTCGGGTACATTTCCAGCGCTGTTATCAGCGTGGCTGTTAGACAAAGACAAACCAGAGCAATTACAAACAGTAGGACTCTTCTGTCAGTCATGTTTTTTATTTTGCTGTTATTGATTTATTTCTTTATGTTGCACCATCAGGGCCACACCAAGACTTTTTTGGGCCCGAAGCAGGACTCGATTCGACGTCCCCCTGCATTAAAAAAGCTGTCAGTCAGCTCAAGAGCTGGTAGCAATCTTGTGTTTTGAATTCAAAAATGAGCTTCCTGAGGCCACATATGAGATGAAACAACTGCAGATGCATTTTTTTCTTTGGTCATGTGGTTGTTATTGATTTATTTTTCTGCTTTTGTGTTTCATCGCGGCGTGCCGCTGTGTCACATGCTCTCTCTGTATTGAAAACAGACTTTGAAGACGACACATATTGGCATATGGTTAGGGATGGTTTAATTTAATTTGTGTGGTATCTTACAGGTCCCCTGATTACAACTGTTTGGGAGTTAATTGATGTCGCTCGGCACTCTGTGGAGAACAGAAGGCAAACTGACGCTGGCACACACACACCTCCGGCTCTTTTTGTTTTATTAAGCAGAGAAATGCATTGTCTTTTCATTCATCAAACGTGTCAGATCACCCAAATCCAGTCCAAGTGCTTGCTTTTTTCTTTGTATCGGGAACTACCTGTTTTCTGACGCTGATGCTGGGAAATGTAGGCCAGATCTGCTGGCCAACATAAATCCTGCCCAGAACGCTGTTAACTGCTTTATTTTGCCCTTTTTGTCTTGTCTCCAGTTTGAATCACTGGTGGTTTTCATTTGAAACTGAATCGAGTTGGTTCACAGTCAAACTGGCAAAAGTGAGCGCACACACAGGCGTCGGTATTCAGCGCCCGGCGATCAAAAGTAAAAGATGGCACGAGTCGTTCATCACAGCGTGGTGCTGTTTTGAATGAGGTGGTCATCCAGCCTGAGCTCATCGCCAGCTCCATTAGAGAAGGGGAACAATCCGCAGATCCAAGGCTTCTCTAATCACAAGCTGAAACCAGCCAGGAGAGATCTGAGTGTCTCAAATTTAAAAAATATGACTGCTAAAAAAGCATAAAAACCACAAAAGGACCCAATAAAAAAAATGACATTTAGTCCAAATTCCCTGCAGAGATTATTCATTACATTCAACAACACAAACATGCTGATGATTTTGATATTTAACAAACCATATATATTAAATTACATTGTGCTTGTGCAATGAAAATAAATACATATAAAGCTGTTAGCAGCAACATCTAGAGCCATGTCTGGTGTGACATACGAGCTCTGGTTCTGCTCGGAGGAGGCCCGGCTGACACCATCACAAGCCAGTTTTTGCTCATATCTGAGGTTCCCACATCTGTTGCAGCTCAGACTGATTATCTTGACCCTCGTCATCAGCTGATGTCATCGTCACTCTCTTGTTCTAGTTCTACAGAATACAGAATTATTTTCTTCACCACTTTGCACAAAAACATAATCCTCATCATCACTTCCTTCAGTTCCATTTCATCTTCAGAGTTTCTGTTATCATAACTTTTCTCTGCAGTGACACCTCGATGCTGTGCCATCATGTTACTGTGACAGGAAGCTAATATAAAACAAACTTCATCATGCTTCTTCCTGAATTTATTCATAGTAAGTTAGACAACAGTGGCACCATGAAGCCAAACAGAAACAACACAAGATTATAGGTTGTAAACATCAACCAGCTAACTGTTAATAAAAAATGTAGCACTATTATACACCTCAGGTCTCTGGCACCCAGCAGGCTTAACTCTATAAAATGAAAACATCACACTTTAATATTGTCCCGGGTCACTAAAGACACAAGGTACACATCAATAGTTGTGCTAATCTTAGATTTTTCAGTAACACTTTACTTTAAGTTCCTGTATTTAGCATTTATAATCAGTATATAAACATTTAATAAATGGTTTAACACACTATAATATAGTTATAACTCCTCTTGTGGACACCCATAAGTGGACCCTGCTGTATAAACAGATAATGAGTGACAATATAGTAAAAAAACAGTTGTGATAATATAAAATATGTCTTCATAGGGGAAGTTATAATTGTTGTGAAACACTGTACTTTAATAAACACTTAAAATGTGCTTATATCTGCTTATAGTTTATAGTAGTTTTGATTTTTTAACTGTAAATGCTCTAAATAGAGGCAGGCAGAGTATTCGGTGTTTCCAATTTCCATTTTCTGCCAAACTGTCACCTAAAAAAAACAGCTGTAGTTTGTCATCCTCATCTGTTTTGACCTTAAAGCTGCACTAATCAATACTTCTATATAAACAATGGATCAAATTACTGTGTGTAATGTGAAAGATGTCGCTCGTAGTGATGAACCCACAGAGAGTTCTCACCAGACTCTCCACCTCCAGAAGAATTAGAAAGGAGGGGCGACACGTTTTCGCAGGGGGACTGATGTGTGATCACATTACAAACAAAACCTGCGACGTTCACTGTTTACAGTCAGTACATGTGGGAGCGTTTAGCACACAGCTACTTTACACAAGACAAACAGGATGTTAGACAACACAACAGAAAATTATAAAACCACAGCAGCTACTGTTGACTTCAGCTATGACAAGTTCAGGAGAACAGAAATGACTAATCAGATTTGAATCACATCAAAAAAAAAAAAAAGCTTTTCCATTGAGTCATTTTATCTTTATTTTCACCAAGACTTTTGTAATTCTACAGTATTTTCAAATACATGTTATCTATAATAAAATATGAATATGTAAAATTGTATATGGTTTATCATTCCCCAAACCTGTCGAGCCACAACGCCAACACTTTAACGTCTCACGGGTCAGATGTAAGTCAGGATATAAAACATTTCAAAGGATGATGGTGCAGTCTAAGTTCCTCATTTCTCCCTCCTGATCTGACAGCGGTGGTGGAGGAGGTGTGTGTGGAGGCCAACAGTCCCCTACAGCTCCTTACTGCTACATACTGTATACGCTAAGTCACACCCATTTTTAAAACATCAGCGGTGTCTTAACACGTCACCGTACAACACTTAACCTGACTTATCGAAGGTTAACACATGTCAATTCTTCAGAAAATCATTAATTTCATTACAATCACCCCGGATTGGTAAATCTGAGCTACTGCACTGTGACTACTTATTGTGTCTGTTGTGCACTACAAGCATCAAATGATGCACTTTGAGGCTTTGCCTCACGTTCTCACAAGTGCCACACACTAGGTCTGGGTATCATTTAAAAAATTACAAATTAAAAGATACCAGTACCAAGACCAGTACTCTTAAAGTGATACTGATACCAACAGAGTACTTCATTGAATTTATTTTGTGTTCAGCACGCTGAACTGCCAACTCTGTCAAATACACTGTGCTCCACTTCAACACCACAGACTGTGAACACTTGCGGTGATTGGCTGCGAGTAAAACCATACAAATGGTCTTTTTTTTCTAGATCTGGGTACAAAAAGGATCAAATGCAGGTATCGTTTGACATGTTTTCAGTACCACCTTGTACTGGGTTATTTCGGTCGATACCTTAAAGATATCGAGTACCGATACTCAGCCCTACCACACACGCTACAAATATACAGGTAGCTAATTACTGTAAGAGTCCTCCGCCATTGCACTCCTATAACTTTGTCGATCCATGACGGACAGTTTTTAAAAACAGGATCAAAGTCGATGCAGCAGAACCAGATATATCATCTTTTTATTCCACACATTCTTCTTCCTTGTCAAAACCCTAAATTACCCACAATGCAGCTCAACTGTCAACATTTGGTCAGATATTGTGTTATGCTAGTAGTGGCTAATGTAGCCAGGAGCTTCTAGCCTCCAGCAGAGATGAGGAGCTACAGAGGTCCGCTAACCTCACTTCTCTTGAACTCCACACCCCCAGATTTTTTAAATGTCCAAACTTGTTGTCTTCAGCCCCACACAGCTCCCTCTGGAGACACAGCAGGCTTTATACTGCTGTTTACACATATGCAGTAGTACACTGTCCAAATACTGTAGTAACTTAAGGTCTCAGATCAGCTAACCAGCTGGATGTTCCCAGAGCTCAATTTAAGATGAAGGGAGAGCGAGGATTTGCTCCTAAACTTTGGAGTATCTTATCTCTTATTATTTGATTATCCAGTTTTGATTGTGTTGATATAATTTCTTATTATATAGTTTTGTGAACTCTATTTTATTTTCTATTTTGTAAATATAGATCTGTGATGCATGTTTGATGCTTTAAATGTTTTGTTCCTAATTAAATAAATTAGATTTTCACCTGGAAAACACCTGGAAACACCTGATGATGCCAAAAATTGGTGATTATACCTGAACAGGCCACCAGGAATAATACAAATTCAATACCAGAGGCTTTTTTGGGGGTTAAAGGGCACTGTTAACATTTGCAGCCTAGATAACTGATTGGCTAGTCAGCTGTGTAGCTTATTAAACAGCTTAAAAATTAAACCTGCAGAAATTCGGTTCAGATGATAAATGCTTTGGTTTTTACTCGCAAAAATGTACACCAGCCTGTTCGCTCGAGGCTTTGAGGTTAAAGGAGCATTTGATGTATCTCCAAAGACATTTTTTTTTCCTTTTAATAATGAAAAGTTATAAACAATACGTTTGAAAATCCTTTTGATGTGAATTTTGCCTGCAAAAAAGACAATGCTCATGAGATTACAGTTGGGCTTTAAATGTACTCAGTTACTTTCTACCTCCTGCTTTTGATTTTGATCAAAGATGCTAAAAGCTGAAAAGATCCGGACGTTCTTCACGTCAAACGGCCTGTCAGCGCCGATCAGCTGCAGCCGCTGTATGAAAAACAGCTACAGACAGACAGACAGACAGACGGGCTAGTGGGCAGGCCGCAGTCCTGGCAGCTGCATCAACATGCAGAACAGCATTGTGGGAGGACAGGGGAAGAGAGGCAGGAGGCTTCAAATTGAAAGTGGCAGCCGCCGCCGAACTCCAGAGCTGTTTTTTTTTCTGACAGGAGGTCAGAGGTCACTGAGTCTGTAGGTCTTCTTCTCCTGGAGGTTTTACTCAAAGCTGAACCTCGAGCACGCACAACGAAGACGACAGCGGCGCCTCCGATGGGATTCTCTCTGCCTCTTTTTGTGTGTGTGTGTGTGTGTGTCATTCCTCCTGCCTTTAAGAAATCCATCTCATTATCCTCAAGTCCCAGCGGGATTAAGATAACTTCCTGTCGTGTCGAGTCAATCTCGAACTCATCCAGCGCCTCACTGTCACTCGCCTGCGTCGCTACATGTTTAATGCGGGTACAAGAGTTCTGCATTTACAGCATTTGGCAGCACGCTTTGACAGCAGGCAGTTATTACCCAGCTCCCCTTGCTTCTGAGTTTGGCTGTAAGTAAACATCCCCTACCTCCGAGGCCTGCTGAAACATCACTGTTTGTTTCTGTATCTGAATTTGTTGAAACAGAAACATTGTTCGTGAGTGTACACTGTAAAAATCTGTCACAAAGTTATTTTTGCCTGTAATTCATCTGTAAAGTCTTTTTTCTTTCTTTCTTTTCTATTAATATTACGGTACATCCCATCTCCTACAAACGTTGTTTTGTTTTTACCATGTGCACCATCTTTCCCTGACAAATTACCTAAAAACATCCCAGCGATTGCTTCAGAAAATAAGAAAATCCAAGTTGGATTCAGCAAACTCTCTAAAATGACCAAATGTATGAATTCTCTGGTTTCAGATGAAGGTCACCTGTTCATGAGGAGCTGAACATTCCTGAGATTTCGTCATTAGCATAATCGACGCCCCTAAAATGTCCATATAAGGCGACTAAGGGAATTTGAGGTTGCTGCTTTCTGTTGCAGAAATTAAAAAATGCAATTAGAAAATATAATTCCAGCTTCTGTTAATTTCCATGCAGATTTAGACATTATGATTTCTGATCAAATTAGTGTTTTTTGTCTGTTCATGATTTGTTCGACAGGTCTGAACTAAGAAAAGTCTAAATACAAGAAAATAAGTGAATGCCACAATTTTCTTAAAGCACTCGTGCGTGCTGCTGGAGAACAAATCTGTTTGTACGAGTGGTTCTGATGAAGTTTTACTGAGTGATGACAAATGACATATTTTGTCATTTATGTTTGAGGACTTGTTGACTGCTTTACATACATATTTTACATACAGTACATGAGTGCAGCGTAACTGAGTGTTAGACTTTGTTTTGCAGATTTTTGTGCAGTATGAACTAGCAGAACAAGAACGACAGACATATTGAGGAGTAATGAGAATTATTTTTAAGACATGACTTTACAGAATCATTTTTATCATTTTTGTGTCAGTCAGCGAGTGTGGGAGCAGATGACTTTTCAAAATGATCCATACTTCAGCTGGATTACCAGCGTGATAAGGTCACTGTGATAAAAATAAACTATGCTATATTCAATTTGATGTGATCAGCCGTCTGCAGCAGCTTTTAAATCTCTGCAAGCAGATTTTCACACTGAATTCAAAATAACTAAATCAAATATGAACTCAACTATCTATACTACTGTTACATTCTTTGGGGAAATAATGACATTAATTTAAAGTCTGTGGTGCTAAAACAAGAGTGTTTGGTTTCAGATATATTTATATCAATTTAGCAAATAACATGTATTCCAAATTAATGGCAGTCTAATTAAACAATAATATTTTTTTTTCCCGTGAATTTTGTAGTAGCCTCTCCACCCCTCATTATTAGTGTGAACACTGACAAGCTTTCACACTATTGTTCTTCAAAGCTTTATTTATTATTCTTCTGTATGTTTCTCGATCACTAACCACGTCTGCATTTTTTCAGCTACAGAAACCATTCAAATATCAAAATGTTCAGCTCTGTAAGCACATTTATGCTATGACTGTTCTTCTTTCTAGTATATTCCAGTGATTATTTGTATATATATAATATTAAAATATATAATGGAAAGTATATGGGAGTGTTTGAAATATAAATATAAAATATATTTTAAAAAACTAAAAATGCTGAAGTCATCCTTCCTGGACAGGTGTCCCATGTGGAAACGTTTAGTGAAACGGCACCATACTACTTATTAACTGCCATATCTCTTTAAAGTAATATTGGTATCCAAATTAAACAAAGTTGTACAGATGGGGATGCTGAACAAGTCTGTAGCATTTGATACAATTTCAGCCATAGGTGGCGCTAAAAGATTTTTAAAAATTGCTGTAGATTTGTGCATTTTCAGCAATGCTTTGAGATGTATTTCAGCTGTCAGTGTTCACATACATCTTCTGCATTTTCTAGTTCTTGTTAATTGTAATTCTGTTTATCTTGTGTTGAGTTTTTAGTGCTTCTTATCTCTCCTGCGGGAGCATGTGTTCACTTTGAGTTCATGTGTAGCTGAGTATATGTAATGAAAGTGTTTATATAATATGTTTATATAATGTGTACTTTTGTACAAATAAAATCATATTTTTTTTTCTAAAATAACAAATTTCACATTTTTTTTTTAAATGTGAAAAAAAGAAAGTCCTCCTGATTAAACAGAACGACACATACAGTTAAAAAGTAATGATATGACAACACTATGGCTGAGGTTTGGTTAGGTTTAGGCACAAAATCCACTTTGTTAGGGTTAGTTAAACATCTCGGTTTAGGTTAAAATGACTTCTTTCTTTAGGTTAAGCAACCTTTGTTGTCATGGTTACAGTAATAACCACGTGGTTAAGGTTAGGGGACGGTCATGTTTATGGGACAGTGTTGTTTCGTGGTCTCCTGTGTCAATTATCATTTAAAACACTCTATCGTTAGGATTTTATCGATACCAATGTCGATACTGATACTGCTTATCAATATCGCTACTTATTGATACTCTTAATGATACTACTCTCCATAATTTGGTGCAAAAAATAAAGATATGACATGAAAAGATGTGAAAAGATTCAACAGTTATTTATTTACGAATATAAAAGTTAAACTAGAAGTGCTTAAACTGATAATTCTTCCAATTCCTCCAATCGATTGGGTGTTTTTATGGCCATGTTTGCCAACACTAGATATCAAACAAAAGCCAGAGACTATATCATATTAAGTTGCTGTGAGCTGTAAATTCACCACTTCAGAAGATAACATTATTTCAGAGCCTGACAGGCCTCTCTTCCTCCGGGCAGCTCTCCTGTTCCTGTCTCTGTCTCAGACTCACCCTGGTCGGCAGCTGTCTCCGCAGCCTCCTGCTGTGCAGCGCCATCTTCTTATTTTTTCCGTTTTATGGCGTGTGGCAACCAGCGTTGAGGTGCTTTACCGCCACCTATGCCAGCTATGTTAGAATGAATGTCATTTTTCTTGAGAGGACAGTGTTGAATTTAAATGTACCAAACAGGAATCCACAGATAAACATTGTCAAGGCAGTGAGTAAAATCATTGGTATTTATAGCAGACAAATCACACAGAAATCTATATTGATCATATGAAATCCAGACTGTCCTCCCCTCTGCTCAGAGATACAGTTTTTCAAAAATGAGGTGCAACAGCTTCAAGTCTTCATTTATTCCATACATGTGCAATAAGTGCTCTTGATTCTATCACATGATAAACTACCTCACACGGCTCAGCACTTTGTTTTTACATCTTTATTCTTCTTGCAGCTGTTTTCCTTTTAACATGCATCCTTTATTTTATTCAGAATTGCGTGTATAGTACCAGCACTCTTAATGTCCTCAGTTGTCTTAGTGTGTTTTTGTTGTGTTTAAGTTTCATGTGTTGGTGTTTTTTTACTCTTGTGGTATAATAAAGATCTGAACTGACCCGATGCTGTTTACAGAGATTTTAATGAGGAAATTAAACAGAAACTAGAAAAGACAAGTGGACAAAAATAGAGTTTTTAAATGTGAGATTGCACGCTAAAGTATGCTAAAACACCACTTAGACTTTTGAACAAAGTGAGTTTCAGTGGACTGTTCTTTAGCTGTGTTTTTGTCACAGGCTTCTCATTAAAAAAACATACTGAACACATTACATAAGAAGAAAGATAATCTGTGATTTTCTTATAATCACGTCGTCCTCTGCCTCTTCCTGAGCTGGTTTTCAGACTCTAGTTTTCCAGCAGCAGCGATGATGAAGTGGAGCTGTGATAATTTTGCTGTCAGTGTTATAAACAGGGTCCACTGAGTCTGACCTGTGGCTCAACACACCGCCCATGAATCAGCCGAGCCCCGTAAACATTTGGGCAATAAATAACTATAATTAAAAAAATACTGGTTATTGCATAAATTAGGTAATCAATTAGGCTGCATTTGGTATTCATGCGCTGCCTGGGCCTCCAGTTTGACTTATTAGACTTTCTGAGGCTCCACTGTGGTTCACTGAGATTTGGGAGTTGATATTTTTTCTCATGTATGTGTGTGTGTGTCTCTGTTACACTGAGGAAGAGTTATTGGTGTGCTTCTGCTTTCTGCATCTGCATACAAACTGTAAACACTGTAAAAAATTATCTATCTTAACCGAATATTCAAGTTTTTATTGAGTTCTAATATGTTTTTTTTCTTAAAACGTAAAATAATTTGGCCAATGAGGTGAGATACTTCCATTTTTCAGTGGGCAATTTACCCCTTTTAAGAAATTTTGTGTCACTTTCTTGAAACAAGGATGATTAAGTCAGTGCACAGGTGTAACTTTTAGTCTAAATCTTATCAAATAATTTTTGTCTGTTTTTGTCTATTAAACAAAGTGTGATTTTCTTCAAGTCCAACTGAACTGTAATTATCCCTCTTTGCATTCAAAAATAATGTCAACATGTTTTAAATAAATATAATCTTTGGGGAAAACAGCTGCCTACAAGTCCTGAACAGACAACATGTCACAACAGGGATTTTGAAGAGCAACGACCAAACCAGCATCTAATGGGTCCAAAGTGACATTTGCAGGTATGTTTACATGCTGTTTAATGTGCTAATTAGCTATCTAATTGCTAACTAATGTTAGCTGTGCACTTTTCCCTGGTGAATGTTTTTTTAGTGGCTTGTTTAACAAGCTAAGATGTATGTCCTGCATCTTAGCTTGTTCATGATTGTAAGTTAGATAAGAAGGAGACTTTAGCAGGAAAGCTAATGTGGGTTGTTGTTCAGAGTCTGTGGCTCTTGTGTTGTGTAGCAGGATGCTGTCAGGCTCAGTGTGACCGTCTGCTCTGCTGATGATAGAACGACACGTTATCACTTTATCCAAGATTTGATTTTCTGTATTGAAAAGGGCTCCTGCTACACAGAATAACAGAACAATAATTATTTCAATTAATGAAAAATCAGGGGACAACATCATAAAATCAAAAAAATTAAAATATAAATTTCTCCCTTTTTGTTTCCGATTTTTTCTCAAAGGAGAACACAGGACGTGATCTGCAGAGCAGATATGTTGCTGCAACAGACAAAAAACATGAGATTTAATTTCAGTTGGACTTTAAAACAAGTGAGCAAACATGTTAGTTGACCATCAAACAAATTGATTTAGAATATAATATAAAATTAATGATTATACCTTTAATCAATATGCTGTTGAATATGTGTATAAATATGTGCTGCACAGATTTTGACCATGTCTGTCATAACCTAAAGTGCAACACTGAATCAAGTGTTAACCTGTTTCCAATACAAAGCAACTTATTTCAAGAATTTTCTATGAATTAATGTCAGTATCCTGAAACAAGACAGAATAAAACAAGTTTATACTCTAGTTTACAGCAGAGTGATGCTTGATTTTTGCACACCACTGACAGATGGTCAGTGGTGTGCACGTCTTTCCTAAACCTGCCTTATTTTAATCTTATTTTTACTCCAGTTTAAACCTTTTACACACCTGCTTCTTCCACAAAATTGTCCATAAAATATGTTTAGGTAGTCTGAGAGTCTCTATTATTTTACATTGTTTATTATGTTCAAGCCTATAAGGTTTACACTGAGTGAAATATTCAAACCCAAGACTCCGTGTATTTAATGCCTGCATTATTCCACCAAATGGAAATATTCTACATGTCTCCTGTGTCATTTAAGACACATTTCCCCAAATGTCAGCCCGGCATATTTGGTATTTTTGGAAACTTTGGGATCTTCACAGGAATCTATAAAGTTTGAACAAAGTTTGGGTTTGAGTTTGTAAAGATAAATCCACTGGAGAGTTCTCGTGGTTTTAAGCAAAATCCAATTTGAAGGCTCCATAAGAGGCTGAATTAACTTGTTAAGATGAACTCTTTATTTTTGCAGTGTTTGCCTTCGCTTTCCCCAAAATGCATTGCAAATAGGTTTCCGGCAAGGGTTTCTCCCGCACTCCTCTCCCATGGTGCACCTCACTTAGACAACATGAATAGTTGATAGGCAAAAGAACAACAATTGTTACTTAAGTCTTCATATAATATTTAAGGGACAAGCGCGGCAGGTCTGCAGCGGCGGCCTTGTAACTGAAAGCACAGAGGAGTTTCGTGCAATTAACTGCCAGGGGGAAACAGGAAAGAGGTAGGGAATAAAGAAAAGGAATGCTTTTTGGTAAAAGAAGAAAAATAAATATATTAATGCAATTGTTCAAACTGCTTCCTTTTCAACCTGAATTTAATTGGAGCCTCTGAGAACTCAGCTAAAATAAAACAGAAGTCGATAAACATGTGCGGAGCTGACAGATTGCCTCATATCCATGCAGCAGGCTCAGCCCACATTAAGAATGGCCTCAGCGTCTTCCCCCTCCCTCTGAAGGCTGCTGGAGCCTTGGCAGCAGCTGCTTTTGTTTATTCTGCACCTAACATGTCCTCCCTCAAAAGTTTACCCTTGATCAACAAGCATATTAGGTTATGCTAATATTAGTCGTCATTAGAAATGTGCTCACGGCGCCGGTTTCCTCTGCGTTCACTGACTCATTTGTTTTGATTACCCCGTGTTCCCTCCCAGCGCGTTAGCGGGCGGTGTCGGCTCCACTGGGCAGCGTGGGCGCTAACAGAGGCCAGGGGTTAAATTCTACACATCTATATCATTCGTGTTAGCTTTCAGCTAATGTGCAACTCCCACCTCCAGCTCTTAAACATGATAGAGGTGCACTAATGGACAGCTGGAGGGCATTAATGTACTGAAGAGCAACGAGCAGCCGACAGCTTTGGCCTCCATATCTCTGCTGCAAAACACTCACAGCAGCCGTTTACACTCACATTCAGCCTGAAACACAGAAAAAACAACATAAGCAGCCGTTTAGGTTGTTAGAGTCCTAAAATCAGTTTTTTTCAAAACAAGTAAAACTTCAGGAAGGACATTTTTTTCTTGCAAAACAATGTGAAACCTTTTCAGTGAACTTTGCAATCAATAGCCTACATTAAAAAACTGACAAAAGGACAAAAATAAATGAACATGTAACTTTTTTCTTCATGGAAAACAAATATACAGTCACTGTATGTCTGTATGTCAGTCTGTCACTGAGAGTTTATAATTATTTGTTAGCTTACAAAACTACAGCTCCCATTTAGTTTTTCCAGCTCAGCAGTGTATGTGCAGTATTATTATTTTAACAGTAAATATATTTTCAATCCCTTTATTTACAGCTTTTAGAACACTTTTATGAAAAAAAAATAGTACTGTGAAATTTTAAAACATGGTTTCATTTTTTTACTTGTATGTCCACAGGACATACAGGTAAAAAATTCATATACAGGTGTATATGAATGGATAAAGAAGAGTATTAATGTTCCAGGAATATAAGAAGCAGACAGGACATTCTGAGCCTTAGTGGAAAAAAAAGCTCATATAAACTGAACAGATTGTTATTTCTTGTCTTTTATTGGGGATAATCTAGTTCTAAGTTTTGGAACTACAGTTCCCACAATGCTTTGGGAGATGAGAAAGTGATGTTGCCATGGAGTCAGTGTGAGTTATGCCGTATACATTCCATGGCATATGGGATGGATGAGAAAGATTCCCATGTTTGCGACTTGTAAGCATTCACCTCATGTCGGCAGAATGGGAAGAATGGGAGCTGTTGCCATAGTAACGAGTCGGGGTGTTACACACTCACTGTACAGTGAGTGTGTAAATTATGTAGTTATAATCTGACAGTTGGGAGTTTGTTTACGTTGCCCAGACTGTGAGCGGTCACAGCCAATAATGTTAACAAAGTTAACAAGTCGTTTGTTAACAAGTGAAACAGTTTGTAGCTTCTTTTACATCACCTGGATATTTTCTATTAGTGGTAATATTGGATTTTATTTACATGTAACTTCAGCGATGAGGTTTTGTTTGCAGCCATGTTGGCACCAGTTCGTTGACACTTTTTCCAACTCAGCAGTTTGAACAATATGAGACTGAACGCTGCATCAGTCTGACAAGCTGTAGACCTTTAACCTGCGATGGTCTGTGGGCTTGTGGGAAATGGTGTTTGTTAAAACATGAACCACAGAATATACTGTTGAATAAGGGAATAATGTTGTCGGGCTGCATTTTTAGTAATTTGCATTATTACAAATTTTCACTGAGGTTTTCTTACTTCTGGAACATAACCTGGACGTTCTGGTTTGGACTTGGTAATAGTCTCACTTAGTTTTTTGCATTCAGCTGCAGCTTCTGTGAAATGATGAAGTGACGAAGTTTGGTTGTGGCGGCTCTGACAGCTCAGTTTTGGAGTGACAGACTTGCTGCTGCTGGTTGACTCATCGGCTCCGTGCAGGCCTTACTCTCTCCCTCTCTCTCGCTCTCTTACTGTGAGATTTTCACACAGTAAATCCTGAAAATCGCCGCCGAGCGGACACGGCAAAGACAGCGGACATCATCGATGTTCCGCTTCTCCCACTAAGAACTAAATCTATCATACATTGTATTTCTCTCTCTCTCTCTCTCTCTCTCTCTCTCTCTCTCTCTCTCTGTGTCTCACTCGCGCTTTTATTTTTTTCTCCACCTCACACAAACTGAGGCAGATTGTCCGACCTTGTTCAGAGCTGTGGGGGATCAACAGGTTTTCACACATCCTGTTATCAGCTTTTGTCTTCTCAAGAGTCTCTCATGGAGATTATGAAATGTATGTGTTCAGGAACAAACAAAAACATTCAAACACCTACAACAGTGACAGCTTTAGGTGTCTGACACATGACTAGAGAAGGTTTGCAAAAGAAAATCCTTCATCTTGAAGTCAGTTTAGTAATAACAATAATCCTCAATATCTTCATTAAATCCCATTTTTGATACTATTTATGGTTGGGAGTTTTTTTCCAGCCATGACCATTCAGTTATTATCATTTCGTGAGGACCTTTCGATAGAGTAGTTATCATCGTTAGTGGCAGAGTCCGTCATTCCCGCCCTGCCCCACAACACAGCAGTGTTTGGCTGAACTGTAAACAGAACACCTGCTGTTACCACCAGTGGCCACAGGTGTCCTTAAATCAACCAGGACTGAAATCTTAAGAATTTTAACTTTGAACTTACTGACTTAAAACGTGAAAAAAAATCTGTCAGCACAGTAACAAAATGTCATCCTGTTCTCAATGCATATGATAAACAGGCTGCATTTATATACAGTAACGCTTTTATCCAGAGCACTTTCTGCAATTTTCCTCTGCTGCATCCCGTCACTCCCACACTGATGCCAGAGACTTTGACATGTTGACAGAAGGAGCCGGGCCTCGAACCACCAAAATAAGCTCCTTTTTAGACCTGCAGTCACAAATCACTATACAATATATACATAAATAAAACAATAAAAACAGGCACAATTTTGTTGTAAGTTGCAGTTAATTCAGAACTAACATCTGTATAAAGGTACTTCATTACTTTGATCCAAATAAATATAATCAACTTGCCATAAAACAGTCCTGCTCACTGATTTACAACAAAACATTCAAAGAAATTAAGTTGAAACCTGCATTAACCCAATTAACAAATCTATCAGTTTATGTTATATATCTTCATATGTCTCAACTCTAGTTGTTTGTATGGTTTTCTAACCAAAGTTTGATGTAAACTTTTCAAGACATGAATCTTTACAAATTTGGTCTTACTCTGTTTTTATTAAATTATTAAGTAAAAAAAACTAAATCTGACTTATTAAATAAAAACAAAAAAAGAGTTTAGAGCCATGCTAGCAGCTCTGTGTGGCTGTAATTTAGCACAGTGGTGCTTTAAGCTAAACGCGTTAAGCAGGGATAATGTTACAAAGTTCAGTGGAGGCTGATGGGAATGTTATTAGTTTTGCAGATATTTAGTCATAAACCAAAGTATTGGACTGATTGAAATTTTGACCCTATCATGACCACTCAAAAGGGGGCGAGGCAAACGAAGGGGAGAGACCACAAAATGTAACACAATTAAATTGTTTATTTACAAAAAACATGACATTTCAAAATAGATGGCATGTGGAAGTCAGTGAAGTCAGTAGCGTAAATGGGTGGATGTGTGGGAAGTGTGGTGCATGAATGTTGGTGGAAAACACGATAACTGAATCAAACAAAGCTCACGAGGAGAGTCTCTCCCTGAGAGGATGACTGGCAGCAGGGGGCCCAGGTGCTCCCTGTCAGCCCAAATGAAAGAAAGAGGAAGCAGGGCACAACCAATCAGGCCAGACCTCATGATGGCATTAGGTCAAAAGTTAAAGGATCACCAGAAAGATTACAATTCAACCTGAGGAGGACATGAACGTCTGGACCAAATTTCATTGCAATCCATATAATAGTTCTCAAGATATTTCACTCAGAACCACAAATGTGAACCTCATGGTGGTGCTAGAGGAAAAGTCAGAGGATCAGCAACATCAGTAGGTTTCATCGTCTGGGAAACATGAATGTCTGGATCAAATTTCACAGTAATCCATCTTGTGGTTGTCGAGATATTACAGCCTGAAACAAAGTGGTGGGCTGACTGACCCACGCTGCCACCCCTAGAGCCACATGAGCTAAGAACATAATTATATCTTCACAAATCAAAGTAACAGTAATTATGAGCATAAAATATATTTTTATATAGTATTTGGATAGTTTTGCCTTTAGTAGATTGACAGACAGTAGAGAGGAAATAACAGGAGGGAGAGATTGACATGCAACAAAGGCACCTGAACTGGGGACGCTGGTCAGTTTCTCGACCTTGGAAACAAGTTTGACAGAAACAAAAAACAACTGAGCACTCCATCTACTGAGGAAGACAATGACATTTAACTGAAAGCCCAAGAAAAAGCAAGTAATTCTCTCTTGAGTTAAGACAATGATCATGTTTTCAAGTGAAAACTAAATCTAAACTGAAATGTCTGGAAACATGAAAATAAACAGACATGACCAAAGAAAATGAGTGAATCTGTTGTACATTTGTTATTATTACTGTTAGAAATGATGGACAGAATAAGACTGCAGTTGGAATAAACCAGATTATCTCTTTTGATCCTCTAACACAAGTTTCTGTGTTAAAGTGCTACAATAACACTCTCACCCAGATGCCTCTGCTGCACCGTCAATGTTCACCGAAGAAGAAACCTGGGAGGTCTGCTGTGACACCGTCTTTATCTGCGAGTCCACTTCCTGTTCCTCGCCGGTGGAGCGTCTCTAGGAAGCTTCGGTTTGACAACCCAGATTAAAGCCTCCATCGCTGCTCCGCATCCCTCCACCTTCAGCTGAGAGAAAGTTGTTCTCGCTCACAAATATCGATCTGCGTATCCGAGATCACAGGCAGACAACATGCCAAAACACACACGCAGACACACACACATGTAGTGCAGCTTTTTGCTTTATCTGGGATTTTCTCCCTGACAAAAGAGCTCATGGTGAGCTTGTTAAGATGGCTTGTGGAATAAGGAGGGCGGCTTTGCTCGTCCCTGAGATGGAAGATGAATCTAAGCCTAATGACCTTCACTGACAGCCGTAATTCTATCAGGACCCAATCAGCTGCAGCAATTAGGCGCTCTTTGTGAGCCGGCGAAAGGGTGTGTGGATCCTAACCGGGGTCAATTAGAGAGTATAGAGCTGCCGCTCGACTCCCACTACATCACTCTGTCTGTCACCGGCCGGCCAGCCTCCCCTTCCCCTTTAATCACATAATATAAATGTATCTCAGTCACCCTGCCTTCATCTCTCTTTCTTTTCCTCTCTGTCCCCAGGCAACTCCATCTTGGTCAGCCAGGTTTTTAAAAAAAAAATCAGTCTGGGTCTTTTTTTCCCCCTTTTCTCTTTTCCTGGAAAAAGGTTCCTGTCGTGGCCTGGAGGTTATCTGGAGCAGAGCCAGCTCTCCGCTCCCTGCAGAGTCTCTGAAGGGTCACATTCTCATTGTAGTTGATCTTTATTTTTATGTCGCTGTACATTAACGTGTGTTTTATGCTGTTAGGGCACATTTGCATATCAGTGTTTTAGTTGTCATGGAAGCCACTTACCTCAGAAGAGAAAACTGTGCTACAGTAAGTCAGAGATCAGTTCCACATATCTGTAGATCCCTCTGATCCAGCTGCTGCCCGATATGTCTAGGATATACTGTTTTTTTTTAAATATTTTAATTGGTATTTAAACATAATTATATAGCGCTGGGGTTACAAGTTTGATAGACCAAAAAGAAAGTAACTGAATGTAGTCACAAATGTCCATGCATTAATCAAAACAAGACTGACAAGCAGGCAAAAAACTAGAAATAAGAGCATCTGTTTCGCAACTCCAGCACCCACCACCCCCATATCCCTCCCTCTTACCCCCGCCCACCCTGGACCTTATTGACATGCAGAATAACTATATTAAGGATTTCAGAACAGTATTTGCCTGTTTCCAGTGTGAAATGTTTTCTGTTTTTGCCTGGTACATGTTAGTAGCCCATTGTTCCATGCTTACTGTGTCTATGAAGTCAAGAAGTCATCTTTGTATGTTGACAGAATGAGGAGCTTTCCATATACAAGCTATTACTCGCTTGGCAGCTGTAAGACCAACTAACCAGAGACGTCTCTGCTTAACACAGAGCTCCAAGTTGGAGCTGTCATTAAGTAACATGACTTCTGGCAAGTACAGCATCTCTGAAACCCTGTTCCAAATTTCTTCAACCCCTGGGCACTCCCAGACCATATGAATAAATGTGTCCAACACATATATACTTCCATATTGTATGTTTCTACAGCTCATGATTTCACCAACAAAAATGTTGTCAATCAGCATTTTTTCAGAATCATTCAACATAAATGTTTCTGATCATCCATATCAAGATTATTTTAAACATGTTTAACTTAGATAACTGGAATCAGGATCATTGGCCTGTAGGAGGGGAAACAATGTGAAGTGCTGAGGATGAGAATAATTTTATAATCTGGTATTTTCCGGTATTTTAGTGCAGACTAGCAGCTAACGCCTTGTGTACACAGCCAATACAGTGAAAACATCGGCAGCAGCTTCAGTCCTCCATCAGTGTCTCACACGTTGCATTCAGGCACAGTATGGAGTGTAGGTCATCCACATTTTGGCAGCAGTCACAGCCCAACAACAAACAAAATAAAATGGGCTTAAAGCCTAAAAAGATCATCCAGGTCATTGCTGTGCAAAATAAAGCAAGTGAAACAGCAACAGAAATGTATCTGATTGTAACTCTCCAAATACTTTTCTTCACATGTTCTGGGTATGTTCAGGAGTTGGAATTATGTTAATAATGTTTTGGCTGAGTTTGTGAGAATTGTTTACATTCCTGCTACTTGTTTATGTCTTCTTAAGGATGATTCTCATGTTAATCTGAAGATAATAAGATCTGGAAATGTTATTTTCTGGATTCACAGCAGCAAAGAAGACTCTGGATAAATAATCTCCTCAACATTGTCAATCTGGAATGAACAACTGTAAGATCTTAAGAGTGCATGACCCCGTCTGCCTGTCGGATGAGGAGCAGCAGTGTTCAAAACGTCACCTTGGTGCAATAAATAGGTTGAAATTGGAGCCCTGCAGTGTGCAGGGCTGTTTATTCTGTTTACAACAATGCACATGCTGCCACAGTTGAAGTCTCGATTTCTTTCTCCAAGGATATCATAAGCTAAAACTACTGAGTACTGAACTGTCATGGATAATAGTGTATTTATGATCTACTCTATTTCTGTTTAACGGTGCCTTCTTCTTTTAAGGTCCTTTTATGTTTATATCCAAGTTTATGTTGTCTGTTGCATATATGTTTTGTTGTATCCTTTGGTCTATATCAATTTTGATCATAAAAAAGAAAAGAATGTATCTGATTGATTGCAAAATGTGACTGAAACACCTCCTTTGTAGACGGGCCATAAGCTGAAGCTCATCTGACTCTAATAAAGTTCTTTCTGTAGAGTTTAGTCCATTTATCGTTTTTATGTTTCATTGCCTTTTCTGCAAAAACTGCAGCATAAAAACGCTGCTTTTGGTTGATGTCTGCTGTCCAGCGTGTTAAATATGTCCTAATTTCTGTCAGGACTAAAAATAAATAAAAATAAAAAAAAACTGTACATGTTGGCGTATCTTGTCTTTGTAGGTTTCAACAATCTTTAAGTCTTTTCCATCTTAAGCTCGATCTTCGGATGGATTCCAGTCTGTTCCATCTCTTTCTCTTGATTTTTGTTTTGTCTGTCTGCACTGTCGGATATCAATATATATCATATTCTTTTTCCAGATATGATGCCTTAATATGAATATGAACTTGAATATAAACTTTACTTAATTTTAGCTAAAAATCAGGATTTCATTTTTGTTTTTGAAGAAGACTAGGCTGTAATTTGTCATGCTTGCTGTATTTTGTTTAATTTGCCATTAAACAACTGTGATAAATGTATTTGTGCTATTTTTGTTTTTGTTGATTGCTTAAAAGGCACTCTGCTGCTAACACCGTAACAGCCCTCTGTGACCACTTATACGACACTTAGCACCACTACAGCCTGTATGAGTACAACGGCTCTTAGCACGACTACTCACACTCTCATACTGAAACTTCTGCCGAGGTCCCAGATGATGACACATGGCTCTGCCGAGGAGGATCTGAAGGCACCACGGTGCTGAGAGGGAACTAAATAAACTCCTGTTGCCACCGATGCTGCTTCCCCCCCTCAGATCACCACGTCTTCCCTGTAGGACGCTCTTCTGCACGCCTCCATCTGCGACAATGCCGAGCTCATCACTCAGCTGGCTGCATGAGAGCACTTCAGGAGGAGAGAGGAAGAGGAGGGGAGGGGCCCGCTGGGGACGCCGCTATACCCAACAACAACAGTCACCATCAGAGGTGCGTTCAGGGAATTCTTCCTTTATTTACTTCTTTGTTTTCTTTTCTTTCTCCACTCCTCAAAACACGAGCTGAACCCATCTGCCGCCGCGCTCGAGGACGTGACGCCACGCTCATCTGAAGTTCCTGACAGAGCGATCGAAGTTGGTGGCTAAACAAGTTGTGATGAACTCTGTTCATGGAGGGTGAGGTCACATCACGAGGCACCTTCAGCCAGTTTACCTCCAAGCTATGCCACCAAACAGCTGAGGGGTTTGAGCTGTGTGTGTGTGTGTGTGTGTGTGCTTGTTTTGTTTACCTGCAACCCTTCAAAAACAGTTAGCGTGCAGTGTGAGGTAAATAGTAAAGAAGAGGTAATTGCACACAAGGGGACGAGTGTATGTATGTGGGTGTGTATTAGAGCTGGAGTGCAAATGAGAGATAGTGTGTGTGTGTGTGTGTGTGTGTGTGTGTGTGTGTTTATCTAGTGGTGTGTGGCAGTGTGTCAAGTGTGTGCAGAGAGCTGCATGTTTCACATCACCACAGAGTTGGCACAGGTGTCAAAAAAGTCTGTAATTAACAAACAAACAAACAAAAGAGCAAGTGAAGGAAGTGAGGGACTTGGGCGTGGAGGAGAGGTGACTGTCACCAGAGGAGGAATCACATGACTAAACGCTGACAGGCATGAAGACAAGAGCGCGAGTCATAGAGTGACGACTCTGATTTAGGAGGAAAAAATGTTTTTTCTCTAAACATCCACAACACAACACACAATCTATCTATCTGTTTATCTATCTATCTATCTGTCTATCTGTTTATCTATCTGTCTATCTATCTATCTGTCTATCTGTTTATCTATCTGTCTGTCTGTCTGTCTATCTATCTGTCTGTCTATCTATCTCGTCAAATTACATTGACATTATCTGAACTGCGTCACTTCCCTGGGTCATAATTACTATGGCGGCTAGATGATGTAAACATAACTATAGGTTGTTTTTGCTGGTTGAATTTTAGACTTATACTGTTGTTTTTCTTGTAAGGACAGGCTGTTTTTTTTTTTTTATAATTAAAATAAAACCAATAACTGTGATAAATAGATAGATGGATGGATGACAGACAGACAGACAGATACTGTATTTATCCCGAAGGAAAGCTGATTACTGGAATTGTTCTGTATTTCTTATTGTAAACAAACCACAAAAAGATCAATATAGTATTCCATCTCTCAGTACTTTCTGACTTCCAAGCCCAGTGGTTCCTCCTGAAGCTCACAAATATATAGTTTCATTTTTTAACAAAGGCTCTGAAAACAGCTGGCCTCAAAGGTTTTTATCAAACAAGCAGGAGGAAACGGTGCACTTGTTGGAGATTATTTCCAGCAGTGAACAGAACAGAATAGAATAGAATAGAATAGAATAGAATAGAATAGAATAGAATAGAATTTCTTTATTGTCATTGCACATTTCTAGTATGATGAAGGAACATGTCACCCAGTGCAGCAGTGTGACTTATTGACGTGTTTTTAATAGTTTTTGGACAACAACGGAGATCTACAGCACAGAGGAATAAGATATATCAGGCTTTGGATACACACACAATACTTGTTAGTAGATCTGTTCATTGCTGGTTTTGAGATTCGTTGACAAGAAAAGAAAAGGAACTTTAAATGTGATGTATTTCCTGCTGGAAAAGAATGCTGAAAGGAGGAGATATCACAAGGGTGGCTCATTTAACAGTGTAAACCAATGGGATGTTAGGCAGGAAGGGAAAGGCAGTTTGATTGGATAGTTGGAGTCGGAGTGGGTGGAACTGCTTAGATTCCCTTCAGACATGTTTTAAGACTGTGTCTCATATGGATTGTCTGCAAAAAGTTTAATTACATTGTTCAGAATTTTTAAAATTACATCTACTCCTTCTCCCTCACTGAAAACAGAATCTATGCAAATATCATTTCATTTCATTTCAAAAGTTTAAAGTCTTCCTCCTCTCAAAAACATATTTTTCTTCTGGTTCCTGAATGATGTATGTGCAGAGTTTGTTTTCACATTCATCTGCTGAAGGAGGAAAGTTTCTCTGAGCTCACCTTAAATCTGATTTTAACACCTGGATGTATGTGCATGATTTGTGACATCACAACTAGTTTGGAGCCAATCGTGGTCCAGTATGCAGCTGACACAAGTGTGATGTGGAAACCTGAAGCCTCCAGTGTACAAACAGTGAGACTTTACAGTGAAGGAGGAGGAGAAATGCTGACAGTGAATCTCAAACATTTATGTGAAGAAACAAAAAGCAAAATACATTTTTGAATGGAGGGGGCTTTAAAGATCTGTGTGAAAATCTGGTTTTAAGTGCATTTCTGCAAAATAAACCGTGAAAAGAGTGTTTCCATGAACTAACTTTATGAGAATATATTCAAGAGGATGTAACAAGATGACATAATTAAGGAGCACTAGCAGAGAAAGAGTCATACAAAAGTCATACAAATCAAAATCTGAAGAAGCAGGACTCAGCGTAAATGTAATTAAAATCTGTCTGTTAGATCAGAAGATAATATATAAATGGATATTTTGACCAGAATGTGACGCTGGTGGAAACGTCAGGACGTTACCAACATGACCAGGAATCATCCTCTGAGTATAAATGTCCAATTTGCTCTGAACCAAAGTTTTGGCGGATGGACCAACCAGTATCACCATCCTCAGGACCAGCTGTTAGAGCAGAGGGGGAAAAAAGAAATTTGGCATCTTTTGCATTAACTCGTCCTTCAGGTTTCCATGACAGCGAGCAGTTTGTTGTTTTTTTTGTTTTTTTTTGTGCTGTATGTATAAACAACCTGCAGCAGGTGGACAGGCACCTTAAAACTCTGACATTTATTATCTCTGTAGGTGCTGGCAGCAGCTCGCAGAGAGTCAGCACAACTGGAGCTCCTGACAGCACACAATATACTGTAGGTTGGCCTCTGATGAGTGTGTGTGCGTGTGTGTGTGTGTGTGTGTGCTGCATGCATCCTTGCCAAATGATATGTCTGAGCATGAGAAAAATAAAAACATCAAACATAAAGTCAAAGCAGCCCAGAGGAAGATTGTTCCAGAAATAACCTCAAAGCACTCCTGGGCGCTCCTGCTTGGCCCCGCCCACCCTGACCGCCCGCGCTAACTGGGTCGGTGAGGTTGGCAAAAACTAATAGTGCATCATTTTTAATTGCCCCTGCATGCAATTTCCTGACAGATGCCATCACTGCTAATTAGTTACTGACAGCATTATCAAGTTCTCGTCTCGTTCGGAGGGGCCGATCCTTAACACCGCTGCCAAATTAAAGTGTTGTGAACTAACGAGCATGTAGAGGCGCCAATTAGAAAACGAAGAATGGCTCGTGCTCCGGCTCCGTCCCCGAGGCTTCACATGAAAGCTCGACTCTGCTCTCAGAGACGCTGCTGGAAGGAGGAAGAGGCTCCGAGACGAGAGGCGAAGAGGGGCCTCCGGCAACTCAGGACAGTTTCTCTGTCAGAAATATTTCAGCACTAATTGGTGCGTATGAACAATATGCTTGAGACAAGGCCATTAACAATACATGTGACTGCACTGGAGCTAAATGAAGATATATTTATTATATGTCACACCTTCACTCCCCAGAGATGTAATCTGCTTTGATGTGTTGATTGTTGTTGCCGGATATCTGTGTTGTCATGTTTCTTGTTCACACTTGGTAATAAACGAGGTGAGCTGATGGAGGTTTTTCATGTTGAATATCATTTTCACACACTTTACACCCCTGATGACTATATGCCAAAACTCACTATAACTTTTTCAATAATTTACTTCCTTCCAGGCAGCAACTGGTTTCATTTTATTTCTATCAAAAGCAAATTGCAGTTTTGATTGAAAATCCATCACAGCTGCCATTTGGTCACCCTTTGAAAATAAAAACTTTAATTCAAAGTTATGTTAGTCCAGTCTGTCTGGGGATCATGTTTTTGGTTCCAGACTGACTCCCCATCCACGTGTCCACGAGTTTTTCAGTAATTCAAACACGTCTGGTGTTGAGCTCGTTAACAGCTTTGGAAAAACGAGACAACCAGATGTTTTTAGCCAGGATTAAGAATAAAAACGTCATAATTAATTCCAAAAAAAGGGAAAGATGTTGCTGTTTAAAACCAAGGACACAGTGATTTAAACTTGACAAGTCTGATGCACCTTTGACTGGGATTAAAAATAAATTAGTTTGAAAGAGTATCAACCTTAAATACATTGGAGGTGAAGTTGACTGAAATGGAGACTTATAACCTCATGTTATCGTTTTAGGATTATGTTATACTGCCTTACAGCCAAAAGCACATTCTAAGACTTTGTGCTCGCTGCTTCCTTTGTGAAAATGTTCCCAACAGGTATCATCAAAGGTGAGCTGTGGGACTCAGTCACTGTAACTTTTACTTCTCATTAGACAGAGGCAGACAGGGGAAGTCCAGTGAGGAAAGACAGATAAAAATTCAGCCTTCAACTCTTAATTCTCAGCAGACACCAAAAGAAACTCCTTAGAGTTACAGTGAACTAATTAAAAATACCTGTTACGATGATGAATATGGGATGATTGTATTAAAGATGATTCTGTTAATTCATCTTTAAATTTCCACAACATTGACAATCTAAAATTTAGCAATCAGTTTCTGTTTGTCTGTTTGAGTGTTTATGAATGCTAATAAGCTAATGGTAACATGCTTGTCCACTCTTGTCATCCAAAGACTTTAATCTCTTTTAAATCCATCAGTTTTATTAGCAGCTTCAGTTGAAACAATCAGTGACACAAAACACAGCAGCTCATGTGAGTATGCTAACGTTAGCATCCAGCTGATCCTAAGTACAACTGATCCTGACAAATTACAGCTTTGACTAATGAAAGCTGAGCCACGTCTGATAATGTAGAGCTTAATCTCACACACCTCTGTATTTTGAGAATGCTGTTTGGGTTTTGAAAAGTCTAATGATTAATTGGTGGTATTTATGTTGTTTGTGAAATAGAAGTTCACCCCCCCCCCACACACACACACACACACACCTGAGTCATTAATAAATCTCTGTGCCTCTGACACTCTCTCTAGTCGTATAAACGTCCACTGTTACAGCGATCTTGTTCTCACTGCTTTTATCACACCATTTTAATCACTCTGCTGTTTTATCATCACGCAAATAGACTGAGCCGGAGTTGAACGAGGAGAACACAACGACCCAGTGAATGCAGCAGTGAATGCAGCAGTGAATGCAGCAGTGAATGCTAACGGGCCTCTCAGAGAGACCTTTAAATCTGAGGAAAAATACATGACTTCATCCATAAAATCATCCCTCACTCCTCTCAGCCTCAGCCATTAGTGGTAATTCAGCTCTCAGCTTCCCATCACAGCACACACTAACTGCACCTCGTGCCCCAGAGCTCGCCACTAAAACAAACACTCCGGGTTTACAGAAAAAAAGGGGAAAAAAAAGTAAAAAGCCCTGAAAGCGATGTGGCTGTCATTCGGAGTATTTTGCATGATGTATGAGGCTGGGCTGAGCGTGCACCTCACTGTGACTCTAAATAATTAAGGGAAAAAATGAAAGCTTCAAACATTGTCTTTGCAGAGGTAGAATGACTCACCGGTTAATCAATGCTAACAGGGAGTGTCAGGGGACCAAACAGATCAATTCCCCTGATGGAGGGGGTGAAGCCAGCTTCAACTGTGACGCCGTCTGATAGACTGACAGCCAGCAGAGGGATGGAGGGATGGAAACACACAGCTTCAGCACAGGATGATGAGGGCAGATGCAGTAAAATAGGTACACACAGAATATGAAACTGCTACATCTGCTCATAAAACAAAAGCTGCTTAATTAAAATAAATGAAATAATAACAAAGAAACAATAAAGCTGCGGTGGGCAAATAGCGGCCTGTGAGCCAAATAGCGGCCATACAGCAAACATATTTGTCCCCTTGATGAAAGCTGAATTTTTATTGTTTACAAAAAAAACTTTTACAAAATGTTTCACAAATCAACTGTGGATAACAAAATAAACACCAGGCTTGTGTAAAAACCTATAAATATAACTTTGTCCCATCAAATACACACCAGGAGAAGCATTAAAAACATTAAAAACATGGTGTCATCGTGCTGTTTGAACACTGCATGCTGCTAAAATTAAGTCTAATAAACCCACCAGAAATTATATTCTAACACTGTCTTAATTCCACAACTTTAACCTGTTGGACCAGAGCAGATTTGTTCTTCACAAACACAAACAGGTGGCGTTCCCACACAAATGATGCTTGGATGTCATTTTTTCTCTAAGACAACAACAACAAAACGTTCAATCAGCCATAAATGAAGCTCATCGTGTGTGGATAACCAATAAAGTATGAGTCATTTTTAGCCAAATGAGGATTAAAATAAGCTGTAATTTACTAATGGGGAACATGACATCTGTCCACAGATACAATCCTAAACAGTGTTATGAATCAATTTCATTCTTAAATGAATTAAAAGAAATAAACAAAACACACAGGCCTTTGTTTCCACTGCGCTGTTAGTGGTCAGCCAATGGTTGAACCTAACTGCTGACACCTGCAATAAAGCACCAGATTTTTGCTGAACTTTGTGATCTTTAGATATGTCTACAGACTGACCCACCTGTGCAATTTAAAGTATAGGACTTTTTTTTGGTAAATAGATTCCATGAAAAGACCAAAACCAACACTGTGTTGGCACCGAGCCCATTGGTTCCTACTGAAGACATAAATCTTTAAAAACAACTCACAAATATATAGTTTCAGTTTTTAAAATGGCCCAATAATTACAGCTGCACACTGCAGCTTTTACCAAACAAATGGAAATGGAACATTTGTTGGGACTATTTTCAGCAGCAGATTGATACACATTTAGTTTGTCTAGTGAGTACTTACAGCAGTAGGACAGAAATATTATTTTGACTTTTGAATACAAACAGACAAAAACTTGCTGACAGAAGTAACACACTCAATATTTTGGATATAATTATGATAAGTTCTTTTTATGTACAGGAAAAATACAGTGGAGGTTTGTTGATGTGCATTGTTGTCACATAGAAAAACTGAACCTTCTTCTGTCTGAATGATCAGCAAATCAAATCAAAACAACTTTATTTTCCACCTTTGTTGTGCAAAAATTCATCTTCAGCCTGCAGCAGGACAATCAACATCAATATCCCATCATTCACATCATACGTTACCAAAACAGTAGGTAGAAACATTTAACACTATAGTAGATAAAGGATTAAATTGCTTATATATATATATATATATATATATGGTTAAAGTTTACATAAGTCAGTGCTGACTTCTAGTCCATAATAAGATGTGAAACCTGGATCTAGCGACACTGAACTTCTCCACACACACTTTTCATTGGACTATCTGACTCAGAGAGAGCAGGTGTCACATACTGAGTCCTGCCTGTGGTTAGGTTTAGGTAACAGAAACACTGGTTAGGGTTAGGGAAAGATGATGGTTGGGTTAAATGTTAATAAATGAAACACATTCTGTTGACTTTTTAAATATTTAACTCAGACCACAATCTTTCACTGACCTTTAGTTTAGTTTAGTTTAGTTGCAACCAGCGGATATTGTGTGTATATTGTAGGAAAACAAATTAAACACATGGTCAGTGTACATGTTACTGATATGTTCAGTATTGACATTTTGCACTTAATTAACAGCATTTCCTTAATATCTTCCATAATGTATTTGCTGTTGTACACACATATTCATTTGAATAGGAATACAAAACTTTTTTTTTTTTTTTTCAGAAATGCATCAAAAGAGGATTCAACTGATTTATTGCTGCACTCCTTTAAAATGAGTTTGTCTTTAAACAGCAGTCAGGTGTCCATATGAACAGTGAAAGAGGTTTTCCTCGCTGTAATCATTCCTCCTGTTCATACTGGATATTAAAAGATCCCCTTCAAATGTGCTTCAATGGAAGTGATGGAGGCCAAAATCCACAGTGTGTCCACACAGTCATTTAAAAGTAGATGTGAAGCTTATATGAGGCTTCAGCAGTCTGAGTTAGTCATATCAAGTGGATATCTGCCACATTTACAGTCTTTTTAGCATCAAATTCCCTCTTTGTGTTTTCTCAGACAGTGTTTCCCTGTTGAGCTGCGGTGGAAGTATAGTAACAAAAAGAGGGACTTTGGCACTAAAAAGACTGTAACGTTGAAAGATATCTACTTGATTTGACTCATTTGGATGCTAGTTTTTGCACAGAAGGAGGACTGTGGATTTTGTCCCCCATCACTTCCATTGTAAGTGCATTATGAAGGGATCTTCTAATGGTCAGTATGAACAGGAGGAATGATTACAGCAAGAAAAACAGGTTTCACTCTTCATTTGGGCTCCTGAACGTTGTTTTAAGACACACTTGAAAAATTGTGTGAATATTATCAGACTCATGGTGGACTGTTTAAGTCTGGACTGTCTTTTTGATATAATGCAACTATATATATATATACCCACAATATACCCACTATATAATATACCCACAATGCAACTCAACCACCAACAGTCTGGTCAGAGATTTGGGTGTGTTTTATGTATAGTAATGGCTAATGTAGTCACTTTAATTGAAGTATGTAATTAGAATTACAGTAATTAAATTAATTAAATGTTCATGTTCAAGAGCTTATAAACTATCTCACAGATTTAAAAAGCTTCATACTGCTTTTATGTTCCACGTGACCTTTAGGATGAACTCAAAAACCTTTAACAACCTCACACTTTTTGTATACACCACTCTTCCTCTAACATGTTCATATCCACACGCTAACTGCACCACCGTCTACACTCCTCTCTGACAGCCTTCCTCCAGGCCGTGAGAAACATCTTCTGAGCGGATCACCGGAGGGCCGCTGAGCTTGCCTCTTAATTCCTCCGACAGCAGCGTCGCTGTGATACCTCTAAGAGGCGAATCCCCATCTCTGTTCTCAAACCCGACAATCTCCACGGCACCCCGCGTCTGACTCGAATACCATCTGAGAGTTTAAAACGAAGCCGGAGAGAAAGAGAAGAGAGAGA
Source organism: Scomberomorus guttatus (assembly GCA_038419695.1). NCBI lineage: Eukaryota > Metazoa > Chordata > Actinopteri > Scombriformes > Scombridae > Scomberomorus > Scomberomorus guttatus. The sequence continues at coordinate 2,115,985 of CM076452.1, forward strand.
ATCAGAGGCGTGTGGTATTTGTTTGACAGGTACATGTCCCTATAGGCCAGTGCCTTTCCAATTTAAGAGGCCCTTAAGCTGGGAGCAGCAGTTTAACATTATTCTCTGTGAAAAGAAAAAAAAGAAACACTGCTCTCTTTTTTTCCCCTATTTCCTCGCTGCTTTCAGAACGGGCCCTGCCGACCCTTCAAGGACGCTTTGCTGCAAGTGTTTCATCATTTGGTTGAATTTTAATTATTTTCCAGGCTTGTTAAGTCCCATAGTGGCAGCGGCGAGCATTCGCTGTGAAGGAAAAGGAAGTGAAGTGACAAAGGTATGAAGGGAGGACCAGGGGGACGATGCAGGATGACAAAATATTTCATTAGCCTCTGAAATGTTGGCTCACTCAAACATCCAGTGATCCAGAGCTCAACGCCCTTCCACCGGCGGCTGTGTGTGAGGTTTAACCGCAGCCACGGACCTCGTCCCTGCTCTCATTTGCAGGACAAATCTTTAGATAATTAATGAATCCCAGCTGTTAATAGAGGAGCATACTGGTGTTTATGCATGGCTAATTAGCTAAAAAATCTCTTTGCAGTACTGCTGACCTTTCTTTTAGGCAGCTATTGTCCATGAAAATCTACAAATTTACAGAAAGACTTGCTTCAGATGGATAAACCCAGTTAACATTTAGTTAACTTTATATTTGTGTCAAAGTTACATCATCATTTTGTGACAATGTGGTTAAGATGGATAGTTTTGGTGTGTCTGAGATTTGAAAGTCAGATTGTGAAAAGTAATCTTTACAATACAAACATCTGACTCTAAATAGGACAATTCAAAATGTATTCCTGCGTCTGGATTTAGATTTTGTGTGAAGTCCTCTCCATACTATACATAATCACATCAAGGAAAGTGCAGTGGCCTCAACCATTTACCAGACCAATTCTGGCTCTACAGTGTGTAGTCATGTCAGTGGATAATAAGCAAATGAAATGACAGCAATAAAGCGTGTCGCAGCCATGCAGGTAGATTTTGGCCTCAGTGTGCACACTCAGCTGGACCGTGCTGGTTTTGAAATGCCCACATAGCTGTGAGGCTTACAGCCCTGCATGTCAAACAATTAATTATTTTTAGATACTCGACACAACATGCACTACTGCCCACATATTTAACTGTGGGACTGCACTCCAAATAATTTCTGTTTTGTAATCATCTATTCAAATATTTGTTCAGATTCTTGTCCCAGCAGATAAAAGCAGCAGAATTACAGAATATGCTGACACATTTACAAACAAAACTCCTGCTTATCTTGTCTAATTTTCCAAAATAGTCCACACAACGGCCATGTCCTCCTGTCTGTCTTACTCCGTTTGTCTGTTCTGTGTCCTTTGGCACTCCAGCGATTATTCTGCATCTGGTTTACTCTCCGCTTGAAGTGCCACCCTAACGTTAGCTCATTTAATGTCATTTTCACCACTTTGTTGGTTTTCTGGAGGTTTAGATTTGAAGTTTACCATAACACACTCAACTTTGCAGAGCAGTTTGCTGTGTGCATGATGTGTTCACTATGTACTTGCAGTCGTCACGGAAACAGGACGCCATATTGGTTTGAGGCAAACGGCACCGATTGGCTGAGACAGACAGGCTGAAGGGTAACAGAGTAGGAGGGTTTCCTTCTATCTCATACAAATCGCCCTGTCTTAATATATATTTATCTCCCAAAGACTTGCACTAAATTGACTCTTGAAAATATGGAACAATATTAGTTTAGTTTCCAATTACGGGAAGATTCTGAATTTTAAAGGACGGGTGGTAACCCTGATTAGATGTTACCATGAAAATGTTTAGCATGTTAATAAGCTAATGTTACTTGTTAAGCTAATGTTATATAGCCTAGTTAGGTTAACGTGTACATTTCAACCTGCTAATGTGTAACATACATTTATCATGGCAATGTCTAAATGTAGGCATGGTAGGCACAGTTAGTATGGTCACATGCTGAATGTTTTTATGTAAGCAAATTAGCATTAAAAGCAAGACAACGTAACTTTTGGCCTTAATGACTTTAATGACTTAATGATAGGTTCACAATTGTTCTAGTCTGTCTGAAAACAAATACCCAAATGAACCTTTACACACGTTTTTCTTGCTGTAATCATTCCTCCTGTTCATACTGACCATTAGAAGATCCCTTCATAATGCACTTACAATGGAAGTGATGGGGGACAAACAGTGTCCCTCCTTCTGTACAAAAATGTATTCATAAGTTTACTTGAAGGTGATATGCAACTTCAGCCATCCAAGTTAGTCAAATCAATCTATCCTTCTACTTGCAGCTGAACAGGAAAACAGTGATGAGACACAAAGAGGGATTTTTTTTACTAAAAAGACTGTAAATGTGATGGATATCCACTTTATTTGACTAACTCAGACTGCTGAAGCCTCATATAAGCTTCAGATAAACTTTTAAATAAATAACGAGGGTTTTGGATTTTGTCCACCATCACTAACGCCTTGATTCCACCGGGCACAGCTGTGTCACGTTCCTGCTGCAATGTGGTTTTGTTCCGTCCTCCACACGGCATCATACCCCACCGGGAGCATTTCAGAAGTGGAGCGTCAGAGAGAAGAGAGCCGCCCCGCTACCTGGAGAGGAAGCCAGGGACCGCGGCAGTCTTGGCAGCAGCGGTGTCATAAAATCTTGTGATTTTCCACTTCCAAGATGAAAATCTTGTCATCCATGGTGACAAATATCCTCTGACCGGTTGACTTCTGGCCTGGTGCCACCGGTTATAACGTAATGTTGATATAGTGATGTGATATATGATAGGAAGTCTGCACAGGCTGTTTTATTTTGAAAATTGACTGGCTGCTCTGTGCCGTTCCTGTGTCTGACGTCCTGCCCAGCTCGATCTGCTCTGTGCAGCTTGACGAAGTGTGTTTGAAGGAACCTGCTTCAATGTTCATTTGTTTTAAGACAGACCTGAAAAAAATTGAACTTATCCTTTAATAATGCCCATTACCAGACCATGAATGCCTGAAACAGATTTCATGGCACTCCAGCAGAGATACAGCATCTCTCTCTGGATTAATATGTTCCTTTAAACCTTTAAATAAGGATGTGAACAGTTCACTCTGCTGTCTGTACAGGCTGTTGTTCAGTCTTGCTGATGTCACTGGGACCTGATGATGTTTTGTTGTTGCTCTGATGGTCCACTCTGCTTTCCCCTTGGGCCTGCCGCTCTTCCTCCTCCCTGGAGGGCGCTCTCCTCCTAACCCCTTAATTACCACTCTTGTCGTATTGTCTAATTGTCGTGGCCAATTTACCCATGAACACCTCCTCCCCCCTCTTCATTACCAAATCCACCACTACCACCAACTTAGCCACTCTGAAATTAAAACCCCCTCCACCACCAGAGACGCAAGGGTTCTTCCCCAGAGGACTCTCAGCTTAACTCCTTGAAGCCTCCAGAGTTTAATCCTCATGAAATGAGCTGCAAACTCTGATATCTCCCCCCTGGGTGAGCCAATCGAGGGCCTCGTACGGCTTCGGCAAGCCTGTCCCATCAGGTAACATCAGCATCAGAGAGGCCTGCAGCGGTGGCTCAGCCGGCCATGGAGGCTGAGATGCCGGTTTGAGCTGTTTTTTCTGCTTCATTAACAGTCAGGTCACACGACGGCTGAGCTGGACTCCGGCCATTAGCCTGGCCGTGATTAATGGCTACTTAGCTGAGGCAATTGAACATTACTGGACAAGAGAGGAGGTGTTATGACTGCGGTGTACGAGTCTGTTATGTAGCACTATGTGCCTTCCAGATATGCTTTACAATTATTTGTTCTGTGAGGAGCAAGCTGCAGGGAGAAATCTATCCGTCTTCTCCGATGTTGAGTAATGCCAAATCAGCATTCTCAGCGCAGAACCTTATTTCATTTCTTGTTTTTTTTTTTGTTTTTTTTTTTCATTTAAGGTCCCTCATATCTATCTATCCATGCTGAGTAGACATCTCAAAATCTCAAAACCAATTTGGCATTATCTCCATCAGAGGCGACCCCTTAAATTTGCATCAGTGGAGTGGGTTTGGCAAGCAATTACCCCGATGCAGGACATCGGTAATTTGACGAGAATCTGCTCTGACAAGTCTGGACGCAGCGGAGGAGGCGTCCCCAGGGGGAGGGAGGGAGGGGAGGAGGGCAGAGGGGCTGCAGAGAGCCGGCCTGCAGCTCGACAGGAGAAAGCACAAGGATTAATGCAACAATGAGATAGCAGAGTCACAGATACATCCAAACATACAGCAGACATATCAAAACATACAGTGAGACGCCAGCTGAGCTCACCGAGGTTTATAAAGTCAGCTCTGCGTCAGAGTTCCTGCTCATGTATTGCATTAAACTCCTGCTCTCTGTCACTGTAAGTCAACTTAAACCTCGAACAAACCTAAAAATATCAATTGTTTTATAGGAATGTTAATGAATTCAAGTGTGTTTTAGGTTTTTCGCCTGATTTAGTTTTCACAAAGCTTTGACGAAGTTCCAAAGTCCTGGAAATTAAATGGTTATTAATTATGACTTGTATTTTCATTTTTTTTTATTTTTCCTTACCATCCATCTCATTCAGGAAAACTCAAATGTCTTGCATAATATTTTGATAATGAACTCTTATTAATGTGTTTTTTGTGTGTGTGTGTTTTTCTAAAGTACTTGTGAACTGGACGCTGGTACCACGTCCTCTACTGCTGTCCAGGATCCCTGCAGTGTGTCAGGATTTTATTACTGAACTATAACCAGGACACTTTTGTTTGACTGTGTGAAAATTTGGATTCAGATTGCCTCCTAAACGTCGATGATTTTAATCATCAGTTGAGTAATGCAAACTTTTCAAACTTTGAGAATTTCCCTCAAAATTACCTGACTACGAAATTGTGATGGACACTGACGCTCTCAGCTCTGGTGCTGAATGCAGCGAAGTCGACTAAACTACATTTGAACCAGTAACCAATCAGGTGAGACGGTCTTTTATAACTGAACTATGACCAGGACACAGTTTCTTTGCCTGTGTTGAAATCTGATGTTTTCACATCACAGACGCACTAAGCAAACTCCAACTACCACGTCTTGAGGCTGAAGTATCTTAAAGTGCCACCGACGGCTGCTAGATGCTTGAAATGAACAATGAAAACCAACAGGTGACATCACATCTCACTACATCCAGCTTTTATATACAGACTGTGGCACAAAGGCATTAAAATGCAATTCTTAAGGTAAAAAACAAGACTCCTGTAGGTTGTTGTAGAAGTTCAGTGTGGTGCAGCTGCCCTGCAGGTGAGCTGGATCATCATGTAACATGAATATTACATTTTCTTACAATTGTAACAACTACTATTTGTAGTTACGCATACTTATAAATATTCAACCACTAGAATAAAATATAATATCTTTATTGTCATTGTACGAGTACAACAAAATTAATTTTGCGACTTCTGTATCGATGCTATAAATAACAATAAATAAGGTAAAAATAGAACAACAAATAAGATAAAATAACAATAAAGTGGCAATAAAGTGATATGAATACAGTATATGAACAGTATGAATAGTGACTGGCAGTAAGTAGTACAACATCTCAGACAGTATAAACAGTGTCCAGCGGTATTAAGCAGTGCACAGCTCAGGTGTGCGATGCAGCACCACAACCAAAACAGAACAGAAATATAGATATAGAGTCTTCATAAAAACACAGTGTGGGTGAATGTATTAGTCCCTGTACACTGAGGTTATTAATTACAGCAGCTGTCACTGTGTTGTAGATACAGATATTGGACACGATATCCAGACAGTAACAGAATGGATGAGAGTGGACCCCTGTGTACTGTATAGCTTATTTGGTGGCATAGTGCAGTATGTGTGTGTATGTGAAGACAGTTGTGCCAGACACGTAATAATGTTGAGTATATATAAGAACAAAAATAGAAAAAAAAGCATGAACTACAAGCACATTACTAAAAACCTTTTTTTTTCCCTCAGCGTCAACTCTGAGTATCCTGATTCAGATGCAGCCCGAGTGAAAATTTAAAGTTTCCACATAAAAGGTGATGGTACTAAAACGTGAGCCTTGCAGGTAAAACATGGGACTCGACATGTTGCTGTTATTGTTAAGTTTAGTCTCAGGTGGCTGCTGTGCAGGTGCATTAGGCTGTGGCCAAGAATATCTCTCATAATTCCATGTACTGATCAATTTACAAAGATATGAAACATGAACATTTTTATTTTGAAGATACAACATTGTGAAAACTGTCCACAGTGAGGTCTGTTGTTTTCCACAGTAACTGGGACACTGTTTTGGGGAAGACACTCTGCTATTAACTTTTTCAAAAGTCATGTTTTTACTGCTTCAGTGCAATCCTCCATTGTATTGAGGTAGTGTCAGAAGTGGCACATTTAACAGCCTCAGCACATAAAAGCCAAACTACCTGCATGATTAGAAAGCACAAAGGGTGAAGTTGTAAAATAGATGTTTAGTGAATTGGGCGAACTGACCCTTTAAATGTAAATGCAATCACAGAGGAAGTGTCCTTTAAGGGCATCAGAGCAGCTTTACCTTCATCAGAGGCGACGTCCATCAAAGCAGAATGGCTCTCTGTGAACAGCTGCTGAGAGCTTTATGACTGAGCTGGAGACCTTGTTCACCTGCAGGAGGACATGCTGAGAAAAAACAAAAAAAAACTGAACAACACAGTCCAGTCAGGCAGCAGAGGAACAGCACCAGACTGTATTTATCATGGAGAATGAAAGAACTTCATTGGGTTTTTTATGTATTTAACAGCAGCAAAATTTCAGTGTACTGATATGAGATTGGAGTATTATAGATAATGAAAATGATATATTTTCATGTCTTCAGATCAGTTCAGGCATCACATGCTCCTGTAAGAAGATACTTTTGGCTTTCTGACTTAAGAGTTTATGTGTGTCATTCAGTGTGTTTACATGCACCAAAGTAACCAGGTTACAGTTACAGCGTTCTCCAGGAAGCTGATTTCATAACTGTCATGTAAACAAGAAATCTGGTTACTGTAATCAGGGTTAGAGAAACCTGATTTCCCAGGTAGATTTCTCTTGGAGAACGCAGATTTGTCATGTAAATGTGCAACGTGTGCATGACAAAAGAAAATATATAAAAATACTCTGCTTGGAGCACTGATGTGTGTCTGATGTGATTTTTCCACAAAAAAAGTATAATTACCACGTTAAAATCCTTAAATTTGCATCTGCTCCTCCATCATGGACAACTCCAGAATCTATGAATATGCAAATATATTTCATATCAGTGTGAAGTTTTCCTGCTGGACACGAGATGCCTCCTTCACTGTAAAGTCCATTCTCAGTGTTTGTGCACTGGAGGCTTCAAGTTTCCACATCCCGCTTGTGTAAACTGAATATTGGACCAGGATTGGCTTCCAGACGATTTGTGATGTCACAAATCCTGCTCATAGACCCTTAAAATCTGATTTTTGGTGAGAAACTTTTTCCCTTCAGCAGATGAAAATGAAAACAGCCTTCTAGTGTCAAACTCTGCATGTACGTCATTCTGCACAGTGAAGCTCAAACATCCAACTGTGGGGACAAGAAGAAAAACACATTATGAGTGGAGGGGTCTTTCATCCAAAGTCTGACTTAAACTGAAACTGACACAATATAGTCTGAAAAAGTCTAAATAAGTTGGTTTCCACCTGTGAACATTTGACTCTTTGTTAAATTCACACATTTTTGGGCTGTGAGGAAAAGCTGCATACTGTCTTTCTGCCTGCCCGTCTGCTTCAACACACACACCAAAAAAAAAAAAAAAAAAAAAAGAATAAAAACAAAAAAAATAATGTCAGAAATATTTTCAAAATAAGGTCGTTGGTAAGGGAGAAATCTAATTAGTGATCTGCTGAATGTGTACGTGGATACAGTAACCAGGTTTCTCAGATCTCCTGATTAACTTGGTTACTGAGTCCATGTAAACACACTGATTGAACTGAAACAGAGGTGCTTCTAAAAAGAAAAAGAAAAACACATTTTGAACCAACAATGTCCATATTTACAGTATTTCCATTTGAAACATAATGGATGAAAAGTAAGAAAATACTGCTAAACCTGTATATTCACATGGCCATGCTCACACATACATGCACTTATCACGCCATCACACATGCACACATATTGTCCCAAAGGACATAATCAGTCCTCCCAACAACCTACATAACTCTACATCTGTACTCATCTGATAACTCTGCTGTCTTTGTCTGCGCACTAAGTTGTTTATGCTCAATTTGTGCCACTTTGTTTTATGTCACATTGCACTAATTAAAGAGAGAAAAAAGTACGTAGTAACTAGCAGAGCCTCTACACTGGCCTTTAGTACATATCGGAGGAGACTTGTACCTCCTGCCAGCAGTCAGGTTTAAGTGTTGCAGTCATTAAAGGGCAGTGTAGCAGACAGGGCAGTTTGGGCAAAAGGAGCTGAAAATGAACTCAAGTCCTGCAGGTGACAGTAATGAGCAGATTCAGATATTTATTCATAGATATTTCCAAGGTGACAGAAACATTAACAAATTACCTCCCCGAATAAAGGCCAGAGTCAAAAATGATTCTCTGCTTTTTTTTCTTTTATGTTCTTTTTGGTCTTTTCATTTCTGACAAGCGTCAGTGCTGCAGCTGATCCTCTGCTCTGCATCTGGCTAACTTTTTTTTTTCAGATGCTCAGACAGGAGGAGAATGGGATTTTGCTGATAGCAGGTGCTGCTGTTCTCTCCTCTTCGTTAAGTGCCTCCTCCCCTGGTCTTCCATTTTCATATTTCCACGCATGGCTGCCTTGACATTTAGTATGGAGAAATTGACTGTTTTCAGGGACTCTCGGGGGAGCGCTGTATTACTTTGTCCTGTCAGAAAAAGATATCATGAAAGGAAGGTGATGTCAGGTCCGCCAGGTTGTTTATTGAATTTACGGCGCCATTATTTCGCCACTCAGCATGATTGTATTCATATTATACCCCATCCCATCAAGGTCGCTTGCACACCACTCCCCTGGTGACCTTGTGCCCGTGGCCCCTGGGGGGCCGGGTTTAACCAGAGAGACAGGGACCCTTCAGCTTTCAGCTTTGATGGACAGTCGAATAAAGCTTGGAGCTCAATGACACACCAATCAGCCTGTGTCAGAGCCAGAGGAGAGCAGCAGCGGCGGAAGCGATGGCGTCGAGGTGAAAAGAGACTGCCATATCAACACAGACAGACTGACTGACTTATGCCCTCACACGGCGGCCCTCGCTGAGGTCACATGGCATGGAATTGCAGCATTGATCAGCTGCGAGGATGACAACATGGGTGTGTTGTTGTTGTTGTTGACCACCAATCACAGATAACAGGCTCAATCCTGCAGAGAGATGGAGGTCTCTTCGGGGTGAGGTCACGGTTCCTGTTTGACTCTGCAGCCGTGACACTGAAGTCAGCGTACTGGTGATGATGGTCCGCTCCTGGTTTTGATCAGACTTAAGGTTTGATGTTTACATGGAGCACAGAGGAACCTGTTTTTACATGATGATAACAGCGTCTTTAAAAGAATACTCCACAGATGTAGCACTGCACCTATAAAACATTATTTACATTATCAACGATGCACCGTACAGACTGTTTTGTGTTATGGTTAATGTAGCCTGGAGCTGCTAGCCTCCAGCAGACATGAGGAGCTACAGAGGTCTGATAACTTCCACATCCTCAGATCTTTTTACTTTTCACACTTCAGGTCAAGTGACATCACTTGAGTCAGTTTATCAGATTTCACACAGCAGCTCCCTCTGGAGACACAAAAGGCTTTATATTACTTTTTACACAGAGAACACCTGGAAACACACGCTGAAGTGGAATATTAGTAGAGTTCACCTTTAACTCCTTGCCTGTTTCTGTCATTTCTGAATCATGTTCTGCCAACAGTTCAGGATTTTTAAGCTATAAGATCAGAGCAATAAGATCTTAAAGATCCAGACATGTATTAAGACGTATAAAGATACTCTGCTTGGGACAATAATGTGTGTCTGATATGGTTTTTCTGTGAGTATAATTACCACTTCTATCCACATCTACTCTTTCTCCCTCATTAAAAATTCCAGAATCTATGAATATGCAAATATATCCAAGGCGGCACGCAGCAGCGCAGCAGCTTCTCTGGCTCCCAGTTATGGTGTAAAGAGTATTAGGGACTCTTCTCTTAATGTGAGAAGGTACAGCCCAACCGAACGTCTGAACATTATCAACAACTCGCCCGCCTCACTTCCACCAAAGCTTAGTAATAAGTGTGCTGTTTGTCATTTTGGAATAATAAATCTGTTAATAAGATTTGAAGACTTAGCTGTGATGTCTGTCATGTGGGCATTGATTGACAGCTGTGATTGACAGTTGGCTCACCTGCTGCTCTCCCTGGCTCTGGGACATTTTTGATCCAAGATCCAACATTTTTGGGGCTTGACCCATAAGTGGGAACAAAATTCAGGATATCTCGGCATCTGCTGCATCAGTTTTGATTATTATTTTTAAAATCTGTCTCTTGTATGTCCTTTGACAATATAGAGGTACAATTCTAAATTGCAATTATAAATACCCCTTTAAAAAAAGACCCAAGTCCTGAAAAAATGACCTCATAACAGTGATATTTTGCAGTGAACCATGTGATCCTCGAGACGATTGCAAAACATGAAAATCACCAAATTTGGAAAAAAATAGTTTCCACCTAACTGCAGAGATATAAAGTAGCTACACTTTCCAGCCTTAATGGTGTATTTTTTCCTGCCAAACCACTGTGATGAATTGCTGCTCTGCTGTGTTCCAGCCACACACACTCGTGGCCATATTCTCCCTGACAAACCAGCACAGACACATTATCAAATGGCAGCTATAGGCTGAAGTTATTTAAAGGTTGTCATGTAATTACTGCTCAGTGGCAGCCCTCATCTGAGGCCCTCAACGCTCTCAGGCTGCATTCAGGGTCAACATGAGAAAGCGGCGGCTGATTTTAACGGGCGCTCTCGGTCCACTATCGCACAGAAGCTAATGGGTTTTATAGAAGAGACCTCAGCACTGCAAAACAGCCAGGAAGCTTCAAAGAGTTCTCCATCTAATGCACTCATCCGCAGCAAAATGGTAACATGCAATTATTGATGCCAAAATGGCACCTCCATCCACGTCCATTTGTGGTTCACATCACACAGAGGATAACATCTATGTTTTGTAATTAGTATAATTAGCATTTCTCCTTGGCAGGTTGCACTGTGTTGTGTTCTAAGTCGAGCTGACGTGTTGGTAATGATAACGGTGACAGATTTATCCCCTTGATGTTTCATCAATCACACTGAGATTTTCAAAAAAGCAAACGTCCTTCCAAAACTGGAGTTCAGTGAAAAACAAATCCTTCACTGCCAAAAATCTCCATTTTAACACACTATTTATATGCTGTGCCCCAGTTCCATGATGTATACACTAACACTGTAAAATCACTCACTGTTTAGTAAAGTTCACCGTAAACTGTCAGGCAACTACTGTACAATAACTTACTGAAGCAATTAGTCCTGATAGGAGGAAAATACAGATAGATGCCAATCAAACTGCAAATCTGGAACACAACTGAAATTTTTACAAATAGCAAGTAAATTGTTGTAATTAATAAATTCAGTGAAAACATAACTGATAGATTAATCAGTAATTAAAATAATCAATAGTTGGAGCCATATTGTTTTATTTGCAGTACTTGATGTGTTTTTGCTTGTTTTAACCTGCTTTTTCTTTGGAAATCAGCTTCCTGATTGAGGCCAGGTGTGACGGTGTCATCAGTGTGCAATGTGAGGCAGCTGTGGACTGAATGAAGAGGCTGGGTTGGTGTTTGTGTAGTTGTATATTCTTCTTTGTTTTCTGCCAAGCTCTTGATCTTATATGAAACCTTAGCTGCTTGTAAACTAATATTTAAGTAAATTAAAGTATTTTAAAACTGAAAAGGGGACATAATGCTGCTGCTTCTTCCTGCTAAAAAAAAGCAAAACCAACAGTGTGTTAGTGTCTCCCTACTGAAAATGTAAATCTTGAAAAACATTGAAAAAACATTTTCATTTTAAAAAAAAAGTTCAGTAATTTCCTAAAACAGCAGGAAATAGTGCATTTGTTGGGGACTATTTTAAGCACTGGATTAATCCATATTTGGTGCTCTAGTATTTCAGGCAGCCCCCGTTCTACCAGCTTCTGTAACTCAACACAACGTCTCATTTAGTGTTTCTTTTATTGGTGTTTTGAAAAAATGAAGCATGTTCCTGGATTTTGTTTTCCATATTCTCAGACTGCTCGGCTCCACTACAGCAGCTGCTGTCAGAAATTTAAACCTTGGTTATTTTAACAAAGTTAAACAGAGTTTCATTGTGCACACAGAAAAAACGACAGCCCCCATTAAACGAACTACAAGTCTAAAGTCATTTTTCATTAAACATATAAAGTGAGCATTATGTGTTCGGCTCTCTATGTGGTACTAAGTCAAAATAAACTACAGTATTGTGTGTGTTCATGGTAGGAACATGTCACCCAGTGCAACTGTGTGGCTGGCAGTAAATCTTTGTACCACTATCAAGAAAATGACACCAAATTCTAGAAAAAAAAAAACTGAATTAATGAAAAAGCAGTTCCTGACATTTATACTGGTATACTGAAAGTTTTGATGATGATAACAGTTGTTCTTAAAGCCCCTTGTGGCTTTTTTCACTTGTTTCAATAACATTTTAGGAGTCAATATTCTAAATGAGTTGTTGATATGGAGATTCAGTTGAATAGTTGAACGTAAACTGTGATGATTTGTAGACAAATTTCTCCTTTTTCGCCGATCTCTTATTGTCCCTGCAGGGGTGGAGGACATTAAAGTGTCTCAGCGTACGTTAACTCCTTCACAGTTTCTCACTAATGTCTCAGAACTGGAGAGGAAATTGACTTTCTAATGCAAGCTGTTACAATGCCACCAGTATGAATGGATGTTTCTTCATTAAGAAGTTAAAGCCTCCTTGGTATACATTATGTAAACCAGCACTCAATACACCTCAGGTGTGCACTTAATTCTGCTCTCCTCCAACCTCACCAATAGCATCATTAAAATCCCATTATGCATAATAAAGGAAGGTGAACTCTCTCTGAATTGCTGAGAGCCAAAATATATGGCACACTTCTCTGAAGTGCTGCTGGGAACAAAACGACAAATTCTGGGTCTAATTCTCACAAATAAAAACAAATGAAGAAATGCAAATCACAGCGTTGTATCAACACCGAACACTATTACCTGTAAGAAGAGCGGGACACAAAAACTAAATGAGTAAATGTAAAGTAAATGTGAATTGATGATGAGTGAAGATACTGTTTCTTACCCTTAGTTAGCACGTCTTTACTAGATATGATCCATCTGTCTTTAGTAACAGGCTATGTACCACAGTCCTTTAAAGTAGCTGTAATTAAACCTCCTCTTAAGAAGCCTACACTGGACTCAGCCGTTTTAACCAACTATAGACCTATATCTAACCTTTGCTTCTCTCTAAGATCCTTGAGAAAACAGTCGCTGATCAGTTGTGTGACTTTCTATATAACAATAATTTATTTGAGGATTTTCAGTCAGGATTTAGAGCATCATAGCACGGAGACAGCACTGCTGAAAGTTACAAATGACCTCCTAACTGCATCAGACAAAGGACTTCTCTCTGTACTTGTCTTGTTAGATGTTAGTGCGGCATTCGACACCATTGACCATCACATCCTATTACAGAGACTGGAACATTTAATTGCCATTAAAGGAACTGCATTAAGCTGGTTTAAATCCTATTTATCAGATGGAGTTCCACAAGGTTCTGTGCTTGGACCAATACTATTCACCTTTATATATGCTTCCTTTAGGTAATATTATTCAGAAACACCATAAATTTTCATTGTTATGCAGATGATACCCAATTATATTTATAAATTAACCCAGATGAATCCAATCAATTTAATCCTAAACTCCAAGCATGCCTAAAGGACATAAAGACCTGGATGACCTGCAAAAATCTAATGATATAGCTACTCTGGATGGCATTACGCTGGCCTCCAGCACCACCGTAAGGAATCTAGTTATCTTTGATCAGGATATGTCCTTTAACTCCCACATAAAACAAATTTCTAGGATTGCCTTTTTTCACTTACATAATATAGCAAAAATCAGACACATCCTGTCTCAAAAAGATGCAGAAAAACTAGTCCACACATTTGTTACTTCTAGGTTGGATTATTGTAATTCCTTATTGTCAGGCTGCCCTAACAAGTCTCTAAAGACTCTCCAGCTGGTCCAGAATGCAGCTGCACGTGTACTGACAAAAACTAGAAAAAGAGATCATATTTCTCCTATTTTAGCTTCGCTGCATTGGCTCCTTATAAAATCCAGAATAGAGTTTAAAATCCTTCTCCTCACCTACGAAGCCCTTAATGGTCAGGCACCATTATATCTTAAAGAGCTCATAGTACCCTATTACCCCACTAGAACACTGCGCTCCCAGAATGCAGCTCCACTCCTCTCTATGTTTAAGAGTAGGCTTAAAACTTTCCTTTTTGATAAAGCTTATAGTTAGGGCCGGCCAGGCTCGCCTTGGACTGGCCCCAAAGTTATACTGCTATAGGCCTAGACTGCCGGGGGACTTCCCATGATGCACTGAGCTCCTCTTTCCTGCTCTCCATCTGCACCATAAATGCATGTTACTAACTTGGCTTCTTCCCCGGAGTTTTTGTGCTTTCTTGTCTCACAGGTTCCTTTGGATCAGGGTCCTGGACCCTCTAGTTACAGATGGTGGGCCTCCGTGGCTGTGGGTACGCTGTGCTGATGTGGTCCTGCTTGACGACCACGTCGGCTATTGTTGTTATTATTATTATTATTATTATTATTATTATTATTATTATTATTAGTCATATTTCTATTATTATTATTGTTGCCTGGTTCTGCTTGAGGTTTCCTCCCGTTGAAGGGGAGTTTTTCCTTGCTGCTCTATGTGAAAAGTGCCTTGAGATAACACTGTTATGATTTGGCGCTATATAAATAAATAACTGAATTGAATTGTTTCATGGCTTCACAAAGGGTCTCCTCCCTCTGAGTGTGGTCTCTACATAAGAAAGTAATTAAAATGCCAAAATTCAAAACCTTGGATGTGCTGTCACTCACACAGGGCCAAAAACACCAGGATGAAGCTATATCTTGTTAGCTGTGTTGCACCATTCATTTTTATTGACCCTCCTCTGCCGGAGTAGATAGACAAAGACAGAAGTTGATGGTACAAATATATTGAATCCACTGTGTGAACTTATTGTACCGTTAGTGACAGAGCTAAGCTAAGACAGCTTTATAATGTTTTTGAATCATTCAGTAATTTTTGAAACTAAGTTAGAACCTATAGAGGTTTCACAAAATAACTAGTAACTATTATACTGATTACCCCCAGGGTCACTGATTGGATTTAGGCAGCGGAGTGGACTTGAGTCAGACTTAAATTACCGCTCAACAATCTGATGACTTCAGACTCAAATCCACAAAATCAAAAAAGACTTGTTACTCATCAAAACTCTCTGTGTTTCCTTGAGGTCTAAAAAAGTGTAAAATACATTTCCTTCCATATAAAACATTTGCAGGACTGATTTTAAAAAATATAAAATTGAATCCATTATTTACATGTTTACTCACCTGCAATCTTCTCTTTTGATTGATTTATTGAATTTATTGATGATCCAAAACATACAGATTGAAAAATTATTACAATCTAGGATTAAATCACACACAGAATTATTTCCATTGTGGTCCTCCAATTTCCTGCCTTTGCTGTTACAGCCACCTGTAGATCATTGCAATAGTGTGAAACCAGGACTGTGTATTGCATGAAGCGCATGTATGAGCATGTGCATCCTGGTGTACATTACAGCACAAGGAGGCACATGAGAAAAAACAGGGAGCCGCCTGAGAAAAAACTGCTCCATGGCACTACCGAGGTCTGAAACACCACAGTTAACTTTGAATTTAAAACCAATGACTCATACTCAACTCTTACTTTGTTAGTTAGCCGTGAACTTGAATTTTCCCTTTTGTCTTTTGAGGTAAATCAGACACCGATCATCTTCAACACTGGAGAGGAGAAACTCATTAACTGTGTCTTCTGTCATGTGATATGTCAATGGCTCATACTGTTCACAATGTTAAGAAGCACAGATAATAAAAAAGACAGAATCTGCTTTTGGAGCTCGTCCGTCTCTTTCTGTCCAAACTCGTCTTCTGCCTATAAAACCTTTACGAGCTGCACAGAAAGCTGCCAGGAAGCTTCGTCCTGGTGACAGCGAGCTGCTCTGAGGTCTGTGGCACCGTACGGGAGATTAAAAGTTGAATCCAGGATGAAGTAGGATGTCCTTCACTTCCCTCCTTACTACAGCTGAAGAGATAAAAAATAAATAATGCTTCAACTGCTCCGAGTCTGCTCAGAAAACATGACTTCCTGTATCGCCGGGCGTGACAGACATGACAGGCGGAGCAGTTAAGCTGACACTCAGCCATCCTCTCTGTCATGTCGAGAGCAGAAGGAGGTCAGGCGTCCTGACAGCCGCTGGACACGACGAGCTGCTCAGCCTGACGAGTCACCTTCCATCCACCTCGCTAAACTCCCAAGTTCCTGACACCACTTCCTGCCGCCGCAGACATCATTGCGGCGATCTGCAGACAGTGGCTGTCAGGGAGAGGGAGGGGAAGGGGGAGGGGGGTCGACACATGAAGGGAGACAGAGTCAATTAAAACTAATAGGAAACAAGAGAGCGCTCAGGGTCAGGCAGGACACTGTGTGTGTGTGTCCTGTATCTTTTGTGAGGACCAATTAGAGTTTCAGAGCAACAGACATTTTGTCTGCTTCTCACTTTTTGTTTGAGGGCTACATTTTCTTTTATTTTTTATTTTTTCTTTTCAGGGATTACACTTGGGTTAAATGTACAATGCTTCCACCCCTGAACATCCAGTTTTGCCCCAGCTTCAAAGCTGCACTACTCAATATTTTTATGTGAACAATGGGTCAAATTGAGAATTATCACCAACTGTTTTTAGCCTCTTTTAGCTTCTAGTTTGGTTTTGCCGCACATTTACATTTATATTGGTTCAAGTGGCAACTACCATGTCTTAAGGCTGAAGCACCTTAAAGTGCCGCTAGATGCTCCAACTGACTTCTCTCTAGAAATATTCAATATAGGTCAAAATATAAGTAAGTCATTTTTTTTCAATGAGTCATTATGGCCTCAATCTCTAAAATTAAGGCCTTCTACTGTCTGCCGTGTGGGCGTTGATTGACAGCTGTGATTGACAGTTGGCTCACCTGCTGCTCTCCCCGGCTCCAGGACTCACACTGAGTTGGATTATTGTTGCATTATTTCATATTCATATTCACTTTATGATATTTTCATATTTATTTCATATTGTTTAATTATGATACCTGCCCTGTTAGCACAATTAGCTAAAGTCGCTAATGTTAGCGAGTGTCTGAAGTGCTCAGTGTTCCCAGTAGCGTTAGCTTTGGTCTGAGGTAGCGGGGCGCGTTTAAAGAGCGGGGAGCAGGAAGGCAACACTTATTATTTGAAAGGTCCTGGCTCCAAACAGAAAAGATGGCGCCGACCAGAAGCTGCAACTCTGGGCTTCAAACCAGCTCCAATGCAAACCAAAGGTGACGTCACACTTTGTTACGTCCATCTTTATATACAGGCTGTGGTCTAGTTTAGTGTTTCCAGCAGGCAACTGTGTACAGCAAACACGCTCTGATAAACTGTACGCTGTACACTACCTGACCAGCACAGAAAAAGTTAGAGAGTAGCTGGTGAAGAATGTGGAGCAGCTGAAGAGCCCGGGGCCATTTTCACATTTTCTGATTTTACCACAAGGGGGAATATTCACTAAGCCTGTCACAAACTTGCTGTTAGGGCCGCAAACTTTTAGGTCACTAAAAGTGACTACAAATGTAAATATAAATAAAAGTGTTTGCTAAAATGCTTTGTGAATTACTGAGTCCTTAGTTTGGGGCCTGAAACACCTCTTAAGGAGTTTATCTTGACTCAAACATTAAGAGCTACTTTTAGCCTTCAAATGTTTTGTGAAAACAGTACGTCCCAGGATATTTTCTCTGGAATTGCCAAACATGCACCGTTTCTTAAAAGCGTCTTACGGCTTATCTTAGCCTTGAGATGCTTTTGGTAAACAGGGTCCAGAGATAAAAGGAGAGTGAATGTTCGACTTATTGTGATGATCATGTTGTTCTGTGTCTGCTGGATGTGAAAGTAGGCAGCTGTTTGCTAACATGTTAGCCACACAGCAACGTATGTCAAATGTGTGATTTTTTTGATGTCAGTATCCAAAAACGGCCTGTTTTTAGCTTCACATGTTGACAAAATGCATCCAAACCCAGAATCATCACCTCAACACCTTTAACTGTAAATATTACTCTATCATGGTGTCTCACTTTTGATTCAGAAGAAAAACAAATGACTCGTATAACTGCAGCCAGAGTTAATTTACTTATATAATTTTTATTGTATGTGTCTCTGCTGCTTTTAAAGCTTCATCTTTAACTTTGGGACATGATCTGTTTTCTGATTTCAAAATGTATTTGAGTAAATCCTGCAAGTTTTTTTTTTTTTTTTTTTTATTCATCATCCTCCACTAGAATCTTTTTTTTCTGTTTTTTTTTCTCTTTCTACCTGTTTCTGTTTCTGAGGAAGCTGCAGTTTTGTTTTATTGAACCCAAAGGGGAAATTGGTTTGTTAACAGCAGCAGTGAGGAGGAGTACAGATTACAGAGCAAAGAGTGAATTAAAAAAAAAAGAAAAAAGGTAATGAAGGGTGTGAATACAAATATTAAAGTGTGTCTTTATGATGCCAATAAAATATTAATGAAACATTGTAAAAATGTGGAAGAAAAAGATAAATTATTGATTATGACTCATACATCTGCTAGTTAAAGTGTGACAGTGTGAAGCTGAAGTTATGAATAAACAGAATACATTTCAATTCAAGGAGAAAAAGGAACGAGCTTCCTGTAAATGATGTTGGATAAGGATGGTGTTGTTGGGGCTGTGTTTTTAGATCTTAGGAAAGCCTTTGACACTGTAAATCCTGCTGTTCTCCTTTCTAAGTTATCTATCTCCCTCCAATCTCTCTCCAGATGCCCTTAGGTGAATAGTCCTACCTTTCTGACCAATCTCAAATTGTCAGAGTTGATAGCCGTTAGTCTACTGATCTCAGCTTCTCCACTGGTGTCCCACAAGGATCCACTTCTATTTAGCTTATATATTAAGGATCTGCCATCCATATGCTCCAAGATAGAGACTCAAATGCACGCTCATGACACTAATTCATGTACACAGCAATACAAAAAGCCAAGTTGCCTCCATCTTAACCAACGCAATGGCCCATGTTACCGAATGGTTAAACTATTGCTGTGTACAATTAATTGTGTCAAAAACTCCAACTAGCATGTATTTCACAAGGAAAGCTAGCCTGTTAAGCCACACATACTTGTACTTGGACAAAGATTAGAAGTTGTAAAATAATTCAAATATCTTGGGATTGTGATAGACTCAAATCTTGACAGGGTCAAGTACAACCTAGCAAATTTCAGATTCATAAGATATGGCATGTCGACCGAGGCTGCTAGAATGTACATGAATGCTATGATCATATCGCCCCTAACCTACTGCTTAAAGTCCACGTGAAAGAAAAAAAAGAGATTTTTTTTTAAACACATTATACATGTTAGAAAATAATTGCTGAAAACATGTGAAAAGACTGTGAACTATGTAGTACTGAGTTTTTGGGCGGGCCTGAAATGGTGGATCCATGACGTAGAGGGGTGACTAGTATGACCCCCCCGCCCCCCAACACTATATAAGAACTAGAGTGCCTTAGCATCAGCTGGGTGTCTAACATGGATGTATTATAAGAGCTGGATAGGGCGCTGCCACTCACCCTTGCAGCCAATTTTTCCTAGTGGCCACTCTCAGTAAAAATCCACTTGCTGCCCAAAAAAATGAATATTTCTATTATGAATTTGTGATCCATGGAGGTTTTATATTTGTAAAACTTTCCTCGAGCCGAGAAAAACAATTTAAAAATCTGTGATGTCACCACAATGTAAAGTCTATGGGCCGAGCGGGAACTCGCGGGCGAGGCCAGTGGGGGAAACACTACTGTGCATATTCAGTGAGCGCAACAACACAGAAGCAAACCCAGAAACTAGAAACTTTTTTTGGCGTATGCGCCAGCTGAGCAATTCTCATTGGATTGAATTGGCGCCATTTTTGGTCTTGTATCCAGCTCTTATAATACATCCATGGTGTCTAGTCTGTTATTGCTAATGGCAGCATGCAATACTTTCATTGCAAGCTTAGCATTAGCATCCACAGCAGATGTAAACTCTCTTGGCAGATAGAAAGGTCTTTCACCACAGTTTTCACCACTGTAACATACTGTAAAAATATAACCTTCTGAGCTGGGAAAGCGTGATCAAGCATACAAAAATATGTCTCATCTATAAAATTATTCATGGCATGGCTCCTCCCCCATTAAATACAGATCAGATTACAAGAGGAGTCACAAGAGGAAACTACATTATCCCACTAAGAAAATCTGCTTTCAGTCAATCTGCCTTTTCAATAAAAGCAGCACAAGAATGTAATGCTATACCAGTCCACATCAGGAAACTCACCACTTATAGGTTCTTTTCTAGACAATTAAGAACGTAAATCTGTCAGCACGTTTGGATGCCTTCATCATTTGGCAAATGTCTGTCAATACACAACCTGAATGTTGCTAAACTATCCTGTTGCCTGACTTACCTTAGAGCTACTGTTGTCATGTTGTTCATATCTGTTTTTGCTTATGTCTGTTTTTGCGAAGCTGTTCTGTAATTTAAGCTGTTCTACAGTTGTTTAAGCTGTTCTGCAATTGTTTGTTTTTGCTTTGTTGAACTGTAACTTGCTCTGCTTTTATTGCTGCCCATGTCTGTTCTGCTTTTACTGTAATTGGAATGCTTTACATTATGATTCTTGTTTTAAACTTGTTTCTTTATTTTAGACTGACTTTAGGCTCCCAACTTCACACTGATCCAGGGACTACGGATGAAAACTAGCCATCTGGCTAATTCTGGCATATTTAAAGCAATGTTTATAAATATGCAATAAAATAAAATGCACCATCTTATTAGGTAGAAATGCAGGTAGAAATGATTGTGTTGTCGTAAATATGTATATATTTTCAATACGGCAAAAGCAAGGACAAGAAGTTTTACATTTCCATTTGTTTATGTTTTCAACATTCATCTACTATCTTCTGTAATATGTTTTGCTCGGTGTATTTATTTTCTCATCAAAGTTTCATGATATGATACATGATACTGACCAGCCTCTACAAAATTAACTTGTATAGAAAAATAGTTATTTACAAAAAATCTATATTTGTGTTTCAACATGTCTGCATTGAAAAACGCCTGTTTTAGCAATCAGTGATTGGTAACTCAGTGGACCCCATGCACGAACATTTTCACAAACATCTCTGGTTTCAGCCTGATGAAGGTCACCTGTTCATGAGGAGCTGAACGTTCCTGAGATTTCATCATTAGTAACATCAACGGCCCTAAAATGTCCATATAAGGCGACCTGCTCCGCTCTGTTTGTGGACGAGTTTCATTCACAAAAATGTTCCCAAAGAGTGAAAACAAGAATTTGAGGTTGCCGCTGTCAGAAATCAGTAGACACATTTATGAGTGTCAGTAGTTGCATTACTGGAGTTGAAACAATTAGAAAATATGAATCCATCTGAGCAGCGCTGTACTGTGACAGTACAGGTCACGTCAAGTCAATTTTATTTATATAGCACCAAATCACAGTGCTACTATTATTATTAGTCTTGTTTCTATTATTATTATTGTTGTTGTGCTTCTTTGTGTCTCTCTCTCCCCTCTCCCCCTCCTTCCTTCTTTCTCTTTCAACCCAACCGGTCAAGCCAGATTGCCGCCCACCTACAGCCCGGTTTAGCTCAAGATTTCTTCCTGTTACAGTGGAGTTTTTCTTTGCCATTGTCTCTAAATGATTGCTCATGGGGGAATGTTGGGTCTCTGTAAATTAAAGAGTACGATCTAGACCTGCTCTATGTGAAAAATGCCCTAAGATAACCTTTGTTATGATTTGGTGCTGTATAAATAAAACTGAACTGAACTGAACTGATTATATCAGGCTTTGGATACACACACAATACTTGTAAACAGATCAATTCATTGGCTCCAAACATGAGATTTTTTTGACAATAAGAAAAATAAAATTTGCAAGTCGTATCTTGGCACAAAAACTGAGGACTGTCTCTCATTTCTTGCATCACACTGCTGGATTCAACATGTTAAATGCAGGATGAGGTTGCATAATCAAATGCACTATCCAAGCCCGCTAGAAACTGTCAGTGAGAGTTGGTTGTCTCGTAAAAATGTGCTTTAATTTGTATAAGCAGCAGTTTATTTGAGAGTTTAAGCAGCTGCAGATGCCTCTAAAATCATCTGGGTGGCAGTGAAACAGTGACACTACTTGATATCCTGAGCTTCAGCGTCAGCCTCATTGACTTGCATTCATTCTAGCTGGGACTCCACAAAGCCGCCACATGCAAAAGAAGCAGTGGAGAGTGAGTCAGCTACCATACCTCCACAATACCCTCCTCATTGAAAAGCACCTTGGGATAATGATGGAGGTGCTCCTAAGTGGCTCGGTGGTCAAGAGGAAGCGGGGCTTATCGCGGTTGCCACGGCAACCGGCAGAGGAGAACATCAGACGGACGCAGATGTCTTGTCTCACTCTCTGTGTGCTCGCCCGGCCTCGTTAGGAAACAATCTGCAGCGGTTTTCATTCGAGAGGAGGAGAAAAAAAAGAAAAGAGGAACATTGTGTCTGAGCTGATGATGGAGAAGAATATTTCTGCATCTGCTCGCACTGAAGCAATTATTGGCAATTTCATCATCTATGAATTCATGAACTCTACTGAAATCCATTTGTCCCGCTGCCACAGAGGAGACAGAATGGGGTTTAATTGCTCTCCTGCGTCATGAAAACGAGCCTCATTCCTGTTCCCAGCTTAAATAAAGGTGGGGAGGTTTCAGTAGGGAGAAAAGACAGAAAATAACCCAGAGTTCATGCTGCTTTTATGATTTCAATTTGTGAGTACAGCTGACAGCATTTCAACCAGAGATGGTCGTCATCAGGTTGTTTAAAACAGCTAAGGCCCTGTTCCATTAGAGGACAGGAGGGGTCCTGCACACTTGGCCCCTTCAGTCTGTCTCTGCCAAAGCTACATTTTCTTCTTTCTTTCAATTTGAACAGCAGCATTTATTACAGCAGTCAATAAGTGAGGAGTCACTGTCAGTGGTGGAATAAGTGTTCAGATACCTCAGTGTAAGTAATGGTTTTGCAAATGTTCGGACGGGATGGGTTAGCCTTCCCTTCCCACGTGCATCAGTGAGTCTTGGGCGACTACAACCCTGTCACAGGTTCACTGGACCACTTTTGGTTGGTACTGACCACTGCATACTGGGAAGACCCCACAGGACCTGCTGTTTTGGAGATGCTCTGACCCAGTCATCTAGCCATCACAATTCGCCCATTTTTTCTGCTTCCATCACATCAACTTCAAGAACTGACTGTTCACTTGCTGCCTAATATATCCCACCCCTTAACAGGTGCCGTTTTAACGAGATAATCAATATTATTCACTTCGCCCGTCAGTGGTTTTAATGTTTTGGCTGATCGGTGTGTATATACGTCATCTGAACTGCACTACTGCTCCGGGTCACAATTACTACGGCTGCTAGATGGCGTCTGTCACTCAAACATAAATGTATGTCGTTTCTGGGAGACTGACATTATGACCTGTTGGAAGGACAGTGTTTTCTTATCCCTGGTGCCAGTTGTTGTATTTGCTGTGCATTGTATATCTGTCTGACTGGTTTTCCCCTTGTGGGACAAAACTTACACTAGACAAGTCTTTCACGTTTGATACTTTTGAGAATAAATCTTAGACATATGATACCAAATGGGAATAAATCAAGACATCAGAATGTAAATCCTTAAGTGCATGTCGAGCTTCAGGGCGGTGGCATTGGAAGCAGCGATGGAGGCCATTAAGCAGCGATCTGGAGGTGATTATCCGTAAGGCAATCAGACTGTCAGACGACTGGCAGCTGAATTCTTAAAACCAGCCTGACCTGCTCTCTAAAGCGCCGCCGTCATCGTCGCTTTTTCTGATCGTCGTCGCCGTCTTATCATCACCTCCTGACAGGCTCTGATCTGAGAGAAGCCTGTGACTCCGTCTGTCATCTCAAAGAAAGAAAAGGAAGGTTAAAAAAAAGAAAAGAAGCGTCTCTCTCAGTTGTCTAATGGGCTGAGATGACTGTTCACCTTTTGAGCTTAACGCAGCCTGAGAGCGGCAGGTTCATTTCTCTTTCTCTCACTTCTCCCATTGAGGATTCATCCCTCGTTCTATAACTTTCCCCCTGAATGCAAATATACTCCGTCACATCTTTTTGACTCCCCCCCCTCCCTCCCTGTATCCCTCTCCTCTCCCCTTTTTCTTCTCTGCAGAAGCATAGCAGAGGATTAGCAGCCATGCGTGACTGATGGGGAGAAGATACGCCATCAGAATAAGTTAGAAGACGAAGATCTCTCCTCCTCTTCTCTCCTCTTGATTTCTTTGTGCATGATAGAGAGAGAAGAGGAAGGGGGGGGGGGATCTTGCTCTCTCTGAAGTGTCATCCTCTCTGCTCGTCTTATGAAACAGGAATAAGTGGCTGGTTGAAGTGGAAGGAGACTCTGTTGGGGTGAATCTAATCCGATGCATGTTTCTGTGGCTGGATGTGACGCCGCATCACCTGCACCGCAGCCCGAGACCCTCATTACTGTCACCATCTGACTCGCTCTGAGTGTGTGTGTGTGTGTCTGTGTGTGTCAATGCCAACATGTGGAAATGAAATGGTTATAAATTCCTCCAGCACCTGTGCTCATAACGTACAAATCCAGGTTTTAAAGGACAGGTTCGCGATTTTACAAGTGTGTCTTAAAGCAGCAGTCAGGTGTCCATATGAACAGTGAAAGAGGTTTTCCTCGCTGTAATCATTCCTCCTGTTCATACTGGATATTAAAAGATCCCCTTCAAATGTGCTTTCAATGGAAGTGATGGAGGCCAAAATCCACAGTGTGTCCACACAGTCATTTAGTGCAAAAATGCATTTAAAAGTAGATGTGAAGCTTATATGAAGGGATCTTCTAATGGTCAGTATGAACAGGAGGAATGATTACAGCAAGAAAAACATGTTTCACTCTTCATTTGGGCTCCTGACTGTTGCTTTAAGACAGGCAGAAAAATTGTGAACCCGTCCTTCAAGCAAATGTCCAAAAAGTCAACAAAATTAAAAGAGTCACACAGCCAGTTGGATCTGGCCGGCACACTCAGCTGTGTTCTGGCACCCAGTGATAAAGTTTTGGAAGACTTTTTAGGCAAAGGTGTAATATCCACTGCAGACTCATTTTTCATACTCCTCCACTTTTACAGTTTCAGTTTGGTTTTCCTACTAAATTCTCTATGTGGACTCTGACTGTCCAGCTGCCACAGTCCAGATGAGAGAAAAGAGGAGTTCAGTCATGTTAATACACTCTTTTTAGTTGCCTTCAGATACCGTGTGCTCATGGCGGTGAGCTTTCTGAGAAGTAACGAGTCACTAAATGAGTTTCCATCCACCCGTTGTTATGCACATTTTCAATCCAGGCTTTAAAAAAATGCACCAAATTATCATATTAGTTTGTCTGGCAGCCCGTCAGTTATTTCATAATGGAGACAGTGGACCCTGATACTTTATAAGGTCCTACTTAGAAAATCATCAGTCTGCACTAGTCATCATACGGTTTTAATGTTGTGGATTTTTGTTTTGTTTTGCAGAATTGATTAACTCTCTTTATTAAAAAAGAAAATGAAGAAGACTTGAGTAAGTGAAGGAAAAAATAGTCTAATGAAGGCAAATAATATATATATAAATAATAATTTCATAGCAGCCCCCTGAGGGTCCTACACCAGGTCTGGGACACATATGTCTGCTAGATTTGGTCTGCTCCAACTTACCTGCTGATGATAGCATGTTGGTGGAGAGGAGTGAGCACGGTCCTCATCCCGAACCACTTACCTCCTTCCGTGTGCACATGGGGTCCACTCCTGAGGCCTGTCGCTGCTGCTAATTAAATGTACTGCACCCTCATTACCCAGAATTCCCCTCTGTCACCCGGGACACTTTCTGTTTCTTGCCTTGTTTTTTTTAAGATTAATTGCCTCTCTGTTGGGTGATGTGTTTTCCTTTCTCTTCTAGGACCGAACCAGGCTGGAAAATGTCGTGTGATTGGTCAGCTGCTGTGGGATTGGGCCTCGTTGTCACATGACCTGCTGAGTCAGCAGCGCACGCACACACACACACACACACACACACACACACACACACACACACACACAGAGCGCTGATGACCTCTCCAGAGACAGGCCTGACCCCATTACATGAGCACACTCTCTCTCTCTGTGTCTCTCTCTCCCAATTTAAAGTAATGAGTACGTCCTGGTCAATTATTGATCTCTTCAATAATTATGTTTGCCTCTATGAATACAGCAGCAGAGTATGCAGGGCTCTATCTAAGGGTCCTTTAATCTTGAGACTAGCGAGAACGTAAGAGACATAAAAAGAAGTGTAATATTGGCAAGAAACACGAGCAGTCAGACAATCAGACAAACCAACAGGTTCATCAAAATTATTTGGGAGAGGAAACAGACTGTCCATCCATGTGTACAGTTATAATTTGGAGGGAGAAAAGGAGTCAATAAATGACCTGAATTCACATAATAAGCATTATAATAAATGGGAGGAGAAGTACAGAATAACACGCAACTGCTTCCAGTTTCTGGAGAGAATACACAAGAAGATATAGATTATTTTATCACACTGATTCAACAAGCTAAATACATTATATATTTTCAAATGTCATGATCATAATCAGATACAGTATTACCAAAGCACTTTATAAATACTGACAATTTAGAATTAACATTCAGAACATTGTTAGGGAAAGGAACAAGCAGAAATTACAGTATATAGGTCTTCATATATGTTAAAATGAACCTGACTGATTTTTCTCTGTGTGAAAGATTTTTTTTTAATCTTTAATTTATTTTTAAACAGTCAAAGTTTTAAATGAAATCAAAAGTCTGAGTTACCAATCCACACAAATAATGCAAATAATATACAATATTTTTTTTCCATAATAAGTATAATAATAAGGAAAATAAACAAAATATTATTGAGATTAGAAATTAAAACACATGGTGGTCGACGGAGGCAGCTAGCCATCTCAACCCCCCAAAAACAGGTAAAAAGGTACTGTAGCCAGAAACGGTGATAGCTGGCACGGTTGGGCCAATCAATATTGATATTATTGTCTTTATGTTTATATTCTTTTTAGACTGCTTAGTCAATAAAAGGTCAAGTACTGACTTCCTTGCTTCAGCTTTGACCTACTGTACTGTAGCTGTGTGCAGTTTTCCTTTTCAATGAGAGATTATTACCAATCAGGTCTGACCTAAAGTGGTTTAGATATTCAGAATTATTTCCTACCTGTCTGATTGTCTGACTGCTCATGTTTCTTGACCTGTCGCACTTTCCTTCTTTTCACACATCTCAGCTGTTTAAGGACCACAGTTTAGATTTAAGGGGGGATCTATTGGCAGAAATGTTATAATAATAATAAGTATGTTTTAATTAGAGTATAATCACCTGAAAATAAGAATCATTGTGCTTTCGTTACCTTAGAATGAGACCTTTATATCTACATAGGGAGCAGGTCCTCTTTCACAGAGCCGCCATGTTGCACCGCCATGTTTCTACAGTAGCCCAGAACAGACAAACCAAATACTTGGGCGGCCACTGTAGGTTCTCCTACATGCTTGAAAGGGAGGGGTTGAGGGGAGGGGTATTCAGTTGGTTGCAATCTGCAACCTCACCACTAGATGCCACTAAATCCTACACACTGGTCCTTTAACTTGGTGACACAATGTTGTTATAACAGATAGAAATGATGGACAAAAGTGTGAAAATAAGCAACACAAGGTGTAATAAAGCAGATCAATAAAGTAAATTATTATAGGAACCTTTCTGCCAATACAGCAGAAGTCTGAACACAAACACAGTCACTGAAGGAGACAGCAGTTTGACTCTGACCTTTGACCTGCAGTTTGGACTCCTTCTGACCAGCAGATTTCCTCTCAGAAGCGTATTCAGCATTAAAAAATGCTGGCTCATGACAGCATCTGAAGTGTGCTGTCACTCTGAGGCTCTGCCAGCTCCGAGCTGATCAAACCGTCACTGGCCAAGGTTTGGCGACTGAAGCACTGATGCCACCACCGCCACCCTGGGAGAAATCAGCGCCTGGAAGCGGCCCCTGTAATTACCAGTCGCTCTGCTGGGCGCTGATTGATGCTTCTTGATGAAGTAGTTCAGTGATTGAAGAGTAACGACGCTCCAGGAAAATCTATAAGAGGCCTTTAACTGCTGCTGGAGAGGAGCGCCGGGATTGGCGGTCCTCCATTCTGCTGGTTAATCAGATGGCGGTTTGGCCCCATCACACGGCAGGCAAACGATCATCCTGGCTCATCAATCGGATCAATCAATCACCTGATAGAGAGCGCAAACAGGCAGGACTGGAGCTCCTCACTTGCTGTCATTTCACTCTCGTCTCCCTCTCAGCTTCCTGATGACCTGGATTTATTCAACTGTGTTAATGCAGGAGCACTGCTGCTTTTATGCTTTCATATGTTCTGGTGCTGTGCAGGAAGAGATGGTTTGTACAATAAAGAGGGCTCAGTGCTGCTTTTACACAGGGTCAAAACAACCTCGAAAAACAGCAGTATCATTATCATCATCCTGTTGTCAGACAGCAGCTCCATCAGCTTCCAGAAAATATGAAAAACAATGCAGACTTTATTTGAATTTTGTTTGATAGGGACGATGCAATTTAACATAATTTCACTACAAAGCATAGCATCTGCTATTGTTTAAAGACAGAAATGTATTAATTGCACACACACACACACACATACACACATTTGTGTTTCCATCACAAAAACCAAGTCTTCACCCTAAAATTAATGATTTACGTTATTGGGACTTGCTTTTTGTCCCCAAAAGAGAGGTGAGTCCCCACATGTGACTGTGTAAACAGATTGATGTCCCTGGTACACACACACAGAAAATCTTTCAGTTTGTTCAATTTCACATAAAAACTGGATATTTCCAAACTTCAGCAGATATTATATGTGCTGCCGTCTCCTGACATGCAATGTCTTCATGTAGTGGTGGCTGTATTTAAACCCAGTTTAAACTCAGTTTGTTTCTACAGAGCATAAAACATACAGTATATGTCTGTAAGTATGAACTCCAGTGTTGTTCTACAATGTTCAACATGTGAAGTATGTAAAATGACTAATGGCTGCATTTACATAGTGCTTTTATCCCTTCACACCCACATTCACACACACAAATACATATGTGCAAAATAGGTTATTTTTTAAAAGATAATATTATCGCAATGCTAATTCCTGTTAGCATTTTAATGGTCATTCCTATTATCTGATAGCTTGTGTATTTTTAGTTTTACAGTACCTTCATGTGGGAGGCAACAAATAAACAGCCTGGAGCCTTTTGTCACTCACTCAGAGAACCGTTTACCTGTCTGCCATATTAAACATCAACGTTAAGGGAGGGAAGAATATTCTATATACTTGAGTCATGTTGGATATTTTGAGTTGGCCAGCAAAGATGTAATTAGTGTCAGTATTTATGCCTACATTGTATTTAGGCGTTCAGTGCCAGGGTTGTGTTATTGTGCACACTGACTCCCTGCAACACCGATGGAACAGAGCCATTAGCCTGTTTCCATCTAAATGTAGCATAAATTTTAACTGCATTTCTAGAAAAATCAGGAAAAAAAAAGAAAAAAAAACTGTGAATATGTGAATATCAGGAGTATTCACGTAAAAACATATCTGTGATATCTGTGCTGGATGTGGTGGTCTGAAGGGGTCCAGACTCCAGCTTGTGGCTTTCATCACAGTCGTGGTGGATTTGGTGGAATAAGGTCACATGACCTCCTCAAAACATGTGCATGTGTGTTCCCAAAATTGAGAAATGTATAGCAGGAAGCTAAGAGATAAAACAGGAAATGTAAAACTCTGTGAACTGAATATGAATTCAAGTTGGTTTACATTATGAAATAACCCCCTCAAAAGCTGTTTACAGATTTTAAAAATGCTAAAGAACAACTCCCAATAAGTTGGAATTTTTTGGCATAAGTCAGCTCGGGTTTGCAGGCTGTGGAAACTCTCCTCTGGTGTCTTGCCTCCATCAGATGAGCGTTTTGGAGATTTCATGGGAAGCTCCGGGAGGATTCGCGCCTGTGCCGAGCGTTGCTGCGGCCTCCCGCCTCCTCTCAGTCTCTGCTTCCTTAATCAACATGGCAGCTGTGTTTCTGCCACCTTTCCTCCCTCTGCTCCTACCTCCTCTTGTTGTCATAATCACGCGCAAGACTGCCATGACAGGTAGGTATTTGCACGAGATTAGGGCTGTAATATTTTGGCATTAAGGTGAATTAATGCAGAAATGAATATGAAAAATGTGGGTAATTACCAACTCTGAGGCGCTCTGAGACATTTTAGGGACATGTCAAAGGATTTTCTCTTCCTGCTGTCGTCTTTACCCTCCCCTCAAACGCCACCATGTTTTTCCTCCCCTGCTGCTTTCTTCTTCTTCTCTGCTAATAGCGGAGCGACCCCCGAGCTCGCAGAGAAGGAGTGTACAACTGGTTGAAAGCATTGATTATCACGAAGCAGTCCTTGATGGAGCTGTTTGGCTTGATGCGTGTAATTGTGGTGTAATTAAACATTGACACAGGGGCTTTAACGGAGGCCTGTCAGACTCTCTGACCTTCTCAGCAGCTCGGAGAGGTGAACACGCCATTTATTCCTGCCGGAGGGAGACAAAGGAGGAGGCTTGCTCTCTCTACTGGATACGAGTCCACAGCAAAGTCTTTATGAGCTGGAGGAGTGTGTTCATGCTCATTTATAATGTCTGATTCATGTGTTATCAAGCTAAATACATCACTGCTCAAAATGTAACAGTATCAAACATTTGCTAATAAAGATCCTCAGCAATAGGTGAAGGACAATCAATCAATCAGAATTATGAAAATCAGCTACTATGAGGCTAATGCCAGCATCTTAACAGGGGACATATCATGCCTTTTGTGATTTTCTATTGTTTTTATATTGTTTTGATGTCAGATATCAAACATGGTCAATGTTCCAAAACTTGAGGTGACTGTATGTAAAAATGCTGCCTGCAAGTCAAAATCCAGAATGTAAATAAATAGAAACTTAAAAGTTATACTTCCTACAAATTTAGATTTTGATGTATCTTAGGCACCAAGGAGGCCCTGGCGGTTCCCTACTGCTCAGATCGTTAGGTTACATTATGATTAACACACAGTCAGATACAACTTTACTCATGGAGGTAAAAATACATAACATCCCTCCCTCTCTGTTCCCCCTTTGGCACAAGCTTCTTTTGCTGAACTTCTACTTCATCAGAATCATATTTGTTCCATCTGTTTTCTTGGCAGCTGTGGTTCTGGTCAGAGCACTGTGAGCATCACCTGCGGAAGAACTGAAATCTAAAATGTAAATGTATTTTATTCTGAGCTGTGTGTGTGTGTGTGTGTGTGTGTGTGTGTGTGTGTGTGTGTTGTTGCAGCAATGAGCAGCAAACACATCAGGAGGTAAAGAAGGGGCACAACGCCTCGCTGTTGCTGCAGAATCATTTCCTCGTGCATTTACATGCAAATTTGCCCCTCTGCCGCCTCTCTGCAGCCACAATGGAGCTCAGCAAATCATTGTCTCATCACAGAGAGATGGATTTCATCCCCGGGCCTCACGGATGTGGAGGGGAACCGGGCTGAATTCATATGTCGAGCTCTCTGCGGCTGCCACCGAGCCAGACTCGTCGTCCTCCATCATGGAGGAAGGCAAACAGCCCAGACCCTTTAGCATTTGTGCAAATGTCAGAGAAAAGGACAGATCTCAGGAATTAACAGCAGCAGAGGTGGAGGAAGCTGAAAAACCTTCTCCACAAGAAATGGATGGACTCGTGGTGCCAGCCGCTGGCTTCTCTTTCACACAGAGAAATTTATCAGAGGAAGCTCAGAGCCCAAAGTTAAACACTCATGGAAGTCATAATGAGACGAGATGAACAAAAGGTTTGATTATAGCTGTATTTTGTATATATGATGCATTTACTCAATGTATGTGTTGTCGTACAATAATAATAATAATCTTAAAATAATAGAGCATATCTGTTTATCGTCATTGCAGGGCATAACTTTCAATTCATTTTTGTAATGGATCGACGTTGTACCCTGTTTTTACACTTTTTATACTGTTTTTATATTTTTAGAATGCTATGATGTCAGATATCTTTGCTAAACATGGTCAAAGGTCCAAAACTTGAGATAAATGTATGTAAAAATGCTCCCTGCGAGTCAAAAGCCAGGGCTTCAACCCGCTCTGAACGCTCCGTTTACAAAGTTACCTCTACTTCCTCCTCCTGATGATGTCAGATTGTTTGCATGCCCAGAAATGGCTGCTCATTCTGTAGCCTTGGTTGCTAAGGTGGTTGCTAAGGTGTTTCCATGTGTTGTTCACGTTGTCCACTCTCATATTTCAGATCTGATTCAGCTCCAACATGTACGGATGGATTTGAGAAGTTGACATTTGGAGTAAAGAAGGAGAAAAAGAAGTGAAATCCTGCTACTATAGTTTGTTTACGTAGCCTCCGGAGCCGGAGGAAGCTTCCTGAAGCTGACCAATCAGAACAGAGCGGGCTCATCAGGAGGGAGGCCTTAAAGAGACAGGAGCTAAAACGTCCTGTTTCAGACAGAGGCTGAACTGAGGGGCTGCATAAAGGGCCAGTATAAGAAAAATAAGGAGTTTTTAACTGTAAATCATGCAAAGATATTCCAGTAGAGCCCCAGAATATAAATACAGAGCTGGAAATGTGCAGAATGTTTCCTTTAAAAACTGCAACAGGCTTATAGCAGTCAGGTTAGGACTTATTTATGGAGTAGGATTGCACTCATTATTATGTAGGTGTTTATATATATCATGTTGGAAATAAATGTTTTCTTTAACACATTATTCCTTAGAATTGTATGTCTGTAATCCATAAATAAATCACATAATATATCACATATCATAACTATATAACTGCTGCTATGGTTACAGACCCAGCACCAGGGGGTCACTGAGTCCGCTTGTCATTCCATTAACTCAAACAAAATTGCAAAATGTGTAAATGCATACTTCAGTGTTTCATTTCTAATTAAGAAAACCGGACATATCGGCCAATTTCTAATGCTGAATAAAACAGATGATTCTATCCTCTAAATTAGAAAATAATTTTTAATCAGGACTTCAGATGCCTCCTATCATCACCAGTAACTCATTAAGTGCTTTCACTTTCACTTCAGCTGGTATTTAATCACAGACATTCAGTTTCTTCAGCTGGTGGATGGTTAAAGTTTGACAAAAACTCCTAAAACAGCAGTTTGTAACAGAAAGCTGCTTTAACTGAAGCTCAGGGAAACAGGAGGTCAGCTGTGATGTCACGTCTCACACTCCTACATACAGGAACCAAAAAACCTTCAGAGGGTTAAAGTTGAACCTGAATGGAAGTCAGCTAGCTGCATTGTGGGGGAAACCAGGAGAGAAATCTCCAGCGAGAAGTCTGCTGCCAAGTTCCTGTCAAACTCCAAAAACTGATAACCGCAGCAGAAAAAAAAACAAAAAAAAAAAAAAAAACAGCCAGTGCTTCTCTCAGTCCTTTTTGGAGTCTCTGGTGGTGTTGTTCAGAGAGCGGAGCCCTCACTAATCTTTGGTGACTTCAATGTTATCTTCAGCTGGGCGGGCGGGGTCTTTTTGGCGGCCCCGCAGGGGAGCGTCTCCTGTGAGGAAAATCTCATTTTCTATTGAGTCTGCTGCTCTATTCAGAGTGGAAATGCTTCCTCATTAGGCAGACCGTCCAAAGAACATCAAATCATCACATATCAATTGGATTACGTTATCGTCCGAATTGGATTTTTGTTTGGTCTCCAAAACCAAAGAGAGTGAAACTTTGACCCAGCGTGAAGTGCGGCGAGCTGCAGAAACCAGATGGGATCTGAGTTTCTGAACGTCTGTTTGGACCAATGACTGATGGCTTCTCTTAATTACTCCCCGTCTCTGTCTCTGTCTGTCTCTCTCTGCTTCTTTTGTCTCCTGCCTGACTGTTGACTTCTGAAGGTCTGTGTTTGCCCTTCAATCAGCTGGCTCCATTTTTTTCCTTTTTCATTAAAGTTGAATAAAGAAATCATCTGAAAAGACTAAAATGAAGCTGAGATAGCTCGGGCATCAAACAGCAACTAAATTGGATTCATCATTATCAGAACAAAAAAACTTCTGTGAATACAGAGTGGAGGAGAATAAAACACGATCACTTAATATTTTCTTTGGCAGGACAAAGAGCTGTACTGTAATAAGACAAGAATTATGATAGATGCTCCTGAAGGCTGAAGGTGTTCAGCAGATGAACAAACATATCTTAAAGAATAAGGCTGGAGATTTTCTACATTTTTCCTATTGTCAACAAATCTCATGTTTGGAGCCAAACCAACAATTAACTGATCTGTGCTGTAGACCTCTGTTGTCACATGTCAATGAGCCACGCTGCAGCACCGGGTGACATGTTCCTTTGTCCCTGAAGAGAGCGGCTAACGCTGTTTGTTTAGAAACAGCTCTAGTCTTGCAGCCTGACAAACTGAATGAGCCATTCGTTTCACTTCATTATTCAGTCTGACATATTTCTCTAAATCAACTTATAAACCTGTACAACTTGCAGCCATCTCGTTCATGCCCTTTTGTTGGCATGTTTACAAGACTCTCATTGGCTCACTTGTTTTTCCAACATGGCAAACAGCCGTTTCTGAATAAATGAAAAATCACAGACGCAGTGATTCAGAGGTCTGAAAGCAGGATAAAATGTTTTTACTGAAATTAACAGTTTGAGCAGGCAACAGACTGAACTTAAACTAGATGATATAAGAAAATAATCTAAACTCCACTTACTAGCTTTTAGGAGGCTTTTTACGACCATGAGATGCAGTTGAAAGCTCCCAAAGATAATACTGATAGTAATAATACTACAAAACAGTACTAATGTTGTTGCTTTTTTTTTTCTTCTTTTCTTTTTGCTGTTATGCTTTTACTTCCTCCCCTTTCTGGCTATTTCCCTCATTAATAGAGCACTTTGAGCTACATTTTGTGTATGAAAGATGGTATATAAAAGTTTATTATTATTATTATTATTATTATTCATGCTATAGACAATAATGACAATAACCAGACCAAACCAAGTGCATTTATTTAATCTTATTTGTTGTTAAAACAACAAATACAATTAAATGAAATTCTTATTATTGATTATTTCTTTTTAATTATCTTTTACGAGAAGCACTCTGTGTTTCATGACATAAATAAACTGCTGTAGAAATTGTTATTATTATGAAATACAGAGCAGCATTAATTTGGTAAAAATCTGAGAAAGTAGAAATGGAAAAACAAATAAGACTTTTTTTCAGCAGCAGCAGGTTTCACCCTACATATTGGAAAACTGCCTACAGTGAAAATAGCTGTTATTATATTTTGATCTTATGGGTTTGTTTGTCACTGTGTTATTTTAGTGTTTTATGATGACGAGTTTTGCATTTTTTCATTTAACTACAGAATCTGTAGACAAAAACTATAGTCTGACTCCTCCAAACTGAAACTGTAGACAAAACTGTCCAGTTTTACCTGTTTGGACTCGAGTTTAATATTCATTCAAGACATCCCAGTGGGACCAGTGTCATCTCTGGGGCTTCAAACCAGACAGGAGATGAGGAGGAGGAGGAGGAGGAGAGGACGTGCATCAGTCAAGATGTTGGGAGGTGTGAAAGGTACAGCAGGAGAGAGGAGGAGGCAAGGAAAGGAGAGAGAGATGATGGGAGGGAAGGAGGTAAGAAGACAGACTCTTCCCTTTTTCCTCACTTTTTGTCTCCCAGGAAAGAGAGAAAACAAAAGAGGAAGACCAAATGAAGGAGGACGAAGGATAAGACAGAAGAGGACGGGAGCAGGGGTGAAGTAATCAGTTTAGATGTGGGAGGTGTAAAAGGAAAAACACAAAAACATATGTAAAAGAAATAAAGGAAAGAAGAGCTGAAATGTGGGAGCGGAGCAAGAAATGATTTCCATACTTCACAGACAGCACGGACACACAATATAAACATAAATCTGTAATATGAATCTCCTTCTTACAACAAAGAGGAGATTGAATGTCAGCTGGCAGGTGGAGCAGAAGCAGGAAGCAGTAATCCAGTTTCAGGTGTAGCTGTAGTAACATTAGACAGACCTCTGTGAGCTGATATTCAGTTAAATTCAATAAAAAAGAGACCTGGTAAACCTCAAATCTGACAGGATGCAGTCTGGTTTATTTTATCTCAGTTTTCACCTCCTGAACTCCAGTTTCACTAATATTCCCCATAAATTTCACACTAATGAGGTTTCATGTTCAGGTATAACCTCACAGTATGTGTTGCCATGGTGGGGCAGGAGCAGAGGTTCTACGTATTCTTCTTTATTAAAACCTGGCACCTACTTTACCCACAATGCAACGTGGCTATCGACAGTTGGGTGGTAGATTGTGGTGTGTTATGCTAGTAGCGGATAATGTAGCCCGGAGCTGCTAGCCTCCAGCAGAGATGAGGAGCTACAGAGGTCTGGTAAACTTTCATGTTTGTAGTTTTCAGCCCCAACTGACACTGACTCAAGTGACATCATTTCAGGCAATTTATCAGATTTCACACAACTCAGTCTGGAGACACAAAACTGATTGAAGTTGAGTAAATGTTTGTTTTCACCTAAGTTACTTATTAGTTATGATGCTGTCATAAGCTGATTATTACAGTTACTGTCACCACAAGTGTCAGATTTCACTGTTTGCTGGATAATTATTATCATATTTGACATTTGTGGAATTCTAAAAAAATGCATTTTGTATTTTCATGTTCTAGGCAAACATACATGAAAATAACCAATTCATAAATCTTAAACAATTCACATCAATCGTTTCATCATTGTCAATGATTGTGAAAATGTGCCGTACATCCATATTTCAAGGTTGTTGTAGATCTGAGAAATTTTACTGATGTTTCCAGTCAGTCTCCTGCTTTACAGTATCAGCCCTCATAAGGCAGACTGCTGCTGGTCTTCCTCTGATGGGCCCTTCTTATTTTCCCCAGATGTTTATTGGAAACTCGAGGACACTCAAAGTCAGTGTTGTTTTTATTGTTTAAAATCCCTCCTCAAAACTCAAGTTTTATCATTTGGCCTTCTCCCAACCTTTCAAACATTTCTTTATATCTGTCTAATTATTTCATTGCTCTCTATTTTCAATTATTTATATATTTTCATTTTAACCATCTGGTATTTTTGTTTTTACTTTTAGACTGTAAAGCACTTTGTGACATTATTTAGAAGTGCTGCATAAATATAATTCCCTTATTTTTTTCCCCTTATTTCTCCCCGCTTCCATTTTGTTCTTCTTTTCTTTTTTCCATTCTCTCATCCTCCTCTCTTTCTTTCTTTGTCTTTCCTTCAAACTCTTATTCTCCTTCTGCCTCCTCTTCCCTCTTTCCCACCTCTTTGTTTGTCCCTCAAAAAATAAGTGAGTTAACTTAATTCCCTGCTTCCTCTCCTCATCCTCCTTTTTCTTTCCTCTTCCCCTCCTCTGTTTTCCATCACTCTTTCCGTGGCAGAGGAGGAGTGGATGATGATGATGGCGAGGGAGGCGGAGGAGGATGGACAGGCCGACACGCTGCCAGTCGTCACCCATTAGAGCGCCGCTCCGTCTTCCTCCTAGAGATCAATGGGCGGTGTAATGAAAGCCAAGCGCTGCCTCGCTGTGACACATGGCGAGAAGGGGAGGGAGGGGTAACGGTCAGCCAATGAGGCAGCAGCGTTGGAGGGGTTCTGTGTATGAAGGTAATAATCCAGCTGATCGGCGCCTGATACTGATATCATTAACCTGATCCACTCTGGTCTGATCTGATTTAAGTTTGATCGATTGAGCTGATCAATAAAACATTGCGAGAGCTTATTAACCTGAACTGATTCTAATTAGACACACTGATCACATTCCACATACACACGAATATCTTACGAACCCTGCTCCAGTGCAGACATGTATTTTTAGTCTCAGGATAGTTTATGTTTCAATTTGAAGATATTATTGATGCAAAATGTCGTCTTTAAGCCTCCAAAAATCAATCAAATCCTAGTTGGCAGTTTACAGCGAGTTTTATTCACTTCAGTCTGTGGAGGAAGGAGAAATCAAAGCCTTCACTTAAGTAAAAGTTGCAAAACCACAGAAGAAAAATACTTAAACAGTCAAAATCCTGTGAACAAGTCTAAAGCCACTGATGGCTCTGTGAAGCTGCACTTTAACCGACATCATGTTCATCTCAGTTTAGTCATTTAACAAAAAGTACAGCTGAGGCTGATGGGAATGTCATTAGTTTTGCTGGTATATTGTTTATTTGTTTGTTTTGTTATCGCATGTGTTTTAACTTGTTTTCCCTAACTTAAACATCAGGATCACAGAATATATATAAAGCTGGACATATGGAGGTGTGACGTCACCCGTTGGTTTGCATTGGAGCAGACTTGATCTTTTCATCTTTTCCATTTGGAGCCAGGCTCTTCCAAATAAGGAGGGCGGAGTGTCACCTTTCATCCTCTGGAAACACGCCCCGCTACACCAGACCAAAGCTAACGCTAGCTTACTCAGAACACTGAGTGCTGAATATTCGGGTGAACGTTAGCCAAATTGTGTTAACAGGTGAAGTATCGTAATCATGTAACATTAAACTTGGTGAAATATTGTGACAATAGTTTGACAAAGTGTGAGCTGGGGAGAGCAGCAGGTGAGCCAACTGTCAAAAATTAGGAAAACAAAACACCCTTAAAAACATGCTGTAGTTATTGTATCTGACATTAATCCATTCAGATGGTTTTGGTACAGTACTACCCGCTAGTTTAGTCAGTAACCTTGATCCTACTACTAATTAGTGAAGAAGGTCACATAGCAAAGCTTTTTTGCAGTTAAAACAAAGGTATGGATTAAATATTCTAAGGATTATAAGGACGCATTACTAATGTATGTAGACTGTATTTTCTGAATTGGTTTTATATGTGGGGCTGTCCAAAGCTGCATAACATGCTAAAAAATATGCTAGATGGATAGGAGCTGGCTAGCTAAATATATACTTAGCCATCTCTATACAAATTATTTGGAAATCAACCTTGTGGTGTAGTAAAAGCTTTTCTCAAAATGTGTTTACAACCCTTTAGCTTGGATTAACTTGTATTTGTAGAGAGGGAGATTAGCACTGGGTTACTCTATGACTACAGAATGCCAAGAAGAAACAATACAAAGAGATCTGAAAATGCAGCTGGAGGCAGCGAGGGAGGAGATGAGAGAGATAAAGGTATGTTTGCATTGTCCATTAGCAATTAGACACATGCCCAGTAGAGCTTAAACCTTTTTTTTTGTTTGTTTTTTAATATTCTGTCATGAAACTGTTATGAAACATTTTAAGTAACCCTGCTAACAGACAAAACTCAAAATAAATGCAAAACATTCTCCAAACTGAAGGTGATCAAGACCCATCTTAGAAACAGATGTGGAGAAGGATGTGGAGAAGGATGTGGAGAAGGATACCCATAACAAGGTATTTAACATTTACAAACTCATGGCCAAAAAAAATCTCCTTTGATTTCACCAATCTAGCTTCTCGCTTCGCTGACAAGACTGCTCAAAACAGCTGATTCTCAAAATGTTAATAGTTCCATGTTTTTACTACAGATGTGGTGGGAGAAATAACCATTTAAAACATTATTCATTCCCTGTAAATTGTTGAGATGTTTGCAAAAGAAATGTTTAAAAAGTAAATCCTTTTTATTACAGAGCTGTTTTCCTTATATTCTGAATCACTCTATAAAATATTAATCTTAATTGGGGCTGTAGCCTTTTTACCAAACATGCATCATTGTTCTCTGCTGATGGGAAACCACTGAATGAATCAGGTGCTTTTTATATTATTTTTTTGCCGCTGCCCTTCAGACAGCCAATGATTAATCCTGCTTAAGACCAAATAAAGACACTGTAGTACTAAACTCTTCTAACTTTATTCACTTTCTCTCTGTATCCACACCTTTCTTCCCCGTACCTTCCAGCAGCAGCACAGTTTAATTTTTCCAAACAGTTCCTGTGGGGACGCCGCAGCTGCAGTAAAGCAGGAAGGCCATGAAACCGGGGAAAGGACATTTCTGTAATTCACTGGAACGTTACGATTCCCAGCTGAGTCTGAAAGAGTTCAGTTTAACTGCTGCCTGCTGAGGTGTCTTCACTACCTGATTTACACTCGTTCATTTATTCTATTTGTCTTTAAATGTAAATCCAATAAATGAAGAACTTTGATGGTGTAAACATGGAGTCCTCCTCACAGCTTAAACACTGAAACAAAATTGATCAAACCTGAAACTTAACTAAAGTAAACTTTTATCTAGTTTGTACACATCCTAGCAAAACAGTAATAGTTATTGTAGAAATATAAGTCTCATTCGTTTTACCCATGAAGGATGTTTGGTGACTCATATTTGGAGCTCTTCTAGGCTTTGTGTTGCTATTAAACTCTCCTGTTTGAATCGTAAATACAAAAGATAAACAAATGTGTTATTAATTATCTAAAAAGTTGAAGGCACAAGCCTGTGGACATAAAAAACCTCAATGTGGACATTAACTACAACTCCCATGGTGCATTTCAGCAAGAAACATCCATTCAACAAGCTTAAAATGTTGTTACCTTTAAATTCTGAGTTCATTTTGGATGAAATCAGCAACTATGGCACTAAATAGTATAGTATATACTATAATAGTATTTAAACCCGTCAGCATGTCAAAATGACAATTATAATGTAATAATTAAAACTTTAAAACATTAACCCTGTACGGGTGTTACATTATCTGGGAGAGGCTCGTGTTTCTTAAAGAGGACTCTGGAGGCTACGCAAACAAACTATAGTAGCAGGATTTCACTACTTTTTCTCCTCCTTTACTCCAAATGTCAACTTCTTAAATCCACCCGTACATGTTGGAGCCAAAATCCGATCCCAAATATGAGAGCGGACAACATGAACAACACATGGAAACACTATAGCAACAACATTAACAAGGCTACAGTTTACGAGCGTGTGTGACAAGCTGACGTCAGCTCGTCAGCAAGGTAGAAAAAAAACATCACAAACGAAGCGTTCAGACCAGGTTGAAGCCCTGAGTTTTGACTTGCAGGAAGCATTTTTTTACATACATTCACCTCAAGTTTTGGAACTTTGACCATGTTTAGCATCCGACATCATAACAGTATATAAATAACAGAAAATCACAAAAAGCTGAATATGTCCCCTTTAAATGTAGTGGGAGGGAGGGAGCAGAATTTGGGGGTGTAGTTACTATTTATAGAAACAATTGAGATGGAACTACAGAACAGGTCACAACTCTACTGCTCTGCAGCAGCAGTTGGTTTCAGTTGAACATTTCTGTTGCTAGTAGCAACCCCTCTGGCACACAGCTTTTTAGTTTCATTGATATAGTTACATGCATACAGCTTTTTGTCAGAGCTATGACCCAGCAGATATTGACAGGCATGTTTTATCTACTCCTTGTTGGATCATTGTCTACACTTTTACAGAACATTAATAATATATTTATTCACTGGTATTTATTTCTTCAGCTTTGACCCTATGAGAGTTACTTACTTTATTCAACTAATTTACTCTTTTTGATGAGATAAAGAAGATGATATCAGACTGTTTTATGAGCCTCTGCTATTATCATCACTGTGTTTAAATTAACATTGTCTGTCTCAGCTGCAAACACGTGGCGATGACCTGACTGCAGTTTGCAGTAAGCTTAGTGATATTGACCTGTTAAACACTGTTTAAATGACACCGGATGTTACCCATCTGCTCAGACGCAGAAGGAGCTGAATCTGACTGAACTCTGGGCCTCAGATGGATTTCACCTCGGGCATCTCAAACAGCATTTCCACTGGAGTCTCTTTGAGGTCTTTAAGCTAATGTTTATCCACATTTACATAGACACTCCACCTTCAAACTCAAGCACATTTATCCAGAGTTACAGCTATTCAGTCAGAATATCCCACACTGTTACTGAATAGAGGTCAGTCCCCTTTTTTTCACAGTGTCTTAAAGAGTTTTTGGTGTGTAAATAATGAAAAAGATGTGCAGAGATGTGACCTGTACGTTTCTAAAGCAGAAGAAAGTGGGAGAGTGTTTTTTTAGTTTTCTCTCTGCTGAAATGCCTGTTTGTGTTTGTCTTCTCTTTTGAAATAAATCCAGTTTAGGCGAGCGAGTGCAGAGCATTGTTGAAGCTCATTTCCTGCGACTGTGATTTTTTTTCTCCAGGTACTGTATTTACCAGCAGATAAAAAAAAAACAACCTGCGCTTTGTGTGTGTGTGTGTGTATGTGCGTGTGTGTGTGTTTGCGAGCGTGCACATCCAAAAGCGGTCTTTCTTCTCTCCAGCAGCAGACTGTCCTTGCAGAGCAGAGGACAACTCGCTGTTCAGCTCTTCCATAAA
Organism: Scomberomorus guttatus; assembly: GCA_038419695.1. NCBI lineage: Eukaryota > Metazoa > Chordata > Actinopteri > Scombriformes > Scombridae > Scomberomorus > Scomberomorus guttatus. The sequence goes on from CM076452.1 coordinate 2,158,942, forward strand.
TCTTCAGGTACGACGGAGCTCAATTAGCAGCGATGGCGTGCTCCGAAATGTCATTGTCTTTTGTTGCTGCCAGGCAATTACTGTTAAATATCTTTTATTGTTGTTTGTGTGTGTCAGAGCCAATTCTCATTTAGCATTCAAAGGCAAAAGTGCAGACGGTGTCATTAAAAACGGCTGAAGTCATTAGCCGCCTACCTATTGCTATAGAAATTAGTGTTTTAGAGAGAACTGAGGGGGACAGAGGGAGGGAGGGGTCAAAGGTCAGAGCAGGGTCTCTCAAAGATGGGTAAAAATAAAACTGGGCCTACATCAACTGTTGAAAAAATTATCTTAAATAAGGTCAAGATCTGTTTTTGGGTTTGGCTACTCAAATCAATTAATGCTGCAGCATACAATGATATTTTAGACGACTTTTCTTCAGTGTTCAAACTTTATGACACAGTGTGGAGTGTCCTCTGGAAAAAGGAGAGAGACTACAGGGAAATGATAGACAGAAGCAGAGTTTCTGTTGAGTTCTGAGTTCAGTCAGAGGCTGAACTGAACTCAGACACACAGGCGAGTTAACATACAGTTGAAATTTTGGCTCCCCAAAATTCGGTCCAGCAGTCATACTCAGACAAGTGTGTCGTCACAGTTATGGCAGCACATTAAGGGTCAGGTTATGCTTGAAAAGTAGTAGTTTGTACATGTTGTCCAACCTCGTATGGAATCTAAAGTGTTTACAGTCAGTAGAGATGGAGAAGACCCTGTTTTGTTTAAATTTGGGGATAATGGTGCACATTTTCAGATAGTCTCTCCTGGAAGACATCAAAAGTGTTACAATTGGTTGTTTGCATGAAAAGTGAGTCAGCTCCTTCCTCACCTTTGCACACCTGGCCAATCATGGCAGAAAATTGGTGTGGATGTTGGATTGTCAGTTTCAGAAAGTTACAGCAAAATGTCAGACACAAACCCCCAAATAATCTGATGTTGGAAAGGTGTGGGTGGAGTACTGGAGCTTTAATGTCCATCTTTGGAATGTGCTGTGTTAAATGTTCATGGGAAACATAAATAAACTGTTGTTTATTGTGTAGCGATGATGTGAAGATGATGAAGGAATCTCCGCTGACACCGTCTTTCTTGTTTAAAAAGGTTTATTACAAGAAACTTCAGCATCAAACAAGCACCATGGATTGCTTGGAGAGGATTCAGGGCCAATGCGAATCCCTCTGACTAACAGCTCTGAATCTCCACTTATATAGGCTAGTTGTTTACCCTCATACCAACGTAAAACATATAACCCTTATCTACAAAGGGTCTCATCTATTTAGACTATAGGAGAGACAAAGACCCATTTCCAGGAGACCTTGACCTCTGAACCTTAAACTTTTGGACCTTATCTTTATGGCCTGGGGTCTGTTACTCTCTTACTCTTACTTAAACATTCCTCAGTAATAAAAACACAATGTAACGGTTCAGACACAAAACCTTAAACTATGAGAATTCATTAAATGATTGTGTAATACAAAAAAAAAAAAACGTATTAATTGATGTTTTTGGCCACCTGAGGGACGCTATGAGCAAATTCATTTCATCTGATCTATTGTTTTATTGATCTATTGTTAATATACAATTATTAGTAGTGCAGCTTCAAATGTTTTTATCTTACAGTTTTGAAATCTATATAGTTTTTGTACAATCCATTTAGAGCCCTGTCTGTGCTCTGAGAAAAGACTGCAGCAGTATGTCATACTCGCATGACAGATTGATTCAATTTATCAGTTTAAAACAAATAAAGCAGCAGGGTCAGAGGTCAGAAATTATGGAGAAACACTGTACAGATCAGCAGGCAAGTGCAGGCACCTGTCCCCGGCTGACATGAAAACACAAACACTGTAAACACACAAATTTTAGGAAATTTAGATGAATATAGATGCACGACACCTTCTGTCGCTCGCCGGCTCGTCCATTTGTCTCTATTAGAGTCTGCAGAGAGAATTAAGCTGTGCATCTGTTGCAGGTCATGTCTGGATCTGTCATCGACACGCAGTGTCACAGCATCATCTCAGAGCAGAGAGAGAGGTACGGAGGTTCACTAACGACAAAACTGCAGAAGCAACATGGAATATTTAAATGTAATATTAGTTTACTTAACTATTTTAAACTGATCTTTTCAGTCCTAAGTGAGTAAAAAATGAACACAGAGTCAGTATGATTTCCTCTTTCCAGTGACTGCAGATAAACATCCATAAATTAAGTTAGAATCTCAAAATAAAAACAAACAAACAAAAAATGAATGCAGTATTTAACAAGAGCTGCTAGCAGCTAATAAGCTCAAACATATAAAGGTATACAGGTGAAAAAACAATGATAATGTGTATAGTCCACAACCAGCTGACTGACTCCATGGCAACATTACACGTCCTGTTTGCATCACCCAAAGCATGATGGGAACCCTGATAGCAAAAACAAATAACTAAAAGAATACGATGGGAGTGACCAATCTAACTTTTTTACATTATTGATTGATTTTTAAAATGATTAGGAGTGAATGTCCCACCAACATGGTTCTTTTTCCCTGGAACACTAATACTCTCCTCTATCAATGCTTATACAGATCATTTGTGATGGGATGAAAAAGGCAAACAAAATAATGATGATAATTTTATATAAAAACTGTGAATAGTACCACTCACATGCCAAGTAATTGAATTTCTGGTTGCTCAGATTATTCTTACATTAAATACTAATATATGGGATTTTAGCTTTAAAGCGTGTTCCAGTTGAGTGATGAAGAAAAAGCTAAAATTGGTTTTCTTACTGCTGTAAAAGTAACTTCTATAAAAAGCTCAATGGTATATTTCATTCATCTGGATATTTCACCAAATTCTACCGAAGAAAATATCACAGTAAAGATGACAGTTTCTCAAATTATTGTGAGAGTTAGTCAGAGGAGGTAACCTGATGTTATTAAAAATACCACATGTAGCACATTTAATGCTTCACGTCTACATTAGAGTGGAGGTTGATACAAATTCCCAAAACTGAGAGCGAGGACATTTTTCAAGACAGCGAGCAAAGGAAATACTACACATAACAAAAACATCCTCTTCTGGACTTAAAACATCATCTCAAACAAAATTAAAACCGAAGCGTTTGTGATGAGGGACACAATATGTGTCAAAATCTTAATCTCAAAATCATAACTCTGTCAAACCAGAACGTACAGACATCAAACTCACACTGTAAACGTCAGCTGAACCTGCCCTTCACAAAGATGTGTGTTTGTCTGAGATCTGTTAAGGGTCAGTATCAGCAAATACAGCATCTAACTCTGTGGAGCAGATTCCCCATGATGTAAACATTACAACAAAAAAGACTGTTTTCTTTCAAAAACATGTTATCAATCAGAATGATGTCACTAAACTGATCCTTACTGGCTGATAAAGAACAATTCAGCAAATCAATCACTGATCAATGGTTCGTTTAGCACTATCAATATGTTTTCACTAAGGCATTGACATTACTGGAACCCTGACAATCTCCTCTGTCCATTCAGATATGGAGATTTGTACTGGACTGAAAACTTCTGCATATAAAGACCAAAAAATTACAAAATTCCAATTGACTTTTTTAGCTTTTTTTTCCATAAAAGGTCTCATAGAGTTTGTACAGTACTGCTCACATGCTAAATTATGGCATTTCTGAATAGCCGAACATGTCCTTAAAAACAATCTATGGCATGTCTGGGTGACACAGCCTATAAATTAAGGAAATTAAAAACAAGGTAAAACACACTACAGTTCAAAGGTTTCGGTTTCTGCTTGTTGTCAAACATTCAAATCCTGCAATTATCTTTTTTTCTTTTTATTTATTCACAGTGAAGCTAAACAATTACCAAAAAATTACCTCACATTATCTTATCCTAACCTCAACCTGGCACTCAAGCACTTTGCTTGTTTATTTATGCTTTTTTATTCAAAACCCTTATTTATACACTAGTATATCATGCTGCTACACTGTGGTATAATATCCATACCTTGCCGGCGCAATATCTGTTTTTTTTTTCTCAAAAGTTCAGATTTTTTGAAGTGGGGTTGTATGAGGTATTTATCCATAGTCAGTGTTTAACCTGCTGTAGATGGGGGTCGGCACCTCCCCAGTCTGGAGAAGCAGACCGGAGTACCAGCATGGAAGCTAAGCAGTGTGCTGCTGCAGTGTAGCCACCTAAAAGTCTGTTTCAGTTTAAATGTACACTATATTTAGAATATTTTCACTGCTTTACTTTACCAACAGACAGACAACAGATACAGATTTTATTTAGGTGGGACTTTCTTTGGTGGCTAAAATACGTTTTGCTACTGTCCACAGCAGTACATTACTCCTGTCTGCTTCTCCAAACTGGGGGGTGCTGATCCCCATCTACAGCAGGTCAAACACTGACTGTGGATAACTACCTCATACAACTCTACTTCAAAAAAATTCAAACTATCCCTTTAATGTGCAATATCTCCTTACAACTGCTGCACCACTGCATCATTCGAAGTGCTGTAAATAATTGTTGTAAATAATGTAACATCTCTCAGACCTGGCTACTCTTTTTATTTTATTTTAATTTTTATTTAATCTGAACTTAATTTATTGTAAATGTGTTTCTTTTTTTAACCTGACTGAGTGAACTGCACAAGAATTTCAATGTGCAATGAGGTTTTATTGTCACATGCACGGCTGCACAGCGGGAAGCAACACTGAAGGCAGTGAAATTTCTTCAAGCTCAAGTTCCAATTATAGTATAGTATAATATAATATATAATAAATATTTACAATTATAAAAAAAGGAGAGAGAGAAGAGAAAGAGAAGATGAAAAGACAAAATAAAATAAAAATGTCTACAAATATACATTACATATATTGCACATTGGTGCACATAAGTGATAGAGATAAATAACTGATAAAATATAATGTACCCTGTGCCTGTGCAAATGGCAATAAAGCCTCTTGAATCTCAACTTAGCTAAATACAGTATATGTGGTCTTTCTGTTACATTTTTTTGACAATTTAAGAATAAAATGTAAGATTTGGACTGCTGCTTTTCTATAATATAATCCTGTATGAATGTTTGGTTTTCACAGGATATATAAAAACTGGATTTTGTGTGTCCCTCACTTGCAGATCGATTATGGCTCGTCTTGGTGCCCGTTCAATACTTTTGTCATCAATAAACTTCCATATGGATTTGTCAGATAGCTGTGGATGGATAGAGAGAAGGGGGGGTGGGGGGGGATGCTATGAACTCTGGGAAACGTGTCTCTTTGCTCAGCAGTGGCTATCAGAGCGGAGAGGGAGAGATTTGAGAGAGTCGTTCTGCTTTAGCGACAGGAAAATGCCACCGAGCTGCTCCGCTTCCCCGCTCATAAATACTCTCAAGGACCGCGGCTTTACAACAAGTCAATAGCTTCTGTTAGCAACACACACTCACACACAGAGCAGCAGAGGAACACACACATACAACCAGCGGTGTGCACATACACACAAATAAAAAACACACATCAGCAAAATACGCAGATGCATGCTGTCAAAATATAAATCAACAATCACAGCACTACATAAACACAAGTGCCAGGCCAGCAGAAAGGGCTGCTGGGATAAATACGTAGGCCGGGGCTGACGGAGCGGGAGGTAAATCTGTCTGGAGGCGAGAGAAGGAAGGAAGGATGGAGGAAAGATTAGAACACGAATCTTCATTTAAAAGAAGTCTGTTTCCACACAGTGACAGTGAAAGAAAGAAAGCTGCTCTCTGAAACTTTCATGTCACAACTTCCTTAAAATGTCAGCAGAGGTTCGACATATTAACTTAAAAGGTGATGATGTGTCAGTGTTGTGTCCACTACTTGTTTCTGCTGAAAACGTGTGAACAACCATCAGTTATGGCAGGTTTAAAGGTCCCCTCCAGACATAAAGATGTTCTGCTTTGATTAATGGTTTGTGTCTGATATAGTTTTTCCACAAAAAAGTGCAATTACCTCGTTAAAAATTCTTAAAATTGTCTCTCCAGTACTCCTTCTTCCTCTGTTATCTTTGAATAGGTAATGTTTTATGTCTCCTCCTTCACTGTAAAGTCTATTCTCAGTGTTTGTGCACTGGAGGCTTCGAGTTTCCACATCACACTTGTGTCAGTTATACATACTGCACCACGATTGGCTCCTAACTAGTTGTGATGTCACAAATCCTGCTCGCAGCTACACGTTTTTAACTCAGGTTTTCAAGGAGCTCAGAGAAACTTTCCTCCCTCAGCAGATGAATATGAAAACTGCACATACATCATTCTGCACAGTGAAGCTCAAACATCACAGTGAAGTAAAAATAAGAAAAACACATTTTTGAGCGGAGGGGGGCGTTAATAAGAAAAAAAACCTGATCATTCGGGGCAGTGTCACGTCACTTTCCTGATAGTGATAACTACGTGGTGGCAGTCGCTGCAGGACTATCAGTTGAGTTTCATCCCTTGTCACTGTCCTTCAGCTTATCACCAGCAGCAGAAACGTGTCCATGGAGGACCAAACCGCCACTGGTTCGATTCCCTCGGCCCGGCTGATCGCCTCCATCGCAGTGTGGCCTCCATATTCACTTTACTTACAGCTCTGTCCGTCCCAGCGGTGTGGAGCTGCTGGTGGGTGGAGGAGCGAGATGGCTGGATTTTTAAGACAAAAGAGAAAAGAAAACCGCTGCCTGACTCTGGATTCTGGGCGGCTGTTATTTTTAGCCAAAGCAGCCATAATTACCCGGGCAACGTCTAACAAAATTGTTCAGGCTCGGCTAGGCAATTAGGCCAGGCGGAGCAGCTAATGGAGAGAGAATTACACAGACCTTTCCCCCATTAGCCCCCATTTACAGCAGGAAATTTACTGGGAGTGTATGGACCAGCCGTGACTTCCAAACCAGATTACTGCTCTGAAACCACTCTCCATCCCTTCATCCCTCCCTCTCTTCCTCATCTCACACAATGAAAATCCATTTGTCCAAAATAAGAAAGAAACTAGTATTTAAAACCTGCTTTATCATCTATGGGTGTGGAAATGTTTCAATACTGCTTCATAAAGATTCAGGAAATACATTTTTACTGTTGTAGTTTAAGTATATTTTGTATTTGTTGTTCTGGTTAAATGACATTTTCCTCGTTCTGTGTTATGATGACTCACCTCGTGCTTCAGTGGGAGGACAGGCACAGACTGTGTCACTGCCTTTGATAGTTGATAAATTGTTTTGGTTATTTTTTAAGCAAAAATGCCAAAACTTCTCTGGTAGCAGCTTTTCATGATGTGAATCTTTTTTCCAGCTTTCCATGACTCAACATCTTTGGGTCTTTGTTGGTGACAGATAAGTCATCTGAATATGTTAACTTGGACATTTAATGATCGACATTTTATACACTGAACAAACGGTTATTTAGGCAAAGTGTGGAGCAAAAGTATAATGTTTTTTTTTATTGTGGGACCAAGTAAAGAGGTTGGATCTTGTTTTTCATCAAAACTAAATTGCCACCAACTAATATGCAATATCTAATATCTAATTCCTTCAAGTTATCAAATTATTCTCACCAGATGTAAGAAACACCATGTTTGGGAACTTTTAGTACCTGTGGATTGCTGCTGACACAGATTTGTCATTTAAACTGTTTAACAGTACCAGTTAAACATGTTTTGTACACTGAAGAGGAGAAATAACAGGTGTGTTAGTGTCTGAGTCCCTCACAGCAGTGGACTTTTTCAGATTCACTCGTATCATAAGTAAAATGCTGCACTGTAGGCTGTCATAAAGGAGAGCAGTGCTGCAACACACAGCGGAGTAAAGAAAAGATCTGATTTATTTTAGCAGATACTAATTAATTAAAATATGCCCGGATCAGACCTCATACTGATCTGGAGCTCATTTTATCTACTATAGTAGATATTATAACATATTTATTTACATGTATAGATATCAATCAATTATAATACTTTACTTTATAAGATGATAATATGTTGTGTTTGTGAAATCTTAATCTGCAAAGTGCCCAATAACCAGCCCGTCCTCACAAGAGAAATGAAAAAAAACTTCAGCCCACAAAAACGATCTATAGTTACGTTTACGCCATCTAGCGGCCGCAGTAATTATGATCCAGTGACGCAGTTCAGATGACGTCGATATAAGGTGACTTCCTTATTAGGAGGAGGTGGGTTGGTGGGACGGTTAAATAGTTAGTTAGATGGAAAAAAGTGGACTTTGCTGCAGCAGACTGTTCGCTTCCTGTTTCCAACTGTGGTTTTGTTTACTGTTGCCATGACGACAAAGGTTGCGTAACTTTAAGGAAGTACTAACTACATTTCAAGTAATTTTAACTCAAACCGTGATCTTTCTCTAACCCTCAGCATTAAGCATTAAGCATCGTTATTGTTTAGCAGTGATTTATAACGGTTTTAGCATATTACGCTTCTACGGGTCATTCTGGAGTTCAGGTACAATCTACCTGTGTTGTTTAATTATGAGGATGTGTTGTAATAACTATAGATGCCAGATAAATGTACACTGTCAAAACAATTGTTCGGTAACATTTCACGTCATTCTATACGCATTTCACATTTTCAAAGAATATTGTTGAGTGTCTATAAATTTACAGTTAATGGCGTTTTTAGATTCTCTGCCATCAATTTTCAATGCAGTTCTATATTTTTTCCAAGGTTTTTTTAGTAGAAACACAAGAAATTTATTCAACATTCAAATTACATATTGCCATAAAAAACAAAAAAACACAAGGCTTTCTGTTATAAATAGGGCCAATGCCAGTAATCATACAATGTTAATGTATTTTATATGTTTTGTTAGTAAAAAATACTTTAAAAATCTAATATTATGAGTAAATCATTTAATGCCACAAAAGTAACAGATCAAATGATGGTGATTCTACACAATGGTTGTATTTTCACAAGATTGTGTTCACAGGAAATAGTGTTAAATTTCATAATGACAAAAGTGGCAAAAAATAATGTGAAATGATGGTGATTTTTACAACATAGCTGTATTTATGAGGTTGTGTTAATGTGGAGCCAAAAGAAGAATGTGTGTGTGTGTGTGTGTGTGTGTGTGTGTGTGTGTGTGTGTGTGTGTGTGTGGGAGCAGACTGGGTTGGTGGCTCCAGGCTGGTACCTGTGGATCTACAGAGCTGCTGCATTAATTATGAGAAACTGTACAAGATTAAAAATGGAGGTGAGGTGAGGAAGAGGCTGCTTCTCCACAGGTGGAGAGGATGAAAATGAAACACAGGCATGTGTAATCTACTGCCACACACACACACACACACACACACACACACACACACACACATCCACCCTCCCTCCCTTCTTTTTCTCCTTTTGGTTGTAGAAATTCACAGCATTCGGCGCTGAGGCTTAACAAAATATCAAAGGCACAAAAGAAAGTATTAACAAGGCAGAAGTTCTTGATCCCTTTTTATAAGTTGAAAAAAGCAAAGTAGCAGAGGAGATTTCCATTCCAACATTAATTCCAGCACTGGTGAATTTCCAATGTCGACAGCCATTAAGACCTGTCAAATCAAAAGTGACACCAGGGGAAGGAGAGAGAAATATTCAAATCATCTTTCAAATCTTTTTCCAGAGCTGCTGCTCCAGCCGCTGACAGCTCTGACAATTAATTTATGTCTTACAGATTTTTCCATAAACCACTGCTGACCCCCGAGGATGTGCACGAGCACATGCATGCACGCATGCACACACACATACACACACACACACACACACACACACACACACACAGATGCACGTGCATGCCAATACCTGCTGGAGAAGTATTTGCACATTTTTTTTTCTTTTCACAAGTGTCAGTCATCAGAAAATGGCAGCTGCTGACCAGTGGAACAATGTAATGAAATACATTTACTCATGTATTGTAATTAAGTACAGTTTTGAGTTGTAGATTCAGCAAAAAAAAAAAAAAAAAAGATAAACATGATAAACTTTTTAAAAAATAAATTCCTTATTAAATATTAAATCAGTGGCTCCCAACATTTTTAGCTTTTGACCAAAAAATCAGTGTCTAGTTGTGTTTACTTGTCATGTTTTGGAGGTCTGTGAGTTTTTAGCAGCTCCACCAAAGAGACATTTCCTTTCTAAACTTCTCACATGTGTTCATTTAAACAATCAAGGTGAACTTATCCAATATTACAAGATACAAGTGAAGATTAGAGAAAAAAAGAGTGAATACAAATTTGTGCAGCAAATATTTAATTCATAATTTCTTTCTTTCCTGCCCAATAAACATCTCACGACCCCTCAGATTTACCTTGTGACACTTTAGAGGGGCCCAGCCCCTAGGTTGGGAACCACCAGATTGCACTATAATAATATATAATGTAATGTATAACAATATATGAGTCACAGGAGTTAAGTACTTTTTGCTGATAATATTTTGGTCTTTTTACTTATGCAGGATTTTGAATGCATTAAATTTACTTGTAATGGAGTATTTTTACACGGTTGCTGTGGTACATTTACTTAAGTAAAGGATGTGAGTACTTCAGTGCTGCACTGCATTAAAGCATTTCGCTTTGAAAACCATCTGAATTTATGTGGCTTGCATGAAAATGTGTTGTGTGAAAAGACACACACACTCAAAAACCTCAAAATCTTTTAGTTTTTAAGCTAAAATATTTTACTGGTAAACTATCTAAATATCAACATATTTAATTTATTTAATTAATTAATCATTAAGATTTGAGTCTTATAAGAAACTGAATACTTAACAACCTTTCTTTGCTTTCATACACGCTCGTCTTCCTGTGACAGGAGTTCATTTTTTGTCAGATTTGTTTTTTGAGCTTCATTAACCGGCGCCAGATTAGTCCTCGGTGGGACGGCGGCAGGGGGAGACGTGAGCGCCTCGCCTCCGACCTGCCGAGGTGCAAGCAATTAAGGAGCAGGAAGAAGGAATCTGTCGAGAGCACCAACGCAAAAGCTCAAGACACCTAACCCACTTAGACGCTTTCAGCTCTTTAATAAAGAAACTTCTGTAAACTGTCAAAATGATAATAGCCCGGGCCACCGCTGGTAATTGCAATTAGAGGAGGTAAAGTAGGATAGTGCTGCACACACACACACACACACACACGCGCACCCACGCATCCCTCCTGAAAAACCATAACCTACTTTGTTTTTTCTTCCTCTGACATCTCTGTGATTGTCCTCAACATGATCAAAAACAGTAAAAAAATGTGGTTGAAATGGTCCTAAAATCCTTTCAGTGTAAAAAAAAAAAGAAATTTGAAATTAAATTTATACACTACTGATAGTGTAGAGAAGAAGTCAGAAAGACATGAAAGAAGGAAAGAAAAAGGGAAAGAAATGAAGGATGTACAAAGAAAGATATAAGGACAGAAAGTAAAGAAGTAAAAGAAGAGGAGAAAGGAAAGAAAGAAGGAAGTCAAGTCAGTTAATTTTACAGCCTAAAATTTGTCTCAGAGCGCTTTACAATAAAGAATAAACTCAGCGAATAAAGAAAAAGACAGCAGCTTCTTAAATGTGATGTGATGTGATGTGATGTGATGTGATGTGATGTGATGTGATGTGATGTGATGTGATGTGATGTGATGTGGACTGTTAGTCGGACAAAATAACCTTTGACTCTGAGAAATTGTAAATTATAATTTTTTTTTAACTATTTCCTGACATTTTATAGACAAAACAATTAATCAACAAAATAACAAAACAAAGGTAGTTAGTGAATAAAGAAAATAATAAACATGTTTTATTTGTGGACGAGATAATTACACGTTCACACGATCAGATCTTCTTCTTGAATATAGAGATTAACGCTGTGACACCGGTTCCTACAGAGAGCGATGCATTATGGGTTGTTTATGTTGCTAGGCTAGTGCGTTTCTTCCAATCTGTTTATAGTGAGTCTGTTAGAGTCAGTCAGCGCTAAAAGTGTTTCGTTAGTTCAGTTTAACTCGAAACGCGAAACACGAAATAAATTCATGATGAGTGAAAACGAGTCCAAAGTGTCTTCTGACGTCTTTGCTGCAGACGGACCGCAGACTGATCTGTCAAACAGCCAAAAACTGCTGCTGTCACAGATGGAGAGGAGCTCAAAAAGGCAAACTGAAAAATGCTAACAGCCGTAGAAAATCATTTTTACTGCTTCCGAGAAACAGGAGAGTTTGTGAGAATGTGGCTGAACATAATGTTGGATTTACGTCCTGCTTTAATGAAATGTCTCCCTTTTACGAAAGTAAGGCTTCAATGATGACAAGTCTCTTCTTCTTGGATTAATATTATCTCTCAACAGGACGAGAGTGGAAGTGAGTTGTATCTTCAAAAAGTCTTAAGTCTTATAATCAGAGTTGTCTTATATTCAGGCCAATATGACATTTCTGTCTGAAATGTAGTGTTGGAAAAGTAAAGCCTCTAAAGTAAACTCAAGTTCAGAATTGGAGGAGATGAATCAGTTCATGTAATAAAAAAATAAAAAAATAAAAACAAACACGTGTTTCCCTCGCAGCTCGCATCAGCTGTGATGCTTTTAATTTGACATCATTGACTTCCCGCCTGATTTTCATCTCTCAGAGCAGCTCGGCTGTAAGATCTGTCTGAATCCTCTCACTTCACATTAACGAGTGCAGTCGACTCGTACATGTTAATGTAGCAGCAGTCAAATATTCCACATTCATATTCATACTCGGTCATATCTGATAGATGACAACCATCAGCTGCAGAGAAAGAACGCCGCCACCAACATGATAAACCCGGGCGAGGCGGAGGCAGGAACGTCTGCGTTTGATGTCTTATCTGCAGCTTCGGCGATACAGTTCGACTGGATATTGATCAGAAAGATCAGCGTGGGATCTTACAGGTGTAATCGTCCTTTTCCTGCCAACACACACACACACACACACACACAGTAGTCATGTCTCCTCCCTGTCATCTCATGTTTGACTAATCGATTTTAAATCCGTCTTTGTCCTTTGAAGCTTGATCTCGACGTTGACATGCGGCACCAAACAGACGCCGGCTTGATGAGCATGCGTGTCAGATGACAGGAAGTCATCTGGATGCGCTTGTCATGGAAAACATCAGCGAAGTGGCCGAATCTGCCCCGAGGTTTGTTTAGTTTTTGTGTTTCATAAATTCAATGAGGCTTTTATTGCCTGATTCAATATGCAGCATAAAAGGCCACAAAGACAATAAATGAAGACGGAGTTTTATTTGCATCTCTTCCTGCGGGGCTAAATTTAAAGGATCAGTGAATCAAATCATTAAAATAAAAACCCCTCTCTGCCAAGCATGAAGGAAGGAGTTAATTACTCAGATTTTGTGGTTTTGGGGCGATTTCAGTTTGGTATATACAGTGGAACCGGAGCTCTTCTTCCGCACTGAAGGATCCATGGCTTGTTTGTGCATGGATTAACAGCAAAGTGAAGGCAAATCAAATAAAATTAAGTATTTATATGCAATATGCATAATTGACAAGCCATCGCTTGGAGTGCTGTTCAAAAACTTGCAACAAGGTAATAAAGTAAACAAGCAGAGGGATGAAATTCAGCTCGCAGAGACTCTCCACAGCCTGAACGAGGCGAAAACAACAAGTCTGACGTACAGAGCCGCTCTATATTTCTATTTTCATTTAATTTATTATCTCTGCCCGTCCTTTTCAGCAGAAACTCGTCTGTGGTTATGAATATGTAAAGCTGCAGGGAAGAGATTTACCTGTTGACAGGCTCCTGTTTAGAAGGCTCAGTCAATTTTAGGTTTTGAATTGTTTTTTTTTTTGTTTTGTTTTTTTTTCAAGAGAGAGTGAATTATCATCCATGCATATGAATAAACAGGTGTTGCATTTTAGAGAGTTTACACATCAGGACAGAGAGTGTTCTCTTTTTTGAGCTGCTGGATGCCAAACTTCAACAGCCATTTATCAGCCAACTAGATGAGTGGACTTTTTTGTGGGTGGGGTGAAGCAGCAGGATCTCTACACTACATCATCTGAACTGAACAAACCTCTGCCAACTTTCTCCAGCGTCAGGCAGCAGTGTGTACTGAGAACAGGCAGATAGAAGGCCGGGGGTCTGGACCTGAACTCATATTTTACCAGACATCGAATATATGCTGGAATATCAAAAAAAAAAAAAACAACACAGCTGTGAATTCAGTTTATAAAGTACAAAAGCAAACAAGACACAAGAACAGAATCCAACTGATCAAACTGAACTTTCCATCAAAACCAACAATGTATTAGTCCATCAAGCTCAATACTTTCTCTCCTACCCTGTCTGCTGTACTGCACACATTTTTTATACAGAGTAAAACTAAAAACATAACGGGTGCAAAAACTCAACTTTCAAAAGTGAAGGATGTGAAGCTCGATCTCTGCTGTCAACATCCTGCATCTTGTATGACCTCCAAACACCCCGACCTCCTCCCTGTGACTCCGGAGCAATATAATGCTGCTTCATTCAGTCAAAAAAACTTGTCAGCATAACATAATTGGGAAAACAATTAAGTCGTATATAAACCTAATTACTAGGAGACAGGGTTGGCACATGAACTAATAGGAATTAAACCCAACCCTTAAGTCCCAACTTAAAGTCCTGTCATTTAATGATTGTGCATGTGTTGCTTTATAAAACAGGCAGCTGAGTTTGCTTTCTAACAGTATTAAATAATGAAATTGATGTGAAAATCTATCAGTGGATTTACTGCGAGGAGTGGTGGCGACCGTCCATTGCATTCACAATGATCATTCATCAAGACTTCAACAGCAAAATAAGTTTTAAACGGGACATATTCTGCACATTTCTGGGTCTATATTTTTATTCTGGTGCTCTGCTGGAATATCTTTGCATGTTTTACAGTTACAAACTCCTTATTTATCTTATACTGGCCCTTTATGCAGCCCCTCAGTTCAGCCTCTGTCTGAAACAGGCCGTTTCAGCTCCTGTTTCGTTAAGGCCCCCCTCCTGATGAGCCCGCTCTGTTCTGATTGGCCATCTCTTCCAGACACTCAGGAGGCAACAAACCATGAAACAAACTATAGTAGCAGAATCACTACTTTTTCGTGCATGTTCAAGCTGAAATCTGATCCAAAATATGAGCGTGGACAACGTGAACAGGTGATACAGGTAATGTCTGAACAGTAAGTGTTATAATGATGTTGTTGGAGTGAGTCGGCGGTCGCAGCCCTCGGCCCGCCATACTCCAGCCCCCTGCAGGCTCCTCCTCCTCCTCTCAGCCTCACTGACACTCCATTAGCTCTGCTGGCTGTGATGTGAGATAAGGAGGCGGTGGCGCTGCGACCTTGAAGGTCACTGTGTTCTCTTATTTGAAGCTCTCTGAAAAACTCCAGGTCTCCTGACCTGCTGCTGATCTAACTGAGATAGACTGAGGCAGAGACTTGTCTAAAGCCCTGTATATACTCCTAAGTAGACACGCACACGGACAGATGTGGACACCACAGACGTGTAGTAGTTCTGTTTATACTACTTTCTGGAGTCTGGTTGGAGGACGCCTTCCACACATGTACAGTAGATCAGCGTCTACAGGAAGACATATGGATGGTATGTTGTGGCCGCGCGGTCACAACAAATTGGAGGAACGTGGGTGACCCTCACGTACTCACGGACACGGAAAGTATAACACTGACTTAAGAGAGAGACTTCTGATAGAGCTCTGACCTGTCAACGTCTAGACTATCTTTAGTAGGATTCATTTGCTGTCCATTTTGGGTAAATTAAGACTGAGCTACAGCCTCAAACTGATCAGTTTTGTTCACTCCTGCAGGAATCTTTTACTTTTTTTATTTTAATGTTTTTTTTATGATGATAATCCTGGTTGTGCGAGTGCCCTGACATCTCTGCAGGTTCCCGTCATCCTCGTGTGGGTGAAAGAACCACAGAGGAAGATGTTTCTCTTTGACTGTACAGCGGAGCCACCTGTCACCCCTATCTCACCTCCACCCACCGCCCACCTCTCCCCAGTGAGACGCCTTCACTCTGAAGCAGAGAGGACAGATCTATGAGCCGCAGTGGTGGTAAAGTAGGCATGTTAAATTTTGCATGGATTCCCTTTGAAGTGTAAAAAGGGAAGCTCACCCCTGTTTTTATGTGTTCATTGTGTGCTGAGAAGAAGAAGAAGAGGAGGCCAGGTACGGCAGGGCCAGGCTACAAATTAAAATGAGTAAGAAGCAGATAGCGCTGCTCTCTCATATCAAAGATCCTACATTTTAAAGCAGAATTGGCCGATTTACCAACATCCAAAACAGCTAAAAAAGCTACAACAAACAACATCTGAACATCAAAGTTCTCATATCTGGCCTGTACTTCATAATACCGACACATATTGGTTTCTGAATTGATGCACTAACAAGTACTGTGTGACTATCCAAAGACTGATATATCTTATAACCAGAAATACCACCAAATGTGGATTAATCCCCCGCTGAAAATAGTCCTCAATGAATGAACAATTTCCTCCTGTTTGAGTGACAATTGCTGAAAACTGCAGTGACCAGCTGTTTTAGGAAATTACTGTCTTTTTAAAAAAATGAAAATATTTGTGAGCTTTGACCTTTTCATGGGATTTGTTGACAATAAGAAAATATTGAATATGACCACAAATAAAATAAAGATTAATTTGAGGTTCAAGGTTTAATTTGAATTGTCCAGATTGCAAATTCAGTTGCAAAAAAATCAGCTTATGTTGTGAGATAATTCCTTTTTTCCCCCACTGCACATTTATGAATCTTGTAGACATTAGTGTGAGAATCCAGAAATAAGGTAAAAAAAGGCAAATCACTGCACAAGGTTAATGAAATAAGACTCATTTTTTGGCAAGTAAGAAAACAAGATCTCTGGATTTTAAAAAAAAATGACAAAATAACTTGATAAGCTGTATATCAAAAATGTGAGTTTGAGAGTAAAAGATTTGTTTTTTGCAGAGCAGAGGCGTCATGTCTGCGTGTAAAGTCATTGCCTCTGAGATATCTGCAAGAAGAGGAAGTGACAACGACAGCAAAGGCCTTAAAGCAGAGTGACACCCTGACGCCCTCTCAAAAAAAACACCCTCCTCCCCTCCCCCAGCCGGAGCTCCCCACCTGAAATCACCGAGGGTTTGCATTCCAGTTGCTGGATCGTTAGCCGGGGGTATTAGGCATCTTGCCTCGGACTTGCATCATCGCCTCCCGTCTCAAAGTTTTGCCGCGCCGTCTTTCCCTTCTTTTCTGGCTCTCTCTCTCTCTGACATGTAGATTATTCTCATCATCTTCCCCTCAACATCCTTTGGAGGAAAACAAGAAGAGAGATGGTGGGAGGAATGAAGTGCAAGGTGACCCTGATGGAGATGCAATCATACATGATGATACACAAAGCTCCTTGACCCAAATGGATGAAAACAGAGAGGATTATGGGTGAATTACCTGAGAGCCTGCCCTGCCATGAAAAGGAAAAAGTTATTTTTTGTCAAGTATCTGTGTTGTTAACATAAAAAAACAACATAATTGCTTGCTGGATGACGTAGAGCAGCTGTTTCATCATCTCAGAGCAGTCAAGGTCACACACTGACTTGTGTTATGTTTGTACATCGATCTGTCACATTCTACATATGCAGTGTTGTTCCACACACACAGAAACATGATACAGAAATACTTGTGGCCAACTGATGGTCTGAAATTATGTAATTAATAACACCAATGATGGCTGAATCCCTTCATGACCCTGGTGTTGTGCATGATGGTTCATCTGTATGGCTTCCTTTGGCCATTGTTAAAGTCCAGCTGAAATTTAATTTCTTTTTTTTGTCTGCTACAGCAACATATCTCAATTACTTGTCCTTTGTTCTCCTCTAACAAAAAATTAGAAACCAAAAGGGAGAAATTTATATTTTAAATACTTTGATTTCATGATGGTGCCCCCTTGATTTACATTATATCAATGAAATACTGATTATTATCTTACGTAGCAGGAGACCTTATTTCCATATTTTCCATGAACAACAACCCACATTAGCTTTCCTGCTAAAGCCTTTTTTCTTCATTCTATATAAAACTATTGACGATACATTTAAAAAACATGTTGACATGTAATGTGACTGTAAAGCACCAAGAACAGCATTGCTCCAACAAAGGCAGAGAAGAAGAAGATTTCAAGCTAGTAAGCGTTGATGTAAACGGTTGTTATGACGCCGCTCAAGTGGTCACAACAAAAGGGAGACACACCGAGTTTTAACAAAAATATATGTTATTAAACCAAATTAAAGAATTAACTAAATATGTAAAGTATGGTGTGTGGGAATCAGTAAAGTCAGTAATGTGTGATGTGCATGAGTGGAGGATATGTGTGTGAGTGTTGTGAAGGTGCATAAAAGCAAAATAAATAACTAAAGTAAGATAACCAAACCAAATGGTGCCTGTGGGGAGGAGCAGAGAGCAGCAGCAGAGAGGCAGAGAGAGTGAATAAACAGCAGCAGTGGCTTAAGTAAGCTAAGGACACCAGGCCTGCAGGGCGAGGAGAGACACAGGTTACTAACAGATCCAAACCCCAGATGACCCCAGGGGACATCACAACCATGCTTAAAGAAATCAGCTTTGCAAATGTTTTATGATGAAGAAAAAACATTCAACACATTTGTTAGACCTCACTGATGCACATCGGTGCGTTTTGGTGAGTTACACTCAATGTAAACATAACTTTTATTTTGTTTACAAGAAAACTTTGAAAGGGAGCTTTAAAGAATCAAGAAACATCGCTCGAGTGATGGCCGCTCGCTGGTTTCCTCCTCAGCTCCATCCAGCTCCACTAAACTCTCTCTTTATGTGATGTCACAGACACTATACAGACATGTTTGAATGCTCTTTCTGTTGTGGCCAACACGACTGGCCAGGACTGCATCAGACACTGCGGCCATGTTTTCATTCAGGCAGTGTTTATTCTGACACAGAGAGGCTGCTGTCTGAAAGGATGCCACTAAACAGACATGAATCAGCATATTCATATGTATTGTGCTATTAGTCGGAGCGTCTCTGTAAGTCTGATTCTTGAACATTTATTGTAGAGGGAGACTAAAGCGGCTGTGATGGAGCTTTCTGGAGCAGGGTGAGATAAAGGTTTCCTTTGATACGATGACAGTCGTGACTCTGTGGCTGCAGCGCTGTTTTGGGTCATGCGTCTGCTGGGAAAAGCTCTGACTTCTCTTTAATATCATTTCTAAAGAAATCACTCGCAGCTCCCGGCGGCTTCGTATATTTTGAGCACGCAGGGCGCAGAGCACCAGAGGTTAAATATATTTCAACTTTTTAAATGAAGAGTGTTGCTCCTGGAAAGTGTTTCCAGCAGTCACTCAGCAACAACAGTCGTGACCAGCGCTGCCCTCGGCACCGTTGTCAGCAAACAGCAACGGCCTTCTGTGGAACATGACATCACTTTGATTGACAGGTGACCGACATAGAAGACATCCAGGCGGATTTGTACCTGCAACCTCTGTCACCTCCTGTCAGTCAGCTGCTGAAGAGCCTCTGGTTACACAGAATGTCTCTGTACTATATTAAAGTGGCTGATTATTTAGTGGAGGTTTACTTATTATCAGTAGCGTGGCGTCACTTTTCCACTAGGTGGGGCTACGGCCCAAGGTAGCTCTGTGTATTTTGGCCGTGAGCATGCTCCGTACAACAGCAGAGAGCCAGCTGCTGGTGGCTAGCAGCTAGGCTTGTGGTTTCTAATGTCTTAGAGTGGATGGGAATGATTGAAACATCTTTTTTACTGTAAGTGTTGCAATATAGGGGCATTTGCAGGGATACAGGGATTCACAACTTAAAAAGAATGTGGGAGGAGGGTAAAGTGGGGGGTGGGGGCAATAACAGTCTACATCCACACAGCTGGCAAGAAATAGTTCTCAAAGAAAAAATATCTGTCCCCAGGCTTGTGGAGTATCCAGGATGTTCTAAAAAATACATTTCTTTGGGGTTCTTCACACATAATTCATGAATGCTTTGAAAAATTTTAACACAGCATTCTGACAAGTCCTCCACTGTCAGTGTTTCTGAGGCTGCCATGGAAGAAAGTCATTTTCTTACAGGTATGACAGTCCTTAAAAAAATCCTTAAATCCAGTAATTTAGTGTCGCACTGCTTTAACATTCTTGGACTACTGATGGACAGTTTTAAAAAAAAAGATACAAATCAGTGTAACAGAACCAGAGATATCTTTTTTATTTCACAGATTCTTCTTCCTTGTCAAAAGCTGGCGCCTACATTACCCACGATGCAAGTCGGCCTCTGGGATTCAAGTGTGTTATGCTAGTAGCGGCTAATGTAGCCTGGACCTGCTAGCTGCCAGCAGATTATAGAGGTCTGGTAATCTCACTTCTTTCTGACTCCACACCACCAGATTTCTTTCATTTTCAAACTTTTAGTCTTCAGACCCAACCGATGCTGACTCAAGTGACATCACTTGAGGCAATTTATCAGATTTTACACAGCAGCTCCCTCTGGAGACACAAAAGGCAAATCGATGGGATCCCTCTTCAAAGGTATACTATGCAGGATTTTACTAATAAACAATGTATAGACTCATACCAAAGTAATTCCTCTCAGTCATCACTTATGACCCACTAGAAGTGTGTAGTGGTGTAAATATCTGCAAAGACTCTGCCCTTTGGGCAGTGGGTGTGTAGCCCAACAGCCAATAACAGTGCGCAGGATGTGAGGTTGGGACTCGTAGCGTAGTGACCAGGTTACATCACTGTGTTTTTATTTGACTCAGTGCTTCTCCGTCTCCCTCCTCTGCTGTGTGCAGAGTGCTGCTGTGCGCTGCTCCTCTGCTGTGTGCAGAGTGCTGCTGTGCGCTGCTCCTCTGCTGTGTACAGAGTGCTGCTCCTCTGCTGTGTGCAGAGTGCCGCTGTGTGCTGCTCCTCTGCTGTGTGCAGAGTGCCGCTGTGTGCTGCTCCTCTGCTGTGTGCAGAGTGCCGCTGTGTGCTGCTCCTCTGCTGTGTGCAGAGTGCCGCTGTGTGCTGCTCCTCTGCTGTGTGCTGCTCCTCTGCTGTGTGCAGAGTGCCGCTGTGTGCTGCTCCTCTGCTGTGTGCAGCTCCTCTGCTGTCACTGTGGCTGTTTGTCCGGCACACACACACATGCAGAGCAGAGAGTGGGTGTGTTTATTTGTTCTTTAGAACATAACTGGTGTGAAACAATCAGAAAATAACGTTTTATTACTCTGATTCACATCTTCTCTCCAGCACTGCTCGCTCTCTTCATTCATTATCTAGCTTGCTCGACCACCTCTCTCTCTCACTTGTTGGGCCAACTTTGAATGCTGCATGTTTACTAACACTGACTGAAAATTCCTGCATAGTATACCTTTAATACTATATTGTATATCATAAAATTGGTCAAAAAAAACTTGCTAATATTTAGGTGCAGGGTGGTTTCAGGTAGAGCTGCAACAACTAATCGATTACTCAATCAGCATAACTATCTTGATGATCAATTAATCATTTTGAGTCATTTTTTAAAGAAAAAAATACTAAAATTCTCAGGTTCCAAGTTCTTGAATGTGAATATTTTCTGGTTTCTTTAGTTCTCTATGATAGTAAACTGAATATCTTTGGGTTGTGGACTGTTGATCAGGACAAAAAAATAAATAAATAAAAAATAAAAGTTTTCATGCTGCTGTTGAGACTCAATTTATATTTTTATTCAAATTTATATATTAAAGTATATTTGTGAATTGTTATGATGTTATTGATTAACTGAACCACACACATCACAGAAACAAAAGGCTACTGTTGTTATGTAATCGACATGTTGTTATGCTGTTAATAAGTGAGGTATTTTTGAGTAGTTGTTTGTTTTCACCACTCATGTCTTCAAATTAAACATTGTAATAACTTATTAATGTGACACAAAACTTACAAAGCGGCTTTAATATTTGACTAGATATTTTGCAGACATGAAAAGACGTGTTGGTCCGATTGCTGTTTGAGTTGAGGGCAAATCTGCTCTTTCATTTTTCTTGGAGGTGAATCACTTTCCTCTCCTCGGTGTCGGCTCGCTGCTGAGTCTGGGAGAAACAGATGATTGGAGAGGGAGGAAAATAAAAGCAAACAAACAAAGCTCAGATCAACCGAGGCAGCGAGATGGATCACAGACAACACAACCAAACCAAACCAAACACCACGGGCTTGTACTGTATGCTGAGATCTCCACAACTTCTTCAAAGATGACTGATAAAAAATGGATGTTTAGCAGTTGCTTTCAAGTGCTGTGGAACCTCTAACAGTAGAATTAACATCAAACACCTCGGTGTTGCTGTATCTTAGTCTTTGAAAAGTGCTGGCAAGTTCTTTGAGAAGAGCCACACACAGTCACATTAAAACAACTTTGAACTGCTAAATTGTTCTGAGCAACATGGCCGCAGGAAATTTTCTGCATTTGAAAGCGGCACGAGCCTCAGCTGAGATAAACAGCGGCGATGTTAAATTCATGTCTTGTTTTACTTTGAAAGGGAACAGCATCAAAGGCGTGAGGCAGAGCGTCCCACAGCAGAAAGAAAATTAATGTAGAAGAATGTCTCTCTAAGCGTTTCGGTTTATAATAATTCAGAGTGAAGACAGTTTGCATCTGCAGCCAGAGCACCCCGAGCCAAAATACATTTCCATAAAGTGGTTCTGGTTTGGGTTTTGCTGAGGTGACAGATGGACTCTGAGTCAGGCAGGAGAGTATTCAGGGGGCCAGATTCATCTCTGCTTTTCTGATGATACTCAAGATTTTATTTCACACTTTCTATGCCATAAAACACCTTTTATGAAACAAGAAGTGCCCAAACATTTACAATATCTGTCTCCAGTACTGGCAAGGTTGCCACACAAGTGTTGTTGTCTAACCCCTTTAAACCTCGGGGTGTTTTCACTTGTTTTAATATCTATAGGCTTATAGCAGAGTCATGTGTCACCCAAAAATGGGTATAGGATAAGATCAGAAATGCCATCATTTTGCTAAATGTGTAGTACTAAACATGCTCTACGAGACTTCTTATGGGGAAAAAAAACTAAAAATATCAATTTAAATTTCACATTTATTTGTCTACATGTCTGACGTCTCTTTTATAACACGTTTATGTGCAAAATGTTTTCTGAGCCGCAGGGGATTTTTAGTTGAAGTACCACAGGTGGCCACTGGTGCAAATTGGCAACAAAGCCGACTCTGACACAGTATCCAGCTCTATCAAAAGATAACTTTGCCTTTATTCCACATTTTTCCTATTGTCAGCAAATCCCAAAATAAAAAAAATAAAAAATAAAAAACATGAATAAACTGAAGTGAAGCTACAAAGGCCTCAGGATGGTTTTCTGTCGTCTGCCAGATTACAGATGCGTTTACTGAGCTACCAGAGGATGATTTGATTTGAGTGACCTTATGATCTTTCTTCTAGCAGGAAAAGGAAATCTTTATTATTTTAATACTGAGTCTATTTTTTTAACCTTTATTTATTCAGGGGAGTTTCTCTGAGAGGAATGCCCTGATCACATTCTCACAGTTACACATTCACACCTGGAAGCTGCTCAGTACAAACAGTCTGATCTGACTGACTGACCACTCTGAAGCTCCACTGGAGCAGTTAGGATGAAGGGCCTTGCTCAAGGACACTTCAGTGGTGATAATGAGGGAGGGGCAAGTGCTGCTTCTTCACTTTCCCTACCTAGATTTATCCTGCCGGTCCGTGGGATTGAACTGGCTCGCTCCTCTAACCTTTAGGCCTCCACTTTTAAACATATCTGTGACATTTTAGGTGTTTAGATTTCTCTAAATCTATCTGTCCTTCCATCTTTCCTTCCCCTCTGTCCTCCAGCAGGCTGTTTTGGAAGCTATTTACATAAGATTTGTATTATTAATGACTACCTACTCTGAGTGGCTAGGAGTGTGGCCCCCACCTTCACCCCCAGCCAATGGGGACCAATACTACCTTTTTTAATCCTTCATTTAGTCAGAAGTTTCAGTTACAGGCAGCCTCTCTTTTGCAGGAAAGGATCTGCTGCCACTGAGCAGATCCATTGGAGCAGTTTGGGTTAAGGGCCTTGCTCAAGGGCACCTCAGTTGTGGTAATGAGGGAGGGGTAAACGCTGCTTTTTCACTTTCCCACTTTTCCATCCTGCCACTCCAGGAACTGTAGCGATGACCTTCCAATCACAAGCTCACTTCTCTAACCTTTAGGCCAAAACTGCCCCGTTCCTGAATGAAGGGAAGAACCTGCTGTTACACAGTTGAGACTCAGCAGGATGTTTCAGAACAGCAAGATCGTGTCTAAGTTTCCTCACAAAGTCAAAGTCATTTTTTCAAACATAGCCAGAGGTCGCTAGCTTAGCTTTAGCACAGATATATTATATTCCTCTAGCTGAGGAACAGAAAGAAACCATGTTTTAAAATTTCATCCAAAGATTGAAGATGAAACAGTAGAAAATCCTGCGGCGTGCTGAGTCTCCTTAAGCAGACAGTCGGCTGTAAAATGTGCTGAACACACACACAACTACTGGCCGATATTGGAGGGAAGATTGTCTCCAAAAATGAATTTCAGCCATTCCTGACGTCATTTTCCATCCTCCGGAAGGCTGTAAAGACTTTTTAGCTGCTGAACAACCAGCAACACTTCCAGTGTGCTGCTTTGCTCGTCATCCGGCTGAGATGCAAACTCTGACTACAGAAGTTACAGCAGGGTGGGCTCATGCTAAAGCTTCCTGCATATTTGATTTGTCTTCCTGGTGTGACGTAGTAACGGGTTCTGCCTCAATGCTGCTCGCTCTTGAGCCACAAATTTCAAAATTTCAAATAACTTAAAAAGACAGAGGAGATAGAAATGAGTAATATTACAGCACGGGAGGCCCCACCACATCC
The DNA here is from genome assembly GCA_038419695.1 of Scomberomorus guttatus. Classification (NCBI taxonomy): domain Eukaryota; kingdom Metazoa; phylum Chordata; class Actinopteri; order Scombriformes; family Scombridae; genus Scomberomorus; species Scomberomorus guttatus. The sequence goes on from CM076452.1 coordinate 2,183,840, forward strand.
TCCCCTTTAACCAACCAGTTTTGTCCATTACATGTTATTTCAGAAACTACAGTCCAGATTTCTACAAAATTTGCTTTTGACTTTCAATGATTCAAAGGATGAATCCCAATTATCACAATCAAGCCAAAATCCTCACTGGTGTACAAAACATAATGGATTGCCATTAACTTTCCTGATTGCATTCATGCTCTACAGAGGGTGAACCCTTTAAATTTTAATGACATCATCACCTTTTCTTTCATGTATCCGTCAGGAAAAACTTTTTACATTTTAAGGAGACTGTCCACACAGGAAAAATAACAGAATCAGTCATTTGTGCAACCCTGTAGTAAGCATGTGAGTCTGGCAGCGGTGGGGGGGTGAGGGGGTGGAGGGGTGTTTGGATGCTAATGGTGGGCGATGGTGAAGCGCATGTGTGTGTTAAGTGGTTTCGTGCCTGTGAATGCGCGGCTACCGTGCCTGGGAAAATAATGGCACACACGAAGAAAAAGTGACGCCACTACAGTGTTGATTATCTTCACTTTGCTAATCTGAAGTTAACATCCCTCCATCCATCCATGAAGAAATAAGCAGCAAATACGCAGACACATGGCCCCCACTGATGTGCTTACACTGAAGACTCTCCTCTGGGTAATATTAATGCTGGGAGGCACTGATTAGTGTTTTAAGGTTTTCATTTTAATGGTTATATTTAAAATGCATTGCAAACTTGGTGCTAATTTTCATTTAATATATTTATGTTTATTCTTAAAAAATATTACTTATGTTATATTACTTATTAATTTATGTTTGAGGTTGAAAAATACATTTCAAAGGAACTCTTCAGTGTTGTCTATGTGATTTTTACAATGCAGGTTGTAGTTGTAGGAACATGTACATTATTTGGCAAACACTGCCACTCATAACAAGTTGTAATCCTATTAAATGACAGCCTTAATGACAGAAAACATCAAGTGTGTACAACATAGTTTGTCGCTTAATTTGCACGTTTTTAATATCTAAATCATCAGTATGTTGTTTATTCAAAGAAAATATACTCAGGTGTAATGCACATTGCTTTAGACTGTTAGTCCTGTTTTTAATATCCCTCACATATAGGTATTAACAAAGCATAGGCCCAACAACTTTAGGCAGCATGTACTGCAGACATATCCTAAGGTCTTCCCGGGTCTTTCTTCATGAGTTTTTAAAGCAGCAGATATTCTTACTGCCCCTCTTCAGTTACCACTCCATCACTGCTGAGACCGTTTTGGCCGGCCTTCAGAGCAGCAGCGAGGGCAGATAGCGGGGAGGACCAGGCGCTCTGAAACCCCCGCGGGGTCACGGCAGCCAAACTTAGCCTGAGCCGAGAAAGAGACAGGAGACGGAGAAGTCAACTGACTGGCTGCCTAAAAACGTCTAATCTCATAAGAAGTCTGCTGACTGGGGAGCGCCGGGACTCCAAATACAACTTTAAAAGCTTTTTCTTTTCCTTTTTTTCTGTGCACTCCACATCCCTTTATCACAGACATGCCATGTGCTACAGGCTGAAAGGCGAACACACCAGAAGCCTGCCTGGCAGGAGACCCCAGTGGAATCATGGGAGGAAAAAGCATGTGTGTGCATTTGTGCAGCATGTTTCTTTTCTTTCAGCATTTCTGTCAAATAAAACAACACTAAATATTTAATGTTATGAATTTCCCCTGGAATAATGCAGCTTTTGTTTTTACATGTTTTTCCCCCACCGTCGTTAATATTAAAAGGGGCTGTGGCAGGAACATCTAAATGGATGCATTGTGTGGGCTGAGGGTCTGTGGAGGAGCAGGAGCACTGACAAACACAGCAACACACACAGTCAACAGTATTAAGAAATGACACTGACCTGTTTTTTTCTGTTTGTTAAAGAGTGCACATGCAGAACGAACTGTACAATGTGCAGAAAGACAAACATCTACAACTGAAATCACACATCTGCTGAGTACAATTTCTATATATATATATATATATATATATATATATATATATATATCAGGTTTTGGATACACAAGGTTCAATTCATTGTTGGTTTGGGTCATTTAATGGGATTTGTTGACTGTAAGAAAAATACAGGATACATGAATATCAGCAGATTACAGTGTTCTTCAAACAAATCAACCAGCCTCAAAATAACTGGATTTGATATAAATTTACAGGCAAGGTCAATGTTAGTTTTTTAAGTTAATATATGGAAATGTGCATTCTCGTGAAATTGTGGACATAAACTGAAGAACTGAAACGATCAAACAGCAGCTGATTTTTTTTGATTTACCTACTGGAGCTGGATAAGTAAAGGTGTGTGATAAGAGCCATCTTGCAGGTTCATTTCAGGTCACACTGTTTGAGATGGGTCTAAAGCTGCATTCAGATTGAAATCAGCCCTGCGTTAAAACGATGCAGGGGGCCGTGTTGGTGGGGGCGTGTTGTTCGAAGTATCGGTGAGACAATGAAATACGACCCAGGAAGTCCAGTTGGGGCTACAGATTTATGTATTTAAAGATTATAAATCTGGAAAGTTATCACGGCAGCAACTGTTTTATCTTTCATGGAGAGGTAAACAGCAGAAACAAGCCGTTCACCTTACAAAGTAATCCATCAGGAATGTGTGCTTCCATGTATGTGATTGGCCAATGCAGCGCCTTGTTGGATGACGTGTTGCATTGCACAAAAGTTGAACCTGGTTCAACTTGTGTGCGAGGCGTCCCTTCATTGTTTTGCTGCCCTAAGTCAAATGGGAGGGCTGTATTTTTTCACGCAGAGCTAATGTTGGTCTGAACGGTGCCTTAGAGCCGTTTCTTGATGGACCTGCTGTGTGCACTACAGCACCATTCAAATATCAAAATGTTCAGCTCTTTAAGGACATTTATGTGATTACTTTTCTTCTTTCTAGGATATTCCAGTGATTTTATATAATGTTTAAAAATATTAAACTTTGTAATGGAAAGTCTATGGGAGGGATGTTTGAAAGCTAATATTTCAACTTACTTCATGGACAGGTGTCCCGTGTGGAAATGCTTAACATATTAAAACATGGGACCGATAGCGCCACAATGTGGTCAGTTATTACATTAAGTTTTAGCTAATAACTCCTCAACAGTAAAACCTATCAAAACAATATTTACACAGTTTTTTCCTTTGATGATGCTGATTAGACTGATATAGGCCACGCCCATTTGCACCCTAAAGAGATTTTTTGATGAACACATTTTTTGCTTCTGTTGTCACATATTTCATGTAATCTTCACCAAACTTGGTACATACCATATTTAGAGGACCACGAACAAAACGTATTAATTTGTTTTTGGATGTCACTCACCCTTTGTCTGTAATTGGTTGCCAAACTTTTGAAGGCGTGGCCTAATGCACTTAACGGTCAATAAATCCTCAATACTGAATTGGATTGCAACCAAATTTGGGAATGACATCACACAAGTCTGTAAGATTTAATAAAATTCTACCAAAAGGGGGCGCTAAACCCTGCAATTCTGTTGTCTTTAATAAAATGAAACTTGGTACACAGGTTCTCCAGGAGAGTCTGCACAACATACTGAACTAGAAATGCATTTCCTGTGGAAAATGTGCGTGAATGCTGAAGGCTGAAATAAATCACAAAGCATTACTGAAAATACTACAGACTTCTTCAGCATCCCTATCTGTGCAATTTTGCAGAGTTTAGTTAACATGACATATTACATTTAAGAGATATGGCAGTTAATAAGTAGTATGGTGGTGTTTTATTAATGACCACAAGGTGGGACTATTGGTGCCATGATTCAGTATGTCGTGCAGATTCTAATGGAGAACTTGTGTATCAAGTTTCATTTTATTACAGACAGACCAGAGGAGGGAGATCCTGGCTCTGCTGAGGAGGCAGAGGAAGCAGAGGATCCAGACACAGCTGCTGTCGGTGGCCTAAACCGAAGGTGAAGATCAGCAGAGGACTCAAACCACAAAAAAACATCAGATTTTGAGACAGACAAAGAGCTGGTCAGACAGCTTCAATAGGCAAAGGGTCTTCTGACCCAGGTGTCTTCTGAAATCACTCCTGTAGCATTAAACACTTGTTTTTGTCTGTATATTCAGGATTTTGCTAACATGCACCTGTTATGACATTTTAAATAGTTTTTATTTTATTAAATAATAAGTTTGCTATTATATAATGTTAACAAATAGAAAGACCTTGACCTACTAACAAGTATTGTTTGCCTGATATATCTTATTCCTGTGTGCTGTAGAGCTCCATTACTGTCCAACAACTGTTAACAAGCTGCTGCCAGTTTCTAGAGGCTCTGTGGCTTTGAGCTAAATGCTAAATGCTAACAACAGTATGCTAACATGCTGATGTTGTAACTTACCATATACCCAGCATGCTTTCCAGGAGGCAAAAGGGGGGGCACTGAACCACTTCCTGATTTTAAGATCTTGCTGACATCACCAGTGATGTCATGGGTTAGACCAAGTATGGGGGGCATTTATTTTATTTAGTTACATGTTTGGTTTAGTATTTATGTTATTTGTACTTATTTTGGTTTATGGTGAGGACTCTGCTGTGGTTGATGTGTGTGTAAACAATGTTAACTGATACAAGTGACACTGTCATATAGCAGTTGTTGGTATAAGGGAAGGACACCCCTGATAGAAATATGGTTGTGCCCTGATGGATTGGAGGGCCTATTTAAGGGGAGAGTTGGTGGTTTGAGAAAGAGCAGAAATGAAAGAGGATCTTGGTGCAGCAGTGTTAAGGTAAGTCTGATTATACTTGATTTCATTTGCTATTCTCTGAGTCTGTCTCTTATCACCTTCCTTCACACTCTGGCAAAGTTTCCTCAGGCAAAACTTTACATTAAAACAGAAAGTAATTGTAAAAAAGTCAGAGTTGCAGAAATGTTTCATTTTTTCTTGTTTTCTATCTCATCAATCGTCTTTTTGACCCAAAATCCTTCAGTTTTTTGGGGTATAGAGGTACGTTGGTGGCTTCACATCCTTGTTATGAGTTCAAATTTATGAGAACTCTGATTTTATTTGAGAGCCACAATCTAGGAGTGTATCAGAGATTGTTATTCCAGATGGCAGTGAAAAAATTCCATTTGAAGGTTTTATTACTTTTGGTTAAAACAGTTTGCTGACTGACATGTTGCTGCTCTCTCCATTGGCATTGTTTTAAAAGCTCTTAATTGTGTTGCATGCAAATGAAGAGATTTGCTTTTTGCCCATTTATCTGTTCATATAAGAAAATGAACAGAACATTAGTGGGTCACCAAATGAGGGAGGGGAGGGAGAGGAGGGGGTGAGAGAACAGGCAGCTTTACATTATGATGCTGTAATGTGTTTTAACCTTTGGGATTGTACTAAAAACAATCCTTTCATCCTCATGTATAAACTGTGAGTGTTAGCATGTGTGTATGTAATACTGAAGGTGAAGGCTGATAATTAGCGTGATTACTGCAGGCAGTCACACTATTGTAGCAGTTTGCGACAGCAGTAGCAGCATCTCTACAACAGTAAAGTTGGCACATTTCTGCCTGGACAGAGTTTGATTTTTCACTTGTTTTCATCCAGTAAATCAACAGGTGAGTTCCTTTTTTGCTTTTCTTGGTAGCAAAGGCTAAATACATTACATTTCTAATCAGTTTGCATTGTGCTATATGCCCTTACTGTTATGATAATGATTTGGTACCATGTCATCTGAGCACAACATCAAACATAAAACACTATTTTACCCGTATATGTTTTTTCATTAAGCCTGTGATCTATTCTCTGAGTCTTTCTGACTTATTGATCGGTCTTGATGATTTGGAGTTTTTGCTCAAATTGTTCTCTTGAAGTGAATTTTGTTCTGATGAAATGTAAAAGGCATCAGACTTGAATAAAGTTTTGAAATCAGTCTTGCTTACTAGCTACATCTGTCCTGTTGCTAAAATAATGTCTTGTTTCAGCGGCCAGTCAACATGTCTGAACACGGAGCTCAACTTCTGACTCTGATGCTCCAAATTACACAGTGAGTTTCATTTTACTTTGTTGTATATGTCTGTGTAGTAGTGTGTACCACTTTGTAACTGATAGTGTTTTCTTTTATGCTTAAGTACTAGTAGATTTAGTACTATAGTGGCCTGTATGAAACACATCAGCAATATCTAAGTCATTCAGTGTTGCATGCCTGGATGGAGATAATAATAATAATAATAATAATCATGTGTTTGATTCATAGGGATAAACTCTGAGAGGCCCCCCGGCAGAGACAAAGTCATACAGGAAAAGATGACATCAGTCAGCTCTTGTGTGTTACGTCTACTAAAGAAACTAATGGACCTTTGTGTGAGTGAGAGGGTTCACTGACTGATACAATCAGTCTCTCAGCCACACTTTTCAGTTACTCAGAGTTATTCAGTCACAGTGACTGTCATTCACTCAGTCACTTTCTCAATCTTTCACTCACTCACTACAAACCCTTATAAATACACACTTGGACAGTTTGGTTCCAGCTTGCATTAGAGAAGCATGTTTTAATGTAAAGTTTTTTTGTTAGTTATTTGGTTACAATAATTGCAATAATGTGGTGAGCATTAGTACATGGCAACAATTACAGATGTGCTGTACCAAACCATCAGGTTCTTGTCAGGGTTAGGCTGCTCCCTACAGACATATACCCACTAAAGCTGTCCCATTGTTGTTTAACCATTTCATTTTTCCAGTTCAGTCTGCCCAGCATCTTCACATGCAACAGTTTCCATCATCTGTCTCCTCCACATTTTCAGTGTAGGAGTTTGAGGTTGTTTTATTGGGTCTTGTTGGGTTGTAATGATATCTATGAAGTAGTTAGTATTGAAAGAAATATGCCTCTGACTTCTCTGATATATTTCCCATTAGAGGAGCATGTTATTTTTTGTTTTATGTCTTTATTTGTGTACAATGTTCAGACAGACTGCACTACTTGTTTGAGTATTTACATTTTGAATGTTTAATTACCTGAATGAGCTCCATGCTGTTTGTTTTTTTTCTATTACTTTCTAATTGTGTACAAATGTTTAGTATCCATTTAAAATGTTAATAAAGTGAGACAGTTTGAAAGAAATACCTTGAAGTTGTATAATTTGTGTTAACATTTTAAATCACAATTAAAATGGTCGTTTATTCACTGTTGTAAATACTGTCAATGAGTAATTATGTCAAGTAACAAGGTTTGTGGGGAAAATATTTAAAATGTAAACTTACTGTAGTCGTCACTGTTAGTACTCAGTTACACAACAGTGTGTCGAGTACTATGTTGTACATTTTGCAGTTTATAGTAAAAATCTGTAAGAATGCCACTTGTGAAAAGTGCAAATTAACAGTAATATGCAATGCTTTTGGCAGGATTTTGCTGTAAAAGTAGATCATAGTTTTATTCTGTATTTATAAATACAGGAACACTTAATTTTAATTACTGTGAATTTTGCAGTAAATTAATGGCGACCCTGCACTTGGTAAGTAGTACCGGGGTGGGGGGGTCCTGGGAGGCAGCAGTTCACTGCAGCTGATCCAGGATACCCCCCCTACCTGGCAGAGAGGGGGCAGCAGGTCCTGGTTTTGTTACATGATGTACCAGGCAAGTGTGGGAACGGTGGTCAGGGTGCTGGGAAGGCAGCAGCTCGCTGCGGCTGGTCCCAGGTGCCTGACCATTACTCCCAATTGCACCCATGAGTGTGGGTGGACAACAGTGAGAGCCGCGGTGTCTCTTGTGCCCCGCGGGCCCAACAGGTCTCAGCTTCTATGTGCGTTGTGATGCCAGATACCTGAGTAAGGTCTGAAACATTATAAATTCATAAATACACCAGCAGTAAGTGAGAAAGTGTGTGTGAAAGGAGTTTTCTCATTTCTATTCAAGTTGTGCTTTCCTCTGATGCACCAGTCACATATTCAGATGTACAGATACTTTTTTCAATCCGGGATAGCCCAACATCACCACAACTATATTGTGTGTACTTGTATATACATATCACACCACTCTGTCACTTTATTTGCGTTTTCTTCACTCGGAGTTCTGTGAGAATCTAAAGGTTTTCCTTATTCCAGCAGTGTTTCCTGACAGTTTTCACCTGTGATCAAACAGAAATTTGTGAAAAACATGAATTTTAAGCACACAGGCTTTTTTTTGGTACATTTTAGTGTGAGAACATGTCTAGTTTTAAAATGTGACTATTTTATTTGTGTCTCCTTAAATGTGAAAACAGGTTTTTGACATGTGAAAACCTGCAGTGGTTGAAGAAAACAGTTTTCACCTCTTAAAAAAACATGTCATGCTCAGTTTTGCACTTTTTGGACAATCCCTACAGTGAGTGTTTCAGCATTATTTCCTTTAAAACCACCCCATCACTTCCTCCTCTCTCTTCTTCTGCCCTCTTAGCTCTCGACTCATCTGCTTCATGCCCCACTTGACTCTGATGATATGAGATTTCAGTCCCCATGGCAACCGGCGGGACTCGCAACCATCCCCACTTTCCTGTCTCTAATTCCTGCCCCTTTCATTTGCATAGAAATAACATTTTGGGATGAATGAGCAGTCCCCTCCAGTCCCAACCTGTGTCTGTCTGAGCGCTTGAAGCATCTTATTTGTGTTCCTACCTGCCTGTATCAGCGTGAACATTTACCTCGTGATGTGAATGATAAGGCTGACAGCGTCGAGGATCTGATCTGATCCCTCTGAGCTGTGGGCCTCATTTCAATATCGCCTTTGGCCATGTATTTTTATTACACTCATATTTCATCAAACAATCTCACCAACAAGCGGGTAATGACATAATTAACCTACAGGGGGGAGTGCCCTCACGTCAGGACGATGGATTTAATTGGAGAGGCTTCAAAGCAAGGCCGGCCAATCTGAGAGGTCTTAGAGATGGTGAGCGGAGCGCCACCGCCGTGCACCGAAAACAGACGGCAGCAGGCGGCAACAACGAGCACAGAGTTAATGAGGTTTTAATGACATTAACTTTCAGGTAGTGCTGAGCTCTGTGTTTAACATCCAGGTCAGTGATACTAAAACTAATAATAAAAACGCAGTTCTTTTTACCTTTATCTTAATTGTAGTTTTCCCAAAATGCACATCATTATTCTTTAGCAATGGCAGGATTTTGGAAGCAAAGTAAATTAAGATTAATTCAGATTCATGTAGGTGCTTCTCGTGTGTATACTAAAAGTGGCTGCAGTTTTGCCACGTACACTGTTAGTAGTCATAATTCTTCTCCTTCTTTCCCCTCAGCGCTGTGCTAATGGACTACCTGAAGGCTCCCTGCACAATTCTCTGCTTAAAATAAGATTACTTACACCAGAGGTAACTAATAACCAAAATGAGCTTTATTTTCTGCTGCCTGACTTTCTGTAACAAGGGGTTTCCTTTTCTTTTCTTTTTCCCCTCACTTGCAACAGAGTCTGAGGCCTGATTGGCCGATACCTTAACAACTCCTGGACAGGTTTGTCGTGATGTTCATGCTCCCATTGGAAGAATCTACTTAGCGACCAAGCTAGCTAGTATGGAGAACTATTGTGACTGACTATCATGCTCCTGACTGGCTTGTGTCTTAGCGGCTATCTCCTCCGCTACTGTTGTTCTCTAACTAATAACTTTATTTACAGTATATAGCACTTTTCTACACAGAGTTACAAAGTGTTTAACAGTAATACCAACAAATGCTAAAATAATTATTTACAAGAAGAATTTAAACGTACAACACAGAATGAATAAACAGTAAAACAGCAGCATAGAAAAGACCAAAACAGGATAAAAACAGTTACAGTTAAAGAGGCTATCCAATAAAAGTGAGCTTTAAGAAGTTTAACAACTAGACTTGCAATTAGTCACTAAGTCACTAAGCTTTTATCATCTGTTTAATTTAAAATAACTTACAACAGGTTGTTACAGGTCTTTACTAAAAGCTAAAACTCAAACAGCCTCTTATAGAAACCTGGAGCCACCAGGAGGCATTTTCAACTATTTTAAAACAATCGACTTTTGTAATCTACCTAATATCGTTTTTTTTTTTTTTTTTTTTTTTTTTAACACATCAGTACACCATGTTCCTAACTCTACCAGTGTTTCCTTAAACTATTATGTACAATACAAATATTATTAATAAATAAACACTGCATGGTAATAAAATATGCATAAGTGGACTTTTTGTACTTTTTCTTATCTTCCTCACATTTTTATCTTTTTTTGATGCGTGTTTATCTGTTTAGTAGTTTGCTGAAGTCTTGTCTTAACACTTTCATTGCTCAGTCTGACCCAGTGTCCCTCTGTGCAGATGACAAATAAAGACTTTGAGTTGAATTGAATTGAAAATGTGCAGTTCCCAAAGTTTTAAACAGGTGCTGACGCTGTGTTTCTGACATGGCTCCCACACATGGTGAGTGATGATGTTTCCGTCATCACTTGCGACACAGCAGTGCCGTTTGTTCCGGCAGTGTTTTGTGCAAAATCACATAACCACACAGACTGTGATGAGAAATAAAAGAGCAAAACATATTTAAACTCTGAGAAACCAGATTCTGACCTGTCAGCAGGGGTGATATGGATATACCAGAAGGTGTGTTTCCATCCATCTGTCTTTATTTGCATATTGCATATTTGCAAAAAAACCTGAGTGGAAATCTTAAAATATTGCAGAAAAAGTTTTTACACTTGGCTGAGGTGGAAAAGTGTGTTATTAAAAGCAAAATGCGACAAAGTGAATGACTTGATGTGAATAAACGACGACGTACATGAATTATGTGACTTAAACGTCTGAAGAGCTGAAAAAATCTGATCTGTGTGGAGTGATGAGGAGACTGTAACCTTCCTCACATCAATGCATGAAACACACAGAAATGTCATACTTACATCATGTTTTCTATCATTTGAGCTTTGACTGCCGCTCTTTTAATGACGTCATCTCGTTGTGTCTTCTTCTTCTGTGATGGTTTAATGGCACCGACTGGAGAAATTCCACCGATTCAAATAACATGGATGGAAAAAACCTGCATTAATTTGAATTTTCTTTTAGCGATTTCTTTTTTTTTTTTTTTTTTTTTTTAAGGAAATTCTGCTAAAATTTGTTCTAAATTTGGATAGAAACCTGGCTAATGAGCTGATAGCTTACTGTTGAAGTGCTGCCAGTGTAAAGTATAGGAGAATTAACGTTGACGTTGATTTGGTGGCATAAAATCAGAGCCTCTTCTTCTCCACCGCTGCCGTGTGTTGTGTAACCTTACGTAAGGCGTCATCCACTCAGAGGAAAACACTTTTCGCTTCTCACCTCTTCACCCGCATCATCATCCTGGTGACATCAGCACATTCAGAGTATCTCTGCGAAACCGTTTGAATGCAGCTATTAAAATCATGAAACATTAACGGCGCTGAGAGCAATTACGTCCCTCTGTAGCCAGAGGGCTTCAGTCATTTATTATGCATCTGTTGCTTCCCCCCCACGTCCGGCTTTCAAACTGCAGGGCAGGTTAGAGCCCGAGTGTTGCCGGCTGAGATCTTGCCACTATTAAGAGAATTAAATCCAGCTAAGAGGGCCTCTCAGAGAGAACATAAATTCTCCATTATCTCCCCTTCTTGGTGGCCTCCTCCATCCCTCTTCTCCAGCAGCGGCAGAAGCTGAGTTTTACTGCCGCACTCTCATTTACCCTCAGAACTCGTCTGCTGGAGACTCTTAAAACCCCACCGGATAAAAATAAGATCTGTTGAACGAGCACTTGAGTTTCCTTTTCTTTTAATGCTTTGTTTGTGACACACAACTTAAAAAAAGCATTAACATAAAAGCCTGCTGTGACTGCAGAGGCCGATGATGCTGCAGCTGCAGGAAGTGATGCGCTGACAGATTGAATGGCTTTTTATTTTCTATTTTTTTTATGGCTTTGAAGTGAAGGTTCTCTTTATATTGGGAGCAGGGTTGATCTGTGTGAAGTGGTTTGAAATGTAATGTTTGAAATGGCACTGAAGCCCATATATGCCAGAGGTAATGTATTACATATGCCTTCACAATGCTTTATGATGTATTACAACAATATTTATAAGTATGATCATCAAACTATAAGGTCAAGAACAAAGAGTGCTCATAATTACTGTATTTATTTTGCATCAGAAGTTAAAATGCGTTACATCAGAGCAGTAACAGTTGGACAGGGTGGTCGTGGTTTAACAGAATGTTTTTCTATAATACTGATCACACCTTTGAACATTTGATGTAAAATGGATTCAGCAAATGTGCTTAAAACTCTGTGAAGGTTTATGGCTAAAACTCAGTCATAAATCATCGTTGTTGCATTTACAAGTATTCTGAGCACATACGACTACAGAATCCATTTTATTGGCCAAGTATGTTGGACATACAAATAATTTGACTCTGGTTTTTCATTGGCTCTCAGTGTATAACATACTGTACAAAAGACATACAGCTAAAACAGCAAGCTGCACAGGGATGAGCACCACTGGTCCCCCCCCCCCCCCCCGCAGGGTAAAGTGAGATTTGTTGTTTCCTCGTTCAGTTTTGTTGTAAATATGTAAAATAAAAAATAAGTCAACTGCAATATTTGCATATAAGTTCCTCTGTTTCCTCCTTTAGACCTTTTCGACACCAAAAAAGTGCAGTTGTCTGACATCACTGAGGTTCTATAACAGCACAAGAGCAGTCGTAATTATGCACAACCATTACCCATGGCTGTGGCTAATAATAGTGCCTGTATTATTATTAATTCATCACATGTACCTGTAAACCATCAGCAGCAGGCATATTTCAATAATTGCCTATTATTATATCCATGATTAACTTAAAACCTGGAACACTTGAAACAAAAATCAAAAAGCGATGAATTGTACGCAGGCAAAGAAACTCCATCATCTAAACACAAATCTTTGCATCTTCTTGTGGTATATTTATCTTTGCCAAGCCAGCAAGCAAATAAGAAAGAAATCATGGCTCCAGCTGCCTCTCTAAAACAAACAAACCCACTCAGGTGCGTCCTGGTTTGTTACCTGCCAACCTATATAAACCTGAAGTGCTGCCCGATTCTTATAAATTACAATACGGATAAATTAAATGATTTTTTCGTTCTGCAATAAAACTTGTTCTTGGTTTCACTTTGGCTCTGAAAGACGACACAGAGCACAGTGATGATGAAAAATGGATTCAGTCATTATGAGCTTCTGTTAAATTTGACCCTTTCAAGTATCATCATAATCAAGGTTACCTATGGCTGCTGTTAAAAGACATCATTATGCATAATTAAGACTAACAGCAACTCTTTGGTGCATTATGGATGTGCTATAATGTCTTTTGCAGGTATCTATACACTATATGGCCAAAAGTATGTGGACACTGACAACATTTTGTGTTTGTCCCTTTCCTGTTTCAACATGATGATGCCTCCGTGCACAAACCAGCTCCGTTAAGAAATGCTTTTACTTACTCAGATTCTTCTGAAAGCTTTAATATATACGACTGCTTGAAAAACCAAACAAATGACTCACGACAACTTTCATGGATTCAGTGTTATGTTGTCAATGCACAATATGTTTTAACCTTCAAACAACCAAATCTGTAATCATACAATTGTCTTGGTTTAAGATAAGACTTTATTGATCCCTGAGGGGGAATTCACATTACAGCAGCACAGAGACAGGATAAAAGAACAAGTGACAATAACAAAAAAAGCTATATACAATATACCTCAGACTATATAAGTGAACTGTGCAAAAGAAGTTCTGTACAACTCCTGCAGCCATATGTGAACTATGTATATAGTATAGTATAGGTATGAATAATAAGTATAATAATATATAATGTAATTTCATAAAGAATATAATGTTATATATATATAGAGAGAACATATAGAGATACTGTATGTGCAGTACATCACAAACACACACACTATAATATATAATACAATTCTATGAAGTATATATAATATAAATTGAAGTGAAAACTATGATATAGCATGTAATATAACAAAGTCATATATACACACACACATACACACACACATACACCCATACCCACACATGTGATGCAGTGTGAAGGTGCAGGCCCATGTTTTTAGAACGACATGTTCAACTATCACGTATGGCTGTAATATTTATATTCAGGTGTCCACTTACTTTTGGCCAGGTTGTGTATATAACAAGGTGATGCTCTGGAGGCTTCATGGCTGCTGAGCCAACGGGTGGCAGGAATTCTCCTCGGTGACACTAAACTGCTCTGTGAGTTGTTTTTTTTTTTTTTTTTTTCTTCTCCTTCCCTGGGACTGATAATTGATTCATTACCTCTCTTTACCCCCCTCAACTCTGACGCCATCACCCCTCCTCCCTCCTGCAGGGCTGTACGAGCTCTAATGTGATGTGAGAGCAGATGAAGCAACCAGTGCTGCTGCAGAGAGAAATGGAGCCTGGCTGTTTAAGACGATTATGTTGGAAGTGATTTTCCTTTTCTCCCTCCTCTCTCTCTCTCTCTCTCTCTTTCTCTCTTCCTTCTCCGGCTTTCGGCGGTTTCTCATAACCTCGGTCGTCATCCAGCAAAGCCAGGCAGCCGGCGAGGGGGGGCGGGGCGGGAGGTTACAGGAAACACGAAGGGGCACAATGCTGATGATTAAGGATCAGCTGATTAGGCACTTGCTGTGTAATCTTAAATAAAAAAAGGATATGAAATCACTTGCTTTACAGCCGTGGAAGTGATTTTCCTCACAATGGGGGCTACCTTCCGCTAATCAGCTTTGTGCCACAGAAAAGCCACTGAATATATTTGGCCCTTTGTACTGTGGTGATAATGTGAGCGAGGCGAAGCTCCAGATCCTTTGAACGCACCCCTCCCTCCTTACTTTCTCCCCTTCCCTCCCTCCGTCCTCCCTCTCTCTCCTCCTTAGTTATCGGTTTCCTCCACACTTTCTCCATTTTTTTATTTATTTTTTTGCTTTCTGCAGCGGAGAAAACTCCTGCTCGCTTAATTTGTCCAGGGGTAATTTGACTGCAAGGCGTACCGGAGAGGATTGATCGAGTCAAATCAAGACTATTGACTCCCTCTGTGCCAAAACACATTCATTCACCCCCACTGCTGACTCCTTCTTTCCTCCGCCAGGCAGCAGACACTAACTGACACGGCGGCAGCAGTGAGGAGGAGGAGGAGCTGAGGTCAGGGCGGTCGCCATCCTGCGGTCCGATGGATGGGTCAGAGCGGCGTGTTTCTCGTTGATGTGAGCTGCAGCAGCAGAAATCTGAGCCCCGACAATTAATGAACTGCTGGGCAGTTCAGATGATCTACGCCGCACACCCGGCCAAGACCAAAGACCATTTCATCGCTGTCGAGCCAAAGCCTGAGTCCTGGCTGCAGTGTTTCCTTTATAGAATTTATCTGGACCTATAATGGCAGAAGTTCAGATCCTAAAGTTTAAGTCGTAAAGCCAGTGGAAAAAAGAAAAGTTATGCACTCAGATTTGAAGTTTTAGTGTTAAAAAAAGACCCAATATATAAAAAAAGTAGTCACACTGAGGAAAAGTAAAGTTTAGTCATACACTCGAGGAAAACCTCATATCTGGTTTTGGGGATTTTCATGCTCTCACATCAGCTGAAAAGAGAAATGAGGCAGGAATCAGGACAGAACAAATGCTTCAGAGCAACTTGTATAAACACAGTGAATGGTAAAATAAAATTAATTAATGCAGAATAAAATAGAAACAACAGTAAACAACAACTGAATGTAGAAAAATTGCATTACACCCTTACTACTTTTATATATGTTTTGTATATTTGTACACTTTCACTTCTCAGGTGTATATATACAAAGATATTTTAGTGGTGGTTTGTTGTTTATCTCAGAGGAAAACTCACCGAATCATCAGAGTAAGTCCATCGTAAGTCTGACGCTCGGTGTCTTATAAGTCTGCCAAAATGGTTAATTCCTGTACTACCCTTCAATGTTGTTTTCCAGATGACTGTTTACCTCAAACAACAGCAATTTTTACTTCAAATTGACCATTTAAGAGCCGTTAAGTTATTCGAACCTGAGACTCCATGTCTGGTGTATCATTTCCCCAAAATTCATCCTGACAGATGAATTTTTGGGTTCTCATGTTAAAACTGCGATAAGTCGATTAACAGAAAATTTGGGTTGTGGACTGTTGGTTGGGACAAAACAAGACATCTGAGGTTGCATCTTGGGCAACCATTGGGCAATGCCATTTTTGACATTTTAAAGATCATACAACTAATTGATTAATTGAGAAGATAATTGACATTAATCAATAATGAAAAAAGAACACAAAAAGCTAGTTGCAGCTCTGAATCAGATAGTGTGTAAAGAGGGCTTGTAGGGTGGAGCAGTGAAGGATTTGAGTGCTTGTTCCTCTTCTGCTCAGCCGCAGTGATAAAGTTTAAACAGAACAGATGCATGCTGGGAGAGTTTATCACAGCTGCAACCGCACCATCTGTGTCATCTCACTCTTCACGGGAGATTTTTCATTATTTATCCTGATTTAAGGAGTTACAGTGTACAGCATCCCTGAATGCTTGTTTCCTGTGCAGCCAGCGGACTGCTGCTGCCACCAACACTCCCCTTCTGAAGAGTTACAGGAGACGTCGCCACCACAGTTTTAGCTGCAGATGTAAGTCTTTCCTCCAGTTTGTTTTAATGCGCACACACAGGAGCAGCTGGGCAGGACCTGCATCATCAGGACAGTTCGGACAGGATGTTGTCAAGTGAAGCTGTGCATCCCAGAACTGAATGAAACAGTGTTTTGCTGTGATGTCTAAAAGTTTGGAAGTCACTGTGTTCTCCTGTGCTAGAGACTTAATCTGTGTGGTGTCTGTGGGGGATGAAACAAACCATATGGGTCAAAAGATCATGATTCTTATCAGGATAATACATCTACTGCAACTGTCCAAAACCCTTTTCTTTAAGATCATGCACATTTCCAGGTGTTTATTTATATTCTGGGGCTCTACTGGAATATATTTGCATAATTTAAAGTTAAAACTCCTTATTTATCTTATACTGGCCCTTTATGCAGCCCCTCAGTTCAGCCTCTGTCTGAAACAGGCCGTTTTAGCTCCTGTCTCTTTAAGGCCCCCCTCCTGATGAGCCCACTCTGTTCTGATTGGTCAGCTTCAGGAAGCTTCCTCCGGCTCCGGAGGCTACGTAAACAAACAGCAGCAGCAGGATTGCACTACTTTTTCTTCTTCTTTACCTGGGATGGAAACTTTTCAGATACATCCGTATATGTTCGAGCCCGAATCAGATCCGAAATATGAGAGTGGACAATGTGAACAGCACCACACACACCTTGGCAGGAAAGGCATCAACAGACGGCTGTTTGTGGGCATGTGGGAACAAGCTGACATCATCACGAGGAGGACGAAGAGGTAACTTTGCAAATGAAGCATCCAGAGCAGGTCGACTTTTGACTTTCAGGGAGCATTTCTACATACGTTCATCTCAAGTTTTGGACCTTTGACCATGTCAACATCCAACATCAGGATAAAAATAACTGAAAACCACAAAAAGCATGTCATGTCCACTTTAAAGGATCATCCCGGTTCATTACAACTCTTATTTTAGTTCTGAAAAGTATTTCTGAGATGTGGGAACAAAGTGACTAAAATAAGTCAATAAACAGTCAGACGATCAGAGAGGCTGGAAACAAACTCACAGGTTAGTCAAATTTATTTAGAAGATAAAATGAAAGTGAAAACACACACACACACACACACACACACACACACACACAGTTTACAGACGCACTTCCTGCTCCAGCTTTGACCTCCTGTGTTTACTGTAGATGGATGAACTGTTGGTGATGTTTAGTTTTGTTAGGCTTCAATTTCATGAGCTTCAGCTTCACAATTTAGTTTTTTTTTATTTCTACAGTGAAAATAAGACATTGCAGACCTTGTAGATGTCCCTCTTTGTGTTGCGTCTTGCTGTTTAACAAGACAGTTATCAAATCTTTATTTTCCACTTCTCACTAGTGGAAGATATTTTTTTCAGAATTAACAGATACATTTGAATCCTGAATTAACAGGAAAAAAACTGAGGAGAAGCTGTGAGGGCCAACAGAGGAGGGATCTGTCTTTCAGGATGAACAGATGTGCATTAGGTGCTGCATGTACTGAGACAGTAGCAGCAGCAGTAGAATTTCAATGTAGAGACAGAATTACAGTTTTAAAGAGCCGGTGTTTCGATTCCAATATACAGTACCATTTATAACATCATGTATTAGTTAAATTATGTGTATATGTGATTTTATAAAGCAACGTCCAGTCAAATAAGTTAAAGATTTTGTTCATTTTGTTAAAAACAGATGTGAGTCTGATATTTGAGCTGTTTCTGCCTGCAGGGTGAACATTAGTAGTAATGAGAGAGAAATTATAATCCATGTAACATTTTATATTTTTCTCAACTTTATGTGATACTCAGAGCAGCCGGTCTGAGTTTCAGTTTGTGTGTAGAGTAAAGTGCGGGCTGAGGCTGAAGTACGGGAGGCTGCGCTGTGCTGCTGCAGGAACACGTCTTTCTGCTCGCTCATTAGGACATTGGCACACAAGAAGCCCTTGAACCTCCGGGTAACGAAGGACCCCACGGACTTGTGGGTAATTGGGCAGCTAGAGTGGAGTACAGGTGAATGCCGGCTTGTCTGAGAGTTCTGGTTGGCCAATCAGCTGGAGCCTCCGCTTTAGCCAAGCCAACGGTGGGTGGGGGGCCTCCAGGGAACGAACAGTATGCGAGAACGCCGCAGGAAAGTTTTTGAAAGCAGTGAGGCCGAACTGCCGCGATTAAAAAAAGAACAGTATCCATACCTGTCCTGTTTACTGCTGCTTTTTTTCTCTTTTTTTAGCTAAACGCCCTTGTGCTCCATTCCCATAACAATGGGAAGCAGGAAAGCCTTACAGATGGTTGTTTTGTGAGAGAACAAGACTGACGGTGTTGCTGCCTCGCTGCTGCTGTTGCTGCTTTGGTCGCGAGCCAGATTCTGATGTTGTTGTGGAAAGCCGTAGCTGGCTAGCACCGCAGTTTGTTTAGCCTCGAGGGAACAGGCAGGGGTGAAACCAACCAGGAGCGCTCTGGGACTGAATACTCAATTAAGGCAGACTTGTCTAAAGATATTGCTGCTGAGATCTCAACTGCTGACAAACTGGCCTCCCCACGGTGACAGCTTAATCATAGTTCTGCAGAAACTGTCCAACACTCTGCGTTGGTTCAGTCACGGATTTGGAGAGAGAGAGCTGTGGCGTGCTGGGAGTTTGTTGTGATTTGTCATCCTGCTGCTGCCGGTATTTGGAGCTCGCTCTAATGACCACGCGAGCCCCGTGACAGCGGCCCCCGTTTGAGCCAGGGCCGGGGATCCATCATTCTCTTCTTTGTGGCTCATTGGCTCGCTGCCCCCGTCCAGGACAAACTCCCCCGCCGCGTCTGAAAGGAGCAAATAAACGTGACAGCAGATTTACGGGAGGCCAGGTCGCCTGGGAGGAGAGCTGACGGTAACAGACAACACGGAGCCTCGGGCGCAGTTTGTCTCCACGCAACACCTGCAGCTGCAGCACAGTGACGAGGTGATGTCCCGTTTAGACGCTCCGTCACCTCTGTCACGCTGATCCACTGAGGATCTAAAGGGCTTTACAGCTGCTCAGGTTAAACATATGATCAGATGAACAAGTCAGGGCTGTGTGTACTTGCAGTGAGATGTACAGTCACACCCAAGGACAACTTACAGTGAGGACAGTAGACATTATATAATGTATATTATATAATAATACAGTAAATATTAACAAAAGGTCAGCGAGGGTAGAATAAAGAATTATGTAGAACATCAATTTCATTATTCTGATAATAAAATAGATGAATCAAGGATCATGTGATCATGTAAGCAGCAGTCAATGTAACATCACAAGACGTATGAAAGTAGATATGTAGTAAATATATTCTTAAAATAGATACAATAATAAATCAGATAACAATGATGACCAGCAATGTGTCTTAATCTAAACATCTACACCGTCAGCAGGAGCAGCAGACATACTGCAGTACAGGCTGTATACAACCTATACACTTACAGTATACCATTTTTTTAGGTTAGTATGCAACAAAAGAAGCTGATTACATGTCTCATACTCAACTGAAACGATGCAAAACATCCACTGATGAATGTCAAATCATCTGCAACCTCAGACAACCAGCACATTTTAAAATAGGAGGAACTGTGGCCTCATCTTTTGCCTTTTTTTTTTTTTGCCAGCTGTTCCCTCATCAGTCTCTTTTCTTCTTTTGATGAGTTTCCAGCAGGTTGCACACTACCAGGCCTGTGATGCTGCCTTCTACATGTGCAGGTTTCCCTTGTCTTTTCCCGCTGCACGTTTGCATTGTTGGACAACAGTGTCCACCCACAGCACACTTAAAACTTTTGTGATTTTGTATACATACTCTTTGTTTGTTTGAGTAAACTGAATTTCATCACTTTTCCACTGTGAACACACTACAGTACATGTTCAAAACCTGCTCAGAATTAATGTGTTGTCCTGATTTGGGACACAGTACTTGCACAAGCATGCAAGAATCATGCAGCACTTACAAATTAATTTGCAATTTCTGAGCATAAATCATTTCTGAAACCATTTGCTATCTGCGTGTCAGCAGAGCTCGCAAATTCCCTTCATGAAATGAGCCCTGTCTCTTCATAGTGAACGCACTCTTGCAGATCCCATCTTGTTAGTTCAGAGGATTCACACATGCATTTGTTATTTTATCATCAAAAAATGTTTTGTATTGAATCATGAACTCAGTTTTCCACCTCAGCGTGTTTCCAGGTGTTCTATGTGTAAGAAGTTGTATAAAGTCAGTTGAGTCAGTGTCGGGTGGGGTTGAAGAGTACAAGTTTAAAAAGTAAAAAAAAAAAAATCTGGGGGTGTGGAGTTAGACAGAAGTGAGGTTAGCAGACCTCTGTAGCTTGCTCATCATCTCTGCTGGAGGCTAGCAGCTCCGGGCTACATTAGCTGTTGCATTGTGGGTAAGATAAGGTAGAAGAATGTGTGGAATAAGAAAGACAATATCTCTGGTTCTGCTGCATCAATTTTGATCCTCTTTTTAAACCGTCCGTCTTTAGTCTGACAATGTTGTAGGAGTGCGATGCTGAATCAGTGAGGGATCCTTTTAAACATGCTTGTGATTAAAATAATAGTTTGATGTTTTGGGAAATACATGCAATTGTTTTCTTGCTGAGAATTAGATGAGAAGATTACATCTGTCATCTCATCTCAATGTCAAGCTCCAGCAGTTTAGCTTAGCTTAGCATAAAGACTGGAAACATCTGTCCGAAGGTAACAAAATCCACTGACCTGCACCTCTAAAGCTCACTAATTAACTGTTATATCTCGTTTATTTCATCCACACAGAAACTGACGTGTAAAAATGAAAAGTTGTTGTTTCATAGGGGGTTAAGTGCCTACTTCTTAGCCAGGAGCAGGGACCTCCCAGATTTTTGATGTTGCTGTGAAGTTGCCAGGCAACCAGAGACTACAGGGAGTTACTGCTTATTATTATTATTATTATTGTTGTTGTTATTTTCTCTATTTTGGTATTATGATATGTAATTTTCTTAGATTTCTTTGAGCTGTAATGTCTCATTGTTGTGCAGTGATTTTCTTAATACAGATGTTAAAAAATATTACCTGCTCCTGTCTGCCTGTATAGAGCTCAGTTTAAAGGGCGACGGATACAGGAAGTGACGACACGTGGTGACCAAGCCCTCAGGAAGTGTGCCGGGCTTTAGCTTTGACAGGTTGGTGCTAGATTGGATCAGCCAGAGGGATGATGTGCAAAACTCTCGCGAGACCTTAACGCATGTTCTAGTGTTTCCACCATATAATTACAAAAAGAGCATTTGTCTTCTATATTAAGACTATATTTACAAATAATGGAATTGATCAGGTAATATCTATGCATGATTTTAAATGAAAGTTCTCTGATTTTGTTAGATGACAGTAGGGGAGAGTAAATAGAGTATTCCATATTATACCATCAAGAGCTCAGTCTGTCCATTTATATTTAATATCATTATTGTTCTTGGAATAAGTGAGTTTCTGATGAAGATGTTATTGAATTTTTTGATGGAAATGTCATCAACAGTAATGTTGTAATTGGCTGAAGTAAAAATGTCATATATATTTGAGCTGCAACGTGATGAGCATATAACGCCAGTTGACAGTGCATTAATAACAGTACTGTGCTCACTTTGGGAGACAGGGACACTATATTTCTCTATAAAATCTTCATATGAATGCAGAAGCCCTTCACAGTTAAATAGCTGTTTTACAAGCAAAATGTTCTTGTTAAACCAATTTTCAAAGAATAATGATCGGCCGCCTTCGGCCAATCAAAGCAGCCGTTCATGTGTCGGGTTGGCTCCGCTGTTGCGCTTCAGCCAAAAAAAAAAACATTTTAAGTGAAATCTGTTTTTAATGTGTAGTTTTTCAGGGTACATGGTGTGTTTTAAAGTCCGATGCTGATATTTTCCCCTCTTTACTTCATCCCTCTGCCTCCTGTGTGAATTGGTTTCTTTGGAATATAATTATTCTGCCTTTTCAGTCACACTATCTGTCCAAAAACTGATTATGATCTCAAGAGACCATTCCGGATGAATAGAAGGTCAAAAGTGACCGAAACCATTGACACGAGGCAGTCAGCATTCGGCAGGATTATCTGCCTCCACGTGTGTTGCATGTCTTAGAGTCTGAAAACAAAGTGAAGGATTGTGGGAGAGAGGCTGCAAATACGACGAGGTAATTCCTTAGAAAGCAAAAATGATAAGTTACCACACAGAGGGAAAAAGAGATGGAGTGGATAACAAAGCAGTAAAATATGGACAATGAGGAGGACCTGGTGAGCCACACCACATACAGATATGCATGAGGCATAAATCAATATTTATTGCACATAAAGGAGCAATTTTCCCACCATGAATGATTAAACTTCCCAAAGACGGCTGCAGTCGGGCCGTATTATCGCGTTCTTATTCAAACTGATGAATAAGGAATTACACAAGCAGCCGTGTGGATGTGAATGCAGCGTCGTACCTGAGCGGATGTTTACAAACTGCAGGTTATTATTATTGTCATATCGCATTTCCCCAATTGTAGTTTGTCTCTGAATATTTCATGTTCAACACATCCTCATTATTAAGCAACCACATGGGCTGATTGCACCATGCAGTCCAGAACGACCCATAGGAGTGTTTTCTAATGCGCCGCCTCTATCCGTGCTTTCCAAAACACATCACTGTTAAAAAATAATGATGTTTTATGATGTGACAACTGTGTGGTTAAATTCTGGTTAGGTTTAGGCACAAAAACCACTTGCTTAGGAAAAGATCATGGTTTGGGTTAAAATGATCACTTGAAACGTGGCGTGGGTAAAAAGTTACCACTTCCTTAAATTTGTGTCCACTTTTTGCCATCTATCTATCAGCCATCCAACCAAACCCATCTCCTCCGAATATGGAAATTTGTATATAGACGTCAACTGAACTGCATCACTTCCCTGTTTCATAATCAGATGGCGTCTGTCACTCAAATGTAACTATAGGTTGTTTTTGCCAACTATACCGTCGTTTTTCTCGTGAGGACGGGCTGCTCATGTTTCAGGAGGGCCGAACCGTACAACGGTCGAGTGAGAGTGTGTATTTGTGAAGTGATTATGTCTCTCTGGAGGTTTTTGTCGTGCAGATTTTATATTATAAATCGCTCACAGCCAAACACGTTGGCTCGTTTATTCATTTGAAGATCATAAATCAGTTTTTTATTGTCTCAACTTCCACACTGGAGGAAACAGTTAAAAAATGATGGATGGAGCTCCAACAGTTGGCCCTATCTGTTTTTCATCAAGTCAGAATAAACTGGCTACAGATTTTTGTATACAATCAACTTTAATAAGTTCAGTGAATGTATTTCTTATTTTCACTTCAGTCAGTTTTATTGGAGAAATTTGTACTTGTGAAAGAAATCAGGATTCGTTCCAGTGGTCTGAGATACACAGTGCATGTAAATATAAACCCAAGACTGGAAGAGGACTTATCAGGATGAACTGAATTCAATTTATCCGTTGGGAGATGGGTATGAAACAAATGTGTCCAGATGTCACTGTAGTGTGTATATTGTTATATGTTTCTCTGAAAATCAATTTTCCCACACATCACTTTTCAATATACCTTTGTCTCAGCTCATTTCTTATTGTGAAATGAAAATCAGAAAATGAAAAATGGGGCTTTTTTTTATTATCAATGTTTGTAACATTTTAAAAACATAAATAGAGCCGTTTTCCATTTAATTTTGTACTCAAAATAGAATTTTGTGTTGTTTCCTTATTATGGATTTTCATATAGTGAGTCAAACACGAAAAATCCAGTTTCCATTACTACAAAATGCAAAATTGGGGTGATTTAAAATTTTTCACTGTGAAGATGACAAAGTGACTGTAGGCCACAGTAGAAGTGCAGGTGACTGACGGCGCTCAGTGGCTTTGTGGTGTTTCAGTGAGTCTGACTCTGGAAACGCCGGACAGGCGAGATCCAAACATTCTTCACCGCTCCGCTCGCCTGTAGACTAGCTGCTGTGTTCTCAACATGGCTGTAAATTGCTTCGCCACCCTCTGAGGTACCTGAAGAACTTTGATATTGGATACTAGTTTAGCTGAACATGGTTCATAAAAAAGGAAAAAATCTAAAGAAAGTATTTTAACCATAGTCTATGTTCTGTTAATATGTGCGCTGCAAGGTTCTTATTTCTTGTGAACAGAAAGTTTTGATGATTATTGTTAGGCGTATTTTCAACCAAATAATCAATGACAGACTGTGCATTACAAAACCTATTCACACTTGTATTAGTGTAACAGCAGAAGAAAACTCTCCTATGGAACAACGTGCTGCCTTCAACTTTTAGAATAGGGAGAGTCCTCGATATGTGCTGCTGTATAGTTCTGATTATTCATTGGACCACAGGATTAGGCTACTGTTGACGGATTAGTGGATGTGATATATGAACGATCACTTTGCAGCCAATTCATGTTGAAATTGTAAAAGTTTAGAGTTTGAGATATTACATGGGTGTGGACAGGATATTAAGTTTATTAAAATAGTCGGGAGATTACCCCCCATATTGTAGGCAGGCCACTGTTGTTTTGCTCTTATTCTATTATTATTATTATTATTATTATTATTATTATTATTATTATTAATTATTTATAGACTGGACACAGCCAACGTATAACTGAACTGTCAATGTTGTAGCGTTAATAATGTTGAAAGGTTAGGCTTATTAATAACCTAGATAGGAGGTTCCTTATCAAGAAAAATGAAACTGAAAAAAAAAAAAAAATTCAAGCCTTTTTCTATAAATTCTATTTGATATCTTTTTTTTAATTGACTGTCAAAACCTGATTTTTCATTTTCCAGTTTTCATTTCAAAATAGAAAATCAATTAAGATGAAGGTACACAGATTATCAATTCAATGGGGACACAAACTTAAAAAATTACTTTTAAATGTCATTCCTGGTTTGATTTAGTTTGTCTTACTTTATTGACATTAAATTAAGGTAAAAATAAATAAATAACTTTTATAAATTTCCTTAAAGCCAACATTGTCAAGACAGTTTGCACGTCACAAACTTGTTGTAAATCTCTGGTTTCAGCCTGATGAAGGTCACCTGTTCACGCGGAGCTGGACGTTCCTGAGATTTTATCATCAGCTTCATCGACGCCCCTAAAATGTCCGTATAAGGCGACCTGTTCCGCTCCATTTGTGGGCGAAAGAGTCAAAAGAACAATTTGACATTGTGCAGCTTCAAGTCCTGCTGTCAGAAATCAGCAGACAAAAACATTCATTTAGGAGTGACAGTAGAAGGAGACCCGAATCAACAACGAGTCATCAGAGCAGCGCTGTACTGTGACAGAAATAAAGAGAGAACGCTTTGACATGAAGTTAGATGATAAAACTCGTCTTTCTAAAGCAAATCGCTCCATGACTAATGTGAGAGGCGTCATGTGACAGTCACAGAGATATGAAAAGAGAAAATATAACAGCCTACAATAGGTGATGTTACAGTTAGCTGCTACACAACATGATGCTGGACAGAGAGCCATGATGATGATGATGATGATGATATGGTGAACAGACTATTAACTTTTCATTGGGTTTGTTTAGTTATATATTTTATCTTAGTTGAATTTGGTGGTTCTTGCATAAGGCTCATTGAAACAATTTGATTTTGGTCCAGAATTTTGCCATTATGAGTGTTGGTGTGACCCGACCATGTGATGGCTCAGTGATTGGACTCACACAGTGGTGTAAGACTTTGTATTAGCTGTCTAGTTTCTGTACTTGTGGGAGCAAAGAGCCTGAGAAGTGAATGACTACAACAGGCAGTCGAGGATTCAAATGAGGCCGGCAGCTGTTATTGATCAGTTAGTCTGGTCTCTGAATGTGTGAGCGAACTTTTGTGGAGCTCCATCCATGCAGTGCTTGGTTTGGAATAAATTTGGTGCCAGTTCTCTGAAACAAGAGTCAATATGGCCCAGATACTAACTTTCACCCAAACTAAAATATTGTTATTTTGACCCAACATGAGAAATAACAAGCTCAAGTTTTATCTTAAAACTCTCACAGATTCATTGTTAGCTGTACGATGATAACAAACGATGTGACATTCAGAACTGTAAAGGACACGCGTGTTTTTAACAATCGGTAACAAATAACAGCATGTAAGTTTAGTAAGTGCAATGTGAAATTAGGATTTACATCAGAACGTAAATATATAAATTATATTAATTTCAAGTTTTCATTTTCAGACCATTTCTTAACGTATAAACATGAGTTCACCTGACTTGACGTTGTTTGACTTGAAATGTTATTCAAAAAGTCTTTTTCTTGCTGTAATCATTCCTCCTGTTCATACTGACCATTAGAAGATCCCTTCATAATGCACTTACAATGGAAGTGATGGGGGACAAAATCCACAGTCCTCCTTCTTCTTTATTCAAAGCTAATATGAGGCTTCACCTGTCCAAATTAGTCAAATCATTTCAATATCTTTAAAAGTTTCTGTCTTTTTAGTCCCTCTCTTTGTCACGATCCTTCCACTGCAGTTGAATAGAAAAACGCTGCCCGTCGAGACACACAGAGAGAATTTTTTACTAAAAAGACTGTAACTGTGGAAGATTTCCACTTTATTTCACTAACTCAGGCTACTGAAGCATTGAAGCAAACTTCCCCCAACAGATCTTCTAATGGTCAGTATGAACAGGAGGAATGATTACAGCAAGAAAAACCTGTTCATTTATTGAACTTGTTACCTCTAATTAAGTTCACCTGGAGCAATCACAGTCTGTTACCGTGGCCCTAATCCCTCCCTAACCTTAACCACATGGTTTTATTTGCCTAAATCAAAGTGGTGGCAAATGTGTGCAGAAAATGAATGTTTTTTTAAAGGTCATATGTGTTTCATAAGGAAACTGACAAACCCATTTTATTGTTTAGGTCGGACTTGTTGTCCTGGATTGAAAAAAACACCCAAAGTCATCAGTCCAGTGTACAAACAGCTCAATGTCAGAAACCTACAAGAGGAAAGAGTTAATGTTCCTCTTTTTATTGGTTTTATTGGTATTTTCCTTTCACTGAAGATGTATATGTTAACATAAGGTGTCACTGTGAACAATCTTTGTGATGAAGTTCATAACATAAAGAATATTTGTGACTGAATGGCTGAATGTGGACTTTATGTTCACAAAGCAAATAAAAATAGTCTGTAAAACAGTGGTGGCCATTTATTCAAGCCCGGCTCTCAGTGGTTGTAGACTGACACATTTATTAAAACTGAAGTGTATCTATTCTGTGAGATGGACAAATTAAACACTTCAGACAACAGTCAGTGTGTATTTACGGTCAATATTCATGTACTTGGATTGTGCAAGAGAGTTATTAAGTGAGCTGACAGGCAGAGCAGCAGCATTTGAGCGAGGCCACATGGATGTAAAAAAGGCTGATGGTGCGCTTAATTCCCATATGGGAAAAAAAAATCCCCTAATGATGCAATCATCCAGGAGTCTGCCAATCACCTGTCAAATTATGAAAAGCGCTGTTTGTGGTTTTAATCTCGCTGAATGCCATTCAACAATTTTCTATGCAGAACATTAGAGCGCAGGATGAATTAATCAGAGGGAGAAGAAATCAATCGAGCTCTGACATTTCGAACCGCACTGCACGACTCCTCAAACACACACACACACACACACACACACACACACACACACACACACACGCACGCACTGCCAGGCCTCGTTCATTTTGGCTGATTTCATTACAATTCTACAGACTGGGGATGCAGAACTTGCAGGACTCTGCAGTAGAGAAGTGGGTGATGTTATATCCTGCAGGTTTCCTGCATTCACAGTTCAGCTGAACAGCTGTGTTAGAAAATATCTCGTTCTTTAATTAAAAAGTCAAACGTACAACCCTGTTAACATAAAAACTGAAGAATACAGAGCTGAAGTCAAACTGTAACTTCCAGATTCTGTTCCAGAAGTAGGAAAACCTCATTAAAAATCTCATTAACATTTGTAACTCTGCTAATAAGTAAAAATCCAGCCTTGGAACAGTATGCCATGTGTTAAAATAACACAAGTTTAAAGTTCTGATAGCAGCTGCTGTAGTGGAGCCGAGCAGTTTGAGAATATGGAAAGTAAACTAAACACAAAACCCCCTTCAGCTTATACAGCGGGTGGTATATGTTAAAAGGTCTACATCTCCCACACACTTCTTTCAACACTGACATAAATCTACTCAAAGCTGAGACTTTGCACTCTAATATAGTATCCATGACTTTATTTCACATTGAATGTGCTGAAGAACAGAACCTGAAGACCAAAACATGTAACTGTCCAAATACTTGCTGTGTGGACTGTAAATATGTTGCATGCACCGCTAACGGTGAGCTGAAGCTACAGATTACACTGAACTAAGCATTCAGCAGTTTAAATCATTCTGAACGTGCTTAAGTTCTTATTTGAAATTGGACACATTTTATGACAGATAAGGCATTATTATTATTATTATTATTATTATTAACATTATATCATAAAGCTAGTTTGTTATATCACTGCAACCTTATCTACAGTTATTTTGTGGTGTGTTTTTTTCTTAGTTTTTGCCTAAGTTACTCAGAAAAAAATAATATATGACATACACGGCCGTTAGATGGCATCTGTCGCTCAAACGTAACTATATGTTGTTTTTGTGCGACTGACATTACGACCTATTGTGTAATTTTTCTTGAGAGGACAGTCTCTTACTTTGATAATCAAGCATGCAGCTTCTAAATCCCTGTCAAGATGATGTCAAAATGATATTCATCAGCAGCTGAAGCTCTTTTAATATTCATTTATTTATTCATTTTTCTTTTTTTTTTCGAGACGCAGCTCCCAGTTGTTTCAAAGATAACAGATTTCCTGCTTTTAGTCGTCCTGAGTGAGTCCCTGATGGATGTGTGTACATGCGTGCAGCAGTGTATGAGTTTAGAATCATGATGGATGGCGGGGTGAAGAGCAAAGAGCATGAGACTGTGTACACCAGGACTCTGTACATCTCCATCCATCTCCTGTTAATGCAGCAGCCGCAGCACTGAGGCGCTGGGACACTTTGTTGACGTCCCAATGAATCCTGGGTGATTTATCATGTCGAGTCACAGAGTTCAAGCCCCGCATGTATGCCATACACAACTCCATCTTGATTTTTTAAAATGTATTTCACTTCTTTCTTCTGTTCTCTGTATTTCACTATGTTTTACCCTTCATATATGTATTTCTTGGTTAATTCTCTTTCCCTCTTCCCATTTTCTTCCCATCTTATCTTTTTCCCCATTGTCAGTCTTTTTTTCCCTTTCCCTTAATTCTACTCTTTTCCTGCTGTATTTATATTTAGTCACACTGGCCCTGTGGCTCTATGAATGGCGATGTCAGCTGGTCTGTCCGTCCACTTTCGCTCAGACTGAAATATAACAACTATTCAATTAATTGTTTTGTACAGACACTAATGTTCCCCAGAGGACCAAACCTCCTGACTTTGGTGACCCTCAGACTTTTCCTCTTCTTCCTCTTTCCTCTTCAGAGTGAAATATTGCGATGAAATTTACTTCTACATTCATGTCCCTCTCAGGATGAATCTTTCCCCCCGGCGCCATCATCAGGTCAAATTTTCAATTTGTTCAATACTTTGGTGTCACTATGGGGATGACAGTGTCAGTGAGTCCATCACTTCGGTCCCAACTGAAATAACTCAACAATATTAGACGGATTTTATACAGACATTCATGATTCCCAGAGAACAAAACCTACTGACTCTGGTGACTTTTCATCTAGTGCCACCATGAAGTTGACGTTTTTGTTTTTTAGTGAAATGTCTTGACAACTATAGGAGGGATTGCCATGAAATTTGGTGCAGATATTCAAGGTCCTCAGACACTTAATCTCACTGACTTTTCATGTAGCGTCACCAGCAGGTCAGAATTGTGACGTGGGAGTGAAGTATCGCTACCGGTTCATTAACGAAGTAATCAGCACACATTCTGTACAGACATTCATGGTTACAGAGGATGAATCCTAGACTTTAGTTATATCCTGACTCTTCCTTTAGTGCTACCATGAGGCTGACGTTTGTGTTTTGGAGTGAAATGTCTCAACAACTATTGGATGGATTGCCATGTGTTTTGATGCATTGTTTTGATGCAGGACAAATTTAAATCTGTCCTGTACTTTATTCATCTTTTAAACACTTTTTTTGCACAGAGCTGCTGGAGTCGCCGTAGAATCTTTTGTAGACTTTTGTTCTCTTTTTTCCCATTTTTTTTGTCCTCCTCTTTTTTTCCTCGTACCCTGTGGCCTTCCCTTGTTATTTTCATAAATTGCGTCTTCTCTATTTTCTTTTCCTTTCTTCCTTCCTTTATTCATCCATCCCAATTTTATTCTTTTCTTCCCACTCTCTGTGATTTTGGTAGTTTTCTTTACCTCTGCTCCTCTTATAGTTAATACTCCTCCTTTACCTGCTTAACAAGCATTTACTCTCTGCTCTTAGCGATCACACACATTTTCCTCCAGGAAATTGCGTTTTCTTGCCTTTACGAGGTGAAGATGCAGCTATATAGTTTCTATCTTTATGTAAAAAGCAAAGCAGCCCCCTCCTCTCCCCTACAGTACATATTGTACCAACCATCAGTGGCGTCAACATGCCGGAGTCATGCAGATCGACTTTGTGAGCATGCACGCACATTTAATGTCACAACACATAAATGATTTCCATTTTGGAGATATTTGGGTAATGCTGGATGAGCTGCAGTAGTGAAGCTTGATGAAAAGACTCTAAAGAAAAAGAAAAAAGAAAAACAGGCAGGTGTAAACACGCCGTCACCCCCATCTGGGCCAATCACTGACAAATATGACTTCTTGTTTTGAGCTTGTAGCGGGTGTCCCCACTGGGCCAATCAGAGTCATTTTAAATGCAGCTAAAATGAGATGCATCAACTCCCGGAATTTGTCAAAAATCTGATCTCTGGAGCACTGCAAGAAACGTGCATCTTACTGAATCATTTCCAAAAAATCCTTCATCTTAACGAGTCAATTTGTCTGACATTGAGCCTCCGAAACTCTTATTTTCTAAATCCTGCTATGGGGTAAAAATGATTTCATCCTGTTTCCATTTTAAGTCAACGTCTTTCAAGACATCTCTAAAGAGAACCGTCAACATCTGGAGACAGGACAGAATAAGGTTACCTCACCAGAATGACGAAAAATGAAACCTCTGTGTTAATCCAATCAGTGTGCATGAGATATTGTGCGTGACAGATGGACAAACACGGGTAAATTTGCTGTCTTTCAACCAATTTCATCATGACACTGAACGCTTACAGAGGTTCTCCTGTGTATTTCAGGGAGCTTCATCTGTTGCTGGAGCAGAGGACACAGTAACACAGACTGAATGAGATAGAAAGAATGGACTCTAGATGATGTAAAATTATATCATGTATAAAGTAAAACGTTATGTATCAGCTTGTCCTCTCTATACAAGTAGTCAGATGATCAGTTTATCTTCTCTACCTTGCTGAAATTTCCTGTTGTTCTGTCAGTAAAATACGCCATTAAAGGTTTTGTTTGGGGAGTTTTTTCTTTATACGAATTGAGGGATTTAAGGAGGGGGGACCGAGCTGAATATCAGGGGTCATCACATAAGTTTCTATCTGAAGCAGCATCTTCATCACCGGGTCTCGTTTGTTTTTGTTTTTTTTCTGTTTCTCTGCACCTGCACAAAAAAAAAGTCTGTTATAGTAATATGAACCTTCTTTTCTCAACAAGAAATATTTGCCAATGCACTGAAAAAATGTCAAACTGTTTTCAATTCAACTCAACTTTTTACCAGAAATCAGTCTGTATTTATAATACAGGTCTCGCTGCACTAGAACCAGAAGGAATCTGCTGACAATCTGCCCTCAGTGATATGAAGCGGGTGAACAAAATAACACTGCTCAGCATAAAACAACACAATTGAATATCACCACAAGTTGAATCAACACCTCTCTGAAACAGTTTCATCAAATACAGAACATAAGGTAAGACCAGACAAGTGTATTTGTAGCACCTTTCAACAACAAGACAGTTCAAAGTGCTTTACATAAAGCATAAAAGGCTTTAAGAAGAGACACAATGCAATATAAAAAAGATATATACATGCTTCTTAAACAGTAAAAATAACATAGAAGATAACAAACTGAAATGAAATAGAATGAAACATTAAACTGCAGCAACAGTGCAGTGCAAGACATGAATAAATAATCTATACACTTTATTTAATAAAAGGTAGCAGCAAACAAACATTTTTAGCCTTGATTTAAAAGAGCTGAGAGTTTGAGCACGATCTCAAGTTTTCTGAGACTAGTTTTACGTTCCGTGATTGTGATGGATGATGCAAAAATGGCCGATGTAAACGAATATCAGTCATTAACCTATTCAGCAAGTCCTCCAAATTAAAACAACCAAATATGTGGTTTGACCATGTGACTCTGAAAAGTCACATAGGAGCGTTTTCTAATCTGGCGCCCCCTATCGGCAGGGACAACGTCCATCTGTCTGTGCTTTCTAAACACATCACACACTCACTGTTAAAACATAATGATGTTTTATGATGTGACAACACTGTGGTTAAAGTCTGGTTAGGTTTAGGGAGAGAACAAAGGATTTTATCTTATCATTATCTGATAAAAAACACAGGGTTAGAATGATTAAGAATGTAGTTTTACAGAAAGTGTCTGGTCTGATTGTAATCAGACATGTGAACATGTTCTGATTTGTATATTTGTGGCTGGCCGCCACAAGTTTTCATTTGCCCCGCTACAGTTTAATGTTGGCATTTCCCCACATATAACCGACACCTGCAACACCGACACACACACACACACTCCAGTGTATAAAACGACACTTGTATTTTGCCGACACACTGCTCTCTCTCTCTCTCTCTCTCTCTCTCTCTCTCTCTCTCTCTCTCTCTCTCTCTCTCTTCTCTCTCCACTCTCTCTCTCTCTCTCTCTCTCTCTCTCTCCTCTCTCTCTCTCTCTCTCTCTCTCTCTCTCTCTCTCTCTTCTCTCTCTCATCTCTCTCTCTCTCTCTCTCTTCTCTCTCTCTCTCTCTCTTCTCTCTCTCTCTCTCTCTCTCTCACCACACTATTCTAAACATCTTATTAATTTAACCCCCCCCCCCCAAATGCATAACTGACCACTTAACCAACACTCAGATTCACTGCTCATATTTAGAAAAAAAACAGTTTGTAATATTTAATAATAAAGAGATTTTTGGATTTTTCGTCACAAAAAAAGGTTGTTGACAAACATATTTAGTATAATTTTTGTTAACAAAATTAACGCTGGTCTAAGCTCCTGTTTAAACAGATGCCTCCAGCATCTACTGTCCAGTTTGATCGACTCTTCGGCTGACAGCGCTGTCAGCAGCCGGCAGGAGAGACGCTCTGTGCTGCACTTGGATTTTACAACTGAACAATACCAGGACACACTTTTTATTTCTCTGACTCTCAAATGATGAACAGCATTAAAACACGAGTGTTACAGGTAAAACATGACTGATTTAGGCTGTTATATCAGTTTAGCGCAGGTTGGCTGCTCTGCAGGTGCATTTGATTGTTCTTTAACTGCAGTAACAGTTTATTAGTAATTAGTAATATTTCTCATATTATCCCCCCCAGTTGATGCATCAATATCAAGTGCCGACTCTGACTCGACTGTAAAATCCTGAGTTGGGGTCAGCCCTAATAGACACACACACACAAGACTTTTCTTCAGGATCAAGCTGAGGAAACAAGACCACAACAAATCTAAAATAATCTCTAGAAACTCAGTTGTTACTTTCTGCTCTGTAGTTATTCGGTTGTTTGACGCTTGTTTGACTTCGATTGATCTCCGAGCTAACTGATTGTCCTGCACCAACATGTCATCAAAGGTCATTTGTTTGGAATCAAACTCCACCTGTTGCTTCAAGTTGCAGCAGTGAAGAGGACGTTATGTCACACCAGCCTGCTAAAGTGGAGCAATTAGGGCTAATCAAATGGCATTCTCCTTTAAACAAATGATGGGAAAGGTCAGCGGGGTGGCAAATGTAATTGATCAGATGGCAGTTTCCCCTCAGCGTGAAGGTTAGATGATGCTGACATTTGTTAAGATCATTTTCAGCCATGGATTAAAGCTGTACAGTGACATTTTACATGTTGTCAGAGTTATTTTACTCCGCCATGCTCTGAATACACAACAGGAGGGATGTGTCAGGACTTTTCATGCAGATTTATCCATCAGCAGTGGGGAAAGTTTTACCTGCCGTTCATGATTTCACTTTAAAATATGCTGCTGACATGGAGACAAAAGGGCTCAATTAGCAGTTAGTATTACTATTATAACATTTAGTGGCTCATAAAACTGATATCAAGCTTAATAGTTTTTTTTTTTTTTTTATAGACTGCAAGTATTAATGTAAGATCTGTCATTTCAACTGTATCTGCACTGGGTTGAACTTTTTAGCGGAGGGTGTCTTTTTTTCTGCAGTTCCCAAACCTTTTGCAAACTCAAAAAAATTGTCAGACTGACGTCTTTTTCATTTTATTCAAACTACAATGTATTTTTGAGCCGTAGGTGGCAGAAAAAAAAACTACAAAACATACGGAGAGAAAAAAAAATCCTGATAAACAATCACCTTCATAATCTATCGCATCCAGTAGACACAAAGAAACATGATCATCCCATAAATTGTATTTGTGTCCACCTGATTAATATAAGTCAAATATTCTCTCTTCTTTTAGCTCCGGTTTGGTCTCCACCAACTCCTGAGAAAAAATATCCATCTCAATAGTTGCTACATGTTACATTTTCTTCACCAGCTAGTCTCTAACTATATAACTTTGTTTGGAGCTGACTGAGGACATGGTCTTGGGGTTTCATGTTAGGGGTTTTTGAGAGCCAGAGGGACTCAACATGAAGCCAGAGAACTAAAACAATCTTAATTGTTAATATTTAATTGTATTGTATTATAGTATTGTCAGAGGTTACTGTGTTTTATACAAAATCTTCGTCTGTGAAGTAACTACATCCTTTTAAAAATGTTGCAAAAATGAAAGATGTAGTGAAGTAAAATTATTATATAAGTTGTTTGACAGCTCAGATGGACAAATTTCAAAAACCTACCAGAAACTCCAGTTATTGTTTTTGGCCTCAATATCTTAACAACAACTTTGGTTCAGATGTCCCCCACAGGATGAACTTTTCATCTATCACCATCATCAGGTCAAAAGTTCAACTTTTAACCTTCAACTTGTCCAAACAAGTTTATGAACAAATACCTGCAAGACATTCCCGTCAGCCTCAGCTGTACTTATGTTAAGTTCCAATTAGCAAGTGTTAATAAATGTTGCCCATGGTGCATATTACCTGCAAATACTACATCAGTATTTTTGAGTTTTCATTGTGAGCATGTTAGCATTTAGCTCAAAGTACACCCCCACAGCCTCACAGATAGCGTGCCTGAATACTTGTTTTTACTTTTTTCTTTCACCTCCCTCCCTTGTTGTTTCTGTCTTTCTACATCACCTCATTTGAAAAATATTTGTCTGTTTACACCACCTTATAATAATCTTTATCTGTCCACTTATCTTTTGCCATTAACTCATTGAAGGCTGCTATACATTTGGTTTAAAGGACCAGTGTGTAGGATTTAGTGGCATCTAGCAGTGAGGTCACCTCCCCCCTCCCCTTCCAAGCATCTAGGAGAACGTACAGTGGCCACAAAACTCTTGAAAAACATGAAAGGCCAGAGCCAGTGTTTGGTTTGTCCATTCTGGACTACCGTAAAAACATGGCAATGCAAGATGGCGGGCTCCATGGAAGGGGACCCACTCCCTCTGTAGATATAAAGGGCTCATTGTAAGCTAACGAAAACACAACAATTCTTATTTTCAGGTGATTATACACTGATTAAAACACACTTATGAATATTATATTCCATTTCTGCCAAGTCCGTTCTGATAGATGCCACTAAATTCTACACACTGGTCCTTTAAGTTCTGTTCTGTAGCTTTCACCCACGAGGGCCTGCAAGATAAATCTACAGGGGTGTAAGTTGTTAAGGAATCCTGAAAAATTTAGCTCCAAAAGTATGTGAATTTCACATCCATACAAGCCTTTTAGCATTTACACCATTTAGCACACTTAACAAGATAGCCCACATCCTTCTCCCCAGCCACGTCCTCCAGCCTGTCCTGGGGGATCCTGAGGTGTTCCCAGGCCAGATGGGATCCGTAATGCCTCCAGCATATTCGAGTTTCCAGATTTTTCTATAACCTTTATTTCTTGTGACATACTGTGTGCTTTTACTTGCTCAAATGGCTCAAATTTAACTGTTTAAGAAAAGAAAAAAAATCATTCAAGTAAAGTACTCACAACTGTTTTGTCTTATTTTTCTACAAACAAAATGTTATGCTGTGAAGATGTTTTAAAAGATGCCAAAAATCACATAAAATCTCAAAAATAAAAAAAATGTTGAAGAAGAAAATGTTACAGCAAATACAGTAGAGCTGTTGTGCAAAGTTGTGTTGAAGTTTGCTCTTAATTTCAGTCACTGGGATATCAATATTTCTAAATAATACTGTAACAACTGATGGGGGGTTGCAAGTAGACATGACTTCATATTAAAGCGTCACAAGCTCAAAATTGGGAAACCCTGGTTTATAATATGGACAGAAATCCCTGTATCATGTTTCAGCTTTACAGACAGCCTTTATTTTCTCATTTGATGGTTTCTGTCATTATACTGGAAACAACATAAATCCTGGAACAACACAGAAAATGTATTTTTCACTATCTGTGACTTTTAAAAGCTGCTAGTCTTGAAAGAGACTGGAGCATCGCTGGTGTCTTCCCTCCTGCCCACCAACACCAGCAGAGCGGGGGTGTTTCTGCATGATGAACTGCATGTGTCAGTCTCTGCAGGGAGGAGGATGGGGGAGGAGGGAGGATGAAGGGTGAGGAAGGGGGGGGGAGATGTTCTCCTCATCCAGAAATAATCCAATTCCACGGGAGGATGAACCAAACCTCCACCCTGCCGCTCTCAACTTCACCACCATGAAAAGAGCTTTAGAGTCAGAGGTTGCTGAGGAAAGACCCCAGAGACTGTGCGTGTGTGTGTGTGTATGTGTGTGTGCATTTATGTGCACGAGTGTGTGTGATGTGTGTGTACAATGTCGAAAGCAGGAAATTCTCCCCTGCATGGATTTACCTCATAGCCCCATTTTAAAAAGGGAACACAGGATGCTGGGGGAGTTTGTGTTTTCTCATTGATATTCTTCCCCACACACACACACACACACACACACTCACTCACACACATCACATGAGAAAACTGATGCAAGAGCATGTTATGACTCAATAAAAACGGATGCCAATTTTTTCTGAAATACCTGGAAAAAAAACCCAAAACCTTTGAGACTGAGCAGCGCGTTCACACCCAAACACACATTTGATTCTGACTACAGAGCATAAACACTTCTGTTCACATCCTGCCGCGATTAGTCACAAATGATCCCATAAATCTGCAATATTCATCTCTGACAACCTTGATGAAAAGTGAGAGCAAACAGGCAAAACATAAAGCTGCCTCGTCATATTGAGGTCATGCAGTTGATGTCACAACCTTTAATAGCAGAAAACACATTATTCTCTGTATTTGCTATTCTGCTAGTGTGTAAATGCTTTATAGTTGCTGCTAAGGTAGCTGATGTCACATCCACCTGTTTTTATTCACATTTTCAATTTGCGTATAAAAAAGTGCAAACGCTGAAATTTTGAAAAAACATTTTTTCGCTTGGCTGCGGTGAAAGAGTCGACGTATCGATAAAAGCAAAATGTGACTTAAACTTCACTCAAGCTTCAACTGAAGACACGAACACATCAGATCTGTGTGTGAGTGATGAGGAGACTGTAACGTTCCTCAAATGAATACATGAAACAAACAAATGTCATATTTCTATCACATTTTCCATCGTTTGAGCTTTGACTGCCACTCATCATATTATTGCTCCCTCTTCCTGACTGGAAAATTAGCACCACCAGCTGTTTATCTCGACATCCCAACTCCAAATATTCACATAACGGCAGTGGATGGAAACATTCTTTATTTTAATTTTCTTTGCTGGAAAGTTGGTTAGATTTGCACTACATTTGGATGAAAACATGGTTACTGATATGAGGAATTAAGGATTGTGGTGGAAGAAAAAAACTACAGAAGAACAACAAAAACATTGTTGTGGAGCCTGGATTGTTCACAAGGTTTTGCAGAGATCATAACCATAACATATCAGAAAGTTAAGGCGGCTATAATCAATATTTTTAAAACAATGCATGACGTTTCTGCTATACTTTACTGTTTTGGTTCACTCTCAGCGCTCTCATAGCATCGTTTTGGGCCGCAGCAGGCAGCTGTTTGCAGAGAAAAAGCTCTAAAAAGCCACTGTACACTACCTGCTCAGCACCAAACAGCAAACAGACACAGTTAGCTGTAGACTAGCTGGTGAACATAGTGGAGCATTTAGCAGCTAAAGAGCCAGATATTTCCCTCAGGAGTTGGTAGAGAGCAAAAACAGCTAACAGAGAGTGAATATTGGACTTACATTCACCAGGTGGACAGAAACACGACTCCTAATGAATGATAATGTTGCTCCGTAACTGCTGGATGTGGAAATAAGCAACTGTTTGCTAACAAGTTCAACATATGAACTTAAAAGCTGATGATGTGTCAGAGTTGAGTTCACTACTTGTTTCTGCTGAAAACTAGTGAACAAAAAAATCAGTTAATGCAGGTTTAATTGTAGATGATGTCTGAAAAACACCATTTGATTTATTAAAGAGGGATTTAGCCTTGGTTCGAGTCAGGAAATGTAATTTATTCAAAAAATTACTATTGTAAGTCTGTTAAGGTTTATTTCACCTTGTGAATTATGCCTTAACTAAATGTGATTATGCTGAACAGATCATTTGACCAGTGTCTTTGTCATGTAAGACATTATTCATATGAAGCCTGCAGCAGGATGTGTCTGCTGTAACGTTATCTGCTAATGAACAAACCGATGGGTCTCTTCTCTTTATGTGGGATAAATCTGAACTCATATCAATAAGTGAGGTGGACACAGTCATTTTCATTTATTACTTTGGTCGTGTCCTGCAGGGGAATTGATTGCTACAGCAGGTAGTTAAGTCCAACTGTCACCAAAGTTGAGCTGAAGTTACATGCTACCCAAGCAGAGAGTATTAGGACTCACATTTATCTTTTCTCTTATTTTAAAAGTGATCAGAAGATGGAAACCAGCCCCCAGGTCAACTTCACAATTTAATCCAATGTGAACATACATTATTTTTGAGTGAGACCTCAAATAACCTGTGATTTACTGTCATTTCAATTTTTAAAAGTGGTACCTTCAAACACTCGCTAAGCCTCCTGGCGCGAGCTCTAAAAGCAACGTAGCTGTTCCCAGGCAGCGGTGGAGGATCCACAGAGGTGACGCTCTGTGCTCCATATATCCGACTCAGCAGGGACTTAGAGCAGCAGAACCAGAGGCCATCGCCGTCCTACAGACCTGTTTACCATCCCACTGTCCCCAGGACGATACCCCCCCCCCCCGCTCAGCTCAGCTCAGCTCAGTGTCTGCCATTGCCGCAGGGAGTCCTTGTCATCTATCCATCACCCCCGACGACAGGCCCGCAGGCAGCCATTCGTCTCATTCAATATCAGCCTTTTTTAGGGGAACCTGCTAATTAGCTGCAGTTTCGATGACTGTTTGTTGTGCTGTTTTTAACTTTTTAACCTGCACTTAGCCACCTTGGAAAAACTGCTAAGGTGACACGGGAGGAAGTCAGGCTGAGTTTGACTTTTTGGAAGTTTCTGGCTGGTTTTACATCACAGGGCTGCAGATGATGGAAATAAAAAATAATCCTTTAACACACAAACTGTGTACAGCTCTAGGCTTTAATTAGCAATGTAGAAACATTTGCACTCTTGAGTCCAGGCTTACCGAGAAGTGGTATCAGGTGAACAGTCTAATCACAAACTGTATTTTTATTATTATCTTATTTTCTCCCTAGAACACTGGTTTGATTGACACAACCCTCATCCTAATGAACTTGAGTTTAAGCTATTTTGTTTTCCCTATTAGGTAATACTTTCATGTCACTTTGACATATTTATCCCTTTATTTGTTCCTTTTATGTGAGCCATTTCTGATATTTATCTAAGTTAACTAAGAATACAGGCGTTGTTTTATTTAAAACCATCATCAGGAGGTAGAACAATGATTTAAAAGCTTCTGTGGAACTGAGGTTGTTTACATGTTGAGAGCACTGGGTGTTGACGTGTTGACGTGTGTATATACACACAGATATATTACATATACTGGTGCGTAGGTGTGTGTACATATACATGTGTTCTCTACACTGTGTATGTATTCAGACATGCCTGGAGGCTTTCTGAGCACACACAAGTATTTTTTTATTTATTTTTGTGTGTGTGTGTGATCAATTCTTTATTGTATATTTAAACAAACAGAACAAAACGAACACATATAAAAGAAAAAAAATATATAACAGATTCAGATTATTCATACAGTCCACACTAATAGTGTTGTCTAGAAAGAGAATTAAGCCCCTTTCACACACGCACTGTCGACCCTGAAGTGATCCGGACATTACCCGGAGGAGCTGTATGTGTGAACACAAATGTCTGAATCAGTTGGACCGGAGTAATGTCTGATTGAGTCCATGTGTGAGTACGAGCGAGTGGGCGTGTTGATGATGTTTCTATCATGCGGCTGACGCTGGATAAACGCAGCAGGCCAGCTAAGCTGCACTGGTTTGACTGGGCCTGAACGCTTTGCTGTGAAGCTAGTGCTAATGGGAGAGAGGACTTCCTGTGATTTCTCGTAAAATAAAAGCTGTTTTATTTCTGGTGAAAAGCTTAAAAACTCCAAATTACAACCACAGATTACTTTTTGCAGAACGCGTCTGACACTACGTGTGTGAAAACGGCTTTATTGGAGACAACAACTCCATCTTTCCTATCTGTCTTCACTGAATCTCTTTAATTCGCACTACTTGCCTCGTTTCAAGGTTATTTTTTTCTTTTTTATTCAAAATGTGCTCAGAGGAAATTTTTTTTTCTTTACAGATTTGATAGCTGGAGTATTTTTGCAGTCTGTGTTTTTGGACACAAATATTTTAGCAACAACCCGCTCCGACTCTGAGTGTTTTGGAGTTGACCCTCTGTTGTTCTTGTCCTAGTAAAACATGAATATAGTTCAGTCTGTGTTTATCTGGTGTGTTCTGAAAGAAACAAGCGATGGGAAAAATACGTTCCAGAGATTTCCTTTGAGAGATCCTGAAAGAAGTGGTGGAGAGGATTTAGCTAACTCAGACTGCTGAAGCCTCATTTTAGCTTCAGCTGAACTTTGAAATGAGGACTTTGTCCCTCATTTCTTACAGTGTAGTCTCGTTCAGAGAGAATACCTTCAGGGTCGGAGTAGGAACCACTTTTGGAAAACGGGGACCTGTTCAATAAAGGGCCCATCTGGCTGTTCCTAAATCACGGCTCAAAACTAAAAGGGGACCAGGCTCAAAAACAGCTCTTATTAATCTAAATGTTTATGTTCCCAGTTCCACAATGTTTTATGTGTTTTGTTTATTTTTACTGTTTTTATTTTATTATATTTTGGGTATTTTTATTCTCTAATTTTAGTTTTTTCCTCAGTAAAGTACTTTATAATGCTGTTTTGAAAGGTGCTATACGAATAAAGTTTATTATTATTGTTGTCATCAGCTGACCTCGCCTCGCTTAAGGCCCACCGCCACCTGTACAAAACCTTTAGATTGCTGCCATAAAACACTTTGAATGGATGTAATTTCTCACAAATGTGAAAAGAACGGAAACATAAAACTGTGTGTGTATGTGTTATCACCGCAGCGGCTGCAATAAAAATCTAAAACAAAGTGTCTGTTTGTGCTTTAAGTCTTCTTCTTTGTTGGTATTGGCATGTCATGTAAATGTGCCACATTTGCATATCAATTCAGCTCAAAACTCATTTACCTCCTCTGCCTCTCCTTCCAGTTGATTATGTAGCGCTCTCACTTCAACAGGCAGGCCTAATTTGCTCTCTTTCACAGCCAATCGAGAGGGTATTTGTTTAGTTTTCAGAGAAAGGGCTCTTCACCGCTCTCTGCTGCCTCAAAGTCTTCTGCATCTCCACTGCAGGAGCACTTTGGAGATGGCGGCAGTGGAGACGGCGGCTCAGATCCCCCCTTCGCTCAGGAAACACGGCAGGTCTTGTTTCCCCCAACACCAGGGCCACCGAGGCCACTTTTGAAGCGCAGCAGAGGAAAAGCCTTTAAAATAGATTGCTTTTATGCTAAAGGCCTCTAAACGGCGTTATGGGCAAGCGGTGATCGTCTGCTCTGGTCTGAAGCTCGGAGCAAGGCATCAATAAACAATGAGGGCTAGATGTGAAGAAGAGAGAGCGGCTGGAGGAGCTCTTCATTAGCTGTCGCAGTGGCAGCCTCCACTTCCCTCTTTTATCTCAGATGAGTCACTCTCCATCTCTGGGTGTTTCAATCCGACGGGTCGGCCGAGTCATCCTCCTCCCCCTCCCCCCCCCCCCCTCCCTGCCTTTCATGTTTTAAATCCACACTCTTGTTCTCAATGTGTCACCTCCAGTCATTCTCTGGCTTTTTTCACCAAACACTCCCTCTCAATTAATTCTCAGGGCCCGGCACACAAAATCAAATGAGCAAAAAGTGTGGGAGAATTAAATCCAAATGT
Source organism: Scomberomorus guttatus (assembly GCA_038419695.1). NCBI lineage: Eukaryota > Metazoa > Chordata > Actinopteri > Scombriformes > Scombridae > Scomberomorus > Scomberomorus guttatus. The sequence goes on from CM076452.1 coordinate 2,227,287, forward strand.
GTCTCGCATATTATCCCAGACACATGAGAGCCGAGCGGAGATGACCTGCTGGAGCCAATTAAAGGCAAAGAGTCGTCTCCCTTGATGTGCGCTATCACTGATGTGCCATCTTACCTTCAGGCTGTGTGATATTGGCTGTTTGATGGGACAAGTGAGCTGATCCCCGCTCATCTTTGTCATGTTGGAGGTAAGATGTGATGAGTCCAAGTGAGCCAAGATTTTTTTTACTGTAATGGTCCTCTTAAGAAAATAAAAATATATATTTCTGTGGTGCAATGTTTTCTTTTTCTCTCTTTGCTGTTTATGATGATGTACATTTTCTTTATATTATCACAATAAAGCAAGAACAGAAAGTTTTCACAAAGAATAAGAAAATACTTGGTCTGGTGTAAGTGATCATGTAAAGTAAACTGAGTTAAAGCTGTCAACAGATTTGAGTCCCTCAGGTTGGTCTTGCAGGCTTTTTAATGCCTACTTCTCCTCAGACGCTGGCCAAATCCAAATACATATTGTGTCATGCCTGAAGTGCCTCGGTTGCCAATTTGAGCCACAGCTACAGTCAGATGAAACCAACTCACTGCTCGGCTCTTTCTTGAGCTTTCTGGATGTGGATGGCGCCCACAGAAATACTTGCATTGCTTGCATCACACTGGGTCCAAAGTCTGGTGAAATGTGCGCCAGAGCCTGAACTCTCAAATTGCATTTAAGGCTGTGATTTGATGAATTGTGGATTTAACTTCACAGGTTTTTGCTGGTAAAATATGTGCATGTACGACATTTGGATTCCACCATTAGCATAGCTCAGACCAATGTAAAAGAGAGATAATAGCATACACAAGGGATACATTACTGTACTCTTGCTATATTCCTGTATTAACATACACATATTGTATGTGGGATTCAGGACAGGATCATCTTTATGTTTAAAGTTTGTGACCAGCTTCTTTGTATAACTTTGCCTTTGACTCAATAAAAAGATCATCTGTCTTTTGTCAGCTAAACCACCAGGAGCTTTGTGACATTCAAAAGCTAATGTGATCAATATAGTACCAGTATCAATCAGGCTGATGTAAGTGAGTGATATAGTTTATCGATATCAGTCAGTGATTTTGAAATTAGTCCTCATCCTTGAAGTCTTACAGCTGTTTGAAAATACGTATAATTAAGCATGAATATTATCTCTGTGTCATAAAGTGTGGCGTCTTCTTCAGCCTCATTATGTAGTGCTAAGCTGTAATAGGCTCATTACTGCCCCCTGAGGCTGGAGGGAAGACAACACCCTCTGGTACAGTGAGTGAGTGGTAGGTCCACAACTTATCTGGTTCATTAAAACCTGTCTGATATGCATTATTTGATTAGTAAATAATTTGATGATTACATTTTGCTATTAAAACCTGGTTATATCTAATTATGTTTATCAAGACTTATCAAGGACACTTTTGTGTTTTTGTGCTGAGAAATTAAAGAAGTTAAAGATATGATTAAAAAAAAACATTAACAGGGGAATTGACAGTGAGGAAAATACTTCCAGGCAGCAGGTCCTCAATTCTTCAATTGTTAACAACTTAACAACTTCAACGCACACTTCCACAGTCTTTCACACACACACACACACACACACACACACAGACACACACACTCTAACAACTTCAACCAACACTTCCACAGTCTTTCACACACACACACACACACACACAGACACACACACTCTAACAACTTCAACCAACACTTCCACAGTCTTTCACACACACACACACACACACACACAGACACACACACTCTAACAACTTCAACACACACTTCCACAGTCTTTCACACACACACACACACACACACACACACACACACACACACACACACACTCTAACAACTTCAACACACACTTCCACAGTCTTTCACACACACACACACACACACACACACACACTCCAACAACTTCAACACACACTTCCACAGTCTTTCACACACACACACACACACACACACAGCAAGTGTTCATTGTTTTCTGCTATTTTGTTGACTTTATGAATTGTACCTTTTTCTTTTTAATGTCATTATTACTTCACACTTTTTCGCAATATTGTCACTGATTATACACTGATGCCAATAAAGCAGACTGAATTGAACTGAATTGAAATTGAAGTGCATGTCTTCCTCCCAATGGCCACAATGGGCAATAATGAAGGTGAGATTTATTCTTTATCAGAAGTTTTCAAACTGTATTTTTCAGTTTAACAAGAGAAAAGATCTCAAGGATGAAGACTGACTGGTTTGTTTGGCAAATGTACGTCTGGTCAACTTACCCACCTCCTATAAAGAGCAGCGTTTAGCCGCTTCCCAGAGCTTTTCTACGGGAACCATCCGCAACTTTTGGAAGTGTCCCAACAAGGTATCATCTGCATAGCTAAAAATCAATCCTATATTCAAGTATCACTCATTGGCAGCACACAACACATATATAAATATACACACGTGGACAAAATTGTTGGTACCCCTCAGTTAATGAAATAAAAACCCACAATTCTCACTGAAATCATTTGAAATGTACAAAAGTAACCATGAATAAAAATTTATTGAAAATTAAACAATCAAAATCAGCCATTACTTTTGAATTGTTGATTAACATAATTATTTAAAAAAATGAAACTAATGAAACTAATGAAACAGGCCTGGACAAAAATGATGGTACCCATAATTTAATATTTTGTTGCACCACCTTTTGAGGCAATCACTGCAATTAAACGATTTCTATATTTGTCAATGAGCCTTCTAGATCTATCAACAGGTATTTTGGCCCACTCCTCGTGAGCAAACTGCTCCAGTTGTGTCAAGTTTGATGGGTGTCTTCTCCAGATGGCATGTTTCAGCTCCTTCCACAGATGTTCAATGGGATTCAGATCTGGGCTCATAGAAGGCCACTTCAGAATAGTCCAACACTTTTCTCTTAGCCATTCTTGGGTGTTTTTGGCTGTGTGTTTTGGATCGTTGTCCTGTTGGAAGACCCATGACCTGCGACTGAGACCTAGCTTTCTGACACTAGGCAGCACATTTCTCTCCAGAATGCCTTGATAGTCTTGAGATTTCATTGTACCTCGCACAGATTCAAGACATCCTGTGCCAGATGCAGCAAAGCAGCCCCAAAACATAACTGAGCCTCCTCCATGTTTCACCGTAGGGACAGTGTTCTTTTCTTCATACGCTTGATTTTTGAGTCTATGAACATAGAGTTGATGTGCTTTACCAAAAAGCTCCAGTTTTGTCTCATCTGTCCAAAGGACATTCTCCCAGAAGCTTTGTGGCTTGTCAACATGCATTTTTGCAAATTCCAGTCTCGCTTTTTTATGATTTGCTTTCAACAGTGGTGTCCTCCTTGGTCGTCTCCCATGAAGTCCACTTTGGCTCAAACAACGACGAATGGTGCGATCTGACACTGATGTACCTTGGCCTTGGAGTTCACCTTTAATATCTTTGGAGGTTGTTCTGGGCTCTTTGGTTACAATTCGAACTATCCGTCTCTTCAACTTGTCATCAATTTTCTTCTTGCGGCCACGTCCAGGGAGGTTGGCTACTGTCCCGTGGATCTTAAACTTCTGAATAATATGTGCCACTGTTGTCACAGGAACTTCAAGCTGCTTAGAGATGGTCTTATAGCCTTTACCTTTAAGATGTTTGTCTATAATTTTGTTTCAAATGTCCTGGGACAATTCTCTCCTTTGCTTTCTGTTGTCCATGTTCAGTGTGGTACACGCCTTGTCACCAAACAGCACAGTGACTATTTGTCACCCTTTAAATAGGCAGACTGACTGATTATGAGCTTGAAGACACCTGTGATGTCAATTAAAGGACACACCTGAGTTAAACATGTCCCTCTGGTCAAATTATTTTCAATCTTTTATAGGGGTACCATCATTTTTGTCCAGGCCTGTTTCATTAGTTTGTTTTTTTAAATAATTATGTTAATCAACAATTCAAAAGTAATGGCTGATTTTGATTGTTTAATTTTCAATAAATTTTTATTCATGGTTACTTTTGTACATTTCAAATGATTTCAGTGAGAATTGTGGGTTTTTCTTTCATTAACTGAGGGGTACCAACAATTTTGTCCACGTGTGTATCTCCCACATAGATGCCTACTCATTACACTGAGCCTTCTGTACAGCACTTACTCATCACTGAACCGACACAGATACGTAGATATACACCTGGACTGCACACACACACACACACACACACAGGATACACAAATATGGTCTTTATACCAATAATCACATTATTTTGAAATTGTATAGATTAGACTTGCATTTGAAACAGATTGAGACCAATATACTCAACTTTCTAGTAGTACCTAACATACAAAGATGTAAATATTATAAATAATCATTGATTTCTGGGAAATAAAAAGTAGGTCTGGACTTAAGTAATTTGGTGAAGTTTGAAAACTCCCTGACCACATGTAAATGTTAGTCTGCACAACACCAGCACTGTTTGAACTGCTGAAGAAATAGTAGATGGGTCTGAACCCAGGCTTGTTATATGTGACATGAACCATTTGATTTTCAGTGTATTTTGTATGTTCACACAGAGATTTCAAAACATTTTAGTGGCCAGTTTGAACAGATTGACTCTATATTGACTCTATAACGCTGCATGAACTTAGATGAGCTAGTTTTATGAGCCAGCGTTAGTTCATTTGTTTTCACACAGATAGAATTGAAATACCAATAAAAAAACAGTGATGAAAATGCAGAAACCAGAGATGCAGCAGAAGGCAGAAAAACAACTAAAATCCTCTTCTCCGTGACTTGAAGAGCAATCAGACATTCAGCAGCTCACATGATTAAATTATGAAAGCTTGTACTTGTAGGTGGGCATGTTCAAAGCTATTTCATCACTTTACTTTTTAAAATTTTGATTCCCTGGGTTATCACACAAACATAAAACCCAAGCAGTGAAAAGAAAAATAGATCAAAGTTGGTTTCCAGTCGTTCTCCCAACTGTATAATTCATACCTGCAACTTTTTTAATCACCATCCTCATCTGTTATTAATACCATAACCATAAAAATCAGGTCATTATCATTACTGTCGCTGTGTCAGAACAGCCTTAACATTCACGACCAACTGCACGCCGCCGCCGCTGTTGCCAATAAAGCAGCGAGACATCAGGACGGGGGGCTTGTATCTGTGAAGACATGGACATCTGGCTCGGTTTCAGAGCCCGTCCTCAGCAGCAGAGCCAGGGAGCGGAAATCTCCCGTGACAATACATCAGTGGAAGATCCTCTGCAGCCATATGCTGCCTTTAAAAGCTGCCTCTTTTCCCCACTTTGCATCACGATGGGGATGTTTAAAGAGGGCTGGCAGGGTACTTAAAGTGCTCATTAACAGAGGCACGTCCAACATGTTTGAGAAGGACCTGCATTTCCTCTCCGGGACCTTAAATTACTACATCACCCCTCCTCCTCTTCCCAAACTGCTGACCGCAGGCTCCTTCACCATTTTTCTCCTCTCTGACATTTTGAAGACTTGTGTCGCCGCCATTAACCGGCCGTCGCTTTATGACGACAGGGGGAAAAAGAAAGACACCACATCTGCAGAAAAGCGACAAGAGCCAATCGTCGTTCGTGTTTGGATGAGTGCCAACGTTAAATGAAAGGAAGAGGAGGCGGATGGAAGAGAGGGCAAAGAAATCAGATGGCACCTGCCTCCTGATGGTGATGGATGGTGAGAGGGAGGCAGCGTTCCAGTAACACTCGTACCCTCGGGGGTTTCCCCTCTGTGGCTGCTGAAGTAAAAGTTTGACTGCAGTTCAGAGATGTTCGTTGGGGAACGATTTGTTTGGAGATGACAGATGTTGACAAGTTGAGTGATGTTCCTTCAGGGCTGACAGCTGAGCACCATCATGTGACTCAAATGCTAAGCCGCTCGCAGCAGGACCAAAGGACTCTATTGTCGGTTGGTGTGTCTATCCGGAGCAAGATAACCTCCACAACTACTGGCCAGCATGTCATGAAGTATGGTTTGAGTATTTATGCTCCCCAGAGGATGACTGCTAATATTTATGTGACCTTTCCTCAAGTGCCACCATCGGGCTAAAAATTCCAGATGTACAAAAAGACAAAAAAATAAATAAATAAATGACAAAAATAATTAAAATCTAATTTGCAGCGTGTAGTGCTGTGGAGACCCTCTCTGGACTGTGTCCTCTCCCTGCAGGTGCCTGGAGGGCGGCGGTGGGTCGCCTGGGAGATGCAGCTCACCTGGAATCCCATTTTTCTATATAAGCTGGAGCAAGTCAGCCACCTGCTCTCCCCTGCTTGGTTTTATTGTGTTTAGTTGGTCTTTAGCTTAACTTATCTTTTAGTTATGTACAATAAACCTATATTTTAGTTACAACTCATGTGTGGTTTCCTCTCCTTTGTCCAGCCTTGAGCCGGGTTGTGACAGTGCTGGGTATTAAACCTTTCCGTACCAACAAGCGCTGAAAACTAAAGCACTGAAAGCTGAAACTGAATGTCCGGTCAAACTCGTAATCTTGTTTTAACTCAAAAAAACATCAATGATAGCCTAAATGTAGTTTTCCTTAATCTCTGCCACATTGTGAGATTTAGGCTATTTTGAACAAAGTCATATGCAGAAATTCTCGCGTTCATCTCCTCCAGATTCAACTATTGTCACATGCTGTTCTCAGGTCTTCTTCACTGCAGCATAAAAAAACTTCCAACTAGTCCAAAATGAGTTCTTACAGGAACCAATTTTTTTTTTAACATATAACACAGATTCTGTCCTTACTTCACTGACTCTCCATTTCATTCAGGTCAGACTAAAAGCTGCTGCTTATTGCCTACAAACCTTCTCAGTCCCTACATTACCCCACGTACACTCAGATCACAGGACGCAGGCTGTTGAACTATTCCATAGATGAATAAGCACTTCACTGGTGGCAGTGTTTTCATTCTGAACTCCACTACTGTGAAATAATTTACTACGCTCGATCAGAGATAGACACACCATCAAGACCTTTAAATCAACTGATCAACTGACTGAAAACCTATTTTCATTAGTTTACAGTTGAATAATTCAACCGGACTGTAAAACCTGAACTCTCCTAAACATCAGTTTCTGTTCTCATTTGATTCTTTTTTTTTGTTGTATTTTGTTTTCATTACAATCTATTTATTCGTAATGAAAACGTGCTTTTACACTTTAAATTTTAAATGCTGTCCAAACACTTTTTGCAAAAAAAAAAAGATATAAATCAGGAACTATGTGATCAAAGAATAAGTTAAGTACGTTTATTTAAAGTTGTCTTTTTTGGGTGAATTAATAAAAGCTGTTTATATTTATCAAATTAAGATAAGTAAGATTAAGTTTTGGTGTTATAAATAGACCTGATAAATAGACCTGCTTGTCACAAAAGTTAGAGAACATTTATGATCCCAAGAGGATCACCTGTCCACTTCAAACACATTTAAAACTTTCCTCTATCACCATCCTCAGGCTAAACAAGGCATAACCAACCTGTTCTCATTCCCAGGTCGTCAAATACCGACGCTTTGTCACGCCCGTCAGTGTCTGAAACTACAAGGCACCCTTTACATCTGTATGAGGCTTCAAATAACTCCAATGTAAACCCATCAGCGTCAATATTAGAAGCTCAGAGCAACAGCTCGGCCGTCCGTTCACTCCAATATTAACCCTCCTGCAGCCAGTGCTGCCAGATTGGTTTGATGTTTTCCAGCCCTATAAGTGCTCAAAAATCTGCCCAAAATGATAAAAAACTGCACAAATATTATAGATGATAAACAATGCAAATTAATTAATAAGAAATAGCAACAATATTGTGACTCACCACAATACCTCAATACTGCATAATAATAACACAACACACACACACACAGCCAAATAAATAATGATAATGCAAGCAACACAACTGAAGCATAGATGTTTGTCTTGCAATGAAAACACATTAAAAATGTCACACTGAACAGGTTACGACGATCCAACTTCTAACTCAATGTAGAACTTTGTACAGTCCCTTAGGCCAGGTGATTTTGGCAACACTTGAACTATGTGCATTCACCAGGTGAATTTGCTAATACATGGAGGAGTCAAAGCTCCCCAACAGCTGTTGGGGAGGGTGGAACGTGGCAGACGTCCATCCGCTCCGTGTCACACTGTGCACATCCATGAGAGCAGAAAGGAGCGGTAATCCTGTGTGACTTCTCATGTCATTTTTGAGCAGCGTCACTTCGCTTCTTCTGTATATATACTTTTTTAATATATTGTAATTTGTAATATAATTTAAAACCCTCACTCATATTCTAACAGACATAACATTCCTTAAAACTGATTGAGCCCATTCCCATAAGAGTATTTTTACTTTGCTGACCTCATATTCTTTTCTCTAGTGCCATGAAGTCTTACAATTTCTAACTATTCCTCATCCAAATTATTTTCCAACCATCCCAGATTTTATAAGCAAACAAACCACAGGATTTCTCAACATCACCACTAACATAACCCTACAAATATGCATTATTTAACCAAAAAGAAAATAGAAACAGGGTTCAAACCACTCAGCCATTGGGTGAGGAGGGAGGGGGCGCCATGGTTGACCTTAGCCTTGAGATACAATACTGAACATGTTCTTTCCCTTCAGTTTGCTTTTAGCAGGAGTAAAACGAAATTCATGAAAATCCAGACAGCCAGTTTCCAAGACACCTTATCATGTCAAGAGGAAGTTTTGACTTGATGGTGGCAGCAGAGAAAAAGTTAAGAAGTCACCAAAATCATAAAGAATCATCATCTGGTGAATATGACACCAAATTTAATGGCAATCCCGCCTTTAAATGTTGAGATATTTCACTCTGGACCAACCAAAATCCTAACATTACTTTATCACCACGAGAGGCAAAAAAACATCTGGTGTGTGTGAGAGGCTGAATTTGTCCTTTATATCAGAAAACATGCAGACTGGAGTCACTGAACAAATCGACTCAATCTCCACATTATTACCATGTGATCTGTATCTGGATAACTGCGTGATGACATCTGATCACAGGCCTTTGTATTTATTATTGGTATGAATAAGCATTTCCGTTATCTCAGTTCTGTCTGCATTGTAATCTGATCTCAAGATCAGACCACTCAGGCCCACCCAGTTTTGCTAATGATGTGCTTGGCTTTGTTGTGTGACACATGATGTTGTCATAAATTGGTTGATTTATGTGGCCCGTTCTTAGTTTTACTTGAGCTGTGCTGTCTTTGCAGAGGGCTATTAAACAACACGCTCCTCTCTTTTGCTTCATGGATGGGCGTCAGCTACCTTTCGGGCGTTTTCAGACCTGTAGTTGTTTTTTGGGAAAGTGAACTAGAGTCCAAGTCGTAGTAGTAGTAAAGTAAATAGGCTTGAGAGTGAGGGAAGGTGTGTTAGCTGTAGCTTTTTATTGGGCTTGCTATAGATAGCGGGAAAGTTAACTTTTTTTCTTCAGAATGTGGCCAAATTGTACAGATTGGATTAAAGGGGGTACGACACCTACAGTACGCAACTATATCATAGCTGATGTACATGTCATGTTACAGAGAAATAACGTGGGAGACCGTATAACTGTGATTGATTCCCATGTTGATGGAGATGGTTTAGTGCGAAGACAGCATGAAGCAAATTGGAAAAAAAAAAACAGTAGTCTTCTCCTTTTCAGTAGCACACATCTAGCAAAGCCATCTCCACTTTACACCTTCTGCTCACCATGATCACTGCTCTGTGTCACAGACTGAAAGAACATAAACGTGGCAATTGCACAGCAATAACCTCCCATTCAGTAAACCAACGAGGTGAACCTTCCCACCATCGCTTGGTGTCACAGTGAATGAAAGACTGTAAACACAGTCACTGTGGGGAATATAATTAAAGCATGACAGGGCCTGATCATGTGCCGTACACCCATCCAGCGTCGTGGTGGTGATATCAACGTTAAAATCTGCCGCTGAACAAATTAAATGGATATATATATATAATGGTGCTGTCATGACCCCTTATATCAAGTAAAAATCCAGCTTTACGTCTGGCTGGGACGTGATCACAGTGTGAGCCAGACCACCTCCAGATCCAACAGCAGTCAGATTGCAATGCATGTATTTACACCTGTGTAGTGGACTGGCTGGACCTCCCGTCATTTAAATCCCACCCATTGAGCTTTTTTTTATACACAATGGATTATGTGACAGCACATTTACAAAAGAAGATGGACACTTTTCTACAAAGATGGACTCCTGTGATGACATACTTGAGACTAGAGTCTAAAATGCTTAATGAATATATGGACTGAGTTTTTTTTTTTTTTTTCTTGTTTGTAAATACGTCAACTCTCCTCAATATCAAGAATTGAAAAAAAGGTAGATCTCATGAGTTTTTTCAGCCTCCTTTCCCTCATTAGTTCAGTGTTAAATTTGACTTTGTTTAAATTGGAGGAAGTTGAAAATCTTTTTGCTAATCTGATTGATGGAAACACGCTAACACCAACATATAGAAGTCTGTGTGGGAACCAAAACCATGCTGAAAAAAAAAACACTAAAGCCATCAGGAGATCAAGACCCTGTAACATAATTAAATAAGCTGTTGAAATGTCAACTACAGGTAGGCAGGTACCTGAATTATCTTTTGGCTTTGTCCTGTTGAATATTCATGTCTACATTCTGTCATTTCACAATGATTAAAACACCATCCGGAACGATGAGTTAAATTACCGAGGAGCACAGTGAATATTTTACCTCCCCACCTCCTGCTGTAATGTTAATCCCATCCAAATGGGGCTTTAGCCTGAAGTTAAATTCACCTTTATCTCTCTGAGGAGGATGTAAGAACAGTTGCTCACCTGACATGAAGAACTGTGATTGGTCATCTCGAGCCGCTGGTGTTTTCTCCATTAAATTTCCAATGTTGTGGAGATTATGCAGGGTGAAGACATAAAGAGGTTAAACTCTCAACACCCTCCAATTGCTTTTGACCTTTTGACCCCAACACGATGTTTTCTACACAGAGCGACTCAGTTTTATGAATATATTTATTTAAACCCCGTGGATCTACCAGAAATCACAATGTATTTGGCTCAAAGGAGCGGTCGCAGAGACTTAATGGAAGCCAAACAGAGTTCAGCTCATCATTTTAATGCTGAGCTCTATTGCCTTTTGTAGTAAAAAGGATTTAAGTACTGCACCTCAATACGCTGGTGCAAAACTGTGCAATTTCTCATGAAAAATGAATTCCCAGCACTCCACTGAAGTCTTTTCAGTTTCCATTCGACTTTGGTCGTCTCTTTCTCTGGTAAATAGTCTGCCCCGATGCTTTCTGGACCAAAACACTTTGCTCGCCCATCGACTCGGCCTCTTCTCTTTTCTCCTCCAATTCTATAACCTCCACTCGCTTTCCCCTCTCTCCTTCCCATCCTCTCCATCCCATCAATTGGAAATCTCTCAGCATCACACCTCAGACACCCAATCCCAGGCAGACAACTCCACTGAGTATTAAACAAACATAAGCAGAGAATGGAGTGGCTGCTGGAGAGGTAGATGGTCGGGGTGATAGGATTGCCAGACAGAAGGAGCAGAGAATCACAAGTGCTCTGAATTGTAGGTCTGGAACTGACAAAGGAAAAAAAAAAGACCTTAACATGATGACACTGAAGCGGTGAGACACCTTTGAGTGTGAACAAAATAATGGCTGCAAAAATAGAAAACAAAAAAGAGATGAAATAAAAAAAACGAAGCAACAGAAGAACAGGACAACTCCTCTGATCCATTCAAATTCAGTGAAATTGGAATTACTAAATCATGAAAAGAATTAATTGAAAACATTCCCCCACTGTTGCCGGATGATGAAAATGTTTCAGTGACTTGACATCATCGGCATTAAGCCGGTGTCGTTCCCCCGCGGTTCGACGGGTTTACCTTCAGACGGGCTCGGCTGGACGATCGACACGGGAGAATTTCTGCAGAGGCCCGAGATATCAAAGGCGGGCCGGGTGTAAATAATGGAGATTTAAAAGTCGAAAATGTTCCCTGCCTGTGCTCGCTGCATACTGCTCCTTCATTACCCGGGCTGGATTTATTTTCCAAGAGGTCTTGTTGAGTTTCTGTTGATGAAATTGTTCTCACAAGATGGCAAACTGAGGCAGACATGCAGCTTTTAACCACATGCTGCTAACCTCCCACCCAGGGAATTTCCCTCCAACTGCACAACTGAATTTCTTTTCTTGTGCATTTGAGCAAAGGCTTTAAAAAGACAGAAAAACTGAGTTTCAACTGAGATATTTTTCCTTTTGTCCTCACGGAGTTCAGTTTGAATTGGCAGTGGCTGACTTCTACATCTGATTCACAACACAGTGGTCAAGGAAACTGGACACAAAACAGGAGATTATATTCTCGTTTTTAGCATTTGTGTTAGTTTTAGATTGAATGATAATGTTTATTTAGTAGTTTCAAAGCATACTGTATATGGCCACAGTATAGATATTTCTGATCTTGTGTCTCCTTTTGTATCAAATGTGGCGTCCGACTGGAGTACAGAAATCTGTTGATACTTCAGATGTGACACTATAATACCCACTTTACCTACAAATTATATATAGGGCTGTGATGATAACCGCATTACCGCAATACCGCAGTCAAGTGATACCTACCGCTGGGTTGAGCTCATTACCGACATCAACACATTTTCTTTTTTAAAACAGTAAAGGCTACGTGATACGTTGGAGAATCTGCGTTGCCTTGGCTTGCTCCAGGCACCAGGCCGCAAGACCTCGGCATCGGCCCATGAGAAGGACTGCCCAGGGGGACGCCGGAAGGGGTGCGCGAGGAAGCGGAAGCGCGGCATTGTATGTTGTCGTCCACTTGTTGTATCTACATTCATGTATATGTTTTTCACCCATTTGCTTGTACATAATAGTGATATGTTTAATGATCTTTGTTCGGCTTGTATCTTTCTGAAGATTGTTGTGTTCATTATTACAGCTCTGATAGTTGTGGCTGGATGGTGCCTGATATTATACTTTCATGTAGTGTTAATTTTGCCAATGAAAACTATGATGATAAATATTCGTTGACAACTTTTTAATCACGACGAAAATGAGACTAAATAAAAAGTAGCCTTCAAAAAACCTTGAAAACTATGACGAAATGCTTCATCAAGGAATAAAACTAAAATATGTGAAAGGCGGACAAATGGACAGTTTAATTACTGTTTTAATGTAGTCTTATTCAATGACCTGCTAGTATCTGCAGGAATCACACACTGTAACTCTTGCTTAGTAGAAAAGTATCTTCCACCGCCCGGAAATATTTCTTGACCTGTTGCACTACTGTTAAGGAATCCATGACTTACTTCTTGCAATAGGTGGTCTTTATAATATATATATTGGTGCTCATTCTGTCTGCATATGACACAGCTGAGTTCTGCCCTCGCTGCTACACTGCTGCCTGCTTCAGAATTGAACTCCCTCCACCTCCCCAGCCTCCTCCTGTATTAGCATTCAAGACTTCATATTTTTCTTATTGTCAACAAATCTCATATGCACAGCCACACCAACAATGAACCAACATGTACTTAAGTTCTCTGAGAAATTTACAATGTAGTACAAAGTGAAGAGGTTGTGATCTGTAGCACAACAAGCTAGTGAAGCTGTAAACAAAACTGCGCTCCTGCACATGCTCAGATGTGTCTGCCTAACACAGGACTACTCTCTGGAGACTGAAAACGTGATCGCTGTTATTAGTCTTTGGAGCCGTTTCTAAACAAACTAATGTGACCAAACTCTTCATAATGAAGGAACATGTGACCCAGTGCAGCGGTGAGGCTCACTGACGTGTTTTTAATAGTTTTTGGACAATGGAGGTCTACGGCACAAAGGAATAAGATATATCAGGCTTTGCATACACACACAATACTTCTAAGTAGATCAGTTCATTGTTGGTTTGGCTCTTCACATGAGATTTTTTGAGAAAAAAAGAAAATATAGAAAATCCTTACGTATCCTTTAATTTGATTGTGAATTATGAATGTTTCTTTTTAATATGTGTTAAAATGCATCAGTTGTGCATCTCAGGGTCTGCTGGGGGATTTGTGAGCTCAGGGACAGACTGAGCAGAGCCACACCGCTAAAATAAAATAAATATTGTTGTAAAAAATGGTTAAAAACTGATGTGAGTGTCCTGACTCAAATATAAGACATCTTACATTCAGTGACTTCAACCACGTCCTGTCTCCAGCTCCATACTTCATGCACAGACATGAGATTGATATCCGTCCGAACATCTCACTCTCAGAAAGATTTCCCAAACAAACTATTTTTTTTAAATGTAGTGAAGATCTCAAAATGTTCAAGGATGTGTATAAAATGACGCACAAGACATCTAGACTACAGCAATAAAAAAACCTTTAGATGGTGTAAAAATAAAAATGTTTTTAGTGGTTAAACTGGAAAAAAACTAAGATTCTACATATATAAATTTAACTATTACTGTGTTTTTGTCTCGGATAGCTGTAGATGAAACAAGTCTTTGCACTGAGCAGGAATCTGTTGTTCTCCCTGTATTGTAGAGCACCACTGAGACTGACTAGGAGAAATGACAGTGAGAGCCTGCTGAGAGATTTTCCGGGCATATGGGTCCATTTTCTGGTTCAGATCAGGTTAGCGCTGTTGTAAAATTGAGTTTATTTGGGCGTAAAAACTCCAAACATGAGCCTATGAAGGCAGCACATCCATCTGCTGGTATATTGAGCTGCTCTTGCCATGAGCGTCCCGTATTCTACTCCAGCTTCTGAGGTTTCTTTAGAATTTGCTCGTGTTTGGAGATATTGATTGAAGCGCTCTCAGCCAGGAGGATATTGTATGCGAATTCTTAAAAGAAGCACCAAATGTCTTAAAGGTTTTCTGTGTTAATTCATCCACACTTTCTCTACAGGTTCACATGGGGCCACGTTTTTGTTCTCATTATCTTTCACTGTGTATACCGCTCTAAATACTTTCTAAGTGCAATCTGAGGCAGGCCCTTAAATGTTTTATGAGTTAAACCTCTCTGTAGTTCCCATCTCAGCTCTGGCTGATATGCATTTGTGCAGAGCTGTCAGAGTCTGGGCACTTAGCTCTCAGTCAGCCTCCTGCTAACATGGCGGTATCTCTCACTGCTTTAGATACTGCAAATAATGAAAGGGGGAGCCAGTCGTCTTTCAAAGAGCACTTGAAAGAGCAAAGAACATTTTTTTTCTTACAAAATAGCTCTTTCTAACACGTCGCTGAATACAATTGCTTCTGGGGGTACAATGAGAATGTTCTACCCCCGGCGGCGGTGACTTCACTCATCTTGCATTCACATTTGCAAAGTCACAGCTCATCACCGGAGAGAGAGATAGTGGAGTCCAGAAACTTCTTATTCTTCTACAGCAGCTGTAGTTTTTCATACTTTCAGAGACAGATAAGTGCACACTGTAAAAAAAAAAAAAAATCACCCAGACATTTAGATTGATTTGTGGTCTTCAAAACCTATTTTGAATCAAATAAGAACCACATTTTACCAATGGGGTGAGACTGCTATATTACTCATGTTTGAGGTTTCAGCATCTAAGTTCCAATAAAGGAAAATCTTAACACTGCAGCATTAAATTATATTTTAGTCAATCCAGTTTTTTTTTCCAGCTTTGTGTCAACAGTTTGTGTTTGTCTCTTCTGTTTCAAAATGACACCCCCGTGCACAGAGCCCCAACCTCAACCCCATCCAACACCAACGAGCCAAAGCTTATCACCCAACATCAGTGTTGGACCTCACCAATGCTCTTGTGGCTGAATGGGAGCAAATCCCTGCAGCCAGTTCCAACATCTGCTGGAAAGCCTGAAACCAGAAGAGTGGAGGCTGTTATAGCAGCTGATTATGGATTCTGGTGTTCACATACTTTTGGCCATGAAGTGTATATTCAAAAAAGTTTGTTTTTAAGAGTTTATATACAAAATAATTGGTTTTGATGGTGTTGGTCTAGTCTATTTCTTACCTACTTAAAGACCCCTTATGTATAAATGTTCATTTAAAAATGACCCTGGTGTAAACTGGTGCAGTCAGTAGCCAAGTCTCCATCAAAATTTTAAACGCATTTTCACAAGATCAGCAAAATATGCAAATTAATACACATTTCCATCCACTACTGTTAAATGAATGTCAGAAGCTGGTTCATCAAGATAAACAGCCACATCCACCATCCAATTTTTATTTATTTATTTATTTTTATTTTGTGTATTTATGTATCAAATAAACCTGAGGAAATTCCAGAAATGGGAAAAAGTTGAATACAAGAACATTTTTACACTTGGCAGAGGTATAAAAGTTACATTTGATGTTGTCACTGATCGTTACACTACAATGCGTGGTGGCACTCACACAATTGTCCAGTCCAGTGCCATTAAAGATTGTAGAAGAAGAGGACACAACGAGATGACGTCATTGAAAGAGCAGCAGTCAAAGCTCAAACGATGGAAAACCATGTGGTAAACGTGATATATGAAATATGACACTTCTGTTTGTTTCATGTATTAATTTGAGGAACGTTACAGTCTCCTCATCGCTCCACACAGATCTGATGTTTTCAGATTTTTAGTGACGTTTAAGTCAGATGATTCATGTACATCATCATTTCTTCACTACGTCTGTTTACATTGAACTTTGTCACATTCAGTTTTTATTGAATGTGACATTTATTTTTATTTACACCTCAGCCAAGTGTGAAAACTTTTCTACCTAACCCTATTTTTTTGCATATCTCCACTCAGGTTTTTTTATGTGCAAGGTGCATATAAAACAATCCACACTAAATGTACAGACACAGTCAACATCAGGACATCAAATATTACAAAATATGCATCCATTTTCTGCTGGTTTTCTGGGACTGGCTCCAAAGTCCTCTAGCTCCTGTTGGGGGATCCTGAGGCATTCTCAGGCCAGATGAGATATATAATCCCTCCAGCGTGTTCTGGGTCTATGCTGGGGTCTCCTACCAGACAGAAAACCTACAAAGGGAGGCGTCCAGGAGGACGCCCGAACCACCTCAGCTGGTTCCTTTTAACACGAACGAGCAGCAGCTCTACTCTGACCTCCTTCTGGATGTCTTAGCTCCTCAACCTGTCTCTAAGGAAATTCATTTCCACAATATTATTTTTACAGCCACTACCCAAAGCTGGTGACCAAAGGTGAGGGTTGAAGCGTAGATCGACTGGTAAGAGCCTCCCCATCAGGCTTAGCTCCTTCTTCACCACAACGGTCTGGTACAACTGCTCTCACTTCACCGATCCACCTGTAGATCTCACACTCCATCTTACCCTCACTCGTGAACAAGACACCTAGGGACTTTAACTCCTTTACTTGGGGCAGCAACTCATTTTCTTTTAACAAAACATCAACATTTAAAAACATTCATGATTTGTATGAATGGCTTTAACCAGTGTATTGGTTGATTGATTGATAATTGATAGACAGTGGGTAACATCCTCTGACCCTCTACAAATTATTTCAGTGAACCAGGTTGTTGATGAATCACCGATTAAGCAACAGAGAATTTCTACTCTGACAGATGTTGGTATTGACGGTGGATCGCAGGTAAACAGACACGTTACATCTAAGCATCAACTTTAGATATCAAGAAACTATTGAAAATCTTTAAAAACAAGTAGATATGTTTTAGAAACAAGTAAAATAATTGTAGATGATTTTACTTAGATCTGATTTCTTCCCTTGTTGTGAAAAATAGATATTTATGACTTCATAACAGATTAAATGACTGGTTAAAATGGAGATGTTTTGGAGCGTGCCCTCAGCTGTCAGCTCCTCCATCCACCTCCTCATCCTCCTCTTCTATCCATCATTCTCCATCAGTGCATCGAGCCTTGCACAAATCACAAAAAAGGGGACCCACCGCTGTTTAATTTCAACCTGCGATCAATCTCCAATCAACAGCACTATATAGGTAATCACCAGAATCTTGTGAGGGAGAAGAAAGCCAATTTTCACAGGCTATATATCAGTGTGTGGGATACCCTCATTGATTGGTGTGTGAATATGGGCCTGAAGCAGCAGCAGCAACAGCACGGAGAGGCAGACTGTGTTTGTTTATGAGGATCAGGTATTTTCTCTGAAGCCCGGCTGCAGCAGATGGCAGCCAGAGGGGCTCGATTTCACATCAGGCCACGTTCAGAGCCGTCATGTCCAGGCGAAGGTGTCGGACTGCACATCATCATCATCAATGTCGATACGTCTGAGCTGTTGACCACATGCTTTTCAGATAGTGTACAAATGCCTAATTAGAGGAGCACTCTGACATTTTGGGAAGTGCTGTTGTTTATTGTCCTGCTCAGAGTCAGATGAGGAGATCGATATCAGTTCATCTCTGTTAGTAAAGTACAGTAAAGTATTGTTCTGTTTCTACTGAGCTGGTAAAAGTTTACTCTTTACTCTTTTAGGAATGCAAAACCATTATCTTAATTTGTCTAAGTTTTTTATTTGATGTGGCAGAAAAAGTAGATTATAGTAGATTATGTATATCTATGAGACAAAAGTCCAACAAAGTGATCTTCTCCTCTTGGATTGTTTCATTTTAAAGGGGGCATATTCTGCTTTTTGTGATTCTAAGTCATTTATATACCGTTCTGGTGTTGGATGTTAAACCTGGTTAAAGTTCCAAAACTGGAGGTGAACATATTTAGAAATGCGTCAATGTAAGACAATAGCCAGGTTTCAGCTGCCCTGAATGCTTCGTTTACAAAGGTTTCATTCATTTACTCGCCGGACATCAAAATAAGCTTTTAAGAGTTCATAATTGTTGTATTTTCCATCGAGATGACATCAGCTCATCGTCCATAAACGTGCGTCTGTTCTGTAGCCTTTGTTGCTGAGGTTGTTCACGTTGTCCACTCTTATATTTCAGATCTTATTCAGCTCCAACATGTACAGATGGATTTGACAAGTTTCCATTTGGAGTAAAGGAGAAAAAGTAATGATGACGTAACTATGATGTAAGCATGTGTCGACAGTGTTTTTGTAATTACTCTCAGTACCAGAAGGGGGAGACAAAGATCCAGCAGTGTAGCTTTAAGTTTCCATTTAAAATTTTATTAATATAACTTGTCTGTGTTTTAATAAACTTTTTTTTACATGAATATACCCAGGTGAACACGACAAGCTGACATCATTCACGGAGCAGCAGCATCACTGAGACATGAAAACATTTCATTTCTGCTTCCACCTGAGATGGTATGTGAGTTTTCTTTCATTACTGTAATGAAAGAATTATGAATGCTTATTCTGACTCTCAGAATCACTCATTATAGTGTCAGAGAGTGGGAGTGCAACAAGGATCTCTGTCTAGACTTCAACCAGGGACAACCTCGCCAGCTCTTTCTGTATTCACAATCAACAACATTTATAATATTCTTCACAATATATTAACTTTTACACCACAGTGTAAAAAAGTGTAAAAAATGTGTTCAACTTTTGCCATTACTGGCATTTCTACAAAGCTTTTTATACACAAATTGTGCATAAAAACGGGGGGATGGAGGATGTAATTAGACAATTTAACACTTTGTTTGAAGCAGATGGATATGGAAGCAAATAACTGCCATAATAATTTGATTTTTTATTTTTCAATTGTGAAATTTCACACTAAAATTGACTTGACTTGATATTTGATATTTGAAAATGACTTGTTGAATTTGAACAACTTCAGTATCGTTTTTGAAATTTTTGACACTTGAATTTTCAAGAATCTGAATTTGTGAACCCTGAAAAAGGAAACTTCTGGAAGCGTCTGGAAATTTAAAAGAGGTTACAAGATATAGAAGGGATACAGATAGTGTTGTAAGTAAAATATTTCAGTGCTATAAATTTACAGTAGTTCAGTTGTGATTAAATTTCACAATTTAGTATTCAGTTGCTCATAGGATTCAAATCATTAAGGCCTTTCTTTACTTCTCTAGATGGACGCCTTATAGCATGTTTGCATCATAGGGGATGGACGGTTAACCTGACGCGCCAGATGGTTTGTTACACAGAACCATCTGAGAAGTCGTCCTGTTTGGAAAAGGGCGGGTACTTTCAAAGAATACTTGGCAGGTGATTGGATGAACCATCTATCACCATCTTACCCTGTCAGGCAGCTGGATTCGCAAGATTACAAGATCACACTAGAATCTTCATAGGATGCTGATTGGTCCGAACCACCGGTGGTTCGGACACAAGCACGACTTGAAGCCTGACAAAATGGATTCTCGCATGATCTTGTGATGTCGTGATTTCCCGAATCCAGCTGCTTCACAAGGTAAATGGATGGTAGAGATGGGAAAGATTCCCATGTTAATGACATGAGCATGCGTGTCATCAAGACGTTTATATGATCACAGCATTGGTCGTTTGACAATGTAACATCATATCCATTAAATTTGGATTAAATTACACTGAACGTCGGTCGGGCACTTAAGTATTATTAAGCAAAAAGTCTGATGTCTCTGAGCTTTAACAGAAATCAGTTTTCTAGTTGTAGTTCTGACTTGGATGTTCACATGACTTACAAGTCAGAAACTTAATTAAAGTAATTACAATATGGTGTAAACATGGCATCAATGACTAATTTGCAAAGTCTGGACAAACTCACTTCTTAAACACACTGGTGTTATAATTACCTATCCCATTGGCCAGTATGTCAGAACCAGTTGGTGTCATTCCCAGTCCAGTTTTATCCACAGCCATCTAATAACAACAATACAACGGTAGACAACAGACAAACATAATCCCTGGTTGAAACAGCAACGACAAATACATTTTTTTCCTTCTCTATGCCAAATACATAATTAGTTTTGTTAAAAAGAGTATTGAGTTTTCTTTCCAGGAAAAAAAAAAAAACTTCAATAAAGGAAACAAAAACAGGGATTTTAAAAAGGACTGAAAAGGACACAAGAGGACACAAGAACAGTATCTGCTTGAAAGTATAAAGCAGTTACTGTATGTATAGACAACTGGCACTCAAGTTATTTGCTAACGTATGCATCTGTTTTTGTTGTTTTTTTGTTACTTCCTACACATTTTGCTGCTTTCCTTTAGTTTTTCACTTTGCTAGTTGTTGATTTAAATGTTATTTTCCATTTCATTTTTTCTCTCAATTGTATCTTCCACATCTAATGTTGTAAATACCGATAAATGAACTGGTTTTAAAAAAAACACAACAACAAAAAAACTTTGACTTATTAGAAGGAGCTTCAACACCCCCCAAAAAATGTGAAATGGATCTGCACATAAAAGCAGAAATGTTGGTGACAGATTTTACAAACCCAGCCGCGGCAGTGAAGCACCGTTAATTATGAGAACAAACCCTGAATGGACGCTTCATTAAAATTACTGACTTGTAGCAAATGAAATTAACCAAAACTGTCCAGCAAGATGAGTCCAGCAAAAAATGTGTTTGTACTGTCTGGTCAGTAATCACCATGTATTACTGGTAAAAATACTTAGAAAAAAAAAAAAAAAACAACGGGGAGGAATCTGAATGTATTCAGTCCTAAAACTAACTGCACAGGCAGAGTCTAGATGACAATACCCATTGTTTACATAGAAATGAGATATAACAGAATAAATTACCTTCTCCTGGAAGCTTCCAGCTACGTGAACATGAGCCTTGTACTCTGGCTGTCTCTCTGAGTCTGACTCATTAACCCATCTGAAACGAAAAGTACGAAATCAACCAGAGCGCTCCCTTTGAAACTCTTCCCAAACACACAACAGTGTACACACAGTAATCTCCCCTCCATGAATTAGAGATGGGCTTATGAACTTATAATGTGAACAGTGACAGTCGAGCCCCACGGACGGTGTTTCTGTTCGCTAATGAGGGGGTTGAATCAGTACACTGGGCCGTGTACTACAGCATCAACACCATGCTCGCAACGCTCTGTGCAACACAAAATATGTAGGAAGAATTGTGTTGGAGGGAAAAAAAAAAAAAAAAACAACAACAAAAACTGTTATTAGGGGCTTTGGCTCCAGAGTGACACAGTTGGACAAGATGCAGCCTTGTTAGCTGCTAAAAATGTTCCAGATTTTGCATAGTTAGCTGTGTGGTGACAGAGTTAGTGTGTAGTGATTCTGGCTCTGTCCAGTCACACCCGGCCCGGCTTTACTCAGGTCAGACTTGGGGCACAACATGTTCACTTTTTAGCCACGTTAGCAGATTTAGCGATGACACGGTCACTCTGCCAGTTCAACACTTTGGTCCAAATTGAAAAATCTCAGACATCTACAAGATGGATTGGAACAAAATTTGGTTTAGACATTAATTCTAATAACTACTGACTGGACTAATTGGACTAATCACTGAACTAGTCATTCATCAGAACCTCAACTAGAATTTTAAATAGAACCAAGACGTTGATTTGAATGTACCGTTGATCTGAATGCACCGTACAGCTTTTTAAATAACTGCCGTTTTTAGATCCTGTGTTTTGAATTTTACTGCATTTCTTACCAATTTTTTAGTATCATCGTCATCATCATGTGAGCTCTTTCTACTAGCAAATGTTAACAAAACAGAAACCCACAGCACATTAACATGAAACCTGCCTGTCTCCACAGTAAATGATCTGCTCAGTGTTTGATGGTTATTCAGGAAAAGAAGTAAAAGATCTGGCCAATTATTCAAATCTGATGAACTTATAATTCACCAAAAAAAGGTGTCAAGTATATAAGTGACTTTACTTTACTTTAGGTTCCGCTATTTATTTTCAGTATAAAAAACAATGAATAACTGGTTTATAACACATTATTATGGAGCTGTTAGTAAATATAAGTGTTTATTAATGTATTAGTCTGTAATAAATGCTATAAATAATAAGTGGAGGCTGCTGTATAAACAGATAAAGTAAATGACGTAAGTATGAAGGGTATTTACAGTAAATGCATTTAAAAACAAAAAGCAGCCAATGAAAATGCAAATTACATTTCAGATAAAATTAGATTTCTTTCTTTTCTTTTTTACCAATAATTCGGGATTCAGAAGTAATGTGCAGCATTGGTGGATGTGTTTGCTCTCTGAGTGCTTCTAGTTGACTTGTAAATTACCGTCACACTCCCTGCAGTGCTGTGGACTTTGAGATGAGTCTTTCTGTTTCTTGATGTTTTTCACAGGGATGTTTCAGCGCGGACGGATGGCTGTTTTTCACCTGGATGCTGTCTGACTGCAGCCGTCCTCCTTCAGCATCAGTGATGTGTTTCAGCCCAGAGGACTCTCACCGGTCAGATGCTTTTTGTTTGTCACATTATTTTCTCTCGGTAAGCCTCGGGCGCTGCTGTGCCCTGAAAAGCCCGGGAGGCAGCAGCTGTTGTGGCGATACGCAGCCAACAGCAACAATCCTTCATCTGAATGAAGAACTTACTGTCCCATCAAAATGATAAATAAAACATAGAACGATCCAGTATACTGAGCATAATTCAACCAAAAGTCAAAAGGTCCCTAAGTGTGTCTTTTAATTCATCACCATTAGCCATTTTTTTAACTCCAAAGAACTCCATTTTATGTTTTATAGTTGAGTCACGTATGACCTGCTGAAAACTGATCTCCATTATGCATTTCTTCTACTGAGAAAAAAATGTTTAAAAAGGCAGCTTTTTGTTGCATATTCCATTTGCAGATCTTGAGATGAGGTATTTTGGCATTTTGTTCATGATATACAAGTTGTTTGTATACTATATTTTTTCTCACATCCATTAAAAACCTTTTCAGTCCCAGGTCAAAAATTGTGTCTTACTTCTCTTTATGTGCCTCTCTATGAGTCTCTTAATTACTTCAAATATGGGTGTGTTGCCCGTTTTCTTTTTCAGAATAACCAAAACTATTTGAAAATAAAGAAATATGTGATGTGAATAATTCCATTCAAAATGTATGATGAATTATCAATGTGTAGAATTAAGGCATGTCTACAAAAACTGCTTTATGTTAGAGTTCAGATGTGTCAGCTCATTTTAGAACAGAAACTGATGAGTGAAATCTGTGTAGTTTGTTGTATCAATAATGAGCTTAAACAGCCTCATAATCAATAAAAAAACAACAAACTTTTAGTCAAGTTAAATTAAGCATCATGACCAATAAATAACAAACAACTACTCAGTGAATGAGAAACAACTAAAGGTTAACCATAACTACTTACAAGGAAGGGTTAAAAATAATTGTGATAGCTGATTTTGCTTATAAGGACCAGAGTTATTGATCTGTTGATTGACAGTGAGATAGTCTACTATCGGTTCATGTGTAAGCTTCACATACAAACCTTCTGCTGGGACTGAGAGGGATAACCTTGTATTAAATAAATAAACCAGCAACTTTTATTCATGTTGTGCTGCTCTCCAACACACCTGTCACACACTGACAGCACAGAGCTTGGCTGGATTCACCTGTTAGGGGGCCCCAGGCTAAAATTTGCTGCTGAGCCCCTGTTGAACACCTCACAACCACCTACTGTCCTCTGTGTATTGTGTGTGTGCAGTGAGAGTCACTACAGATTTTATACATAAAGTTCAGTTTACGTGTCAAAGGGGGCATGGATCAGCCTGTGAAAACATTTGTTTGTCTTCTGTGGCTCAGTGGGGAGCTCTCTGAAGTCTGAAAAAAATAACCCTGATGATGTCATAGTGATGTCATCAGGGCTATCTCATTTTGGGATTGGAGAATACAGAAAGTCTGGGTTACAAACAGGTACTGTGCACTATGGTTTCAGGTTTTATTTAGTTTGTTTTGAGTTATAAATACAGACTACTGACAAGTTTGTTTCCTCTCATGTTAAAGTGGAAAATGTCGTCAGTCAGCTGATCGTTGCAGTTTGTTCAAGTGCATCTTTTAACAAAAGACAGGAGGTGAAGGAGATAATTTGATTGGTAGTTCTCTGTCAGCAGGTCTGCTTTGTATCTCAGGTCCCGAACATGAACGTCAGCCGGTACGCTGCTCCTCAGCTGTGTAATCAGTGTTCAGGTGCAGCTCGGTTTATCCTGAGCAAACCTTTCATTAAACTACACAACTTGTGTTTAACATAAGAGGAAAGAAATTCTACTTTCTTGAGCAATCTTTTTAAACTCTCTGTTGTTGAGAGCCATCATCGCGAGGTGATGCGTTCCTTGATTGACACATCCAAATGAATGAACAGTCTATTGAGAGGTCCGGGGTATATCTTTTTCACATCATTACTGAGAACATCAGTAATTTCCATCATGAATACTACGGCGTCCCCTGACAGGCTCTCATCGTGCTCAGACATACATCGGGGGAAATGATGGTATTAGACGGGAGGCAGACTCTCGGGGTGACGCTCCATGATGAGAGGGGGGAGAGAGGGAGGGAGGGGAGGGCAGGGGAGGGGGGAGCTAATTACCCTTTTATTACCGGGGACCGAACCCCCGTCCCAGGAGGCCTTGCCTGGCCCTGTTTGAGACGAGGAGGATCTGGCACGCCACATTAGCACTCTCGCTCAGTCTTCTCTCTGCAATGCCTGTCGCATTAGGAGCTGCATGTACGGCCTGACTGCATGTTTCTACCAGGGTTGTTTTTTAAATGTACACACTTCATTTAGGAGTCTCATGTTCACCTACAGGGTCACTCTTCCAAAACAGGCTGACATTGAAACAAAACAAAGTGTAAAAAGAAAGTAGCTGAAAAAATATTTCTAGTTCCTCTTTTAGATTAATTTACTCACAATCAATAGGCTGACAAATCTGCTGACATGTTCCTCAGAGCATGTGTGACACAGTGAGCTCTCTCTTTAAAGGACGCATCATGTGACAGTTACACCTGTACAACTGAGAGGAGCCCCTGTACTCCCCACGCCCACACACACAAAACAACAACCACAACCCTTTTTTCAGCTGAAAAAATATCTCTGCACAGAATGTGGTCTCTAATAGATGTGAACATTCGGCAGCACAAAGCCAGAAGAGAATACAGGTACCTACTTACCTGCAGCTGACATTACAACAGCTTATTTGATCTCCTGATGGCTTAATTTCTGTTGATGTTTAGCATGTAACAGCTACTTCTTACTTTCTTACTTTGGGAAAAAGTTAAAAATTTCACACTGAGCTGTGATAAAATAGAAGGAATAGAAGAGATCCACTTTAAAATAGGACGTCACTCTGGACCAGATTTAAATTACAGGGGGAGCAGCGAGTTGACTGAAAAACAGTCGCTCATTGTAGCTGTAATTATTACTGAAATAGGGGTGAAAATGAGCCACATACAGCGAGGGACTGGGTTAAAATTACTGACCAGCAGGTAATGTTCAAATCACCACACCTCCCCTAGAAAAATCAATCCAGTCCAAATGGGATTAAGCTCCGTCCTTGATTCTTATATGAACAAAAGAAGCTCTCTTTCCTCGTGTTCTGTCTTTATTCCACTACGGGTGAATGTCACTACTTCCTCCTGTTCTACTTCTCTCTGTCACTGTCAAAATCTATTCATTCACATTTCTGACGTCATCATACCTGACCAATGGTTTTTCTGCCCTTGTTCAGTCTCTAGATGCTATTCTTTAAATAGACGTGCTATTGTACCACCCACCTCCTCCACATCACCACCATGATATCCCGGGAGACTCGTCCACCACCAGCGTATAGACTCCAGGGGGATCCTGTCCTATCTCCTATCTTTATAAGGGCCTACGCTTTGTGAAGATGCTTCACATCGTTGGAGTCTAATCGCCAAATAATCTTCCCGTCGCTAACATCAATAAATATTGTTACACCCTTCCAATTGATTTCTCCTTATTGAACTAATTTTGTGACCATATCTTGTCAAGATGTCCTGTGTCAAACTCTAGTTTTAAAAGAAAAACAATGTATTATTTTATTAAAATCTTTGTTTTGTAGCTGCTGTTTAATCATGTGACTCTCAACCCAACTGGTCAAGGCAGACGGCCGCCCAACCAGAGCCCGGTTCTGCTCGAGGTTTCTTCCCGTTAAAGGCGAATGTTGTGTCTCTGTGAAGTAAAGAGTACAGTCTAGACCTGCTCTATGTGAAAAGTGCCCTGAGATAACTTCTGTTGTCGTTTGGCGCTATTAAATAAAACTGACTTGACTCATCGTGTTTTGGACTGTTCAGAAGTTGTAAGAAACATATTTTAAAACCTTAATTAACTTATTTTGTAGTAACATGGTGGATAAATAAAGTTGTGTTTAAGCTAATTGACACACAGGCCACCTGGAGCCAAGGTAAGGTGTTTTCAGACAGCGAGCTGTGCTACGTAGTACTTGTATTATTTTGTATCGTATTCTGAAACTTCCTGATGTTTCATTAACTGCCAGAGATGAAGAGGAAGAAGTTTGATTGTGAAGATAACACAATAAATAAGTTGTGATCTAAAATAACATGGCTTAAATCTTTTTTTTTGTTTATCAACGGTGCACAATTTTTAAATTTAATGAGAACTTTGACAGAAAAATACCAACAACTGCTTGATTTTGTTTGAATTAATATAGAGAATCACTATTCTTAGTACAGTAGTACTAGAAGTTTGGAAGCTTTGTGACTTTCTTGGAGTAACTGTGCTTCTGTCTGCAGTTGTGTTGTTGGCACTTGTGAGAGTCCTCTGTGATATTTGTATCATCTCTGGACGCCTCGGCACAGACACGCAAAATAATTACATCAAAAGAGTTGTCGGCTGTATAAATGGTGTTATAACTCAAATCTAAGAGATACCAGATGCATTATTATTTTTCATTGCACTACTCTGTGGCCTGAAACAGGCAACACAGTTACAGAAGGGTGGGTGATGCAATTTGGGGGTTTTATCTGGGCACGAGCAGACAAGACAGAGGAAAACAAGATAAATCAGAGGAAGCAAAATGAATTAGGGAGAGAAGGGGGGGGGACTGTTTTATCTAGAGGCAGAGAGCGCTCACATCTCACACTCCATCTCAGACTCAATCTTCACCCAACACGCCGCTGCCCCGTCACACCCGAAATCACACACGCACACACGCACAGTAAAAATAGGGTGGTCGAGAGGGTTGGATGTTTTCCTGTTATTTTAAAATTAGCACTTCCTGTAAAAAACTCATTTTCACTGGGATCTCTCGACATCAATGAGTGATGAGTTTAGTATTTAGACGTGTGTTCGCATTAATGAGGTTTGGGAAAAGTGTCGTTGTTTCAGTACATACTACAGTCTTCAGTGCACCAACACACAAGCACTTACATGCAAAAATATCCTGGGCTCTCACTGGTGTTTTTACCAAGAAAACTGAGTAGATTTTGGTAAGATTTCCTAGAAAATCAATTCTATAATATCTACAGTATCTGTAATTAAAAATCTATAATTAACTACACACCAATGCTAACCGTTAAAGAGTCTATATAGTAAAAATATGGGAAAATTACACAATGAGATGTGCTTAAAATGGCAGAATGCGGACTGAGATTGTTAGATTTTTGAGTTTGGTGTTGATGGACACTGTTAGTTATTTATTTAACCAGGAAAAGCCTCTTTATCAGGACTGTCCTGGCTGAGATAAGTATCAACAAAAATGAGTTACAGACTGCTGATATAAGAGGATCGGAATTACAAAATAGGTTTTTTTTTGTTTGTTTGTTTTGTTTTTTTTTGTAATTCAATCGATTGGTTTAACGCCAAAATATCAAACTGCGACTGACAGGCATCTGTTGCAGAAACCTGGTAAGAATAAAATGGTACATTATATACTAACCAATATAACCCACCATAACCTTAAGTTACAGTGGGTCGTGCACTGAAGCAGGTAATGTCATTAGATGCATGTCGTGAAAAACATACTGAATTCATGACACAGACAGAAGTGGTAGTCAGGGGACAGTAGCATCCAGGGAGAGAATGTGATAAAACAATGGATGCATGTGTTTTAATGTGTGTCTTACGCTGGTGGTGTATGTTACAAAATAACGCTTATCGTATCTAATTTCAATCATACATTTGAGTTTCCTAAAACGTGAAGAGCCAAAAAGCTTATCTGCATACAAAACAAATACTTTTGCGCACTGACTGAAATGTGTCTTGTACAGAACATCTAAAAGTGCGCAGTATCACAATACTGTCAGACGTTTAGTCTTCTTTACTCCTTCTCTGATCAGATATTTCCTGAATTACACAATATTTCAGCTCATTTCAGACTGTCCTTTATGAAGGCAGATGTTCTTGTAAGGCTGTTCCTTTTTTAAAAAATGGTTTATAACAAAAACATTTTTTCCATTCCTCAGTGAGAGGTATTTAAAAAAACTTTGCTTTGTCACCAGTACCAAAAGTCAGATACTGTACTGGCAGCAGGTTCCAACACATATTATAGTTTCAAGTCCTTCAAACAAAACACAGGACACCCTCAAAAAAACAGTCATGTAGCTGAGAACAAAAAGTCTTGGGGCATTATTGCGTTGTCACAAAGTTCTTGCTCAAAAAATGTGAAAAAATGTCCATCAGAGTTTCATCCCTGCTCATTTTAGTCCTTAAGAGGATGTGAAAAATCATTCTGTCAGTGCAGAATCCCCTCTGCTGAGTTAAAAAAAAAGTCAAAAACGTTCAAATCCAGATGTTTTTATTGCAATATTTGCTAAACTATAACAAAAAGATGATTTTAGGCCCCAGTGACAGAGTCTCTGATGTATCTGGTGTGTGTATAAATAGGGAGTTACAGCTCATACATAGGCATGCATACATAAGCAGTATGAAACACAATGCATACAAGTTATGAATTCACATACACACATATAGAATACATACAAACATATGCATGATGGTGTATTAGCATGCAGTTTGCAGTGGCGTGCCCACAGAGCCACTCAGACGTGTCAATCTCCCCTCCAAGCTTTTCAAGCCGCTTCAATTTCGTCTGATCTCAAAGATTTATGAAATTGGAAGTCAGCAGATAACACATCCCCTCATATCACCGTTAAGCCTGTCACAGCACGTCGCTGGGGGTTTGAGGGGGGTTGAGAGGGAGGGGGGTTTCCTCCCTTCATGAGCATGGATAAGCACGGCGGCTGGAGGACGGGGCTGTCAGCCAATCAGACGGCATTGTTGCCGCTGACTCTCTGGCTCAAGGCCGCTGATTCTTTCAGCTTCTCAACAGCCTTTTCCCCAAAGTGTCCACCTGACACTGAAAAGAAAAAAAAAACACACCAGGATGTCTGCTGCAGTGATGTGAGCTCACAGATTGACGTGAAAGTGAAAAACATAAATTTTATGGTTTAAATAAAAGCAATCTAATCTGGCCGTGCTGACATTTTCTTGGGCGGCTCGGGAAAGGACAGACAGAGATCGGAGGCTGCAATCTGATCCACAGAGGGAACTTTACAGAGAGAGTTCAGGGGGAGTCAACATTTGAATTTCAGCAAACACACACATAAACACATACACATTTATTTATTCCACTTGAAGATAGGCTCATGCAGAGTATAGGCTTACTATATGCATAGTTAGAGCCACATAGGCACCAGGAGGGCCCTCAAACCAGCGTGACAAAGAAAACACAAACGTTAAGACTTTTTTAACCAACCACCTTTAACCATGTTCAAACACTGTGCCTCTGTACTGTATATACTCTAATATACAGTACTTATATTATAAATATTTTTTATGACTTTTGTGCTTTTATCTAGGACTTTACTTCAGAGCACACCACATTCATCCTGCATCTAGTAATGTTGTATACTAACAAGACTGAGAGCCAGATCTACTTAGGGGGGTTTGACTGTTTTATAGGTGCAAATGTGATTTAGACACACGTGGTGTTTTTACTGTATCAGAGGGTAGAGTCACAGTTTGTGTGTCCTTTTAGCAAGTGTCTGCAAGGTGCATCTATTGGATAAACTGTACATTTAAGGACAGATTGCGCAAATCATATGCGACAGCATGTTAATAGAGGTTGATTATCTATTCCACTGGTTTTACTAGTAAAGGTAAAAAGTAGGGATGCACGATATTGGATTTTTTGACAATATGCCGATATTTTCCAACTCATTTTGGCTGATTGCCGATGCCAGTACCAATATATGCACTTTTTTTTCTCCATCTGGCTGAGGAGACTATTACACATGATCAAGAAAGACACTATTTGAAGGAAGAATTTAGGAAGACTGGAGTTCAGGAGCTCAGCATTAAAACTTTAATGAACCTGCCAAGTGGGTCGAGTAGCAGAGTTTACTTTGAGTTTATTAGACAGACAGGATTAATGGGTAGGATTTAATCTCTGGTCCACACTCTGAAGCAGAGGGTGGCGGTAATGCACCTAATACACTGGTTATAAACCGAAAAGAAGATTTTTTTTTTTTCAAACAGAGTGGTACATCCTGTTAGCCGAGGTGTTTTCTATCTGTGCAGCCGAACACTGTTTCACCCTGATGGTCTCAGTGCTTCCTCCGCAGGCTGTGTTTCACTCAGCTGGCCAACAGACCTGCTGCTTCTTCCCACTTTAACCTGAACATGAACCAGGGCTCGGTGCTCCGGTTGGATCCACACGGAGAGCTGGGGCTAGCTGGGAGCCTCCCCTAGCCTCCCAGCTGTGGATCCAACCGTGGATTCAAAAGTGGGAAGGCTGTCGGGCACAGCCAGGTGGCGGAGGAAAAGGTGATGAATCAGCCAATATTTCATTTTAAAGCCTTTATCAGCTGATACTGATAACATGCCGATAATATCGTGCATCCCTAGTAAAAACAGCACAGTTTGTATTTACATGAGCTACAACAAAGGTTGCAGTGGGAAAAGAAATGTGACTTAACTTTATTCTACAGAAATAGTAGCGAATAGTACAGATACTATCTATGCCGATCAGCCAGACTGAATTGCTATTCTGTTTCACTTCATTCATTCAGCCTGATATTGTGTTCATAGCTGATTTCTTTGTGTTTGGATTTTTAGTTCCTGTTTTATTTTGAAATGTTTTCTCCTTGTGTTGTTACCTTTACTTCCTGTGTTTTCCCACCTTTGTTGATTACCTCGTGGTTTTGGGACTCCAAAACCACGAGGTATTATATGTTATCTGACTTATCTTTGAAAGACTCTTACATTATTAGTCAGCTTGTCCTGCTGTGTACCTACGTTTATGTACTCTGAGACAGTTTGATTTATGCTGGGTTGTGATTGAGGTGTTTGTTTCTCTTTGTTCATGTGCTCCTCCTCACACCTGCCCTGCATTATGCTCGTTAGTCCTGCCCTGCTCCTAGTGTCTTCCCCAGCCTATCAGCTCCCAGCCTGCCCTTGTGTTGTGCCACCTGTTGCTTGTTGTTTGATTAGTTCACTTTGTATTTAAGTCTTGGTTTTTCAGTTCAGTTTTGTTGGATCCTCTGTTCTGTTCAGCCTGTTCTAGTTTGTGCCTTCTTGTTCAGTTTGTTCTGCTTGGTTCAGTTTTGCTTTTTGACCTGCAGCTTTTGTTTTTGCCTGCACACTTGGAATAAATCAGTTTTCTTCAGACCTGCTTTGCTTATGGTCTCTGCATTTGGGTCTGTTCTGCAACTTTGACATTCCTACCAACATCTTTTATCTTTTATCTTTCATTTTCAGTTAATATACTGTAGCTGTGGCTTATAGGAGCAGTTAGCAAATGTTTTTCATATTGATCAAAGAAATATGCCTTAAAGTTATTTCTTTGAATCAATTTACAACAACTTGTACAGCTGTATCCATGTCCTCCACACTTTCTTCTGTTGTCATTTACTAAAATGTAGCAAACTATGTAGGAAAATAATGTGCATTCTTAATCCCACTTACAAAACTCTGGTCAGTTGTTGCAAACACGCCATCACTAGAGTCACGTCACCTGCATGGCTACAATAGGATACTCAAAACTGAAGCAGCAAAAAACAAAAATATCCTGACTTTCAGTCCCTAACATGGGTCAAGCTCTAACAACACTGGATCCTACATTTCCCATAATGCAATTGTCTTCTGTTAGATCCTCCCTGCCTATAAACACCCACATTTGGCAGACTCCTCCCTCCCAGTTTGTGTTGCAGACTTTGTTAAAAATGTGTGGTCTCCAAACCTAATTTGATATCAATCTGATGACATCACTATCACATGACATCATCAGGGTTATTTTTTCAGACTTGACAAAGCTCCTCCAGACAATATGTGAAGACATTGCAGATCTTTATTTCTAAGAATGTATTCATCATTTTTTTTTTTGACTGACATGGTACGGACCTTTCTGCTTCATTAATGAGCCTTGTAATTTTACTTTATATGATGTAATTATATTTTTCCAATGCAAGAATAATTCCTTTCAGTACATTATCAATTTTTTTTATACAGTACCAGTCAAATGTGTGGGCACACCTATATGTATGTTATGATATTGTAACCATAGTTCTATAAGATCAGGCAGAGCTCTCTACTGGACTCTTTGGTAACACTCTCCTCCAATCACACACTGAAATGTGCATGTACATAGCCGGCCAATCAGGACCTCTCTCACTGCACATGTCAGGGGGTCCAGTCTCCTTTCCGCTCTTGCCGCTTGGATGGTCTGCACCACCTGTACAGTCTAGCCCACGTCAGCCTGTCCCTCTCAGGAACCAAGTCTGGAGAGGTTGGCCTAATATGGGCATCATGCCTATCGAACCCACCTCCAGGGACAGAGCCCCCCACACTAGTGGGATGGACCAGGGCTGGGCCACCAACATCTGAGTCATCTGTATGTACCACGGCGCTGAACAATGGTCCAAGGCTATCAGGGTGACCAACAGTCTCTCTTGTCTCACTCTCTCCAGCAGAGGGGGAATGAGACGAAGAGGAGGAAAGGCGTAAAGCAGCCTCCTTGGCCATGGTGCATGTGCAAACACATCCACCCCCAAAAGTGGATCATATTGCTGCATCAGGGAGAACCAGAGCGGGCAGTGGGTGTTCGACTGGCGAATAAGTCCACTTCTGTTCACCCAAACCGGTTCCAAATCTGCTGCACCACTCCTCTGCCAGAGGGCCGCCTCTCGACATGAGGTCGGCGCCCCTGTTCTTCGGACCTGGAATGTGGAGGGCTCTCAGAGACGGGAGGTGTTCTGAAGCCCACACCAACAGGTTCTCCGCCATCTTCAACAGGACCGCGGATCAGTTGATGTGTCGGTCACTGAAGGCCCCATCAGGGACATATCCAGGAAGAAAGAGACACAGAAGACATTTTACAGCTGTTTTCACTGGATGAGAAGTACTTAATATGACATTTAAAATCAATAAAAATGCCCCTTAATCTAAACCCAGTGGAGATCTAAACTGTGGACACACAATTTATAAAAAAAAAAAAAAAAAAAAAAAAAAACCCGCTGAAGGCAATCTGCCGTATTTATGGTACCTTAGTTTATAAAGAGAACATTACATTTATTTACTTTTTTTTTCTCTCCTTTATGTTTTCTTTCATACCCTGATTTAATGGATCTTTTAAATGTGTGTACTTTTGTGAGCAGTGCATATGTAATGTAACCCTTGGTGCAAAATTAATCGCTGTAAAGAGGAAAATAAAACTAAATGTTGGAAGTTGTGATTGATCTGCTATCTTCTTTGCAGCCCTCTGAGACAGAGCTTTGAGTTAACAGTCTCTGGAAATAAATGTGAGTCGAGCTGTCAGTCAGACAGTCAGCAGCGTCTTCCTGGCAGACATTTGAATCCTTCACCTGCTGCCGCTCTCAAACTGTCCACATCAACGTTTCTCTCCAGAGGTGACAGTTCTCATAGACCTTCAGCTCAGAGCAGAGTCTTCAGCTGAATACCCAGCTGTTCGTGTCCTGTTGATGGACTCGGTCTGTGATCTGAGGCCTCGCTCCTGTCTGAGGACTGACACTGTAGTTCTTCTTCAGCAGGAAGAAACACTTCAACAGGGTCATGAGTTTTCATGGTTTCTTTCAGCTTTACAGCCCAACAGACTCACAGCAAACCAACTCAAAGCAGCCTGAACTTTTCTCAGAGCTCACAAAGATGAAATATGGTACAACAACAAAGTTGTTACCTGCAGGAGTTTTGTCCTCCATGGTCAGATTTCAGTTTGAGGACTATCAGTGTGCCATTATATTTGTGCCTCATTTCTGAGTGAGCAATGGGAGATTTGGAGCACAGAAAAATATATTTTGAAGAGGAATTACACGCAAGCAAAAAATAACTTTGGGCAAATCTATTCTGTGCTCAATAAATGTGTTTGCATGTTTGCTATTATCCATATTAACGCGCCCTCTCATTCAGTTTTACTCATATGTCCTCTCACATCGAAAGAGGGATTTCAGATTTCCAGCTACCAGACAGAATCAAATGGTAAAAACAACAATACACCAGCTGAGTTATGAACTTCTAGTTTTGTGATATCACGTTACTGTTTGTGATGCCTGCTTCCGGGATGCTGTAGAGAGTCCTACTAGCGATCTAATTGGAGATGAAACAGCCAATCAGAATTTACCTTCTCCAATCTGATTGGTTGATTTTGTGGCACTTTTGTAACGCTGTGCCAGGTTGAGTGAGTGTGCAGGCAAAGTTGACCGCGCACAGAGTGGAGAGGTTAAGAGAGAGACAATGTGAGCTAGCTCTGCCAACGCACCGAGCAAGAGTTAGTGAGAGGGCACGTTAATATGGATAATAGCAAAAATGAAAATACATTTACTGAGCACAGAATAGATTTTCATCAAACCAAACCATTTTTTGCTTGTGTATAATTTCTCTTCAAAATATAATCTATGTGCTTGCAAAATACATTTTTCTGTTCCAAATCTCCCATTGCTCACTCAGGAATGAGGCACAAAAATAACACCATATATCAGTACCTTTACTTTCCATTCCTTTTACCTGAGTCATATTTATTATATTTCATCTTTCTGTAGATGACAACTTGGAAAATGTATTTTCTATCAAGCACAGATAATGAAAAAGTCATGTATTTCTAGAAATTGAGCAAAGAACAGTGTGAGTTACTATTGTGTGAACTTTGTAGGTGACCTGCAGCACAGTGGGAAGCTGTTGTGATGTTAGCATTGTTAGTGCTCTATTAGCAAACAAAACAAACCCAAAGACCAAAAACAAGCCAACTAGTGACTATTAGTTGACTACTAAGCAAGTTACTGAGGCTGGCGAGCTACTAACTTGCTAACTGCTACTCGTGACATTCTGGCATGAGCCATCAAAAATAGCTCACCTATCCAGCCTGCCACCAGTTAGCTAACAGTCACTAACTGGACAGTAAGTTAACAGTTTTTCAAGGACACATATTATGCAAATTTCCAGGTGTATATTTATATTCTAGGGCTCATCTGGGATATCTTTGAATGATTTCCAGTTAAAAACTCCTTATTTATCTTATACTGGCCCTTTATGCAGCCCCTCAGTTCAGCCTCTGTCTGAAACAGGCCGTTTTAGCTCCTGTCTCTTTAAGGACCCCCTCCTGATGAGCCCGCTCTGTTCTGATTGGTCAGCTTCAGGAAGCTTTGGAGGCTACGTAAACAAGAGCATTTCACTTCTTTTTCTTGTACTTTTCTTGAAATGTCGACTTCTCAAATCCATCCGTAGATGCTGGGGTCCGAATCAGATCTGGAATATGAGAGTGGACAACGTGAACAACCTCAGTAACAAAGATTACAGAACGGACGCACGTTTATGGACGTTGAGCAGATGTCATCTCGTAGGGAAAGTAAAAAAAAAAAAAAAATTGCAAACAAAGTGTTCAGGACAGGGCTGTTTGTCTTTTTTCTGGGCTTTGTCTTGCAGGCAACATTTTTACATACATTCACTTCCAGGTTTGGAACTTTGACCACGTTTAACATCCAACATCAGAACACGACAATCACAGAAATCTGAATGTGGCCTTTAAAGAGATGTGTTTGTACCATGAACTCCTGCCTCACAACTACAAACCACGCCTCTTTTGTGACGCACTTTATTCTCCCAACAGAACACGGCTGCGTAAAATTAGATTTGATTATTATTCTGCTAAGTTTGCTTTATGTATTCTGTGTTATGTTTAAATATGTGGAGTACATTATTTTCAGCTGAAATCAAAGTATTAAATCTCCAAGTCCTTTAATTTGAATTGTAAACCTGCACTAAATTATTTGTTGACCACTTAAGTGTAGCAGAAACAAGCTGTAAACTGCACTGAGCTTGTTTGCATACAGTGATTTCTTTACACATACAGCAGACAAAGGGCAACATTAGCGTCTATATGGAGTCATGTTTGTGTCCACCTGATGAATGTAAGCCTGATTTTCACTTTACTTATAGCTTTACTTTGGTCTCCACCAACTCCTGAGAATAACATCTGGCTCTTTAGCTCTCTGTTAATAACAATAAAAAAGCTCAATTATTCATTTAACAGCCACTTCTATATGAACTGTTCTAACTTTAAAATTGATCAGTATCAGCATCAAATTATCCGACATATTAGTCAGCGATGATGGATAATCTGAGCTAAATCTGTTCAGACTGCAAACCACCCAACCAGCAGGGAGCCCAACGGTGCTTCAGTAGTTTTTTTTACCAAGGCCCATCATACACTGCTGTGAAACCGCAGCATGCTCCCCCTCCGCCCCCCAAAAAATAGAAAACTCAAGGTTCTTTTCTTCAGTGTTGACACATTCAATATAACGAACAGCCGTCTGATAGTGATGGAGAAGTATTAGGAGCACCAGAGTGATGTGAAAAAAACAGACTGTCAGAGCCTCTGAGGGGTGCAGGTAACACAGAGCGTTCACGTGTGTCATGCCAGAGTTTATCCCCACTGCTCTGACTAATGTTTCGACAGGAAGACGCTCCGCTCTACAATGACTGTTGACAAAGCAGCTGTTTGACCGGCCTCTGTTTTGACAGCGCTCACTGGTTTCAAAGAACAAGAGTTGTTCTTTTTCCTCTTTTTGTGGTGATGTAGATCTGTTTCTGCAGTGTCCTTCACCTTGCCTCATCTTCCCCTCAGGTTTCCTTTGATTCTTGCGGCAGCGAGTGTTCAGATTACAGCTCCCAACACATCCATCGCCCTGAGCGAGCGTCCTGTTGTCTACTGTACCCCTGATATTCGGAGAAACAGGCAGGTCCAGCCAGACCGCAGCATTAAATATATATAACCTGAGAGGTTCAAGGGGAGTTCAGGCCAAAAAAAGCCTGGTCAAACAATTCCACATTGAAAAATATATGATTGTTTACCTTGAGAAAAGTTATTACTGCTCATCTTATGGCCCCAAGATAAAAAGGTTGCAGAGTTATCACAACATGCTTTTCACCTCAATGTCTGCAGGGAGACTGTCAGAGTGTTTTTACGTTCACTCTGTTAGCTGACCAGGAACCAGAGATTGGTACCTGCTGCATTTACATGCATTAAATAACTGACTGCACAATAACCTGAGTGATGTGATGCACTCGAATTAAAAATGTAAGACTGGTGATATTCTACAATTTTCATACTGTCAAAAAATCCCATAAAATGACCAAAAACAACTATTGCCTCTGAGGCCAAAGCTTCATATAGTTTATTCCTCTGAGCCACAGAGCTCCATCCAGGTTACTAAATATTAGAAACATACAATTCAACAGCAACACAAACTGCAGCTTCCAAAACGACCTTAAACTTGAAGCAACATATTTCTGAAAGTTTCAAATGAAGACTTTTTAGAAACATACAGTATGTATGCGTGTGTGCGTGTGTGTGTGTGTGTGTGTGTGTGTGTGTGTGTGTATGTATACACATACATACATATATGTCCTCAACACCTCGACTGCTGCTATCTACCTTGTATAATTTAACTTAATAATAACGCAGCTTACGATAGAGGAAATGGTTAGCGTTATAAAATGGTTTATATAAGTTTTACTAACTAGTAGCTGATCATAAACGTTTATTGTCCCAGACCAGATTATCAGACTCTGAGGCTGCTGCTCTAATACTGTTTCTCTTGATCTGTCTGTTGTCTGCTGGTGAAGATAAAACTCAGATACCAGTAAAATCATCCTGTATCGTTTCCCTCTATGGTTTCTGTGGTTGTCATGGTCACAAGGTGAGCTGCAGCGGCAAATTTAAAAAGTTGAACCTTCATGAACTCCAACTGCAGCAGCGAGGAGCTGTGCAACTTCACAACAGCGGCAGCCGCCCTCCTTCCTCTTGTTTTTTTAAAAAGATCTTTATTGAATTTCAGAACAAATACCAATTACATATAAAATACATAAAGTGCTGTCAGTTCCACTGTGGTCTGAATGCACCTTTACTGCTGCTCTGACAGAATTTCCAGAATCTTTAAACATCTAGATGAAAAAATATTCTGCACGATAAAAAAGATTTTTAACCCTTTTTCCTCTGTCTTGTATCCAGATAGACGCCAGCTCGGCTTGAATGAGGAAACAGTCGTAAGGAAATAAAAAGGAGTGATCCGAGTAGTGTCTAAAAAAATAGATATTTACATTTTTTTTTCATTTTGCTATCTGACACGAATAGTGAATGAGTGAATGATTTCGGACACAGACACAGGAAGCATAATGCGAAGCACGGCCTGTTGTTTGTTGCCTCAGCTAATGGCTTCATTGCTGAATAATTACAGTCCAAGCCTGCACTGCTAATGGACGCTCACATGACACACACACACGCACACAGGCGCATGCAATTACAATAAGACAAGACGTAAATGAGATGCCTGCCACACACACACATACACACACACAATTACAATAAGACAGGACATAAATGAGCTTACGCACACACACACACACACACACACATGTATATAGAGGCAAACACACACATCTCAATAAAAGGGAGACTTAAATGAGATTCGTCTCTCTCTCTCCATCTCGCTCGTTCGCTCACACACAAACAGACACACACACACACAGACACACACACACACACAGACACACTCTTCCTGTCGGTGAGCAGAGTGTCAGGTTAAGCAGAATGAATGGACTCGCTCTGAAAACACAAATTGCAAAGTAAACAGATTAGAGTGAAAACAGACTCCTCCACCCCCTCCAACCACTCCATCTCTCCATCATCCATCCTCCCTGTCTTTATCTCTCTCTCTCTTTGTCTCTCTCCTCTCCGTTTATTCTCTCACTCCATCTTTCTCTTCATCTTTTGTCTCTTCTCTTTCCTCTCAGTGTACTTTCACTGCAGCAACATTTCAGAGTGCAAATAAATATTTCAATGGAATCGCGATCGGTGGATTCACCGTAAATTTTAGTTCAACTTTGGGGAATTTTAACACGAGAATTTACGACCCTATAACTCTAACCCTGGTGAAATAAAGTAAAGGAAGTCGCTTGGTGAACTATAGTGACCAGCAGGCACTAGCATATTACCAGTTAGCTCACCAGCCGGCCCTGCAAGTATGCACAATGTCACGAAGCTCCCAGCATTTCTGTCTAACTGAACAGATTTGCTTCTATTTTAATCACTACAGCTGTCTACACAGGCTGCATATCAGCTCAAGTTTCACTCTTACTATACGCAAATAACTGCGAGAACTGGACTTTCTTCCATTCAACAGTTGTGATTGTGTGTTGGGCTCTGAGTGCTGCTTTCTCTACAGAGGCTGTGTGGACATCGCGGCTAACGCGTTATTTCACAGGTTGCAGGTATTTAATGGTTCATTTTTAAGACATTTTACAGATGGTGATGCAATTTGGTAAAATTATGAGAAAAAATAGAAAAAAAGTGTTACGTTGGTTTAGTTGGTACGTGCTGACTCATATTTTGGTTCACACAGTTGTTAATTTGTAAAACTTCTTGATAAATTAGACTCTTAATCCTTCTACTGACAGAAAATACTTTGTTTTCAGTGTGTAGTTTTGTGTGTCAGAGGTAGTAGCTGTTAGCTAAGTAGCTGCTGTGTAACTATTATTTCTGTAATATTATCATTTAATCCTATAATATTATCATTTCTTTGAAAGGATTGTGTAATTTGGAAGTATACAGGAAATGTGCTCATTACAGGGTTTTTAAGTAACAACCTAATTTATTAAGAATTTTTGGAAATTAACAACTCCATATTAACCCAAATATAATGAATCTGCAATTACCAACTAAACCAACCACTTTTTTCTGTTTTTTCTTACAATTTCTACCAAATTGCATCACCCTTTGTGTTACATACCTGCAAATTACTCTTCCAGGAAATTTCTATTAATTTAAGGACCTGTAAAATAAAGTGTTACTACATCGTGTTAGTCCCTCTTTCTCTGCCTCCGCCTTGGGTTTGATTGATGATAAAAGATTTCACCTTGTTTCTCTCAGCTGTTGTCTGGGACCATCCCAAATTTCGACAGTGTACAGGGACGTTTAATCTCTCTCTCCCCTTCTCACCCTGGATGCAATTGCGTCATGTTCCAGTTTTGCCGGGTTACAAATGTTCCAAGTCAGGTTCAACAAACTCTCTTAACTGCCTGAACTTAAATCATAAATCGCTCGTTTTCAGGCTGATGTCACCTGAGGTGCATGAAATCTGATCATTAATACAATCAATGCCCCCTAAAATGTCTGTATATGTTCCGCCTGGTTTGTGGGCAAGTTTCATTCACAAAAATGTTACCAAAGAGTCAAAAGAAGAATTTGACACCGCAGAACTTCAAGTCCTGTTGTGAGAAATCAGCAGACAAAAATATAACAAGTTTAGGAAGACCAGAAATGAAGAGGGAATGCTCTTTTCTAAAGCAAAGTGCTCCATGACTAATATGAGAGGCCGATATTAGAGGAGAAAATATTACAGCCTTATAGCCTGTTTTAGCCTGCAGTAGGTGATGTTACACTGTCAGCTGCAACACTAGATGATACTGGACAGAGAGGCAGGTGTCAGAGTGAGAGAAGTTTCCTAGCAACTACAGTAATGTGGAAGTTGCTGCGCCAAAAATCTGTGTCTATTTTCACAAAGTAGTATTTGTTTCTTACTCATCATCATACTTATACTTATACACCAGTATCTTAAGTCTAGGCTCCTGACTGGGCCTAGACTTAAGATACTGGTGTATAACTATTTAATTGTTTTTTTAACCTATTTTACTATAACAAACAGTTACACTTGAAATTAATTTATGAAAGTATTTATGCATTTAATTTGTTCCTGGGTGTCTTTAGGTACATATAGCATAACTGTTTTTTCTTGTTTGTAGCGAGAGAAAGAAAGAGACGGAGAGAGAAAGAAGGTGAAAAAGATGATTTACGAGAGTTTAAATATTATACACAAATCAATTAAAATACAAAAATGACAAAATTAATATTCTGTTCACCATATTATTATTATCATGGCTTATCATCATTTATTCCAGAAATAAAACAAAATCCACCTTTCACACATTTCACTTAAATTTGCTAAATGGAAAAAAAAAAGACTAAATATATTTAGTCCTTAGTCCCGTTTATTTCCTCTTTGGATGCAAGTTTCTTTTTTTCCTTAAAGAAGTTCAGTTCAGTTCAGTTAGGGGGCCCCTGTAATCCGAGTGGATCCATGGAGCGGCTCCTCGACTCCACACGCAGCAGTCGGGGTCGTTGTTCGCTGAAAATCCTCAGTCGTCCTCTCTCAGAAATCGACCATACAAAAAAAAACAACCTTTTCCTTTGACCTCAGCTGAATATGAACTGTCACTACCTGATCCGTACCAGCTGCGTGATCTGCTCTGCACATCCACGAGCGGGTCCGCCATTTTGGACAGCTAGGTACGGCAACACCACTTGGACAAACCACACCTAGAACTGCAGTAAAACCAGCAAACTTGTTAAGTTAGTTA
Source organism: Scomberomorus guttatus (assembly GCA_038419695.1). NCBI lineage: Eukaryota > Metazoa > Chordata > Actinopteri > Scombriformes > Scombridae > Scomberomorus > Scomberomorus guttatus. The sequence goes on from CM076452.1 coordinate 2,270,040, forward strand.
TGGTTATGGTTACATTTGCTAATGATTATTTCGGATGGCGGAGCGTTGTTGCCTGTCGTAGCGTAACATTTCCTTTTTCAGTTCAATTCAGTTAAAAAGGAGCTTTATTGGCCTGAAAGTTTCAAGAACAATGCTGCAAAAGCATCAAAGTACAATTTGTCCAAATAATTGAACAGTACACAGTAACAGTAATATGAACATTAATACAATTAATACAACATTAATATTGATATATAATAATTATAGATAGATAGATACAGTATATCCTATGCATGTGTGTGTGTGTGTGTGTGTGTTTGTGTGTGTATGTGTGTGTGTGAGTGCTGATGAGGGGCTTATGTTTAGAGAAGGATGAAGGGGTCCAGTAGCCATATTGAAATGAATCCCCCAGTTAACAGTAATGTTATTAATGTTATGGATCATATGTATGAACAGTAATTCATTCAGTAACCATCTCCTCACATCACACTGTGTGTGTTTGTGTGCATGATTGACTTTTTTATTTATATTTTTTTATATCAATATATTGGGGGGGGGGATAATGTTGGCAATAGCTTATTTTTTTTCAGAATTAATGCTCAAGCAGATACTGAAAGTTTTTACACTTTTTTAACACTACTTTTATAACTTTCAGGGCCAAAGAATTACATCTTTCATTTCATTTCATTTATTTTATTTATAAGGACGACGCACATTAATCAGCATTTCTGTAAATGTGCCAGTGTTAGCCAGCTGGCTAATTTTCAGCTGCAGTCCTTTGGCAAGATGTTTTGAAACCTAACACATCCTGAACATGAACCAAACAGTTTTACATTTTTATGGAATAACTCATATGCTCATACCCTTCATCAGTACACACACACACACACACACATACACAAATACACAAATACCTGCATAGGATATACTATATATATATAATTATTAATGCTGTGTTAATGTTCATATTACTGTTACTGTGTACTGTCCAAATATTTGGACAAATTGTACTTTGATGCTTTGACAGTATTGTTCTTGAAACTTTCATGTCAATAAAGCCCCTTTGAACTGAACTAAATTGAAAAAAGGAAATGCTACGCTACGACAGGAAACCACGCACTACTATCCTAAATAATCATTAGCAAATGTAACCATAATCATAACTAAACTTAAGAAATTGCCAGTTTTACTGCAGTTCTGGGTGTGGTTTGTCCAAGTGGTGTTGCCGTACCTAACTGTCCAAGAAGGTGGACCCGCTCGTGCATGTCCATGTCCTGTCAGCTGGTACGGATCAGGTAGTGACGTGGACCCTGTCTGCAGGCACCTAGCGCTCTCTGTGGGATATTTTGAAAACTGCAATATTATTACAAATCAATTGCACCATTTTCTGATAAATTTATGGGGGTTACACAAGCTTCAGAGATGGTTGCTGGTCCATAAAAAATAGACCTGGTGCATAAAGATAGCTGAACAGATAAAAAGTCCGGTAGGCATCAGGAGTTAGTTACTCTTTCTCTCTCTCTGATTGAATTTTCTCTTTTTCTGTCTCTGTCAGTCTTTTGCTCTGTCTGTCAGTTCCTCTTTGTCTCGTTTCCCTCCTCCTGCTCTCTCTTACTCTTTCTTTTCTGACTCGTCATGAAAAACTGGCAACATGCTCTTACACCGAAAACACACACACACACACAAACACACACTTCTCCACACAAATACACACATGCCAGTAAACACACACAAACACGCGCAGATTGCAATCAATATGCAATTTCCCCTCAGTGTATAAAAGATGGACCTACTTGGAGGCCGTCCCCACCACTTTTGAGTAACGACGCGTCTACATGAAGTGCTGCTATAATTCTCATAACTGCACCGCTTGGCCCCTAAATTGTGATAAAAAGGATTTCATCTTGTGGGCAGATGCCGACACATACGGCCGAGGGAACGAGCGCTGATTTATCCTTGACTTCCAGTTTCATCTCTTCTCCTTCTACTGCAAAAACATGAAGGGAGAGAAACTGATTATTTGATGGAGAGCTTTAACAAAAAGATAGTCGTCACCCCGGACACTTTAGAGACACCGGGGCTGCCTGCTGGAACAAAACTCCCCCTGCTTTCTCACTCTCATCTCATATATGGTTTTGAAGTGAAGACTTTGGGGTTCGACGATACCGAAGAGACTCAGTCTTACTGCTTTTCACATTTGAATTCATGATCTTCAGCGGAGGGGAAAAGAACTGCTCTGCTGCTTTATGAATACAAATGAATTTTATAGTTTTAAGATCGACTTTTCTGAGTTTTTATTGGTTTTATAATTTTATAACCTTAACACCTGTGAATAGGCTTCACAAATCATGTAAATATACAGTCACGTTCAGGACAAAGTTGGAGCAGGTGGGGCACAAGACGTCAGTTGTAAAGGGCTGGTTAGGATTTATATGTACACATTTAGATTTATAAAGATTCAACAAAATTATAAATCTGAAATATTAAACTAATTATAAATAAACTACAAACAGTGTTTTTTAAATGTTTTGAATCATGCCATTTTTACATTGCTTGGGATATTCTCTTTCATTGATGCAACATTACTTTTTATGGCACTTTACAACCATCAACTGTCAATATGTGTAACTGTTTTAGGACATTCCAGAGGTGAGATTGTTCTAGAAAGAAAAGTTTTAAAGATCATAGTTATAGTTAAATAAAAACCAACAATGACAGAGATTAGATGCTAACAATAATCTCCTTTGGTAAATCTCACTCTTTGTGGATCCAACCATCCACAACAATGTCCTCCTGTAAACTGTGCAGACACTGTATGGATTAAGCCCAATTTTAACCCCAAATTGTTCACTCTCAACTAATTTTAGAATCTGGCTAAATTTCTTCCAGATTATTGGTTGTTGTTGTTGTTGTTGTTGTTTGATGCTCAGTTTGAGGTTACAAAGCCTGATTAATCACCTGATTGGTCAACGATCGGTTGTACAATTGGTTGGATTTCTGGCTGGAGCAAAATATTCATCAGCTGTCTGCAGTTTGAGCAGTTACTCAACCCGATTCCCCACATCTGCTGTGTAAAGACCCATTAATATAATATTAATAGTAGTGAACTTGTTTTAATATTAGCAGAGTATATTTTACATGTTACATGTGACTCCTGTGATATAAAACTGAATTTTACAGCAGAACAGATCAGACTGTGTGCATCATCCAGACATCTTTTTCCTCCTGCCTCCTGTTCATAAATGAATTGCACAAAGTAACGCTGCTTTTCTCTGTTTTTGTGTCAACATTGTTGTGGACACATTTGAATAACTGTTGCAGGTTAGTTCTGGCCGTGCAGAAAGGAAGATGAAATCGTTTCGTGTGAATTAACACAACATATAAGACTAGTAAAAAATCGTCGTCCGACTCCTTCATCCTTTGCCTCGGACAGAAAACCAATATAGCCACAACAGGTCATTTAATACATTTGAACAAATATAATGTATGTTGCAGTGTTCATTACAGCCACAATATAAAGCTAAATATTTTTTAATTTGTTCTGAGGATAGCACTCAAGGAAAGATTAAAATGAATATGGGTCCATCCTCTGGGGAGCAGAATGTAAACAGTAAAAATCGGCCTATTATTAGATTATATCTCTGTATTTTTTATTTTTTTCTATAGTGGTATTTCATACTTAGTAAACTCTGGAATGGTTTATTGTCTGGGTTATCTTCCAATTCCTAATTACTAAATAAATGTATGAATTAGATATTATCCCCTAACTGGTGGGGGAAGTATTGCAGAAGGTACAGAGAGGTTTTGGATGTGAAAGTAACTTGTGAAGTTGACTCTCAGCAGCAGAATGCAAACCAGTCAATGAGACAACTGAAACAACAGCAAAGCTCGCTCATTTGTGAGCCGCCCACAGGCAACAATTCAATTAAACCAAACAGCCTGACGCACAGCAGCCCTGTGCTTTCTGGCACCGCTCGTCTCCACTATTTAGAGATGTCCTGCACAAGCCTCAGGGGCCGAGCTTTAGGAGCCCAAAGTCCAGAACATTACATAATGGACCATCCACGGGGAATGGTTCATTCTCATGTCTCAGGCAACAGGTGAATTTCAACAATGCACATTTGAGAGGCTCACAGATTTTCTGGAATACAATGCTCCCTCCTGCTGCCAAGCGTTTATGGTAATGCTCCATTCAGTGGAAGAATGGCGGATTAGTGCAGCGATGGAGCTGGATGAGCTCCACGTCCGTCCTGCTGCTGGAGGAGGAGGTCGGCGGGCCCCTGAGGAGCCGCTGTTAAATGATGGCCCGGGGCCGAACCTGGGCATGATGGGAGGGGGGTGACACGGGGTCATGTGATGGTTAAAGTGGTTTAGATGTTTTTTTCAATGTGTCAATGAATGAATGCTTATTGTGTACAAAACAGACAGATTTTTTTCTGTCTTTATGTCTTGTGATGATTGAGGTTGATTTTCAAATAAAAACTTTTTTCCTACAAAAGCACCAGTAGTCTGTTGCCTAAATGAACTTCTTTTTATTTCTTACATCATGTCCATTTATTAAAAAAAACATTTCCTGCCCTTGTTGCGCTATTTAACGTCCTTATGTAAAGGACCTTGAATTGTTTTTGAGTATTAAAGGGGAATATAAATTGCCTATATAACTTGCTTTTTCAAATTTTTTAGCACAGTGTTCATTTTTGACTTTGGGATTATGTTGGATTGGCTCCTCACAGTTCAGTGTTAAATAGTCAGCAGAAATGGGATTATAAATATAATAAAAAAATCTAACATAAGGAAAAATAGAGAAGAAGAACAGAAACGAATTATAAAGGTGAGAAACAAGCCAACATAAATAAGTAGATAAGCCAGTACATCCACCTAACAGATTGAACATTTTGAATTTTCTTTGACTATTTGAGAAAATGCTTTTCTCACTCAGTACACTGTGAGAAAATGACAAATAAATTAGTTTTGAGAAAGTTCAGCACATGAACAGTAACTTCTAAATGTTGATTTTCAACAAACTAAAAGAGAAACTGATCTAGGAAACATGCAGGGATGACAAACAAATCGAGCAAACAAATCAAATAAAACCAAACCAAACTGGTTGCTTAGTAAGTGCAGCAGGCAGTCAGACCAGGTGAGTTAAAGGTCCAGTGTGTAGAATTTAATGGCATTTAGAATCTAGCAGAACAGACTTGGCAGAAATGGTATATAATATCCATGTTTTAATTAGTGTATAATCACCTGAAAATAAGAATGTTTTCGTTACCTTATAATGAGACTTTATATCTACAGAGGGAGTGGGTCCTCTTCCACCGAGCCCACCATGTTTCTACAGTAGCTGAAAACAGACAAACCAAACACTGGTTCTAGAGAGGGCATTTCACGTTTTTTATTTCACGGCCTCATCGCTAGGTAACATTAAATCCTACACACTGGTCCTTTAAACATACCTGATGACCTGACGACCTGACTCTGTTACAACCTCTCTGTGTGAGCCTGAAGCGCAAATATAAGCAAGATCAAGAGTGGAATAGAGCGAGTTTTTGGGATATTTTTGGGAAATGAACTGCAACATTGATGAGGGAGGCTTTGTCCTGCTGAATGTCCATGTATATACAGACTGACTGACTGCCTACAGTCAGTCAGTCAGTCCAAACCTAAAGAATTGTGCACATTTCAAAAGTGATCTGTCATTTCCACATACACAAACAGTCAAACCCATGGTCCAGAGGTTGTTGACTATCCAGAGCTTTTAGTTTAGAAAGACTAAAAGAAAGTTACACATCTGTCATTCTCTCTGAAGTTTTCTTTTCCATTTTTGTCATTCTGTGGCGCCCTTGGTATTTACTACAGATGGATTTTGTCTATCAGAGCAGCTGAGTGATGGCCGAGACTTTTAACAAGTCAGTTTCTGCTGTTATTGCTGCCAGGCGGGCGACTCAGTCCTGGGAGAGTTGAAGGCTGGCTATCTGGAGTGCTGCGACAGATTGGAAAAAGATCAGATTCATTCTTTCAGCTCCTCATCCTCTGACTGAGGAAGAGACAGGAAGTCAGACAACAGAAATGCTAGTGACTGACATCATCGGCCTCCGAACTCTAAAACATGTAAAACACACCTGTCTGTCTGTCACTACACCTGCTGAGTCGCCGCTTCAGCACTAAAGTTGGGTGCAAATTCCAGACTAGACAGTAAATCTGAGGAGTTTTTGAATCTGCAGTGACCAAATGAGTTTACTCAGTCATGTCAGTCATGCAGAATAAATCCATTTGAATTTTGAGTGAGCTGTTAAAGGACACTACTATCCCACAATGCATTGTACAAAGGAAGCTTCTCACGGCTGGTAAACATTAAAACCAATCTGGATAGTGATGAGACAAAACATCGCATGGGGAAGAAACATTTAATCCAAATACATTTATATTTGACTTTTGGTGGTATCTCACCTCCCACTGGTGACCAAACATTTTTATTCATTCATAAGGGTTTTTTGTCTTTTTTTCATCCTAATCTTTATGAAATTCAAATGGCAGTGGTGTTCTGAGGTCAGTCAGAGTTTTAGTTTTGCATCATTTCCTCCTAGTAAGGAACGTCACCAGAGCTGTTTTTAAATAGTCCTGAGTCAGACCTGAGTCAAGACCTGAGTCTGCGTACTACAGGTCCAAGACAACTCCCAAGTATGACTCAGTCTGAGGCAAGTCCTGAGTCAGTCTACGAGTCAGAGACAAGTCGAGTCCAAGACAATTCCTGAGTCTGACTAAGATGAGTCCCAAGTTTGTGTCTCAATCTACAAATCTTAGACGACTCCAAAGTCTGATTCAGTCTCCAAACCTGAGACAAGTCTCAAGTCTGAGTCTCAGTCTGAGTTTGAGATGAGTCCTGAGTCAGTCTACAACTCCGAGTCTGAGTCTCAGTGTACGAGTCTGAAACGAGTCTCGAGCCTGAGTCCCGTGTTAGTCTACGAGTCCGAAACATGAATTACTAAATACATACGCAGTAGTTATTACTACGTACTATTACTACTATTAGTTACTAAGTCGTCCCTCATTACTTCATGATTATATTTCCATTATTTATATTTTTTTGTGCTGCATCAAGTAAGCATCACCCTACAAAACAAAAGTAGCTACTGAGGTGTTACTGAGGAATTCAGTAACTAACTGCTCAATATGATCATTCATATCACTTTACTTAAAGGTGCATAAAAAGAGTAACGTAATTAAGTCAAGTTAATAATGAGTCATTATTAATTTTGTGCTGCTCGGTGTCTGGTTCAGAGTTCACTAGGAACGATTCGTGAAGAAGGTGGTCAGTATGCTGATTCACTGATATTTATGAATCATCAATTCATTTAGTATCTTCCAGTCTGTTCACTTGTAACTCACCATATCTACTATATAGTCCTTTATTATTTAGGAAGTATTTATCAGCGATTTCATCAATTATCAGGTTGCTACTGATCTGTTTCTCACTCCAATTACTAACTAGGAAGTTTTGATTTATGAAGTCATAAGTTATTAGATGAAACTCATGAGTTACTATCATCCCTGACTTTATGTATTCATTCTTCTCTGTCAGGAAGGGTCTTCTCCTATATTACACACAGAAACACACACACACCATCTTAAGACAGGAAAGTGTCAGCAGTGCGGTTGTCGAGGCCGCTGCTGCTGTGAGCTGAATGTCTCGTCGAGTCTGGCAGCAGAATATCTTCGTTTCGTTGTTTTCCTCGGAGAAGCTGGCGGCTGTCAGCGCTGCAGACTGGTCGGCTCTGCTGGCTGTCACCTACGTTCTGTACAGGAAACTATCACTGACACCTGCCTCCTTCCCCTCCTTCCCCTCCTCCTCCCCCTCGTCCTCTTCTTCTTCTTCTTCTTCTTCCTCCTCCTGGTATCGCTCCCGCCAGCTGACACGACCCTGACACCGTCCGTGATGCCAGCTCGGTTACACCTCATCCATAAGGCATCATGCTGCTGTTACTGCACCTAACTTGCATGCAAACATATGAGGAAGATGTTTTATTTTTTTCCATGATGACACCGAAGTTGTGTATTCTTGGAGGAACTTGGTCAACATATAAATGGTGAAAAACTGCAGATGCAAGTGAGGGGGAAGCGTCAGCAGTTCCTCCATGTCAGCAGTGATAAGGAGGCGTCACTGCTTCAGGGCTGAGGTGTCACCTGCAGGGGGAAGCTCTGCCTGCTGTCACCTGCTGCCAAACATCTCCTATCACCCCTCACTGGGTTGTGTCTCCACCGGCAGTGATGGCGGCAGGAGGTGTAGCTGCAGCCGGTGGCTGATGGCTTTATCACAGCAGGAAATGGCCAGAGGCAGCTTTGACTGCTGGAGTCACATGGACTGTATAAGCTGACTGCTCAGAGCTCGAGTCACTTTATTGGATGATATAGTGCTTAAAGCCCAAGTTGAGTTGCTACTTGGAGGCCATTTCCTGTGAAGGCTTTTGTTGAGTTAAAAATAACTCAACATAAAGTTTAAAGAAAACAGAGTTGACTTGAAAACTCTTTGTGTGCTTCTGATAGTATTACTGACCTTTTTTGTTGTTTTTATTGCCATAATGTTTTAAAGGCTGCCTACCTTCGTTGCCTTGGTTACAATAATACCACGTGGTTAACATTAGAGAACTATTGTGATCGTGTAAAAAAAAAAAAACACAAAAAAAATCAATGTTGACTTGCAGTTGGAAACAGAAGGTGAACAGCAATCTCTTGTGTTGACCCATCTGTCCTCCCCAACCTCCTTCATCACCTTATTTCCCGTCATAATTATTACCAACGTTAGAGGGCGCCGTCACTTACACGTAAACAGATGTCATTTTGGAGTGTTTGCTGAAACAACTGATTCTGTTGTTTCTGTTGGGAAGACAGTCTCAAGAAAAACTCAGCAATCAAGAAGCATATTTGGTGAAAGAACTTTTTTTTTTTCTTCCCTTTTCATCCAATGATCTCGTTTGTCAGTCTGTTACCTTTTACAACAGTCAAAGGTTGAAACTGGTGATGCAGTTTTTATATATGCCTGTCACACTGATCTATAGTTGATGATGGTGGCACCTCCCCTACTTTGGGATGTCCCAAACCAAACTCAGCAGAGGAGCAGCTGCCTGTATGACCTGCCAGCTGTACCCTGAACATCCTGAACATGGCATATCTGTAACCCACCAGGAGTTCCTGCTCTGTGTCTGCAGGTTTACCACCGTCACTAAATCACAAGACGTCATAAACAAGCGTCGTGGGCTCATTTGTTTCGAACGAAGTGTACAAACGGTTACGGTGAGCGGTGTGTCATGTTTATGACAGCATTACAGAGACTTTATGATGTCAGGAGGGGAGGTTGGGGGGAGTGTGTGTGTGTGTGTGTATGTGTGTGTTGGGGGGGGGGGGGTTGTTTCTTTGTGCCCTGGTTTATTTACCAGGGATAACAGACACATCTCAGAAGCCGCTCCTCTGGGATAACACATTCATGGATGAGACACTCGGCTCATTTCACTGGAGAGGCGGATAGATTGCTGCTCTCCCTCCTAACTATCCAATCGCTCTTTGTTAAACAAGGCACAAACCCAATTACAAAGTGCCACACGCTGACAGTTTATTAACATCATCGCCGCAAGAGAGAGGCCAGGGCCGCTCGGCGATGGTGGCGGCGCCGGCGTGCTCTTCTCTTCCTGTTTGAAGTGTGGGGATGAAAGATTGTCCTTTTATTCAGGAAAAGGGGTTTGTGTTTGGAGAGGCTGGACAGGTAATCAGTTACACTTCATATTCATCTTCAGTGTTTTTTAGGGAATGTGAGGGAAAACAAGCCTAATGCCTCGGGTCAGTGTTTCCTGTTTTGCAGAAAGCTCGGAAAAGGCTAATGGAGTAATATTTCTGGGCTGCGTCTGATCTCAGCCTCTGATCACTTCATTAAACTGATGTTGATGAATGCACAAAGCAGACGGGGCGCGAGCAGACACGGCAGATGCATCTTAATCATGGACAACAGGAGAGGAAGGTGGGTTGCATGTAATCACTCACTCACTTCCTCCCCTCCTCTCCGCCTTCGTTCCTCACTGTAATGAACTCATTCATGACTGAGCAGATCTGCCACTTCACGAAAAATGAAGAGGAACAAGGAGCAAACCTGAGCTGAGACCACCACTGAAAACACTTCGACTGCTGCTGAACACTTTCTGAACATCTGGGGTTCCCCACCTGTTACAACCAGGAGACCCTCTGTGTTGATGTCGTTTCTGTTTTACTGGACTCAAGGATCCAGAAAACCACAGGCCACAACCCAAAGATGATTTGCAGCTCTAAGCAAAAACCCTTCAGAAGCAAATTTCCAGTCATGACTCTGAATGTTGACTATTTACAGGTTTTGAACATTCTTCTTTCAAATCTGTGTTAATTATATATTTTTTAAGTCCCCCCGATTTTTAGTTCTATTGTTGTGTTAAGATTGTTTTGCTTATGCAAATTTAACTGCTGGAGTGATTTTGCAATTCACGTTTATTCGCTCCTAACAGCTAATCATGAACTCCAAGTCTTTACTGTCCTCCAGTGGTATCCTTTTCTAAAGTAGAGTCATACAAATTAAGAATAAAGATGAATTTCTGCTGCTGAATTTCTGTTTGTGCTGCTTTGAGCAACTCTGCGTCTGTTTGCTTCCACCTGAATCTTGATGATGCAATATTTGCTTAACGTTCTGTCTGAATGTGTCTTAATAATTAAATATGCGAGATGTGTGGTAATGCAAGACCTTGCTTTTTTGTTTGTTTGTTCCAGGGTTTCACCAGGTCAACACTTAACCTGAATGTTTTTGCTTTTTTTTCAAAACTTGCACTTGACACTTTGTTTGCTTGGATCTTACTCTAAAGTCTGCAGCTCTGTTAAAAGTGCAGTCCTGTTACATCTTAGGAAATCGTGATGGTAAAGTAAATCAGACAGATAACATTTTAAAAATGACTTGTTTGAGACAAGACAACATTTTGTCATATAAGACAACAGAGAGTCATCGTGTTCTTATCTATAACGATGACTATGATGTTGGTTTGGCTGCTGGAATGAAGATGTGCAGACAGTAGAAAAGGAAACTGAAATGGCCAGAAAAGGCAAAATGACTTTCTGCAAAGTAGCAATAATTTAGTTTGTTTCCTGGATGTTTTTCTGCATTGACATCCCATAACCACATTGAACAATTGGCAAAATCAGAAAAAAAAGTTGCAATCCTCTAATTTTTCTACTTTTCATCTCACTTTTTCATTTGAGACAAAAAGTAAAGTCTAATACAACATAACTTTGAAATTCCACCCAATCTCCTAAAACTGATGCCACTGGCAACCAATGATTATTTATTATGTGAAGGAATTCTGTACACAAGTTGTTGCAGCTTATGTTTCATTCATGTTTCATTGTCAGCAATGTTCAGCCATTCAAACTCAGCCCCAGTAGTTTCTGGGCCAACAGAAAGTACTTCCCCTGGAGCAGAGGCTTTTTAAAGATCAAGAGCAAGATAGTCCCCTGGTTCCTCCAGTCGAGGCAGGTAAAGTTCCTAAAAAGTTTACTGGAAAAGTTAAAGTGGTGAAAAAGTGCAGATTCAATGTCTACTGACTGTAGGGTTTTTGTCTGGTGAAGAAAATGACAACAGGAAATTAACTTGGATCCATTTAGAAAATTGTGAAATGGTTTTTAGGCTTCTTGTGGTTCACTTAATGGGGCCAAGTTGTGCTACAAGGGGAACAGAATTCAGCCCCAAGTGTTTAATTTCTGCTGGTTTTTATGTTATGAGTTATGTTGGAGTATAAATGTACAGACGATGGTGATGGAAGATTCACACTGACAGATCATCTGAACAGGTTGTAAAACCTCAAGTGGGTAAATTTTTCACAGGCAAAATCATGCATATTGTACTCAAATTTTAAAACAGACCATTACTTTAACTTTCTTTTTTTCAAAGATCTTAAATCTGTCAGGCTGAATTTTGGGCAAAAAGTAAAGCACAAGACTTATTCCTTTGTGAGGGAACTGTGCAGCCAATAAAAAAAGGCAACTTTGGTTTAAATATGTCACTATTTCACTCATAGCTTCAACGTAAAGTCGGAACAAGCTGATACAGAATATGACATTGTGAAAAAAATATTTTTCAAACTCTTTTTAAGTGTCTTAAGGGGAAATCAGTGCGAGGGGCTCTTATTCTGATATTATGGGAATAAAAGACCCCCTCCTCTCTGACTCAGTGTATGTATGTATGCATGGACGCAGCACGGCATGCTGGGAGAGCCCATATTTACCGCACTACTCCGTGGTTCGCCCCGCGGTGGACAGCTTGTTTGGGAGACTTACCGTACCGCGGACGGAGCTCCCGGCGCTTTCTGCTGCGGCGGGCAGAAACAAATGTGAACCATAAATCTGGCATATGGCTTGCCTGGGGCCGCCGGCAGGTTTACAGCCACTCTGGGAGGCCGTGGCAGGAGAGGGGCGGGCGGCACTTTGCGGGCTGTTCCAGCCATTAAAATGGGCCACATGCCATTAGAGTGGACACACTATGGCATAATGTTGTATAATTTCGCTCTACTTTAGACCGATTAATTATTCATTTTCCCTCCCACAGGACAGGAGGAGGCAGAGTCCTGGCCACGTACACCAGGGAGAACAGACAGGAAGAAGCCTAATAGGTGTGTGTGTGTATGTGTGTGTGTGTGTGTGCACTTTAGTTAGGTATACATGTGGTCAAAAGTTGAAAACCACTTATATGTGAAATGCAATAATCACAACACTGTCCTTTTAGAGTTCAGGAAACTCATGACAAGAGCAGCTTCCAGTGTAATCACTGCTTCTCACTGCTTATTCTGAGTTTATAATGTTTTTACAACCTACAGTGGAGGTTATTTCACAATGTATTTCACATTCACAGTTCTACTCCATAAAGGCACCAATTTAAAGCTAAAATGGTTTAAATTCTGGCTTCAGTTAAAATTGTGACACTGAGCTAGTTTCCAAACAATAATTTACAATAATATAATGGATGATAACATGAAACAGTGAAGAAAATTACATTTAAAATATTAAAGTTTCTCTCTCAGTGCTGTATGATGAGGTGACATGCAGTTAAGCACAATGTTCCTTCAGTTTTAATAATCACTGCACTCTCTTTTTTTGTCCACTAGTTTTCAGCAGAACGAAGTGGTTCATCACCTTTTTAATTTGATATGTTGAACTTGTTAACAAACAGCTGCTTATTTCCACATCCAGCAGTTACCGAGCAACATTATCATTCAATATTCACTCTCTTTTAGCTGTTTTTACTCTCTACCAACTCCTGAGGAAAATATCGGCTCTTTAGCTGATCAACATAGTGAAGCATTTAGCAGCTAGTCTACGACTAACTGTGTCTGTTTGCTGTTTGGTGCTGAGCAGGTAGTGTACAGTGGCTTTTTACAGCTTTTCCTCTGCAAACAGCTGCCTGCTGCGGCTGAAAACGACACTATGAGAGCGCTGAGAGTGAACCAAAACAGTAAAGTTGCAGCCGGACAGATAAACAATGAGCTGAAACTCACTATAAAGCTCCGTAAAGCCGAGGGGAGCTGCAGAGTCACTGATAATTCTCTGTAGGTTCATCACTACGAGCCACACACAACACATCATTCTCATATATTGTTATTATAAAAATATCGATTATAGCCACTTTAAGATTGACAATGCCCAAAATCGTTGCAATTTTTATCAAAACTGAGATGTAGCTGAAATCTAATTTTTAAAGTCAGATAAATGAAATATTAAATAAAAAGAAGAAAAACTGGAACAAACAGAAGAAACAATCTCAACCTTCAGCAAATAGTGATCTACTGCTAGCAACATTAGCATTGCAGCTTGTAGGGCTTTTACAAGAGTCAGTCTATCAGGTAATTAAAAGAGATGCATGCTGCAGCTTTAACCCCTGTTGCTCTGCTGTACTGGGACTACACCTTTAGCCTCTAAGCCTCTGAGTTGAAGACCTTTCAGAGAAAATGTCAGAAATTTGCTCTACATCCCAGCAGAGTGAAATGTTTGGTATCATGACATGACTTGTTGATCCCTGCAGGAGAATAACCCCCAATTTGCCTCATGGAGGTCAGAGGTCACAGTCAGCAGGGGTTCAGTGTCTTGCTCAAGGACACTTCAAAAGGTCGGAGTGCGGCCAGCTGCTGTTGGCCCGCAGCAGTTTGTATCTTAACATTTTGATTCTTTTACAATTATTGAATTTGGCAGCTGAGCGGATTCTTCTTTTAGATAATGTTGGCAGTTTGCCATCATTAGTCAGCTGTTAGTGAAGAAAGACATAAATGTGAGAGAGAGGAAGACAGAGGACATGCAACTGAGCATTCAAACCCAGGATAACAGGATGCAAACCTCATAGAGAACACTGGACACGCCTTTCAGTGTATATTCTACTTGTTTCAACTCTTCATTGACACTATCGATCTGTGTGGAGCGATGAGGAGACTAATGCCGGATCAGACTACACAAATTCAGCCCAATTTTGACACGGTTTTTGTTGTCGACGAAAAGTCTAGCATGTCAGAATTTTTGTATTTTCCTGCCTAGTTTGACAACTCCTACGATGTGTTCCTTGATGTTGACCAAGAGGATGACACAGTGCTCTCTGTGCTCACAGTGCTACACATACTGTATGTAAACACCGACACAGAAAATCAAAGCTGTTCTCCAGCAGCTGTCCGGCCGAGCTGAGCGTCATTTACAGCGAGGAGAGCAGCGGCTCATCTCCGCTCCTCCACAGGCTGCCGTCAGTCATCAGTGACTTTTTTCTTGATTTCAGTTATATATATCACTATATAGTTTTTCAGCTAAACCTAAAATCACGAAAACGGTCACTGATGACTGACAGCAGGTTTTCCTGCCTGATTCAGCCTGTGGAGGAGGCGGAGATGAGCCGCTGCTCTCCTCGCTGTCTGACACACTCAGCTCGGCCGGACAGCCGCTGGACAGCTTTGACTTTCTGTGTCGGTGTTTACGTATGTGCATCATGTTTTCCTCCACAAGAACATCTGTTTACATACAGCGAACCTGGTAGCTTTATGTGATGTTCTTGACATATTAACACATTTGTTATCTCAAGTTGTCTTTGAAGGATAGGCAGCCCATACTGTCCTCTTCATGACACCCAGAAATGGTTCCACAGTCGCTTTTTTCTTTCTTTTCTTTTTCTTTTCGGAACACAAGACTGGCAGCATCACACATAACGCTTCTGTAGCCATGATTGGCAATTTCTTGACCCTCCTCCCTGACGACCTATGAACTCACGCAAGGTTGTGAACGATGATTGGTCGGGCTCATACTTGTAGTGTTGCCAGTCTACCGACCAAGACACAGCAAGAATTTATGGCACTAATCTGACACGGAGACCATTGTGAAAGATGAAAATATAGTGTAGTCTGATCCTGGCATAACGTTCCTCAAACAGTCATATTTCCATCACGTTTTCTATCGTTTGAGCTTTGACTGATGTTTCTTTAATGACATCATCTTGTTTTATCCTCTTCTTCTGCAATGGTTTAATGGCACCGACTGCAGAATTAGTGCCACCAACCATCCACCAACAGCAATGGATGGAAACACGTATTCATTTGTTGATTGTTCTGGAAATTCTGTTAAAATTTACATTACATATTTGATAAAAATCAGGCTAATATCTGATGTCTGTTTTTCAGAGTTGTACTGACACAGCTCGACTAATTCAACGTTGGAAAGGTGACGGGAGTGTGGGGGGTTTCTGAAGCTATTTGACCATCCAACAAGCAGCTCTGATGAATGAAGCAATGTGTGAATGAAACACATCCCGGTGCCACTTCTGAGGTAAACCATAGCTCAAGACAGTAAGTCTTTTCAGGCATCAGATAATCTGAGAGCTCACCGCTGTGAAAAGAGTTCAGTGAACAGAAGTGCATTTCTGGACTTTCAGTACATATGTTGTATCATGTTAAATCAAACTGTCTTCTCTTTCAGTAACAAATAAGCAAAGTTGAAGGGATGAAATATCAATGGCTAATATTCAAATCAAGGTTGGAGGACCAAAAAGATTTGGTATCTATGAAAAAACTTTTTTACAAACAGGTGTATAAAAAATATAACTTTCTGTGAGTTAAAAGCCCGAGTTTGTTTTTGCAGTTTTCTATCAAAAGGCTTTTATTCTTACTTGGAGGTAAAAGGAGAAAAATAAGTCCTGAGAGAAACGATTGTCTGCGTCCTCGACCACAAGACTTCAGTACCACACCGAGCGATCTACCGCCACTTTAAACCTTTAAGACGTTCAGCGTTCCTTCTTTAATCCTCCTGAGAAGACGGCCTGAGAGAGGAGGAATGTGCCGGATCAAACGACCCCTCCATTCCTCCCCCTCCTCCCACCTGAGGACCAGAACAAGGACTCCCTGTTTTCAGGGGAATTCACAGGTAACCGGAGGCACAGCCGCCCAGACACTTTCCCCCCCGTCAGATCACTTTTCCCACCTGAAGCCGGGCCTTGTCCCGCACTAAACGACCACGATGTAATTAGTCTCTGGGACACAAAGACCCCAACGGCCCCCACTCAGCCTGCACGGGGGGAACAAATGTCTCAATGACTCATTAGGAGACAACAGATTAGATAACGGAGGTTTAGGATGTCCACCCCGCTGTCCACCTGCTGACAGGTGAGCTGGACACGAGCTCCGCCCCCCACTTCTCTACAAGTCTCATTACCTGTCCGGAGCAGAGGTCGCGATCTCTCCCATGGGACCCACTAATGGATGTAACGAGAGGGGCGGGCGAGCGTTTAGTGACGGGGTCGAGTTTCAAAGGTGAGGAGGGCGAGCGGGCTGCCGACCTCGGAGGGTCCTGTGAGGAGGAAGAGGGAAGAAAGCAAGAAAAAGGAAAAAAAGGAAAGAAGCTCAAGATGAAAGAAGAGATGAGAGATTTAATTGGATGGTGATGGATGCTGACCACACACACACACACACACACACACACACACACACACACACACCGTTTCTCTCCGAAAATAGACACTAATGTATAAATGAGAGTTGATCCAGGTTTTGACTTTGTGGATACAATTCCACTTTTATATTTATAGCGGGTGGGTTGTGGCAAACTGCTCTTCAGTCTGCAGCTGGATGGAGAGAAACCAAAGATCATGTGATTCTGATCGTGAACAATACTCACTGGAGACATAAAAAATATATATTTATCTATGTTTATACTGGACATACAAAAGAAAACAAAGAGTTGGTGTTATTGGATACATGTCTGGATACTTTTAAAAGACAAAGGCAACAGAATTTCAGAAAAAAATTAGCTTAGTACCACTTTTAACAATATGGATTATTACTGATCTGTAAAGCATCAGTAAATGATTTATTAACATTGAATACAACCATTAGTTACAACTGATGAGCCCCTTTTTTGTTTCGTGAAAAAACAAAACATCAGTAATGTAAATAATTAAATATAATTAACCTAGCACATCGTGGCGTCACAATAAAAAATAACAGAGACAAATGCACATTTACAGGATGTGACACAGAAACACACAAAGCATGTTGCCATTGTGATTAAAAGGGGTCCCAGGTCTACTACTCTATTATACTCTACGACTACTAATACGAAAAAGTTTACTACACTTTGACTTATGAGAATGTTTCCCTCAGCAGCTTCATTGGACACTTTAAATCAGATTTCACGAGGCCTGACTGGACTGTCTTTGCTTTACAAATGTGTTTGTGGTTAAAAGCTTATAAAAAAAAAAAAAGTTGATTAAATTCAATTAACAAAGGTAGTCCTTCAAGTCTGCAAAAATACAGCAACATGTAAAGCAAAATGTCAGGCACTTACAGTTTGAGGAAAAGTTGACAAGCTTTTATTCAAGCATGACTGAAACCCACCTGGTAGAAAAAAACACAGCGGGAGCCTTCACATGTCAAAACACAATGGGACATGAGACAAACTCTCAGGGCTGTGGATTTCACTGTTTTTCACAACTTTTCCAAATTACTGTATTTGAAAGTAAAAACGAAAGCAGAGAGTGCTGCTAACTTTTTGTTTCCCCTAAATGACCCTTTCTTCACTAACACTGGCACTTTAGGCCACTATAATGTATGTTAATGTATGTAAACTGAATCAATTCATTCCATCAGCATAAAAAAAGAAAAGAAAAAAAAAACTTTTCGGTGGCTTTTACCCACCACTGCGTCTGAGACACGAGGACCCGTTGATGGCTCTGTAGTTAAAATATGGAGTCTAATCCGTCTCTAAAACGCTGTCCAGGTCGACGAGCTCATTTAAAACTTCCTGACACTGACAGGACTGACAGCTGATCCTCTGAACAAATGGAGCGTCTCGTCAGAAAAAAAAAAAAAAAGGAAAAGACTGTCAGGGAGGGCGAAAGCTGCAGCGGCCATGACTCTGAAACCCTCTATCTGTCTCTGGCTGCAGGGTGTGAAGCTCAGAGTGAAGGAATTGATAATAAAATGAGTTTTTGAATATGGAGTGAGTCCTTGTTAAAACCTAATTCCTCCTGGTCTTGCCCCAGAAATACAGATCTGACATGCTGTAAGGAGGAAAAAAGAAAAAAAAAAATCAAGGGCAATCAAATCAACTCCTGTCAAAGAGGAGAGGGGCGGGGCCGTGACACAAAAGAGACTATCTGAGCCATCTTCATGTGGTTTTGTCCTTCATCTTCAGCTTCCTCTGTTTCATTTGTTAATTAGCATCGACTAATGTGTTGCAGTGTTAGTGTGACACCGTCCAAGTGTAAAAAAAGAAATCAATCTGCTCTCTGATCGAGCCAGTGGGCAGCTCGCTACGTGGCGGCCACGGAGGCTCTGAGAGTGTTGGCAGAAGCAGCGCTGTTATCACACCGTTAACTTCCTGTCTGATAACAGGACGAGCTGCAGAGCGGCCATTATCGAGATGTAACCGACTTTATGAGCTTCAGCTTTAGTCCTTGACCTTGAGGGACTAAAGCTTAAGTACTAAAGGACCTTGACCAACAGACTCCACTGACAGGAAACAGACTGTTAGACAATGAAGAGTTGCACAACCGGGTGATACTGGTGTCACATTCCTTTGTGAGTTCCCATGCTTCCCCTTAGCCTGGAAATTGAGGCCAATCCACATTTCCTTTGATTGATATTAATTCTTCATACACTTGTGATAGACTGATGGTTCTTGAACACAACAATAAGAGAGTTTGGTTGAGATCCTGGATGGAGAGGTACTGTGGACTGTAACTGGACGTGAGGGAAGTCTGTAAAACGACGGTTCTGGTCGGCCGTGTAGCTCTTTGAGCTGTAACGAGAGTGAACGTCTCTACAACATTAAATCAATCATCTTTTCCTCCATTTCAGTTGTCCAGTGCTCTCTCGCACCACAAACCTTTCTTCTTCTTTTGTTTATTTATCTGAAGTGCTGAAATGAGACTTTATTGATCTGTTGAACACAGTCAGCTCCTTGAATACTGAGGTGTTTATCACTGGCCCTCTAACGCCAGTCAGAAGAGGAGTTGAGAGATTCAGCAGACTGTTGCATGTTCCGTCCATTCACTGCACTTTATTGACAATTTCAGCTTTTTCTGGGACCGCAGACATCTTTTTAAGGCAGATGGACTTTGCCTTAACAAGTCAGGAGTAAAATTGTTCACCTCTAAACTTGAAGGAGAGCCGCCTCGGCCCCCACCTGAAGAGAGCTTTAAACATGAGACACATCAGAGCCGAGAGGAGGAGCCTCCATCCTCCTTACCAACAAGTGAGGTTACCCTCCTCTTCAGTCACCCTTTCCCCCTCCTCCCCCCTCTTGGAGTTGACTGACCAGATCTGGACACAGCTGGGACTTACACCCCACCCTACTCCCATTTTTGACACAATATTCACAGCTACGACGCCCACCCACCCCTACATGATGGAATCAGACTCATCCTCTGTCTCCCCAGCTTGATAATAGCACAGCACATCCAGTTATTTGTGTACAAAATACAGCAAGCTATAATTGATATGTGCTGGGTCCAGGCTGCAGGGCTAATGGCACTAATGAGTCTTCCCAGGAAAAGCCGGGGCCCAATGTGCTGGCAGCTTCCTCAATTTCTGTCTTGATAGCTAATTGAAAAAGAAAGGTGAATCTGCTAAGAAACAGGAAGCACTCAACCAGTTCTGGAAATTTATCAAATTTAACATCCATTCTTCATCAGCCACAGCCTGCCACAAAAATATGGTCAGATACTGCTTTTCACACATTAAATCTAACGTTATTAAACGTCAGGTCTTTGGCAGGAAACACATTCTTAATCAATGGTTTTATTGTCAAGCACAAACTTGATTTTATGTTTTTAACTGAAACTTGGTTAGACGAAGATAACAGTGCAGCTGTTCTTATCGAATCAACCCCTCCCAACTTTTATGAGTGAAGCTAGAGTGCATAAGAAAGGAGGTGGAGTGGCCATTTTGTTTAATGATTCCCTCCAATACAAGCAGATGTCTTATGGAAATGTTGCTTCTTTTGAATATGTGGCTCTTCAGTTGAATTCCTCCTCTTGAGCTATATTTCTAAATATCTACAGGCCACCTAAATACTGTGCAACCTTTTTTGATGACTTTGCTGAACTGATGTCTATAATCTGTATTGACCTTAATTGTGTAGTTATTGTTGGTGATTTTAACATCCATGTTGACAAAGGGACTAAATAACTGTGTTGTGTTCTTGATAACTATGGACTGACTCAGCATGTGACGGAGCCCACACACACTCTGGACTTAATCATCTCTAAGGGTCTGAACATTTCTAAGGTAGTGGTGACTGATGTTGCTCTCTCTGATCATTACTGTGTATTCTTTGAGAGTCAGAATAGAAAAAAAGAGACATCCACTTAAATGCAAACAGTGGCAGAATTTCAGTCTCAGTATTATTGGATCTCAGTGCTGCATTTGACACGGTCGACCACAACATATTACTAGACTGACTGAAAAACTAGGTGGGACTTTCTGGCACAGTACTAAACTGGTTTGAATCCTACTTAAAGGACAGGGACTACTTTGTGTCTCTAGGTAATTACACATCTGAGCAGACAAAAATAACGTGGAGTTCCCCAAGGCTCCATTCTGGGGCCTCTTCTGTTTAACATCTACATGCTGCCACTGGCTCAGATCATGGAACAACAAAATATGTTACCATAATTATACAGATGGCACACAAATTTACATAACCAGATCACCAGGAGACTGTGGTCCAATACAAGCACTGACCAAGGGCACTGAACAAATCAACAATTGGATGTGCCAGAATTTTCTTCAATTAAAAAAAGACAAAACTGAAGTAATTGTTTTTGGAGCCAAGGAAGAACGATCAAAAGCCAGCACGCAGCTTCAATCGATAATGTTAAAAACCACAAACCAAGAAATCATACATTTCTGATCTGCTGCTACGTTATGAACCATCTGGACCTCTGAGGTCATCTGGAACAGGTCTGCTTTCTGTCAGAAGGAGTGTTCAGTTTTTTATGCTCCACATATCTGGAACAAACTCCCACAAAAACTGCAGGTCTGCTGTGACTCTCAGTTCTTTTAAATCAAGGCTGAAGACTTTTGTTTGCTGCCTTTTATTAAATCAAATAATAATTATTTTCTTACATTGCTCTGTAACTTTTATTCTTGTATTTTATACCTGCCTTATTCTATTTTAGCTTGTTTTTGTTTTATATTCTCTTGGCTTTTTAATTGTATTGAAGTGTCCTTTTATTGTGTGTTTCTTTTGCACTTTGTCTCGAGGCTTTTAATGTTTTATGTAAAGCACCTTGAACTGCCTTGTTGCTGAAATGTGCTGTATATAGACTTCCCTTGACTTACTGGTGCGTCTCCCTCAGCATGACACACAAGTGACATCATAAGTTGCAAATATCAAACACCTTTAAAAAAAAATTGAGAACATCTGCTTCAACTCGGCCCAGTCAGTCGTCACACATAAATCAGATTCAGAATTGACACAACAGTCGTCATGTGTGTCCCTGCCTCAACATGAACACCATATTTGAGCGTAACCAAATGGCAATTCAGTCATTTAGGAGCTCCTTCCCACTGAAATATTGACATTTAAATGCTGTAGAAAAACGGTAACCTAGACTTTGAAGAAACGTTCACTTTTTAACCAATTTGGGCTCAGTTTTAGTTAAAATCTGTCCTTGTTATCAAGTGTTTCATCTTAGTTTTCATCTCACAATTTCAGAAGCTAAATTAGTTAACATTAAGATGACTTGCGACCTGATACCTGACTTGGTCTTAAAAACATCTCTGACAGCAAGAAAGTAAGACTGCAGATACTGCAATTAGTTTCCTGTCCTGCCAACCTTTCACCAAAGTCCAGTATATAAAACTGCAGAAATAACAAGCTGTGTTGGATTAAATCATTTATTGTCTTTTTCTTTATCTTCCCTCTCTTTAAACATCCTCTCTATCCCTCCCTCTCTATTCCACTTTGCATTAATTCCACCATTAGATTCACTTGGTACCACCAGAGCTTGTAGGCAATAAAACACATTGTTAAAGTGACATGTAATTACCCAGCTTCTCTTTTGACTAATTAAGTCAGTGCTGCCTATTATGTGGAAATGTATAAGGAAGTCAGGTGATCAATAACAGTGAAGGAGAGAGACAAGCTAATTTTTCAACACTTGGCTCGCTGATTCCTGCAATATCCCGACCACCATGTTTATTATTATGGCTCCGGGCGGCCGCAGCTTGGCCCGCGCTGACATCATCAAGCACGGCGCTCCACGCCACACGGCTCAGAGACGAGCGCACAGGCCAGAGAGTGATGTTCCACTTACAATAAACCGAGATCCTTTTAATTTCATGCTGCCATAAACTGCCAGTCATGTTGATGATAGGAGCAGGGTTAGCTCAATACACAGTGTTGGCCAATATACAGTATTTCATGGTTTCATGGCTGACAGAGGCAGAGTTAGAGTGGAACAATGGATGGTTTAGATAATAACAGGAACACATTTAAAAATGATTGATGGATGCGTCAAAGTGCAGGCGAATGCAGTGACTCCACCCCTCTGGTGTTCCCAGCACATTAAAACAAAAGCAACCTGAATAATGTTTGTTTTGACCAGAGACATGAAGCCACTTGTCCCAAGACTCCTGGGATAAATGGGTCACATGACTGATGTCAAATTTGAAGGCGCTTATTCTGTTCGGAGGAGTGAGGATACACAAGAGCCACTGATGAGACAGGTAAGGTAGTTTCAGGCAGATTGGATATACTGTAGGTTGACAGGAAAGCCTGTGAAACATTTCCAATGAATCATCGGTAAATAACTGAGTAGCAGCGTAATTAGAACTGGGCGGCAGGTGGAAGTGCAGGTTGACCATCGATCACTGGGTTGGTGGTTCTATGCTGAAATATCCTTAAGCAACATATTAGGAG
Source organism: Scomberomorus guttatus (assembly GCA_038419695.1). Lineage (NCBI taxonomy): Eukaryota > Metazoa > Chordata > Actinopteri > Scombriformes > Scombridae > Scomberomorus > Scomberomorus guttatus. The sequence goes on from CM076452.1 coordinate 2,293,464, forward strand.
CAACTTGGGGCTCCTGATGTGTCAAAAGAAAAAATCCCTTTTGGACAAATACACCTTTCAAACTAATTAATGAAAAAAACATCATAACTGTCTTCCTGCTTGAACTTGGGTTCATGCTGTATGTGCAGTTTGTCACATTCATTTGCTAAAGGAGGAAAGTTTCTCTGTGATCATCTTAAATCTCAGTTTAACTGTGTACCTATGAGCATGATTTGTGACATCACAACTAATTTGGAGCCAACCGTGGTCCAGCATGCAACTTACACCAGTGTGATGTGGAAACTTGAAGCCTCCAGTGCACAAACACAGTGAAGAGACATCTGGTGTCCAGCAGGCAAACTTTAGAAATCAACAATATTTACATATTCAGTAGATGTCATTTAAAGGATTTTAATGAGATAAGTGAATGTTTTTTTGTGGAAAAACCATGTTCGACACCAATTATTTTTCCAAGAAGAGTATTTTTAATGCGTCTTAAAACATTGTTGGAGGGGATCTTTAAGTCTTACTGTTTATTGTGTCATTGCCTTTATATTATGTTACACTAATGTCCCAGATGTTTGTCTAATTTGTACAATGACTAATTACACTAATAACAAAAAAAGAATTTGGGCTTAAAGCTTAATTGGAGTAATAGTGCAATATTTCTCTCTGAAATGCTGTGGAAGGAAGGAAGGAGAAACATCTATTGAAATAGAAGAAAGGCTCAAAATACACATGAACGAGTACTTTGTGTACACCGGTGTGGGAGTGTTCTTTTAATATAATGTATGAATCAGTGTAACAATAAAAAATGATACTAATCAATGCTATTTAACACAAAAACTAGTTTCATGTCTGTTAGAGGATCTTTGTGTAGAAGTCTAAACGAGGTCAGATCGTCCTGTACCTTCAGTCCACAGCAGACAACAGAGAATCAGGAACACTGTCTGCCTGATCAGGATCTTCTCAGCTTCTTCTCTTTCCAACGTGCTCCCCTGGCAACCGACCGGTGGCAGACTCCAAACTGCAGAGTGATTTTTTATTTTTTTTAAGATCCATCAGGAGGAAAATGGAGCTCCTGTCCGAGCTGGACTGAGAGGAGATAATTCACAGGAGGAGATAGAGGAGAGAACGGGCCGAAATGAAGTGAAGAAAAGAGAAAGGAAAATTGATGGGAGGAAGGCGGCATAAACACGACGGGTGCTTCTAGTCCATCTCAAATGAAAATCCAATTTCAAAAGGAGCTTGTGGAGTTTATGAGGGGAGAGAGAGAGAGTAGAAGAAGAAGAAGAAAAGAGGAGGGGAAAAAAAAGCAAACAAAAAGTCTGGCAAAGATGAGCTGCAGCGAAAGGCATTGCAAATCCTGAGGGCCTGAGGAGAGACAATGATCTTCAATTACCAGCTGTTCTGTTCTCAATTTTAGACAAGAGCGAAAGGAGAAAAGGGAGAAAAAGGGAGGAAGAAGGGGTAGGAGGATGTGGGGGGAGATATTAGAGGGAAATGGGGGAAAGAACGGGGTCGAATCACACCGGAGCAGTAAAGAAAGATGGAAGAAGAAGAAGAGATAAAATAAGAAACGAACCCGGTGGAGGACGGACGTTATAATTTTATTCATCGTCTTCCATTAGAGCGGACACTTCTTCCTGGACTCCATCTCGTCCTGAGAGCCTTGCTGCCGATGCTCCATTTGCAGATCATATCGTTTGTAAACACACTTTCTTCTCGCCGTTTTACACTCGTCTGGCAGAAGGAGAGTTTTGTCATCAGCCCCCCACATCCTCCTCCTCCCCAATGGCTCCCACGGCATCATTTGCAATTCAAAATGCCTTCTTCCCCGGCAGATTTGTGTACACAGGACTGAGCAGAGACAGTGGCAGAGTAGAGTGGAGTAGAGTCGGGGAAACAGACACGAGGCCTGATAAAACATCCTGTTTCTCAGCGGTGAGCGGAGACATGGCCGTCAAGAGAGCAAACAAGAAACGGTCTGCCAACCTCACTCACAGTCCGTCAGATAAATTGGTTTGTTTTTTTAATGTTTGATGCTCTTTCTCCTCCAGCTGATATCTGACCTGCAAACTGAAAAAGATGAGAATTAAAGGACAATTCCAGCACTTTTTTCCCTCCAGAATATTTACTCTTTCTCCAGTCAGTTTAATGTCTTAATCTCAAATATATGATGTCAAAACTATTTTTGCATCATCTCTCCCTGGCCTTCAGAAGCTGGAAAAGTCTTGGTTTGACTTGTGTTATGGGATCCAGTCATTCCAGCGTTTATGACAACAACATGTCAAAGAAAAAGTATTTAATGTAATCACTGTGATTAGTGCTTTCTGTCACTGGTAATTAATCTGTTCCAACCTTTTGAGTCAATGTTCAGTTTTGGTAAACTTTGAATTTGCACCACAGACAGAGAGAGAAAACCTTTGAGAGAATGAAGAGCCCGAGAGCCCAAAATGGAGGACGCTGTCATGTTAGCGGTGTAGCACCAGTGAATTTGCTTTGCTGGAGTAGAAACTGCTCCACAAAAGAGACATGGTCTGCAGTCAGTCTCCAGAATAAACTTTGTTCACTTATTGTCCAGTTGGAGCTCCAGTAGCTGGCTTGCTAGCAGTTACAAAGACAGCTGCCTTGGCAGGCTATTGTAGCAGCCTTGTGCTAACATGTGACTGGAAGCTCACCTCCAGCAAAAGGTACTACCTCCAACCTTCCAGCATTGTTTGTTTTTCAAGGATAGTAGATAAATTTTGCTGTGACACTTTGTGGTCTGACTTGGCACTTCTGATTTTAGCTGTCTGAAGGGAGACAGATGCTAATGTAAGTTTAGCAGGTTGGTTGGAAGATTTATTTTGGAGAGTAAAACTTGGAAAGCCCTCCCACAAAAGAGGAGTCTGTCAGATTAATGCCTAGAGTTTTGAAATCACATGTTCAACAATTACATACAGTATGGGTGTAATGTTCAGGTGCACACATTCTGTTAACCATATAGTGTAAAGAAAAGTTACTTTTTTTATTTTAAGACAATCTATTAAACTGTGGCTGCTGAATCACAATAAGCAAGTTCCAACCTGTAGTTAGAGCCTGGATCACACAGATCTAAATGACTGGCTATTGAAACAATGTGTGACCGAGACGTCAATGAATTTTCATTTTTTAACCTTTTTTTTTTTGTCATTTGTTCACATGATGGTGAATCTGCTCCACAGAGTTACACGCTGTGTTTGCAGGCCTGGCTGTAGCTGCAAAAACCTTTACGGGAGAAAAAGTCATAAATTTAATGATTATGAACCGAGACCTCAAAGATAACCATCAGCAATTCCACTTTGAAATCAGAGTAAAAGACTCTTTACAGCTTAACAGATCACAGAGAAACACACATCTTTGTAAAGGGTAAGTTACAGTGTGTGTGTGTGTGTGTGTGTGTGTTCTGGTTTGACAATATTTAGATTTTTAGATTAAAGGGTACTAATTTTGACACAAAAAGCATACACTAGGCACAATGGGTTAAGCAAACTTAGCCTGGTTTCAGTCTAGATGTTTTTTGATCTGCAGATGAGTAAATCAATGCTGAGTGTGTTGGGTTGTTTCTATCTTTGTAAACCTTGGAATAAATGTTTGTTAACCACTCCAATAAGTAGAAGAAGTTGGAGTCTCATAACAACTGGATACCAGCAGCATTGTAGCAATGAGGATTACTTTCCAGCAGCAATGAGGACACTATGCCTCCTCTTTTCTTTGTCTTTTATCATCACGTACCTCCGATGATTGTGGAACGGCTAATCATCCACGCTGTAAGCAGATCTGCATTGTGAATGATTAGTTTCTCAGTGTAAAACATTTTTTCTCTGAGCCGTTCTGTTGTCATCTCTATAGTTTATTTTTTGCATCGCTTTGCATTCTTCCTGTCGTCTTTATGTTGCTAATGTATTCGCTGATTGAGTCACGCTGAAAGCAGGCCAGAGCCGCAGCATTTGCCATGCTAATTGCTGGCAGATAAACAGCAGAGGTGCCCTTCCACCAAAACAAGAAGCCCTTTTTTGTGGCTCCTGAGGTTCTGGCAGCTTCGTTACCTGAGAGTAGGTGGCTCTGCATCCAAACAATAAGAACAAAAGGAAGGAAGCATGAAAGCGGCTGTTTACCCTCCTGAAAGCTCACCGGGTCATCATTGGCCTAATTAAACCGCAGAGTATTTTTAGATTTCTGAGATCCTGTCAGATACGGAGCCTCAGTGTGTTTATCTGCGCAGGAACAACAAAAGTGTTTTCAGATTTATTGCCAACTGTCATGTTAGCGCTCCTCCTGTCCGCGGTGTGAAAGCGAGTCCTGCTGGGAAGCTTTACATCAAACGGCCCCTTTAGAAACACCTTTAATTACTCTCCGTCTCTTGTCCTCTGAAGTCCTCGCTGTGTTTGGCTGTCGGCTCGTCTCACTTTCCACGGAGCCGTCTGGATCTGATTCAAGCTCCTTCCTCCTGCCTGCACATCCTTCTGCACCTCATCCCCCCGTCTGTCAAATTCAAATGAGCTTTTACTGGCATGACTGTGAAAATGCACCATAGTTTATTTATATATCACCTTTTATTGAGCGAGCGTCACAGAGTGCTTTATAAGTCACTGAACACAAAGCACGAGACCACAAACAAACTTTTAACAGTATCAGTGAAAGGCCTGTCTGGTTTTCAGATGCTGTTTAAACAGCTCACATTTCTAACTGACCTGATGTCTACAGATCCAGAGCCTGTGGGCCACGCATTCTGAGTCAGTATTGATTTTTGATTGAGGGAGAGACAGGGAAGCCCTGGCCATATGACTTCAGAATTTTAGTTTTTGTTAAACCTTGTTCTACACCTCTGAATCACTGCCCACATCTTTGATTTTTTTTTCCAGTTATTCAAATAGGTCTGGCACTGTGCTCATTGACAGCAGCTTTAGTGATTTGTTAGCATTCATATATCCCACAGCTGTTACGGGGCTCATTGAGTTTCTAATAAATCTAAAATTAGTTAAATTAAACCTCTTTGGCATGTGACTTTTACATGGGAGCTAAAGGGAAGATTAGAATCAATCCCAACACCCAGATACTTAAACTCAGTCACAGCTTGTAGCTTTCGCTCTGATATCATTATATCTGGCTCAGGAGTGGTGCGTCGTCTTTTTCAGAAGAACATACCTGCAGTTTTTGTTACATTTAACTTGAGACATGATCAGCCACATTGTAATATTACTCGTTACATTAGTGAGTTTGGAAGCAGCTTGTTTAGTGCAGCCATCATTGTGTTATTGGTGTATAACTGGATCTCTACATCAGGGCCGAGGGCAGATTGTTTATATACAGACTAAGTGGTCTGAGTATAGATCCTTGTGGGACACCAGTGTAAATAAAGTGGTTAATCTGGTTAATCAGAGTAAATTTACACCTTTCTGATTGTCTGACTGCTCGTGTTTCTTGAACCTGCTGAGTATAATGTGATGATAACATTGAGACAGAAGTTGTAAGAAACCAGAATTTCCCTCCAGTTGATTACCTGGGATGATTCAGATAAGTTTTTATATAAAAAATTGTAATTGTAAAACAAACTATATTGTTAACAGCATCAATAATTAGTTTGTATACAGCATTAATCCCAGAGCATTGAGTGATGTGTGGTCGATATATTTACCAGCTTTGGACATGCACAATCTCATTTTCTAAATCTTTTAATGTTTTCACTTTTTTTATGATATCCTTTTTATCTTGGGCAACAAATTAAAATCTGAATTACTCTTTAGTGTGACTCGGAGAGAACAAACTGCCCACAGTCAAATTAGTTTGGTTAAGAATTTCCAACCAGGGATTTTTTTCTAAATGGTTTGCCCTTCATATTTATTTTTATTGACTCAAATGTGTCTGATGATCTTTTTTACATTCCCCTGCTTCCTGAATACTTTTTATTATTTCTCTTATTTTTTTTTAAGCCATAAATTGATGTTTACACATGTTTAAAAACATTTTCCTCCCTGAAGCTCTGTGGCAATTTTTACCAGATTTTTATTTTTTATTTTTCAGTTTTTTTATACCAAGAAAATGTTATCAAGCTAGCTTTTTCATTATTGTTATTATCATACCCTTAATGGGAATATTTTCAATTTTTCTCCTCTTGGTTAAATAGTTTTTTCTCCCCCTCATTAAACTATTTTCACATTAAGTATTTTAGAATTGTTACAGATCACTTGTACAAACCACAGACATTGCTAATTAAGTTTATTTTGCAGATTTAATTTTTCCTTACTTCCCTAACATGGCAGGTTTTCCCATAATTATTTCTCTCTGTTCCTTTTAGGCTATCTGAGCTTTTTATCTCTCTATCCTTTCTCTCTCTCTCTCTGTCATTTCCACTGCTCGCTCGACCATGTGACTCAGGAGACCCAGCTACTTGAAATTGATTCTTTCTCTTTTACGTTGCCGCATTAAATTGAAACCAATCCCCAAATGCTTAAAAGCCCAAACTCCAACCTGACTTCCTGCCTGTCCTCCCCCATCTGTATTGAGAGAGAGAGAGAGAGAGAGAGAGAGAGAGAGAGAGAGAGAGAGAGAGAGAGAGAGAGAGAGAGAGAGAGAGAGAGAGAGAGAGAGAGAGAGAGAGAGAGAGAGAGAGGAGGACCAGTGGGATGATTGGAGGATGGAGGGAAGGGGGTGGGGGTTGTTTGACGGCTGCTCTCACACAATGAAGCGACAGGGTTCGTTTCGTCTTCGGAGGATTTGGTAAATCCGGAACTGTGTCGAGCAGCTTTAGACAGAAAGGAAAGGCCCGCCAGAGCAGAACCGCCGAGCATGACAACCAGCTTTATTTTATGTCATTGTATTCAAATTTACTACATCCCCAACACTTATCACCCCCACCGCCACCCTCCTCAGCACACACAGGCCCACTTTGAAGACGGATCACCGTGGAGAAAGAACATATTTTCCCCTTTTCCCAAAGTCAGATTGGCACAAATTGAAGCAGAGGAACTTTTTATGTGTGTCAGTGCGGCACAGTGGAGAGCACACTGTAAAAAAATAGGCACCTTAAGCCTAAAATCTTTCTTTTTTTTGTTGAACAACACATTCTGTGTACCCGGGAGTTTCAGTTAAAGGCATTAAAGAAGAGCTAAAGAAAACAAGAACGCCATTATACAGTAAATGTAGACAATATGTCTAAAAGTATATGGACACAATCTGCAGCTATAACCACTTTTCAGTTTTACATGCTTTGCCATCACCTTTTTATAAACAGTTGCTTATTTCCACATCCAGCAGTTACGGAGCAACATTATCATTCATTTGGAGTCGTGTTTCTGTCCACCTGGTGAATGTAAGTCCAATATTCACTCTCTTTTAGCTGTTTTTGCTCTCTACCTACTCCTGAGGGAAATATCTGGCTCTTTAGCTGCTAAATGCTCCACTATGTTCACCAGCTAGTCTACAGCTAACTGTGTCTGTTTGCTGTTTGGTGCTGAGCAGGTAGTGTACAACGGCTTTTTACAGCTTCTTCTCTGAAAACAGCTGCTGGCTGCGGCCCAAAACGACACCACGCATTGCTATTATGAAAACATTGATCATGGCTGCTTTAAAAAAAAAAAACAAATCTATGAAAAGAATATTTAATATTCTAGATTCATTAATGCAATATCTGCCTAAAAGTTACTTTTCCATTTCAACCATTCATTAAGTCTTTTATTGAGTCCTATCATACTTTATTAAAGAACAGATTAAGTAATCGAATAGTTGCCAAGTATTTTGATAATAGATTCATCATTTTTTAAGAGAAAATGTTTGGCTCCAGCTTCTTAAATGTGAATATTTTTTGGCTTTTGTAAACTTCTATGACAGTAAACTGAATATATTTGGGTTGTGGACTGTTGGTCAGAACAAGACGACATTTTACGTTGCATCCTGGGCTTTGGGAATCATTGTATGACATTTTGCAGACCAAATGACTAATCGATTAATCTAGAAAATAACCAACAGATTAATCAATGAAATTGATCATTAGTTGCAGCCCTACACTGAATCACACTGTAGTTCAAAAAACTGCTGCTTTGGCCTAAAGCAGTGATGTTATATCTGGTGTGTAGCCATCGACTTTAGCCATTGAATCTCATTTGGAGCAGGTATCATATAAAGTGTTGTAATTTATTTATTGTGTAGGAGGTACTGATCGAAAGGGCTACAAATAACTATGCTACAACAGAACATACTCTATCCTACTTAAATCTGCTAAAATAATTAATGGAGTAGATAATATGCACACTTTTTTCCAAATTTAATTATGAATAATGCAAAAGACTTAAATTCACGAAATAAAGTGAGTAAATTGACAGTTTTATAGTATAGTATCACACTGTCGGCGTCAAGTTGTTGCCACTGACAGTTCATAGACGCTCTGATATCACTGATTGAGGCCACAAGTGCTCCATGCAAACATGACTAATGTGATTCAAAAGTGTATTTACTCATTAAAGCTCCTGGTCAGTATCTAACAAAATAGGAAAGGAAAAAAAGTCCTGACACAAGTTTTGTAAAATGATGAATTTTCTTGATTTGGGTGCAGCTATCTGCATTTGGTGTGATGATACTGTGTCGAGGACACTGAAAGTCATTTCTAGATATTCCAGATATTTCTGAAACAAAATACTATACTGAGAACAAGTAGAATCATCTCATTGCATTAACTTATTTATATGTTTTTTTTTTCAGAAGAACACATCTGGAAAGCTGAAGCCTACAGTAACATGGATGTTTTTTACAGTGTGCAGTGCCCACACAAAAGCCTCAGTGTTTTTCATACATGTCCAGCAAATATTCACCACATGTACCGGCCAACCTCGCTGTAGCAGGAAGGGAACGAGGACGCGCCCACCTCCCCCAGAAGCCCCCAGGACGAGGTCCAAGACTTTTAATTAAAGCATCCACCAACCACGTCGCCCCGCCGGACCCAACAACAATAAAGATGTCCAATAAAATCAGGAGGTGAAAGACGTGACCAGTGCCACTGAAACCTTCTCTGCAAACAGACGACCGGTGAGTGAGAGTCAGAGCGCGAGGCGATGAAGATAACCCTGCAGGAATGCTTTTTAGCTGCCAGACTTTTCTCCTGTCGCCACCCTCTCTAACACAGGCGAGGACAATGGAAGAAAGGGTGTCGAGTCCTGCATGACACACTCAGAGACATTTTTATCTCTCACTGAAAAACACCTTCTGAAATGCGTCCTGGTAAAAGCGCTCTTCATGCTTTCCGTCTGTGCGAGGAGAGAAAAAAAACCCTGTAATCTAAAAAAACTGCACTCATGATTACAGTGTTTGAGTTGTGCTGTGTGGAAGTTACCTGCTGAACTCTACCTTCCCCTGATATTTAAGTCGAAGTGGGAGTGATCTGATCTGTCACCTCTGCCTGGAGCTGCAGGACCAACTCTATGAACAGGAAACAGTTTGGAGGTAAGGTCAAGCAGCTCACGTCCTTGCCTTTGTCCTTGATGGTTTTGTGTCTGTGCAGCCGAGCACCAAACTGAAAATTCAGCACAGAGCAGAAACAGATGACATCACTCCATGGGCACTTTTCAAAGCACAACAACACAGATACTGATGATTAATTGTGTTCTCAAACTTGTGTTTAGTGCAGTTGATCAAAATCTGGTCTGTTTTCCACCTTGGTATGATTCGTTCGGGCAGATCTGAACACAGCAATCATACTTGGACCAAAACAACCGCACAGAGACCCTTTAGAGGAAGGGAATCAAACATCCACTCACACTCACACACACACACACACTCAGAGCTGCCGTGCAAGGCGCTGGCCTGACTACCAGGAGCAACTTGGGGTTCAGTGTCTTGCTCAAGGATACTTCAACACATGGACCTACAAACCCAGCAGTTAGCAGATGATTGAAAAGTCTTAGATAAATCAATAAAAATGGTGCCACAATCCTGCTTGTTATTTAATGCACTAGCAACATCATTCAAGACCTTCACTGCTGCCGTCACAGTACTATGCCCAGTTCTAAAACCCGAATGATACAATTTTAAACTGGAGTGTTGAGATAAAAATGTTCTCACCTGATCATTTACCAGTTTCTTTAACACTTTAGCTAAACATGATAGTTTAGAAGTTGGTTGATAATTATTTAGCTCATTGGACTGACTCCCTTTATGCAGAGGTAGGCCGGCTGTCTTACAAAGGTCAGGGATGCTTCCTGTTACCACAGTCAGATTACAAATATAAGTTAAGCATTCAACTAGTAATGGAGCTGCTAATAATAAAAGCCTTGGCTGTAATTGATTAGCCCCAGTTGACTTTTTTGGATCTATAGAACAAAGAGCATTAAATACTTAATGATTCATAAAAAGGCTTCAATGAAAAGTTCTGAGTGCCTAATTTGTTTGCCCAGCAAGGTGCACTATGATCACTATGGGAGGAAATCCAGCATTTTCTAATAAATAACCTGAAGAAATAAAGTGTTCACTGAATACATCACATGTTTTCTTTCCAACTGAGATAGTGGTTGAACCTTGAACAGTTTAATTGGGTAAGGATAAAGAAGGATTATGTGATAATGATTCAACTGTTTTCCAAAAGTTTGCTGGGTTTCTTTTACTTTCAGACAGTGAAGAGACATAAAATGATGCCGTGCTTCATGTTATCCAGAGAGGAAGACAAAGAAACAGCTGATCAGTCATGTGAGTTAAACGTTCGCTACGTCATTATTTATTCGACAAATGCGTTTCCATTATCCATTCACACATAAACTCTTTTTCAACATTTCCAAAATCCACCTCAAGCAAGCGTAAAAACATGATTTGGACACCACTAGATTTATAATGTTGAGGTCTATTGGTTAAAATAATATCCAGAAGTGTGGCCTTTTTCTATATTTTTTGGATCTGGAGGAGTAGGGAAAGAAATAAACTGCGTGAGATTGAATTCTTTGCAGATATTTTTTAGATTATCAGTTAAGTGTTAAACAATTAATGTTCATATCACCCAGGATAAGAAGTTCAGAATTTTCATAGCTGGATATCAAATCAAATAAACATCCATCACACCAGCAGGTGCAGAGGGTGAACAATAAAACCCCATAACTAAACCTTTCCCGTATTATTTCTCTCCAAACACTTACAGTAAACTTGATGAAAAGTTGTTTATGCATCTGGCTCCTGGACTAACAACAAAGTATGTTGTCTTCTTGATATCTGGACAGATAGGAGCTTCTTCAGGAGCTTCTTTCTGTGTTTACGTTCTTGCTCTTGCCTCAGACACATCTGACCAATGAAAACGTTCTCAGCTGGTTTGTATTTTGGTTTGATTTGATTTTTCTGTGTGTGAAAAGAAAAAACGGGAAAACGTTTACCCACTGATCCATCGATTCAGACCAGAGCAAACCAACTGCAGGTTTGAAAATGCCTTTAGATTCAGACTGCATATATATGAATGTGTACTTTTACTTTTAAAAAGTGTAACATGGTAAAATGCTAATGTAAAATGTAAAATGCCAAAATGCTAAATACTTCCACGCTTTCTCTGAAATAACATTTTGAATACATAACTTTTAATAGAGCACTAACCCAAAGTGGTATTGATACTACCTGAAGGATTTAAATTCTTTCTCCACCTCTGCTCCTTATTACTGACACCGAGTCAGCAGCTCCATCCAGCTTCCCAGAGACGGTGCACAGGACCAGGAAATCTCCACAGGTGTGATTTTACTGTTAGCTGGAGCTTTAATGATCCCCACAGGGAATTAAAGAGGAGAGAGGAACCTGCGGCGGGAGTCGATCCAGAGGTCGGGGATTTAACCCGCAGCTTCTCGCTGGTAAAGACGGCGGGGCGGCCGGCAGGCAGCCAGCAGGGATGACTTACAGCTGAGAGGTTGTCGGTTCAATCCCAGAGTGTGGCAGGAGGCGGCACAGTGCCAGAGATTTTTGCTCTTTAGCAAAGTACTGAAGCTGATATCGCTTGTTATTCCACAAAGGATATTTTACTTGATTTCCACCTTTTGTTTTTTTTTCAGAAGACATTAATAAATCTCTACTTTTGATATTTAAATAATATATTTTTATAGCACTTTCAAAAATAAAAAAATGAAGTTAGAATTATAGTTTTATTACAATTATTTATAGTAGTACATATTATATTACATGATGGCCTACACTACATTATATTATGAATATTTTATATTATACTTTATCACAATATTCAGTTTTTCCTGCTATTATATATGTATTATTTTTTAATTATTAAGATATAATATTATTATTATTATTATTATTATTACACACTGTATATAGTATAGAATAATAGACGTTATACTGTACATATTGTGATATATATTTAAATATATTTTATTTTGTTTATTACTCAAAGTGCTTTAAAAAGACAAAGCTGAGAAAATGTATTGAGGATTTTTTTTAAAAATAGAGTAAAAAACAAATATTGTACACATAAATTTTAGTAATGTCTTTAAATCTTTAAAACTAAAACTAAGAATAAATAATATGTAGTAGTGCTGTGTATATGTAGCAGCAGTGGATCAAGGCTGCGGACCGCCTGCTGCCGTGGTCCTGCTTGACGCCCACACCTATTATTATTATTATTAGTCATATTTCCATTATTGTTATTGTTATTATTGTTGTTGCTGTGCTTCTCTCTCCCCCCTCTCCCCTCCCTCTTTCAACCCAACCGGTCAAGGCAGACGGCCTCTGTTCGAGGTTTTTTCCCGTTAAAGGGGAGTTTGTCCTTGCTGCTGTCGCCAGCTGTTTGCTCGTGGGGGGAATGTTGGGTCATTAAATTAAAGAGTACAGTCTGACCTGCTCTATGTGAAAAGTGCCCTGAGATAACTTCTGTTGTGATTTGGTGCTATATAAATAAAATTGACTTGACTAGTGTTCAGTAGTACATACAGTACCAGTCAAAGGTTTGGACACACCTTCACTAATATTAATACTGTATGCTATTACATTTTGTGCTACAATACTACATACTATATACTAATATATATATACAGTATATATTTATTCTTATTATATATTACATATTCTATAACAATATACACACGTGGACAAAATTGTTGGTACCCCTCAGTTAATGAAAGAAAAACCCACAATTCTCACTGAAATCATTTGAAATGTACAAAAGTAACCATGAATAAAAATTTATTGAAAATTAAACAATCAAAATCAGCCATTACTTTTGAATTGTTGATTAACATAATTATTTAAAAAAATGAAACTAATGAAACTAATGAAACAGGCCTGGACAAAAATGATGGTACCCATAATTTAATATTTTGTTGCACCACCTTTTGAGGCAATCACTGCAATTAAACGATTTCTATATTTGTCAATGAGCCTTCTAGATCTATCAACAGGTATTTTGGCCCACTCCTCGTGAGCAAACTGCTCCAGTTGTGTCAAGTTTGATGGGTGTCTTCTCCAGATGGCATGTTTCAGCTCCTTCCACAGATGTTCAATGGGATTCAGATCTGGGCTCATAGAAGGCCACTTCAGAATAGTCCAACGCTTTTCTCTTAGCCATTCTTGGGTGTTTTTGGCTGTGTCTTTTGGATCGTTGTCCTGTTGGAAGACCCATGACCTGCGACTGAGACCTAGCTTTCTGACACTAGGCAGCACATTTCTCTCCAGAATGCCTTGATAGTCTTGAGATTTCATTGTACCTCGCACAGATTCAAGACATCCTGTGCCAGATGCAGCAAAGCAGCCCCAAAACATAACTGAGCCTCCTCCATGTTTCACCGTAGGGACAGTGTTCTTTTCTTCATACGCTTGATTTTTGAGTCTATGAACATAGAGTTGATGTGCTTTACCAAAAAGCTCCAGTTTTGTCTCATCTGTCCAAAGGACATTCTCCCAGAAGCTTTGTGGCTTGTCAACATGCATTTTTGCAAATTCCAGTCTCGCTTTTTTATGATTTGCTTTCAACAGTGGTGTCCTCCTTGGTCGTCTCCCATGAAGTCCACTTTGGCTCAAACAACGACGAATGGTGCGATCTGACACTGATGTACCTTGGCCTTGGAGTTCACCTTTAATATCTTTGGAGGTTGTTCTGGGCTCTTTGGTTACAATTCGAACTATCCGTCTCTTCAACTTGTCATCAATTTTCTTCTTGCGGCCACGTCCAGGGAGGTTGGCTACTGTCCCGTGGATCTTAAACTTCTGAATAATATGTGCCACTGTTGTCACAGGAACTTCAAGCTGCTTAGAGATGGTCTTATAGCCTTTACCTTTAAGATGTTTGTCTATAATTTTGTTTCGAATGTCCTGGGACAATTCTCTCCTTTGCTTTCTGTTGTCCATGTTCAGTGTGGTACACACCTTGTCACCAAACAGCACAGTGACTATTTGTCACCCTTTAAATAGGCAGACTGACTGATTATGAGCTTGAAGACACCTGTGATGTCAATTAAAGGACACACCTGAGTTAAACATGTCCCTCTGGTCAAATTATTTTCAATCTTTTATAGGGGTACCATCATTTTTGTCCAGGCCTGTTTCATTAGTTTGTTTTTTTAAATAATTATGTTAATCAACAATTCAAAAGTAATAGCTGATTTTGATTGTTTAATTTTCAATAAATTTTTATTCATGGTTACTTTTGTACATTTCAAATGATTTCAGTGAGAATTGTGGGTTTTTCTTTCATTAACTGAGGGGTACCAACAATTTTGTCCACGTGTGTATACTATTAAAAATGCACTGCTGTACAAATTTGAACAATCCATTCATATAGTTCAAGGTACTGTGTATCATTTTTTAATGTCATTTCTTTTATTTTATGTATTTTATTATTTTAATGGTTCTACCTCTTTACACTGTTTACTATGTTACCCCTAACGTGCATTTCTCCACTGTGGATCAATAAAATTTCATCTTATCTTGTGTTAAAATACCAAATTGACATTGTCATTATCAGTTGTGGCTCTGCATTAACACCTAAACAAATACCAAGTGGCTCCCGGGAAACGTACACAGATGTGTTACTGCTGTGTGTGTTTCAAACAACGTCCTCATAGATTCACACTTTCCTTATTTGAGTCGTCCAAATAAATCCGCGTTAATCTTCGACTGCAGAGTGTTGACTGATGTCTGAATCATGATGAAGCTTTGTAAGCCGTCCTGTCAGCACAAGAGAGAGAAAGGGGGGGGCAGTCTTTTATTCTCCCGCACTTTTATTGTCTGTGTGTGTGTTTAACACCTCAACATAAAGCCTCCTCTCCATGATGGTGTGAAGATACACTCTGTTAATCTCTAGCAGCTTGTTTTTCAAGAGTTTCAGCAAATAGCACCCAAACGTAGGGTGAAAACACACACACACACACACACGCACACACACACACACACACACACACGTTAGCAAGCCTGCAGACAGACATACAATTATGCAAATGTGTTCATGAGTATAAAAAAAATATACACACAAACCGCACATGCTGACAAATGAGCACATGACAAAACGCTAACACTTCCTCTTGCTTGTTTTCATCCATCTTCGCTTCCTCTTCCTCTCCAGCTTCTGATGCATTCGAGTGATGCCCACCGACTTGTAAATTCCAACTTTAACAGCCAGCAAAGTTGGTGTTAAACTTCAGTAAGTTTCTTGCTACCCAAGTTTACAAGTTATAACAAATCTTTTTTAACACATGAGGGGCAACTGGTGTAAAGGCCATGAAAAGGGGGGTGGGAAGGAATCACAACACACACTTTCCACAGATCATGTCTGTAATGACTGCTACATCAAAATAAGCATACAATCAATACAAATACAAATACAGATCTTAATTTACACAACTTTAATAATCTGTATTTAACTATGGAAACGCAAAACAACATTATCACATCCAGTGATGTCAGTTAATCACTGGATCCTGACATTTGCATCACTACTCTGTATTTTCCCTTAAAGTCACAATACTGATCATATAACACTGTCTCCTAGAAATTATATTTCTATACTACTAAATTGCAAAAGCAAATATGTTTTCAAGGTAAC
The DNA here is from genome assembly GCA_038419695.1 of Scomberomorus guttatus. NCBI lineage: Eukaryota > Metazoa > Chordata > Actinopteri > Scombriformes > Scombridae > Scomberomorus > Scomberomorus guttatus. The sequence goes on from CM076452.1 coordinate 2,309,464, forward strand.
GCCTGAATGCCGCCTAAATTACATTTCCTCTACATAATGACAAGATGTTAATTAACACGTATTATCATGTTTAGTCACTGGCAGCACTGGCAGATGTGAGAAAGATCATGGTCTTGGTTTAATACAGAAAAAAAATCTGCAGTGACTTGAAGCATGAGACACAACATGTTAACATTTAACCAAAACCAGGAGCTTTCACTATCTTTTAAGGTGCCAAAATCAATATGTTTTATAATAATAATGTATGAGCTGACAGTGTGTAATGTCAGAAGTGTGGTTCATAGTGATGAACCTATAGGAAATTATCAGTGACTCTGCAGCTCTCCTCGGCTTTACGGAGCTTTATAGTGAGTTTCAGCTCAACTTTACTGTTTTGGTTCACTCTCAGCGCTCTCATAGCATCGTTTTGGGCCGCAGCAGGCAGCTGTTTTCAGAGCAGAAGCTGTAAAAAGCCACTGTACACTACCTGCTCAGCACCAAACGGCAAACAGACACAGTTAGCTGTAGACTAGCTGGTGAACATAGTGGAGCATATAGCAGCTAAAGAGCCAGATATTTCCCTCAGGAGTTGGTAGAGTGGGGGGGGGGGGGGGTAACCAGAAAGCATTCATCCTATGTCAACTATAAATATCCTTGGAAAACTTTTAATGAAAATCCCGCTCATTAGTTTTGGGGCGTACATATCCTCAGAGGTGGTGTCATCTGTATTTCTTTTTCTGGTAATTTGGCACCTGAAGTGTAGTTTAAAATTTGTATTTTAACTTTACACACGGTGGGGTTTTTTAAAGGCTGACACCAATATTTTATTCAATTCAGTGCCTTCAAATTCGACTGCTTTTAGGCCAAGTAAATTTAAGTAACACATAAATGAATAAATGCAATTATTCAACAACTGTCCCCTCTAGAATTAATTTCCTGGCAGAGAGTTTTTAGACTATAATGTAGAAAACTCTGGGACATGAAGTTGAATGAATCAAGCATGAAAAAAATACACTAATTCATAAAATTAATTTTACAGACTTTCCCTCTGCAAAGTTATCTGCAGGGTGTTGAGTTGCTTGAATATATGAGCTCAGTATTTCTACAGTCCTGGCCTCAGCCCTAAAAGTAGCAGATTATTGTAACATCTTATTGTAAAATATAAATGATCCTTAATGCTTACATGAAGTAATTATAGATTTTTAACAGCTTTAACATGAAAGTGTTGATATCAGCCTTTAGAAACCTGTACTGGTAGAGCCCTGACAGCATGAAGGAAAGCTCATAGTGTCCGTGGTGATACCGGTAATAGAGTCTGCTTGTCGGACAGACAGGACAGGATAATGGTTCGATGAAGATTACAAAGAAGAGGGGAGTCAGAGGACACCCCTGACTCGCTCCACAGCTGAGCACAAAAGGATATTTGGCTGAGAGTAATTACAGAAGCTCATGGAAAGTCACGGAGGGTTTGAATTCAGCAGGTGAAGCCCGGTACAAACCCTGCTGTCGAGTAAATCTTTATTATCTCCGAAGGGCAATTTGTTGTACAGCCAGTGGTCAATTAAGATCAAAAACCACTAATGTAAGAAACAGACAGAACAGAAACAGGACAGTGCCACCACCGTGTTTACTAAAGCAACAGCAGCTGGGATGAAGAAATACTTTTATTCCTGCTTGTTCAGCCTGGACCAACATTTATCAAACAGCAAAAAGTACAATTTTGGAGTTAAGTTAAAGTAAAAATCCTTCACTTGTACTCCTGCTCACAAACGTAAGAGTAAAAACTATTTATCAAACTTCTTTAGACTCTTTAGAAAAAATGCTGTTAAATGTCAGAGAGCTGCAGAGGTAAGTTGGCTCAGAGTAAATCCTACATGACTGCAATACAGAAACATCTGTTTTCTGTCTGATTGGACTAAATATCATCGGTCATGATCAATACAACATTACTGAAGCAGTATCATTAAGAATAGAGTTGTTTTAGTCTTATAAATTACTAGTATTTGAACATTTGATAGGATGTTACACCACTTTTTCTTTTGTCTTACTTTTGGCGTTCATCAAGGGTGCAAACAAACAACAAGAATAAATTTGGCATTGATTTGATTTGCAATCACTTTCTAATCATCTTCATTGTCTGCACTTGTCACTGTGGTACCAAGTGGCACCAACAGCGGCCTGAGGCTGAAGCCAGTGCTGAAGTACCTTGAAGTGCAAAGCCAGCTCTAAATGCTGGCTCCAAAAAATCCCTGATTTGAGGACGTCATCATAGACTTTTGGGAAACGGTGATTGACATTTTATGACATTTTATAGACCAAAAACAGTAATGATAATAATAATACAATTGAAACTTGAAACTTTAACTTTAGTCTTGAAACTGGGAGGACATTCAGGGATTTGGGGAAGTTAATGGTGCTACAACAAATCCAGGAAGTGTATCTTAAATTGTAGGAATTACTAATCTGCTACATCAATATAACTTTACAGGGACACAATAACTGAGTCCATACTCTTTATGATATATGTATTCCCACATCAATCAATCAGACTATATACTTTATATAAAACTTTTCAAATAAATCAAATGTAATTCAAAGTGCTTTACAAGCGATTGACAAAACGCAGGATGTTAAAAATTGATCTAGAGACTAATGCACACAAAAAAAGCCAAAAAAAGTTAATTGAATAAGACAATAATAAAAGACGGGTAGTTAAGATAATAAAATATAAATAATAAAAGATAATACAAGCAATAAAATTAACAATTAAAAATAAATTTGAGCAATGCTACACAAAATAAATAGATTATAGTAAAACGGTAAAATGTTGATAAAACAAAATAGAATAAAATAAATAATAATGATGATAATAAATAAGTATAAATAATAAAACAATTACATTATAAAGCAGTATATAAAAGCCAGACTAGATGGGTTATAGATGGGTTTTTAGTTTACATTTAAAAATATCAATATTTTCAGCTCTCAGGCTGAAGGCTGTTTCAGCAGCTCGGAAATCAGTGTGTTTAGTTTGGAGGCCAGTTTCTCTCTGAGCCTTTAAACCAATGATCAGTACTTCTGTGACATTCAGGCCTTTATATCTAAAATACAGTTGAAAAGTGAGTCAGTGGGCCCAATGTCATCTGGAGACATGGCCACATAGAGCTGAGTGTCTGTGGAAAGAGATGATGTGCCTCCTGATGACGCTGCCCACAAATTAAAAAGTAACGGTCCTAAAAGTGATCCTGGTGGTACCTCACAGGTAACCTCAGTGTTTGGAGGAGTGGTCATCTATAGATACAAACATTATATGAAGTAAAGCAGTTAAAAACAATTCCAGACATGCATCCAACATGCTTCCTTATCTATCTAAAAGAATCTGGTGGTCCACAGTATCAAAGGCAGCACCCAGGTCAAGTAGCACCAGAACTGAAAGCTTGTTGAGTTCTGATTTGTTCTGATGTTGTTCACTACTTTTATCAGGGCTGTCTGTGCTCTGATGTGTCCTAAAACCTGACTGAAACATTTCTAATTTAGTATTTGGGTTTAAAAAGGTACTTAGCTAATTAAAAACTAGTTTCTCTAAAATTTTGCTGAAAAATGGAAGATTTAAAATCAGTCTAAAATTGTTGGGTGCTAAAATATCCAAGTTTCCTTTTTTTAAAAGAAGTTTTACTAAATATCCAGGTTTCCTTTCTTTAAAAGAAGTTTTACTAAAGCAGTTTTAAAATAGGTGGGGAGGACACCGAGCTGTAGGGAGTGATTTATTATGGCAAGGATTCAGATACAGAATTAAAAATAGTTTTAAAAAAGGGAGGTAGGAATTGGGTCAAGGGAACATGGAGGGCTTCAGTTGTGTTACTAGTGTCCTGAAAGTTAAAAAGTACCCTGTACAGCCTGGACAGAGGATGCAGGTAAAAGTGCAGTGTGCGTGCTCTGCTGGCAGGTACCAGATCTAATGTTGATTATTGTCTTCCTGAAGTAGCCAGAAAAGGCTGGCTACATGCAGCGTGTTTTGACATTACGTTCTGTGGTACTTGACAGACAATGATCAAAACTGTTAAAAAACACACAGTGGTGGTCAGACAGAGCCACATCATGACCATATGATATAATTAAATCCAAGGTGTGTCCATGTTTGTGAGTCAGTATGTTAACATGCTGTTTAAAATCCATACATTCAACATTTCTAAAAACTCTTTAGCTTATCAACATGTATGTTAAAATCAACCAATTAAAATGCAGGCAGAGATCTACATACTCTCACTGCGAGGAAACAAGGCTGAGAATTTTAAAAAAGTCGTGTTTTATTCAAAGGCATGAAATGTGCACATCCCTGCCCATTATTACAGAGAGACATTTTGAGTTTCTGTTTATGGTAACTATAACCAAGTTATTTACGTTTGGCCCTGTTGTAGCTCTGTAGGCAGTGATGTGTTGAGTGGAGATGATGGGTTTTATAGAGTAAACAGGGCTGGGTGGGGTAGGTAGGTAGTCATGGTGAAATACATTGTACTATGTTGTGGGCGAGCACCTGAGAGCACCTGCTGTTGGGGTGCAGTCCATCACGTTTAAAGAACGCAGGGCGGCCCCAGAAATCAAAGTCGTCTATAAAAGTGACCTTAAATTAGTCACATGCAGTTTTTAGCCAGGAGACAGGCGACTGTAAGTCGGTAGGGATGCTGAAATTGAAATGTTTTTTTCCAGTTGCTTTAAGGGTGGTGAGAAAAATTAAAAAGTTCCTTTAAAGTTTCGGACTTGTGTGCCACCTCAGTACTCACCTTAGCGTAACAGGTTGTCTTCCCGCCTGGTGGGTTAAACAGAGTTACTGAATGTCCACAGAAGAGCTCCATTCGCACAGAGCTTAAATGTTTTGGTCTTCAGTTTCAAATCATTTTAAAACTGGTTAAAATAAGTAAAGTAAAAGCTCACTAAAGCGATAAATCAATTAAAAAAAAACTGGAAGACGGAGGCAGCCATCTTCAGAGCCATATGTGCTCTGGCAGACAATGCTGTATAGAAAAAAGTCTTCTGTATACAGCACAACAATGGTCAGAGTCTCGCCTCCTCTCTCTGTTCATTGTTCGTCTCTTGTTCTGCAGATCAGTGGCGTCTTTCACCACGCTGATTCCGTTTTTCTGCATCAAGGCTATTTTCATTTATTCCTTTGCTTTGTCATTTTGTGCATGCGGTAGTCTTCTCCACTCTTACACCATGCTGCGCTCTCTTGTCATTTAGCTTCCTTATCAGGCTCGCCGCGTTCGTCGCTTGTCATCAGAGTTTTGAAGTTTTCTCGCTTTCATTTTAGTGTGAGGCGTGATGTTGTTTTTCATATCTCTCCTGCACAAATTTGTAATTTTCTTCTCTCTGTCATCACGTTTTATCACTGTGGGTTTTTTTTCTTTATCACTGTACAAATCAACTCAACCAATTTCAAATGGATCAGTGGGATTTTTTTTTCTGCCTCTCCCATCAGCGTATCTGAAAGCACCTGGATGATAATGTTTTCTGGGTTCAACTAAAATACTCAGTCATTACTACAGTCAAGTTAAATGAGCTGATCACAGAAAAACATGAGTGAATGTCACATCCAGTCTGTGAGCATCAGGAGGATTTACAGTTCAACCAGTAGATCAGGTTCCTGAAATCTCAGGCAGACATTTTAAACAAGATGTCATTGATTCATATTAACCAGTAACTGTTTTCTACATTTAATGTGACACTTCCTCCCTGATATCCTTTATGTCCAATGGCCTGTAAACACATCACAGCAGGGTGATTCTGGGACATTTTGGTTATGGTCCTGTTACGGTTAAAGTATGTATCAGTATCAGCCTAATGATAGTTACAATGAAAAGGCATTTGGAGAGCATATTGTGTCATTTATGTCATGGTGGAGGATAACACTTGTTTCTTGTTGATTGGAGGGAGTGTGTTGATACACAGTTTAGCTCAAATTAAATCACTGCTCTACATTAATGTACCGGCCTCAAAGTTTCCATATAACTCAGAGAACATTTTGTTCTTTTCGATTTTAATGCTTGTCTGATTTTGTACTCTGCAGGTTCCTGTTCACACAGAGCTGCTCCAGGTAGGATTGTTGTTTAGTGCATCTAAAATGTCTTTTGCTGGTGTTACGTGACCTTTTGTGACACGTTTTTTCCTTATCCATTTAACGTATCCAGATAAATGGGGTAAAAGCCTTGATAAAACTGCCTTGGATGTCCACAATATCAAAATGGTGAATCTGATGCAGTTGGTGCACATGTAGGTGTTTACAGACCACACGGTCATACAACTGTAATAAAACATTACAAGATTAGAAATTGCTCCTATGTGTCGTTCTGGAGTCACATGGTCAAATGTATTTGGTCATTTAATATGGAGAGAGAGAGAGAGTGTATTGAAAAGTGTATTGAAAATTATGGAGCTGCGGAGGGGCCATAGAGAGAAAAAATAAATAAATCAAGGCCATGTTTTAATACATCTAATTACTGTTGCGTGCGCACAAGATACAATTCACTGTTAATTCACTGTTTGGTTAATTTGTGCGCAGGAGATAAGTGTATATACAGAGAGCACAACAGACCAGCCTTTCTCTCCCTGCACCTCAGTATTTTCATATTTTGGTATTGCTACTTTTTGAGTAAAAGCAGGCTCGGCACCAGGATGAAGTGACTCAGTGACTCATGCAACAGCCTCAGAAAGGTATAACAACAACAACATAAGGCTTAATCAGAGCAGAACGCTAATTTTTTTTAAATTTATGAATGATGAAACAACGGCTAAGCGATAGCCACACGAGATAGAATTCATCGCCATGTTTTTGTTCGTTTGTGCGCATGAGATAAGTGTTTATACAGAGAGCACAACAGACCAGCCTTTCTCCCCGAAGCATGAAGTGCAGTGTACCTGTTTCAACTATTGAGACTATGGCTGTCCACTGCTCCTAAATAGTTAGGATGGGTATATAGTATAACAATATAATAGGATGGGTAAGGATGGGATGCAGAGTATAAATTCCTGGTATATAAAATGTACCTGGAAAATAAACAAATTCTAACAGGTTGATGAATGGATTTCTGTCAAATGTCAACAAGCACTAAACAGTTCAAGACTGTCTGACTATAGACATTCCCCGTCAGGTTGGCACGAATTAACCACAACATGGGAACGACTTGTACTATCTTGTGCGCATGAATAAATCAAATTGTAGGAACAAATTGTTTCTCGTACGCATGCAATAGCATTTCGAGCACTCGATGTTGTAAAACGTGGCCTCGATATACAGACGGGGAACAAATTAAAGGAAAAACCTGAATAAAAGAAAAACATATTTATATCCATACTAACACACTTCATGTTTGTCTTTCCTTTAATTTGCCCCCCCTCTGTATATATACACACTGTATTTTTTGCCCATGTCCCCTTAGGGGCTCCGTAGAAATCAACAAATATGTTAATAAACATGATTTTTTAAAATTTTTGTTGTGACTTTAAAGGTAGTCTGTTGAAATTTCTATATGATCATAGAGTCGTGTGTTGCTACGGTGCTGCAGAGATACACAGGTATTACTCTGTGATCTTACGGATGCATGCAGAGTTCAGATTCAGTACCAGCTTTCATACTTTCCTATCAGTGCTTCTCTCTGTTGCAGTGCTGATCAGGCATGTTCTCTGTGTGTAAGGATGCTGACGTGAAATTAAAAGGATTCAATGAGCACTGCATGAAATGAAAAAGGCACACGTGAGGAATCTGGGGGGAAAAAGAAAGAAGAAATGAGCTGATGCACGAGAAAAGAATAAAAATACAGGCCGATGCTGCTCAGTCTGAAGAGACGTTTGAGAGGCCCGGCTCTCATTTTAGACAAATTTAACAAAATCATCCTGACAGGTTGTCATGATGAAGCCTTTTTTCGATATATTCCAGTCTGGGCTTTGAGATGTTTGATTGTGTCAGAGCAAAAAAATGTTGACATCCTTCCAGGTCTGAGTACTTTGTGACTTCAGTTTAAGTTTTTCTTTTCAGCACCAACTTTCTCTCTCAGATCTGGATTTCACAGCGTGGAGTCATCTTTGCTCTCGTTTCTGCGCGGCGGTAAGTGAACGCAGCGCAGCAGGGTTGCTCTGGGATATTTTGGGGATCTGTTAGGAACAAACACATCACATCCTTTTGGGGGCGTCCAACATCATCAGGCCTTGAAAGACAGCAGGTCATCATACAATAATATACTGTACGTGAATTTATTGTCCCCTGTTAAAGCCTGTTGTCCTACAACGTGTGTCAGCACAAAGTCATTTTAACTGAGGAAAGTGAAAATGTTTGAAAATCCAGCTTTTGTACATTCAACTTTTTGAATTGAAGTCTACATGAGTCACTGTCCTTCAGTTATAATCCAGATACACTGACCTTCAACAAGCTTCACAAAAAGCAAAAAGCAGTCGGAATTTTACCCTGAGTGCTTCCTCTCAGGCACGACCTCCCTCACTGTCCACGGCCCCACACTGATGGCACTAGTGAGCGTCATCAGAAGTGCTTGATGGATGGTCAGTCGACTTCTGAACCTTTCAGATGTTGGAATTAGGGCAGCTGAAACCGACAATCCAACATTTCCACTTTTGGCCCTCAACTGTGGAACAGTTTGCCTCTCATTATTAAATCCTCCCCTTCAATTGATATTTTTAAAACACGTCTTAACACCCATCTGTTTTCCTCGGCTTTTTATTAGTCATCATGAAATGGTCACACTCTGTTTTTATTTATTGATCTTTTTTACTCTCTATTATTTATTTGTTCTCTGTGCAATGCTGTTGTGTTTTTAGGATTTCATGCAATTTTTATTTCTTATTCTACACTTTTATTAATTTTCTCCTTGATCTTTATAACTGCGGTACGTCTGCCTTTTTATTTGATTGTAATTTTCGGTCTCTGTAAAAGCACTTTGGTCAACTCTTGTTTTTGTGCTCAGTAAGTAAACTGACTTGACATTCACAACCACTTCATGCAGTGATTAGCCAGCTGTATGCAGGGTAAACAGGGTTTGTACTTCTCTATCTTGTTTCATTTGTTAAACTACTATTTTCTTTTCCCAGCCTTTAACCTTAACTGTATGCCTTTTGATTGATGAGCTGGTGGCTAAACTCTGCAGCCTACAGACTCAGTTCACAGGTAAAGATTGCGCATTTCTGTATTTATTTATTTATTTAACCAAACACTACTTTCCTGAAAAAAAGGCTATTTAATTCTCATAAACCTCACATCTACTGTTCTAATGAAGCTCTTAATCTGCATGCCTCAAAACATTGTGTGTGCAAACTGTTCTGTGTAAACAAAGCTAAAAGTCTACAGCCATGCTAGCAGCTCTGTAAGGCTGTACATCAGTATGCTAACATGCTCACAATGATAATGCGATAGTGTTGGTTTAGTCAGTCAAATCCATTTATATTTATATAATCTAATATCACAAATCCCAAATTTTACAATTTGTGCAGCAATACAACATCCTCTATCTTTGAATAAGGATAGAGGAAAAAGAAAGTAACAGAGGAGGGATCGCTCTTCCAAGATGGACAGACATGCAGTAGATGTTGGGTGCACAGAATAGACCAAGATAGCAGCAGTACAGCATGGAAAAAAATATAGATAAATTATAGATATAATATAGATAATTCTATAATATAATATTCACCAAACAAAATCGTTTGGTGAATAAAGCATGGTGTACTGGAGAGGAGTTGTGCAATGTGTTTTGATCTAACTTTTACATGTTTTGCAGGTGTTTGGTTGTTAACCAAAGTATTGGACAAAATAAAAAATTCACCAGATGATGGTGCTACATAAAAAAGTCAGAGGATCCAAAAACAACTCATCCTCTGAGGATCATAAATGGGTGAACCAAACTGGAGAAGTTGGAGGATCAAAGTGAGTATAATACATCGTCAAAGAACCATGAATGTCTGAAACCAAATTTTGCGCCAATCTATCGAGTGTATGTTAGGCAGGAGTGAACGTCTGCCCCCCCGTGGCTAAAAATACATTTCATATGTGTTTCCAAAGTATAAATATGATGTGAGTATAGGCCACATGAATAAAAGTTTCTTCTACCAAGAGAAAAAAGGCCATTTGGTGTTCAGTCACATCACTTTACAGGGATCCATCCTGAAATTACATGTCTCAACTTAATTTATTCATGGGCATGATGTATAACTGTGCAGTATCATAGATAATCAATTTTTTTTTTTTGACTTAAGAAAATATATTTTAGTGTTCTTTTGTTCTTTTGTAGCTTTTTCCAATTTCTTTTGCACTTGATGTGATGTCTATATTCCTCCATCTTTCATTGGATGTTCTGGGATTCCTCTGTGCTGGTCAGCAGTAAATTCATGGTAACCAGACCTCCTTCAGCTGATGGGAATCTAACCCTCCCCTCGCCGGATTCTGCTGAGCTAATATCTGTCTATCCTGGTTTAAAATTTACAGCACTCACCGTCCTGTACTGCAAAAACTCGGGCGAGCCGAGAGAATTGAGGTATCCATTCCGACGACAGTTTTACAGCGGCTAAGTTCACTTAGCATTAAATCCTCCTCCTGACTCAAGACTAACCTTGTTTTCAGAGCAAAAGCAGGCAGGAGAGAGGCAAAAGGCACACTCAAATTTAGTGTTTAATTTGGTTAATATCGTCGGCTTGCTCTGTAAATTTACTGCAGCCCTCAATTTGAATTAGACTGCAGGGAACAGTTAGAGAGAGGCCACATCCATGTGAATGAAGTGTGGACACTAATGCAAATGCACGAGCGCCGGTCGATACTGCTGTGTTTGCTTTTCTGCACAGGTCCTTGTTTACCCAGAGAGTGTGTGCATGCTAATGGCTCGCAGGGAAATATAAAAGAAAATGTAGAAACATATTCGACACATTCCACATGCCGCACACAGCTCGTTTACAAAAGCAAATGAATACAAGACACGCAGCTCGTTTGGAAGGGTAAATGAATACAAGAGCACTGGAGTGTTCAGTCAATAAAGTTACTTTTAGTCAACATTTCAAACCGTTGCAGTGCAACACATTCCTATTTTGAAATTCATGGTGTGAGGTCGGTATGTGTTTTTGTTTCTGTGATATTACAGGTGACTGTATGTTTTAATTTTCTGTGCAGGTTAACCCTGAAGCATTCGTTCAATACGAATATAAATATGAATGAATACAACTGTCAGGGTCAAAACTGCAGTAAAAGTGGAGACACAGTGCAGACTGATACTCTTAATGGATCATATAGAGACCATGAAACCAGTTTGTGTGTGTCTGACTGATCTGTTTCCATTCTCAAATGAAACATTTCTCTGTTTAAAACAAATTTCCAGATTAAGTAAAAAAAAAAAAAAAAAAAAAAGTAACTAGCAGCTATGATAATCAACTGATCATTTACATCATGTATCAAGCAAAAATGCCATCACTCTCTGGTTCCAGCTTTTCAATTATTGCTGCTTCTTTTGGTTTTGTACCACTGTAAATCGAATGTTTTAATTTTTTGACTGTTAACGGGATAAAAGAAGCAATTTTGAGATGTCACCTTAAGTTCAGGGTACTGGTGGTGGTGTTTATTATTATTTTTTTTAAATCTTTTTCAATTTAAGTGATTGATTGAGTAACCAAAAAAATAATTATAACAATCATTTATTGTAGCCACAGTTGACACAAAGTAAACATCTGCTGCAGGGCAAAAATGATCTGTGGGCCCCTACTGACCCCGTTATTGATAAGTATAGTAATTTTTTTTTAAAAATTAATGATCTCTTAATCGCTGTTTATTAAATATTTCTGTTTTAATTGACAAAGAGTTGAGCCCCCTTGGCAAGAGATTTTTTGTTATATACTGTTCTGATGTCAGATGTTAAAAATGGTCAAAGTTCAAAAACTTTGGGTTAATGTATGCAAGTCAAAAGTCAGGGCTCATACCTGCTCTGAACGCTTCATTTGCAACATTTTTTTCTACCTTGCTGACGAGCTGACGTCAGCTCGTCCCAAATGCCCATAAATGGCTGTCCGGTCCATAACCTTGGTTGCTAAGGTTGTTGCTAAGGTGTTTCCATGTGTTGTTCATGTTGTTCACTCTCATTTTTCAGATCTGATTTGGCTCGAACATGTACGGATGGATGTGAGAAGTTGACAGTAAAGAACAAGAAAGAGTAGTGAAATCCTGCTACTATAGTTTGTTTCATGGTTTGTTGACGTAGCCTCCCGAGCGTCTGGAAGAGCTGACCAATCAGAACAGAGCGGGCTCATCAGGAGGGGGGCCTTAAAGAGACAGGAGCTAAAACGGCCTGTTTCAGACAGAGGCTGAACTGAGGGGCTGCATAAAGGGCCAGTATAAGATAAATAAGGAGTTTTTTAACTGTAAATCAAGCAAATATATTCCAGTAGAGCCCCAGAATGAAAAAAATATAAATATATAATATAAATAAAAAATATAGACCTGAAAACAAAGACATGACCCTTGAAACACCGTGGGTGTTGCTTTTTCTGTGCTGCTTCTAAAAACCATGTCCCTCTCACTTTAAGTGTTTGACATTAATTGAGGAGATTAATGAACATTTAACGTGACTATAAAGAATATGGTTTGTAGAGGCTTCCTCGGCTCCTGTGGTTGTGACGGTTTCTTCACGGAGATTAGCATGTTTTTTTACTTTCAGAAACTAATCAAAGATGTGATCAGGATCCCAGAAAGAGAGAAAAACAACACTAATCTACCTCTGATTAGAAGTGAATAAGAACTGTGTGTCACAAACACCTGAAATACTGAAAAATAAAACCTTGATGAATCACCTCTCTGATTAAAAGAAGACATCATCAATCACCCACAGACCCACTGATACCGAAACCGAGAGTCTGAAACCAATAAGCAGTCAACTGGGCGGATTTCTCTTCGATACAGAATCACTTTATTACAAACGTCCGGCCTCCTTCCAGGGAGACTTTTTCTGCACTTGAGAGATTTAAAGATGTTTCTCGGTGAGCACAGAGCTCAGGTTGCGCTCTCATATTGGACCTGGTGTTGTGCAGCATGTTATTTTCTTCATCATATGGTGTTTTACTATTTTCATTCCATACCATAGGCATCTATTCCCGAAAGTAAACCTGCAGTCAGCAGTCAGTGCGTGGGCTTGCTGCATGAACACAGCCTCCTTGTTTTCATTTTAAAAGGAACAGTCTCATGTTTGTTTGCAGATTGATGTATTGCTGCTTTTTAAAAAGTCCTGCAGTGTTAGTTTTTAGCAACTTTATTCTAATTAACATCATATGTATAATTATTGAGAACGCACTGTCGCACTGTTTTTTTACACAGGCCTCTGCGGTACTTGTTTATTTGGTTAGCCTCAAAGCAGCCAGGTGTGAGCTATTTTAACTTATACCAGGTGACGTGTGCAAATGCATGCACCACTTCAATAAAATCCTTAAAGGCTGATTCATTTCACACATGACAGAAATGACGTTTCTTGATCATCTTTGTTCATAAATCATACTCCTCAACCTGAAAAACAAGCACTCTGCGTCACAATTTGAGTGCCCAGTTAGTATTTTAAAATTGAATGGTTTAGAAAAATGAGCAGGTGTGCACTAATCTAAGCATAACATACCAAGGCCACCTGATTTAATCTCTCCTCAACGCTGCCTTTAAAAAATAAAAATAAAATTGAAGGCTATTCTTGTGATAAAACACCCAGGAGGCCTGTTGGCTCGAGGTCATGGGCACCGGCCCAGTTCAATATCTGTGCTGGCTCACACAGAAAAGTTTGCATCTTACTGCGTACACACACCTGATTTGTCACAATGAAGGTGCAGATATGCTCCACTTTCAGTAAGATACCTGAGAAAGTCTTAAAGTCCCTCCAGTCAAACATCTGTCAATTTTTATTTATACAGCCCAATATCACAGTTTACAATCTGTACAGCATACAACATCCTCTATCCTTAGACCCTATCCTTAGATTCAGATAAGGAACCCCCCCCACCCCCGCCACCCCCACCCCCCCCCAAAAAAGGTAGAAATCTGTCTCCCAGGACAGACAGACAGGGAATAGATGTTGTGTGTACAGAATAGACCAAGATAGAAAAATTACAGGATGGAAAAACAGGATGCTAAAATTATAGATAAACTGATAACATATATGTAGAATATATTGGGGGGACATCAAACACCTCCCAAACAGATGTTGTGCAGAGTTTGTTTTCACATTCATCTGCTCAAGGAGGAAAGTTTCTCTGAGCTCACTGTAAATTGAACACGTGTACTAGTTTGGAGCCAATCATGGTCCAGTATACAACTTACACAAGTGTGACGTGGAAAATTATTATTCAAAAAAAAAGGTGTGTTTGTATATGTTTATATATGTTTTTATATTATAACATGTCTGAAGGGGGTATTTCATTAATATACATCTGTAGTAAAAAGTCATATTACTTTGGTTTGTCTGTAAATACTGTATTCAAAAAGATTCAGTTAATTTTGCTCATAAGAAATAGGACTTTTGATATGTTGATGGTTCATGTATGAGTCTCACTTAAACATCAGTTGAAACACCAGCAGAGCACTGAGACTCATTTGGTTAAACCTGCAGTAAAGAACATGTGTCTCCCTTTTCTGGCAGTGATAGTAATTACACAAACACTGTTAACGTCATCGCCGCAGACCCCTGACGCTTTTTACGTGAGCTGGTTCCCGCCCTGGCGATGCAATACGGTTGGGGCGCACTGAGGACAGTCCACCCTGGTCGACAGTCGCAAACCAATCATTGCTGGTTGTAAAACGCATCACTACCAGTGCAATTCCAGTATACTGTGAAATACAGAGAGGTTTACCTGGTGGTGATAGGCTTCATCAGTAGATATTAGACATTATATGAAGTCCCACACTGCAGCTTTAAATGATTGTAGGTCTTTTATACAAGCTGACTACCCGGTTCTGGCCTTAAGTGTTTTTGCCGTAATTATCACCATGCTCCATTATCAGTTCATGTGATGTGGCTGTGAAGGACACAGTGTGCTCTCCTGTACTGTTCTCTGCCTTTGATTATTTGAATCATGCAACTGTCTATTTTTAGCCAATACATTTATAAGAGGATCTTTTCTGCTGTCTTGTTCTTAACTTGCAGCAACGGAGTCAGAAACAGCTTCATCTTGGTGTTGACAGCTGATGCAGTTTCACTTACTGCGGTTTTGCCTAAGCAAGACACCCACACCGCAGGTGGCGTACCTGCGATTCTCTGACAGTCTGACAGGTGAGTTTGTCTCTTTAGACCACTCCACACGATCACAACTGGAAAAACTAATGATATACAGTATATAACTTTGTCATATTAATTTCTAAATGTATGTAACTTAAATTTGAAACTGAATTAAAGGGTTAGTCACAGTAATGTGTGCGCTGCTCTCTCCTCCTTAGTGCCCGGTCAGTTTATACAAGCAGAGAAGAGTTATAACAAATTTGATGGTACGAGCTATAAATAGCTATCATATTAGCTCGTACCATCAATAGCTATAACTATCTATTTTGGCATGTCTTACACTCCCTCAAAGGTCAGAACCGTCAAATCCTTTGTTGTTCTGCACAAAAAAGGTGTGCTCAGTAGGTGTGCTAAGCGCTGAAATAACTGTCTCCCATCCCAGTGAAGACACCGATAGTGTGTGCATAAGCACATACATGCGCACAAGCATGAACCTGCGGTACACTTAAGGGTCCCGGTTTAGGGATTTTAAAATATGGTCATCCTAGACGTGCAGCGTCTGTCAGTCCCAGTGACAGCAGCTCCCAGCACATAGGTTCAGCTGGAAGTTTCCAACCTGACAAAGACATACTCCTCTTCTGAAACCTTCACTTTTGGCTTTATATATTTTTGGCTTCAGGGTCATCAATATTTTCATCAGAGTGGTCCAGCCCCCCCTGGGCTCCTGCCACAGTAATATCCAGAATAATGAGTCTTTGCCAAGCAAACAGACCCGCAACAATATTGAGAGCTTCTTTTCTGTCCACAGACATTATTTCCCTGCGGAAAATGGAAATTAAAAAAAAAAAAAAAAGAAAAGAAATTCATCCATCAACACTGACCCACATCAGCAACGAAAAAACAACAGCCACAGCCCCCCCTCCCCCACCCTAAAGTCTCATAACCTCCATTAAGTTCTCGCAATCAGCCTCTAAGCCATGACACACTTAATACACAGTAAGATAAAGTCAGAGAAATAATCCTACATGAACGCAGTGACATCACATCTCTCTGCGGGGATGAATCATCGAAACCCCGGGCTACACGTCGTGAGGGATCTTGTCGTCGTCTTGTGTCGACGTTGCCAGGAGCCTCTTCAAACATCCCGCTAATTAAGTGGCAACGTGACCTTTGGCCCCCAGGCAGGAACTTTAAACAGAGAGAGAGAGCGAGGGAAGGTTTTAGAACTCATGTTCTAACTATTTCCTCCAATTTCAATCATTAATTCCAAACTTCTGCTTCCTGCCAACCTGAAAAGAAACGCTGTTCATCTCTTCATCTTAATGGTGTCACAGATTCAGAGAAATAGTGCATTCCTCATCCTCTTATTCACTTCTTTATTTTTAAATATGTTGTATACTCATTGATCAATTCTAAGGTTTAAATTAAAAGTACATTTAATATATGACAATTTTGAGGATCTGATGCTGGACTTTCTTCTTCTCCTCCACTAAATGTCAGAAGGAATTATTTGATGTTGTGTGTCTTTAAACAGCAGTCAGGTGTCCATATGAACAGTGAAAGAGGTTTTCCTCGCTGTAATCATTCCTCCTGTTCATACTGGATATTAAAAGATCCAGGTTCATTTGAAGCTTAATACCCCATTTATACCTGCATTAACATACAATCTGTAACTGGATACATTATCTGGATAAGTAAAAACACAAGTTAATGCAGATGTAAATGCACTCAGAATGTGATTGGATCGGCCGGACCACATTTGGAGGTGGTCAGGCTCGCATAGCTATCAGATCTCAGCCAGGTGTAAATGCCATCTGTACAGCGTGACCACATTCATAAGAAAAAAAAGGTCACCTATAGCTCCACCTCTTCCTGCCAGCTAAAGCAAGCCCTGTTTAAACTACAAGCAGTAGCTTATAAATGATTTAGTCCTCATACATTTACATATTATTTATAACTGATGAGGATGATGAAAGCAGTTGGGGATGGTATAGAGCTGACACATGGAGTCCCCAGCCCCTGTTCACCTCCGTGAGGAGCTATTCTGGAAGGTCACAATGTGCGTAGGTTCACATTATCCCACTCCCACAGACCCACAAACACACTGCCACTTAGACACAGGGAAGTGATTCATAATATATCAACAAATCACTAATCATCTATTGATTTATTCATGAATATTTCATTATTAACTAATCATTTATAGATGACTTACAAGATATTTGTGATATGTTAACATAGCGTTATATAATCATTCACAAAGGTACTAGTGCAGTGCCCGTTCAAAACGTGCCGATTACTTGGCCTCCGGTATTAATGCTTTGATGTGAATGAGTATAAACAACAACATGAAAGAAACTAACATTCTATTATACATGATGTTAAGTACCGTAATAGTGAATCTTTTCTCATTTCAAGTATAATGAGGGCAGCATTTAAAAATAAAACACATAAGAGAGCTTTTGAAAATAAAGTGGATCGATCATATTTGGCTCTTAGATTGTTTATTTTCTATGGCTTCAGATCATTTGAGTGGGTACATTTGCTCAAAAGATTTGTGCTTATATGAGACGTACTGGTTCTGAACTGCCTGTGGGAAGTAGCCTAAGAGTCTGACAGAGCTGAGCGGCTCGCTGTTCGCTTGTTTATTCAAAGTTTATTAATATTGAATGTGTCGCGTGTCCAAATTGCACCAAATTCGACACTGCACTTCTTTGGGTTCCCCCTTGGTTTTGGTGAAAATAAGGTTGTAGCTCGTTGTCTACCTTCCTACAGTAGGAAAGAGGCCTCATCTGTGTGTTAGCCATGTTTTTCTTATGACTTATTGACATGTTCATCACTCTTAAGTGTCCTCTGGACACACTTCTGTTGTGTTTTGGTATTTGCAGCACGTTCTCTAAATGCTGCGCATGTGCTGTCAAATTGATGAATATATTTTCTTAATTTGCTTGTGTTTTGTCTATTTGCATGTGTTTTCTTAAGTTGCAGCACGTTTGCCCTTGTCAGCCACCGTACTTAAATGACTGATTCTGTTTTTCTTGGGAGGACAGTCTCTATTCATTTTGTCCTTGTAAAGCACTTAGTAAGCTCTGGTTTTGATAAGTGCTATATAAATAAACTATTATATATTATTATTAAAACTGAAAACCTATTAATTCCAAATGGAAATCAGAACAACAAACAGTCATTCATGTATAGATACTTGGGATGTGTTAAAAACTTGTGGACATGCAGGGAAAAAACTACATTTCAAATGATGTGAAACTGTGATCATGTATGATTTTACCCAACATCTACCAGCCAATCAGAGATGCGTATTTTCTGTGGCTGTGGTCTAAAATTAGATTAATATAATTAAATTCTTAAATGCATCTGAGTCAGAGACAGAGATGTAAACTGTCCTGAGCTTTGTGTCAACTCCACTGAAAGAAAACAACCATCTCCACTTAGTGCATCGTGTAGTAACACACAGTCACTTGACTCAGTACGTTTCCACACTTTGCACACACAGTCGTCACATAGAATAAATACACGATCGGACTTCGTTGCCATGAGAAACACACGCTCACACTTGAGCAAAATGAGAGCGTTATGATGTTTGAGTCGGAGTTAAACACGCGTGAGGACACTGACGAGCTGCGAGAGGAGAAACAGCAACACAACAGATCAACACACTCAAAAAGATGTTTGTAATGTCTGAAAAAGGCAGCAGGCTGCGTTAGTGATGGAGCAGCTGAAGAATTATGTGCAGGAACATTATCCTCAATTATTCCTCTTATGTTCGACCTGTGTTCAATTAAAAGCTGGAAGTCAGGAGTTTTCAAGAATAAAAACATTAAATGAAATTATCCTGAAATGGTCAATTTATCAGTTCAGTTCTCCTTGTCACTCTCACTGTGGACTGCTTGAATTTAAGTGTTTAATTTTGAACTGAGGCAGGTGGATATATTAGAAGTTTTGTCTGTAAAACAATTAAATGTATTACTGTCGGCTCTCTGCAGTAATCTGAATTCTTAAAATTTATGTTAACAATAAACCCTGCTTCTGGTGTCAGGGCAGGGCTTCTGTTTGGCTTTTTACTGAGAGATGTATCCTCATATCCAAAATAATTTAATCCAAACTGACTAAAACTTATACACACAATTTAAATGAGTTGGTTTTCACTCATGAACATTTGACCATTTGTAAAATTCCCTACCTACCTGCAGCTTTAGTGTGGTTGTGAGATTGTCCCGGTTTCAAGCTGGGTGTCCTGAGTCCCTCTTCTGGTGATATTAGACCACAAAATCTGCTGGAAAGCTCATATAAGATAAGCTGGCAAGGAGCGTTGCAATACTGTTTACTTATACCGCTGTATCTGAGTTACTGTGGGGTAACAGCTCCTAAAGCACCCTACAGCCATTATGCATACGACAAAAAAGAACCATAAGGATAGTAAACAATGAGCGAACACACCAACACGCTGTTTTTAAAGTTGTATACTGTCAAATTCATGGATCTGGCAGAATTTAACACAGATCATGTATGAAGTGAGAAATAATCTACTACCAGGTAAAAAAAAAAAGGGAGAGGAAAGTTTAATTTAAAGAAACTGTGTTTGCACCTCCATGAAGCGTCTGTATTTCAATCTGTGGAGCTAAAACAAAGTACAAACAAAAAAATCTGTTCAATAAGATATAGAAAAGAAAGAATATGGATGAGGAACTGTTTAAGTTTTACTTTGACACAGATGGATATTTGGGTTGTACATTGAATTGGGATAGTTGTTTACAAACTGCACATATGAGTTTTATGGATGAGTAATTGAGAAAAGGAGTCAGAATTAATACGTGTAAACTTCTTCCTGCTTCTTTTCAAACATGTAATATTACATTTGTGTGGTTTATGAGAATTTGTTGTTTAGGTTTTGTTTTGTTTTTTTATTTCATTATATTGTTATTCTTGTCTTTTTTTTATCTGTTTGTTTTTTTACATTTGAAATAAAATTGACTAAACTAAACAGATACACCAGCCGTTTCTGTTTTTGACAGAGAAGCCACACTTCAGTTATCACATCAACCCAGACTGAAATCTTAAGGATTATAACTATAAGCAGTGTTGGTAGGCTTAAATAAGATGCATTCAGAGGACAATTTACATAGTAATCAGAGAAGGAATCATAAGTAGCAAATCAAGAAATTCTAGAGTACAAATGACTAAACTGAGGGGGTGAAAATACAGCAGTGAGAGCAAAAATTAATAATTTTAATGAATGATTTGTAATTTGATGGTATGAATTTCAGATTCGAGGAGGCTGTTTCATACATTTACACTTACAATGTACAATTTGTATGCTTTTAAAAACTTTTCTAAGATCATTCTTAAGATATTTTAGATCATTTATCTTCCTTGCTGCCTCCTGGGCTCCATTTCCTCTGTTTTCCACTTTACATTAGTTTCCATCTTCTTTTCCTTTCCATCCATTCAACTCTTCTTTTCCTATTCTCACTCTATCCTCCCTTTTTTTCCTCCGGCCATCCACTATCTATCATTTATTTACTGCTCAGAGAATCTTTCCATCATAATATAAAGTATAAAGTAATAAAAATATCTTTGTGGTCTTTAGTGGATGAATTGAAGACTTTCTGGCAGAGTGAGTCGAACATACTCAGGTTTCTACCTGATAAGAAAAAAAATGTCTTGGAAGCCAAAACACAGAGCGGAGCCCTGCTGGATCAAACTCTGCAGGATCTGGCAAACTTTCAAACACCCGTCTGAGATCGATCGAGTCAGTCTGTCGCTCTAATTGAACGCTCCCACAGGTCGAACCCGAAACCGTGGAAACCCAAACACGTGAACCGAGACGACTACTGGCCGGAGTCCAGTCAGCGCCGCATTCAACTTCAGCTGTTTTCCACAGCAGAGGAAACTAAACTGGTGGCTCTCAGTCCTGCAGGAGCAGCAGCATGTTCTGTCTGCTCACATGTTTCAGAGGAGATCCCCCACTTCTTGCGTCTGAAAATCTTTTCAGAGGATCCCAGGAAACTCGTACAGCCTCCAGGAAAGCAGAATGTCTGATAAACACTTTGTACACTTTGCAGAAGCTCATCTTTGCCTCTCTTCATGCTGCTGCTGAGCCTCAGGATTCATTTTAAAATCCTGCTGCTCACATCCAGGTGTCACATGGTGAAGGCCTTAAATACATTTATGAATTGCTGTCCCCATATCGTAATGTGACACCTCTCAGGCCCTCTCACAAACTGCAGGTGGTTGTCCCTGGGACAAGTATTTCTCCTGATATGAGTCTGAAACCACAAGTATGTTTTTGACGGGGAATTTGCAAATTTTTGTGCAAAATGGACTGTTGTATGTGCTCCAAACATAATACTGCCATTTTTTTTTTTTTTAAACCAGGGCTGCCTGAAATAGTTTGTATTTTATGATGTTGACATTAAGCCGGCTAAATTCTAAAACACTGTTTTCAAGCAAAACCTTTACCCGTTTTTATTTATTTATTTTTTAAGTGGTTGTCTTTTATTTCTTTTAGCTTAGGAGCTTTTTTAAATTCTGTGGCATTGTATCAGTTTTATTAGGTTATTTAAAGTTCTCCCAGGGCATTTCATTTTTTAACAGTGGGAATACTTGTTGCTGGTATATTAAGCACCTCACACTATTGTGTGACAATTGTTAATAACTTGTGAGTCTTTTGATTGTCATAGGTAACTCCTGTGGGAAATATCTGGCTCTTTAGCTGCTCTATATCAGGTACTGCAGAGCAGGTGGACCTAAATGCAGAGACCAAAAGATCGGCTGAAGAAAACCTTCGTTATTCTCGAGGCCGGGCAGGAAAAAACAAAAGCTGGCTTGGCGGAGCAGAACTGACTACAAAAAACAGGACTAGACAGACTGAACATAGATGATTTAACAATGACTGAGCTGAAAACTGAACTTATACACAAACTGAACTAATAGCACAACAGGGAACAGGTGGCAACACACGAGGGCAGGCTGGGAGTGATTGGCTGGGAAAGACACTGAGAGCAGGGCAGGACTGACGAGACTCATACAGGACAGGTGAGAGGAAAACACAGAGCAGGGCAGGTGAGAGGAGGAGCGAAGGAACACACAAGGGAAACACAGAGCAAACCAAAACCCATAACACACAACCCTCAAACCACAATCCAACCGAGAACACAAGACAGTCTTTCAAAGTCAAATAACATAAACAAGCTAAACCAAATGATTAGCCAACATAAGTGTAACACAGAAAACCCAAAGAGGCAGGAACTAAAATCCAAACACCAACAGAAAGTCTTGGCAGGACGTGACAGTCTGTGTTCCACTTTCTTCACCGGCTCGTCTCTAACTTTGTCTGTCTGCTGTTTTCTGCTGGGCAGGACGTGTACAGTGAGTTTATCAGAGGAAACACTGAGACTGAATCAGATAAGAAATGTGATGTAAAATCAAAACTAGGATATTCTTGTACAACATTACAGAGACCAGCAGGTATATTCAAAAGCATGTATTAAAGAAACACACTATCTAACTAAATGTACTAAACTAAACACACCATATGTAAGCTAACTGTGTCTGTGGGTGTGTGTGTGTGTGTGTGTGCTGCACCAAGAGAAGACAAAAACAAAATGGTGGAACTCAGACAATATGTTGGCTGAGACAAAGGAAACTACAAAGATGGTGAAATCAAAGATGGCGCTGGAACCACATGTCCCTCTGTTCTGTGAATAAGGGAAGACAAAGGTAAAAGGACATGTGTCTTTGTTCTGCCTCCGTGTGTTCGAGCATGAACACGTGTTAGGTCAGAACAAAGAGTGTGTAAATGTGTTTCCGTGTTAAAGCCAATTTGTGTAGGATGTGATGCCAGGTTAGTAAAGAAGATAGTTAGTGCATGCAAGGCCTATTGGTCGCTGTGTGTGAAGCATGCTGACACTGACTTAGCGGTGTGGCTATCCAATAAGCTAACTATGAACAGACATCACAGCAATACAGTTCAATGAATAACATTAGCCAAATCAATACACGTACAGTATATTGATTAAATTAAGCAGTCCTGTGCTTTAACTGTGTGCACAGTACGTTACCAAGTCCATGGAGAAAGAGATGCTTCGGTTTGTTGCTTTCACAAAGGAAACTACAAAGATGGTGATGGTGAAAAGATGCATCATGGCTCCTGTGGCTCATGGGGTCAGCTGGACGACCTTGTGTCGTAGCAGCTGGAGCTAAACTTGAATCGTGCAGGCTCTGCGTCACTGCCGTTCAGAAGAGAGAGTTCTGTGTGTCTGACTCGAGCAGGCCACACTCAGAGCAGAGGGACACGACAGCAGCCGTGAGGAGAAAGAGAGAGAAGAGGGGAACCTCTAGTTTTGTTAGCCTGGGTCGATGGTCAGAGTTCACACTTGGGTGCGAACAACCAAGGACTCTTTACACTTTTAATGTAAAAAACATTCATTAGTTTTAAGTGGTTACAGTGGTAATTCAGTCTAATTCTTATACTATATCATCGTGTCCTCCAGGCCTGTTAGTGATGTGTGCAACAAGATGTTAAAGGAAATGTATTCTCTTTGTTCTGTAGTTAAAATCACACCAGTCCCTCATTAAGTCTCTTGTTGATTAAAGACATTACAGTTTTATGACCCACCAAAAAAAGTGTTTGACTTTTTAATTCTGTACTAAAGACTTTCTATTTAATAAAAAAGCAATGATCATGTGCAACTTTAACAAGCTTGTTGATCCCAGCAGTTTTGTTATGAACTAGAAGAGTGATACTTCTAGGAAAATAGAGAAAGTACTGAGTCAGCCTCCTCCAAACTACATTTATTCAAAAATGCATGAATTATGATTATAAAAGCAGGGTGATTTTCATATTGCTCTCTGTGGTGAGTAGATATGCTCTCATTCTGCCGGAGCCTCACAGCTGATAAAGCCTCACAGATGGATGATAAGAGTTAGCAGAGATATCGCTGCCAAATACAGCTCATCCCCTCTGCAGTACGATGCTCCGCTCTGCTGGAATAATGTGTTTTTAATGTAAATATGCATTATGTAAACTCACAGAGGTTACTGTTTGGATTCATTAATCTTTCCATAAGCGTGGCAATTATTAATTTTCATTTAAAGGTGCACAATGAGAGACTTCTGTGTAAAATTGCCGCCTGTTTATCAGCCAAAACCAGGTGGTGAGATAACGGTTCCAAAAAGGTGTGTAAAACCAGATTTAAGGAGCATACCGGAGAGGTTTTAAAGAATGTTTTAGACTAGACTGAAAGTATAATATCTGTTTTTTTCAATTTTAACGTACATTCAGGGGGGCAATCAAGTGATTTTACAAATGCAGATCGGTTTAGTTGATTAGTAGAACTCAGCCTTTGATGCTCTAGTGGAGCTTTTTGGCTTTTTTCTACTATAGTAAATCACTGTAGTAACAGTTTAACACTAAAACAATGGGCCTCATTCACCAACCGTTCTTAAGGAGAAAGTTCTTAAAACCCACTTACGCATTTTCACGATGATTCTGACAGTGTTTCTGACAGGTAAGAACAGAATCTACACACTCGAGCAGACTTATACACACTTCAGTGCTGACATGTTTGTGCAAAACATGTTTGTGATTACTGTGTTTTCTTCAATTCTACAGTTGTGTAATATTATGGGATTTAAATTACAATGATATTTTTACAATTTATAATATTTGTAAGAATTATTTATTGTATTGCAAAGCATTATGGTCTTTTAAAACAAATAAACACAAACAACAAGAGGATGTGCGTCCTCACCCCCTCCTGGGACAACAGACTCGCTGTCCAAGTTCGACAGCAATTAAATGCTTGTTTGTAATTAATCTCAAGAAAGAAACACTACTTAAAACACTTAAAATCATTAGGTTTCAGTGCATATCTTTATTTGTATTAGTATATTATTATTTGTATTAATTTTGGCCAGTGTTGAGGCTAACTGTGAAAGCGTTACTAGGTGCGAGGTGCCTGTTTCCTCAGCGTGAGTTCATCTGTCATTAAAGGATAAAAATCAAACCTTTTATTTTTGGGGGGGTTTAATTATGCAGTTTTGGTCTCTACTGCATAAGCAAATGTTTAAATGTTGAATACAAACTAAACACTTTGGTAACACTTTTTAAACACATGTTGAAGAAGAGAACACTTATTAACAAAAACAATCACCTGCCTTCAGGTTTTACACACTGGTGTTTACATGTTAAATGTGTCACATGTTTCATGGTTTTACAGCTGTTAGATAAAATGTGCCGTCAAATTGTATTCATCCTGAAAAACTAGCTTACCTTCTGATTCTGAGATAGGAGATGAAACCACTGACGGGTCCCAGGTCTGTGTGTAATACTCAGGTGATGGCACACCTGAGAGTAAGAGTCTGTCTAATAATGGCTCTCTGCTCTGGTCCAGCTCAGATAACTCTCCAGTGGTCAGCATCAAACCTTTTTTTTTTTTTTACTTCATCACTGTGTGCCCTTCTTCAGATACAGCGTTCACTTAATGAGTAATAGCATCCCATACATTTTTTTCTGTTATTTTATATCCACGACTGACGCTACTACATATGACAGCTTGTTTGATGTTCACTTCTTACAGCAGTGCCTCCACTTCAGAACTACTGAGGGTTTTTTATGTTTGGAGTCCGGTGCTCCACCCTCTTTAGACTTTCCTTTGGGCATTCTTGACTTCTCTCAACTTTTCTTTTCAATTTCTGTGTGTGCACACGGCCCTGCAGTCTCATGCCCTTTTATGGGGATTGGTGGGGTGTTTACCTGTGTTAATTAGAATCACCTGGCACACACTTTCAACTTACAAGGACAATAAGATTCATCATTATAAGAACATATGTGCGAACAATTCTGTAAGAACACATAAATCTGATGTAGACTTTTTTTAGGACCTTTCTTAAAAACAAATTTAAGTAAAAACGTAGGAAGATAATGGTGAATGAGGCCCAATGTGTGTATCTGTGAGGCCTGACAAGTTTTTGAATACATAGCGCCTATTTTTTTTCTTTTTTTTTTTTCTTTAAACCTTGAATCTATTATTACTATTCCACTGCCATAATGATCACATCATGTACTACTGGGCTACTTCTCATCGAAGAGAATGAAAGTTATTAAGATGATGTTGGTCAAAGTGGTTATGGTAATGATTATTGCTTTTTATATGGATTTTTCAAAATTGTTTATCATTTTACTTTGTTCCTCTTTTTAAATGTATTTTAATATTCAAACTGTTTTCTCTAAACTCTTCTGTGATTCAAAGCAATTTGAGCTGTATGAAAGGTATAAATAAAGCCACATAAAACAGTAAAAGATGTATTTTGACTATGTTATACTACTTTTACTGATAAAAAAGACAAATATAACATGCCATTTTTCATCGTGTAGGTTGCTAGCTCAGAGGTTGTTGTTGTTGTTGTTGTTGTTTCCCGTAGCGACGGGGATTTTGAAACAGTAACATGCAGATAGTGGAAGAGGAGGAGAATGGCACCTGAAATAGCCGGCCAATGGCAGGCGTATCCCCACAGTGTACATCCAGTGAGTCAAACTAAGTAGTGAATAGATTCAAAACACTTTATCATTTTTATTATTTCCCAGCTCCACACAGAAGCTCTGAGTTTAAAAACTTCTTAAGGTCATGAAGTTTTTTTTTTTTTTCTTTTAATTTTCAGAACTAAAGATCAAACATATCGGTGCTATTATCATAGGTCAATGGACATCAGACAGGTTGTGAACTTCAAAGGCTTTCCTCTCTCAGCTTGGCATGGAGGACGCACACACTCTGCCAAGACTTTGTCCAGGGATGGGAGGGAGTCAGCGGTCGCTCGGCTCGCGGCCCAAATCAACTCAGATTGACGCCAAGACTGGACCGCTTTCCTCAACATCCCCTCACATATCAACATGGTTCAGTTTAAGCACTGGTTTGTGCTCTGGCTCCAGATGAGGTGAACCGCAGCCGCTGGGGTCGTTTGTTTACATCATTAGAGACGCATGATGCGCTTTGAGCAGCAGGCAGGCGGGTCGCTCCTGACCGTCTGCACTGAAGTAAAGCTGTGGAAGATTATTCAGCTCACTGTGAAAACATCTGAAGGAAAATGCTTTTATTACATACACATTTTCCCACCTTTGGTTCCAGCGTGTTCTCAGTTGGTCTTTAATCTGTTCTGTTGAGAGATAAGGACAGCATCAGTGATGGCCACAACTGTGACCTATTTTCCTTCCTCTCCATGTCCCTCATTTTTCTTCCTCTCTGTTCCAGACTTCACGCTCATTTTAAGCAAGTTTTAATATCACAGCGTGATTGCAATTGAAATCAGAATCAGGTTTATTGCCAAGTAGGTTTGCACATTAAGGGTGTTGTAGTGCATAACAATCAAAACATACAAAGTAAGAGCAAATACAACTACCACAAGTCAAGTATAGTCAAGTCATAAATAATATGAAAAAGGCGTTTACAATAAAAATATGTAAAATATATTCTAGACTGACGAGAGCTGTTAGAGTTTAAAATGAGGAGAATATAATATACATATAGTGACCGAGAATGTTTGTTAACAGTATGTGCAAATACTAATAAATACAGAATTGTGTTGATTTAACGCACCATGTTACATGTTTGTGGGTTCACAGATGTGCAAATAATGAGATTTTTATGTTAAAGTAACATGTATGTGTCCGTGGGCGGGATAAGAGTCCGTGCCAGTGGGCCAGCTGCAGTCAGGAAGAACCGCAGAGACCACAGTGTGTTTCAAAAAGTTTTATGTCTGGGGTGGGAGGGGTTGGCCATGATTTTTCCTGCTTGCCTCAGGGTCCTGGAGGGACTGCAGGTTGCAGCCGATCACCTTCTCAGCACAGCGGATGATACGCTGCAGTCTGCCCTCTTCCCTGGCAGTTGCAGCAGCGAACCAGATGGTGATGGAGGAGGTGAGGATAGACTCAGTGATGTAGAAGTGCACCAACATTGACTTTGGCAGGTTGAACTTGCCGCAGGAAGAACATCCTCTGCTGTGCCTTCTTGGTGAGGCTGCTGATGTACAGAAAACTCATCTACCTCTTCCAACTAGACTCGTCCCTATGAATGTATACACGAATACATTAACGCAAGATTAGCCAGTCGAGCTTCCCCCCCAAGACCCTCTGTTCATCACAGAGAGTACTCACCAGATCCATTATACCCCCCGACCAATTCTCAGGACACATCGGAGCCGCTTCCACCGCTTCAAGACAAGGAATCCCAGACAACATCATTAAAATTCTCAGCTGCTGGTTTTCCCCCGCTTACCTAACCTACATCCGCCACGACCTGGACAACATCAGAAACTCCCACAAACACCTCTCCACGTGAAATTCTTTTGGGGGCTCTATCCAGCTGAGCTCCCCCACTCAGGGTCTTGACCCCCCCCTCCCAGTTCCCTCCTACCTTCCCACCATCAGCCATCATTGTCTCTTTGACAAACTACATCCATCTTCGACCCTCTCCGCTCCCTTCATCCCTTCATCCCCTCATCCCTCGACCCTCATCCCCTCAATCCTCCCTCCCATGTTCCTCGACCCTCACCCCTTCCTCCCTCCATCCCTTCATCCCTAAATCCCTAATCCCTTCCTCCGGTCCCCCAACTCATCCATCATTCAACATCTCAGCTCTCTTTCATTATTCTCAATTAAACTATTTAAAATCCATATTTTTGTTGGCATGGTTTTGATTAGTGAATTAGCAGTAAAATGTAAAACTCATTGTGGAGAATGATGTTCTGATATATGAATCGTGTTAATGCACCAATAATGAAAATCAACATTTGAGATTGAAGGTTTTCCACTTTTGTTTGGATTTTCCTGCTTTCAAATCATGTTTCTAGTCTAAAACAAGGATGTTCTTCTAGAGTTTTTGAAAATTCAACACTTGGTAACACCTGGTAACAGTCTAATAGCCTGAATTACATCAGTTGAGTTATTGTGGTTATGGTACTTTTCATCTTCTACACCTGAGTTTTCCCTTATTTCTTCTTATTTTCTTCTCTTCCTCTCTGTTTTTTCTGACTCTGTATCTGTGTTGGTCCGGCTGGTGTGTTGGCAGCGCAGCGTCGGGCCTCACCTTTCCTTCCATTTGATTAAATTATAGCTGTAGTGGCGAGATGGGTCCCACAGAGTCAGATGCAGAATTATTAACCTTTGCTGTCGGAAGGACGTCTCTCTCTCTGCAGGCCTGCAGCGAGACGTCCAGCCAAGATGGACGCACCGGTTCAGAGCGCAGGCCCCTGTGTGTGTGTGTGTGTGTGTGTGTGTGTGTGTGAGATGGAGCACAGGCGGGACGGTCAGCTCGCTGCTCTGAATAAAGCCATCCATCCCTGAAGGTGTCTGAGCAGCTCACTCCACACTGCCGGTCACTCCCCGTCCTCATGGATCAGAGATGAGACACCGAGCGCTAAATTATTCAACAATGAAACTATCAGCAACTCAGGAAACCATGAAAATTCACAGCTCATCACAATTCACATTTATTCTGCATTGATCAGATTTGTAGATGAGTTTGAAACGTTTAACCCCTCAAATGACAGTTTTAACCTTTTCAAACCGATGAACGATTCAGTGGATGTCTTTATTACAAACTCACTCAGGTTTTTTTTATTTTTTTTTATTATTATTTTCAAAGCCAAGTTGT
Organism: Scomberomorus guttatus; assembly: GCA_038419695.1. Lineage (NCBI taxonomy): Eukaryota > Metazoa > Chordata > Actinopteri > Scombriformes > Scombridae > Scomberomorus > Scomberomorus guttatus. The sequence continues at coordinate 2,339,330 of CM076452.1, forward strand.
ATTTTACATTTTCTTTTACTTAAATAAAAGTTGCAAAACAACAGTATAAAAATACTCCACTCTACATTAATGTCAGTCTCATTTACTGTCTTGAGGAAATGATCCTCTAACTCTTGTTTCACCTGTTTTTGTTTCATGTTTTCTTCTTCTCTATGTTTTAATTTGCACTACAGCACTCTGCAGTCCACAGGAATATGTATAGCATCACCTTTGTGCTTGCACGCGTACATGTGCGTCCTCATTTTAGTTATCATTAGCCAGGTTTCCGTCCAAATGTAACACAAATTTTACCAAATTTCCAGAAAATCTGCAGAGTCAATTCTAATTAATGCACGTTGTCATCCACTGAATTTTTGTGAATATAATAATGATGATAATTTATTTTGAAATACAGCACTTTTCAAAACAAAATTACAAAGTGCTTTATATGGTTAAACCGGGATTAAAACAAAAAACATAAAACAACAACATCAAGATAAACAGTTGGTGGCGCTAATTCTCCAGTCGGTGCCATTAAACTGTTGCAGAAGAAGAGCACACAACGAGATGACATCATTAAAAGAGCGACAGTCAAAGCTCAAATGATGGAAAACCATGTGGAAAACATGATGGAAATATGACATTTCTGTTAGTTTCATGTATTAATTTGAGGAACGTTGCAGTCTCCTCATCGATCCACACAGATCTGATGTCAGGTTAATGGAAAAGATGGAAACTTGCTTATAGTGACTCCACAGTCTCTGCTGCTTCAGAGACTTAACGTCAAAAATCAACACGTTTCATATTCTGCATTTATGAGAATCTCTTCCACATGAGTTGACTGTGTATTTACAATTAATGCTACTTTATACTTTATACTATACATTTCAGAAGGAAATATTGCACTTTTTACTCCACTACACATTTATCTGACAGCTATAGTTACTAGTTACTTTTCAGAGACAACACATTGTTAAAGAGTAAATGGACTGCGTTTATATAGCACCTTTCTAGTCTTACAACCACTCAAAGTGCTTTTACATTACATGCCACATTGATCCATTCACACACACATTCATACACTGATGGCAGAGGCTGCCATGAGAGGTGCCAAGGTGCTCATCAGGAGGAGTCTAATCGTTCACACACACACTCACTCACACACCCATGGCACAGCCTTCGGGAGCAATTTGGGGTTCAGTATCTCGCCCAAGGACACTTTGACATGCAGACTGGAGGAGCTGGGGATCGAACCGCCGATCTTCCAATTAGTGGACGACCTGCTCTACCTCCTGAGCCGCAGCCGATCCAATAAATAAGTAATAATAAATCAGTGGTTCCCAAACTTTTTGGCTTGTGACCTCTTACAAAACAGCAGTGTGCAGTTGTGTCTTCTTGTCATGTTTCAGATGAGTTGTTACCAGCTCCACCTCTAAACTTCTCACATGGTTTCATATAATAACAGTTTGAGGCCCAAAGAGATAAAATGATGTAATATTTCACAAAAAAGTTTTAAGGAAAGTCAAAAAATTTGAAAACAGATTTGTGTATCAGCACTTCTTTCCTCTTCCATTAACCATCTCACGACCCCTCAGATTTATCTTGTGTCTTTTACGTTTGATACTTTTCTAGCTTTCACTTACTTGCTGATTATACTTCTGTACTTTTACGTGTAATGGCTGGCATTTGCAGCTTTATTTCAGCCATCTTGTTTGTTGTCATGCCCTTCCTGTTATGAGGCTGCCTTCTTGTTGGGCTGCTTTGAAAGGAGCCATTAAACCACAGTCGGCTGTATTTACCATCATAATAAACTGGCAGAATGTTTTCTGACTGATTCTACTCTCTGTGAGTGAAACTAGCAGCTCTGCCTCTAATATGGCTCAGACCTGAGTCATTGCAGAGTTGTAATTAGCCTATTAACAGTTAGCAGGCAGGTTTTTTCTGCAGAGGCCACACAGTGAAAACATTTAGACTACAACTGCTGGAACAGACTGGAATAATCAGCCCTGGTTTACACTGATAATTGCCTGTTACACAATAAGAAGGACAGAGTGGAGGCATTGTTTGTGACACTTTGACACACCGAGCCACGGATGAACCGACAGCCCACGCCGAAGGCATAGATCAGGTCCCTGCTGAAGGGATCCAGGTTCCCAGGAACCAATTAGGTAATGAATGAAGCTGCAGGCTTAACCAGACCCCGAGCATGTTCCGACAGCTGGCTGATGGGTTGATGGGTAATGTGGAGGGCCTGGCGATAACGAGGTCACTCCGTGATTGTGACAATTCATTCCATGGTTTAACCTCCTGAACCTGTAGGGTTTTTTTTAGATTTAAAGTTAGAAAACATCACAAATACATGTTCTGTCTGCTTGTTTGAAAACTTCATTCAAGCTTGATGATGTCTATACTCCAGCAAATACATGCACATCCCATTTAATGGAAATATTTACATCATCATTGTGCATCATTCTGTAAACTTCAGCCTGACCTGTTTTGTCTCTTTGGAAACTTTGGGGTAAAATTCTCTGAACAATGTTTGACCTTACAGCATTACTGGTGATAAAGATCACCAGTGGATTCAGCAGGGTAAACTTTTTCTAGCCTACTAGGGGGAAAAAACACCTTATTTAAAAATAGTTTGAGCTTGGATCAACATGAAACTCTCCTTGTTGAATCATCACTACAAAAGATGAACCACTGTGTTAGAAAACATCTGGTTCTTTAATAAAAAGTCGAATGTACAAGTATGTGTACATGGAAAGTTCGAGATAGAAGTTAACTACGACTCCCAAGGTGCATTTCAGCAAGAAAGCTGAAGGAAGCTTAAGATTACAATGTAGAGAAAACTGATTTACAATTCAGCTTAAATCAAATTATTTTAATTTCTGGGTCAATTTTTGATGAATTCGGTGAATTTTCTACTGCTCACCTCTGCCGGAGGCGACCGAGGCTCATGGGTATTGTAGTATTTAGTTAGTTGAAATAATTGAATCTGGTGGTCAGAACATAAACCTATGTGATCTTCACATTATCTGGTCGAGTCCTGTGTTTCTATTTTCAGTAAGACTGAGGATACTGTTGGAAGAAAAATCAGAAATGGGAATAAATAATGGGGTAAACCAATCATATCAGTTAGTCATCATCCTCAAAGCCTTTTCTCTTGTAGTGGTCAAAGCAAAACAAACTGCTACAGAATGAATGTAACCTTTAGCCCAGTATGTTCTTTTTAATGTTTCCCCCTTTTGTTTTCAAATTAAGCATCCAAATAGGGATTATATTAGAATGCAGTAATTATCAGATTTTCCATTTTTCCCCATAATACTATAAAAAAAATAAAGATCAATGCTGCTCCTGTGTTTTCATGTCTTCTACATGAACCATTAACTGGTGAGGATGCAACTTTTTGCCAGGGTCAGTCAGTATTTTAAGATAATGACATGTATGTAGCTTAAAAATGAGTCCGCCAGCGACTGTTTTTTAGTAGCTCACTGAAGGTAACATTAATTAGCTAGCTGCTAGTGACTACTGTCATATCAGCAGGCAAAAATTTCAAGTGTGTTATCACTTTTGACAGCCAGGAGAATTTTCATTTTATCTTTTTATCAAAAAATGAAAGTGAATAATTTTGATTGTTTAGTTCATGTCAAGTGTAGGAACAGGAAAGGAAACGGGATGGTGACTAACTTCTAACATTTTAAAACCTTATAAGTATGTCATAAATTATGATCTCGGTGCTATCAGAGTCAGTGTGTCATAAAATATGGACTGTTATTCATAAGACACGAACACTGTCTGTGTCAAATTCAAACTTCTCTCCGGTGTTTCTTCTGAAAACCAATCCAGTCAGTGAGTTGCAGCAGAGGCAGATGAACAAATTCAATCCGTTACCATCATCCTTGTCGGTGCTGTCGGGGTTGTAGTGGAGGGGTGAGGGGGGTGGAGGGGGTCTCACCATAGAAGGAAACAACTGATGATGCTTTAAGGTGAGTGTGAGAGTGAGGGGGGACTCAGGTGGCGGGCTGATGCATGATGGGAGTGACGGCAGCTCAAGTGGGAGTTAATTCAGTGTCAAATGAGACGGAGAGATAGGTGGAGGGGGAGGGCAGTCATATAGAGTCCTGCATCAGTACTGCAGCTGAGCCCCTCTGATACCTCTGCACATAGATCACACTGACAGGTCAGACTGAGACTGTACAGCTACAAAAATGGGAAAAAAACACAAGAACGCTGCAAGAAACCCCCTTCTGTACAAAAGGTCTGCACAGAAATGCATATAAGTGCTGCAAAAAAACCACAAATAGAAATATAATTGTCTAAAATGACCACAACCAACAATTTAATAATATATTTAATAAAGGTTTCACAGTTACATTACCAGTCTGACACAGACACAGAGCAGTGGAGGACCTCCAACATGGCTGCCAGAGGGAGGCGGGGTTACATCACCTGAAAGGTTTCCATTTCTGAAACTGTGTCAAACTGCTGTTTTATAAAAGCAGCAGATAAACAGGAGTGCTCACATTAAGCAGAAAGAATATTCCCCATAATCCCTAATCCACTACTGTCTTTATTTATCTGTGTGTGTGTGTGTGTGTGTGTGTGTGTGTGTGTGTGTGTGTGTGTGTGTGTTTGCTGCTTTTGTACTTTTATCTTTCTGAGGACCAATTTTAGTCTTGCAGATTTAGTTTGGTCCTTTGTTTTAAGGTTAATGTTTGGTTTAGTTAATACATTATGTCAGTGAGGGTCCTCATAAGTATACAGTAATGTCCAAAAAGCAATATATAAAAATGCAAAAATCCAATAAACTACAAGGTTTTATCCATTTTTTTATTGTGATCGAAGGATTAACTGAACGATCATATTTATTGTTTTTATATTTTTGTGTTTCTCTTTGTGCCTCTATTATCTGATCAAAATACATCTGATATTCATATTGCAATAAAAAAATAAACATAATGGACACAAACAGATGGATTCTTCTATTTCTTTGAGTGCTGTCCACATGAATGTCATTTGTGAAAATGCTTGTGCTGGTTTTGTAGCTTTCCCAAACACTCCTCAAGTCAAGTCATTTTTATTTATATAGCACAAAATCACAACAGAAGTTATCTCGGGGCACTTTTCACATAGAGCAGGTCTAGACTGTACTCTTTAATTTACAGAGACCCAACATTCCCCCATGAGCAGCACTTGGTTAAGGCTGTTGTTGATTGATGGACCTTTCTTTAGGCCTCTTGAATCTCTAGAGCAGTGATTCCCAACCTTTCTGGCCTGTTGCCCTTAAAATGAAACAAAGTCTACCTGGGACCGCTTGTCACATGTCGCATTGTCTACCAGTTAAACAAAAGAGGACTAATTTTGTTTTATTTGAATAACCATTAGAGGTTTGAGGAGATAAAATACAGTAATTAAAAAATTAGGGGAAAGCTTGAAAAAAAATGTGTATAAGAAATATGTTTTATTCTATATCCTATCTCGTCCTATCATCTCGCGACCCCTTAGATTAATCCAGCGACCCCTTGTCCTGACCCCCAGGTTGGGAACCACTGTTCTAGAGGATCAAAAGTCCTAAAGTCCTTAAAGTTTGATGATCCTAAGGATTTGTGGAGTCTCTGGAAGATTCACTAATATTCTTGAAGGTCCCTGAAGTGTCATTAAGGTTCTTGAAGACCTCTGAACATTCCTGATGGTTTGTAAAGTTTTTGTCAAAGGTTTGTCAAGGCTTTTAAAGGCAGCAGTGGCTGAGGCTCATGGAAACTGATGGCCACAACTGATAAAATTATCCAGGAGACTCATGATTGTTTCTGTGTTCAGGGACATTGGTGATATCATTAAAAGAAAACTTTACAGTGGGGAAAAATGCCTCTGGAACCAGGTGTTCTTGATCTTCTGACTGCATGTTCTTTTATCTTATGCTCATTTTTCCCAGCTGCACATCCCCTATACACACTTAGACAGATGCTTTTACATGCAAGGCCTGTAAAGCTAGTTGAAAGTTAACTAGAGAAATGTATATAGAGAGGGAGAGTGTGGCAGACAGACTGATGGTGCAGTCATGCAGTAAATGATGTTGGTTTAAGACATCATACCACAGAAGATTGCCACCTCCTCCAGCTTTCACACACACATACTCCCGCTTAACACACAGCCGCCTCTTAATGATAATGCTCTTTAAATGGCTTTATTGATTTTAATGTAGCCTACCACACATATATTTTATGAAAGTCAATACGGTAAGAGGGCCACCTCCCTAATGTAAATAGCTGGTTGGAAGTCTATTAGAATGGTTATCGATGGATGAGTGGTAATTACCTGCTGCAGCGTCGTGCTCGCTTGCTCTTTATCCAGCCATGTCTCAGCCTGACACTTAAAAGCCACAATAGAGCTGAATATCAGGGGGGAAAGTTGGTGAATATGCAATGCAAATCAATGCTCACAGAGTCCACGTGCTTTTAATCAATACAGTGAAGAGAGTGAGTTCGGACTGCATGTAGTTAGTCTGCAGTGTGAGAGGTCTCTGTACGCACCTGAAGATAAGAAAGATTCTTTAATACACACAGTTCAGCTCAATTCCCTCTCGTGTCATTTTCGTCTGTTCTCACTGCTGCTACAGATACTGCTACTTACCCCTCTACTACTGCTTCTGCCACTACAACTACTTCAACTGCTACTTTGTCTACTGGTAGTACTATAACTGCTATTGCTACTACTAATGCCACTCCTACCACTGCTACTTCTGCTGCTACTACTATTATTGCTGCTGCTTTTACAACTACTAACTTCATTACTTCTACTGCTACTTTTGTTATTAGTGGTGTTGCTGCTGCTGCTACTAAAAGTACTCCTACTGCTATTACTTACTGTAATAGCATACCAATATTACTTTTATAACTAGTACTACTACTGTTACTGATTCTACCACTACTGTAACTACTGCTACTACCACTGCCTCTACTACTACTGGTGGTTGTACTGCTACTACTACGACTTTTACTACTAATACAACTACTACTACTTCTATTGCTTCTACAGTAACCCCAATACTGCTACTGCTGCTACTACAACTAAAGGTCCAGTCACATCACACTTTCCTATGAATATTCTTCTCTCTTTGTGGGGAGTGATGAGGTCAGAGTACAGTATGTACACCAAATATCAGCTGTAAACATTATACATTCACATAATAATCCATTATAATCACTCCCCAATCCCTGCTGGGCCAGACTTTGTGTTTGTTTGTGGTGAATGCCAACATTAGACCCTAGATGCCCACATACCAACCCTGTATATATGATATTACACATAATATTCCGTTATCGTCACTCCCCACTCCCTGCTGGGCTAAACTTGGTGTTTCATTATGGGGAGTGACGAGGTCAGAGCCTAGACACCAGATTTGCAACACTGTAAATACTATTTATTTTAATAATAATCCATTTATTTTAAGAATAATCCATTACATGACAGTTGGCTGACTGACATGATACTAGTACGACTGAAACTACTGTTACTACTTGCACTGCTATAATTCCTGTTACTACTACTCCTACTACCACTACTGCTGCTTCTACGACTAACACTGCTACTACTCAGTGTACTGTCACACATACTACACTACTATTGCTTCTGCTACTACTCCTACTACTACTATTGTAACTGCTACCGCTACCACCACTGCCCCTGTTACTGATACTACTGCTATTGTAACTACTGCAACACCACTTCTACTATTACTCCTGCTGCTACTATGACTAACACTGCTACAGCTGCATACTATTACTACTGCTCCTGCTACCACTGCTGCTGTTACTAGTGCAACTGTCAGTACACTGAAGTGAGAGTTTGGACTGCAGCGTCTCCATTTGCGTGGAAAATAGGAAAAACACTCTCATGCATCCAATTCATTTAAATTCTCAGGTTCTCTCTCTTTCTCTTCTCTCTGTCATTTCCTTTAACTCCCTCTTTCTTTCCTCCTCCTCCTCCCTCCTCTTCCTCGCTCCTAGCTCCACGACTGGGTGACGCTGCTTAATTGGCAACGACACTGAAACATGTCCTGTCCTGCTCTGCAGCCTCCTCTGCATAATTAAAACAAGAGCAACACTTCATCTCCACTGCAGCTGGAAGCAGATGAGAGAGAGAGAGAGAGAGAGAGAGAGAGAGAGAGAGAGAGAGAGAGAGAGAGAGAGAGAGAGAGACTGACAGTGAGAACAGAGACAGAGAGAAAGGAAGAGGGGTGAAAGTACCCCCTGTTATATCTCTTCTTATAACCTATTTTTATAGACTGGCTTTTATGTGATGGCTTTTATCCTATTATTTTTACAAATATATTATTTTTACCCTCTGTGTCTATCCTTTTATCTTCCGCTGCCTTCTTCCTTTACTTATTTCTACTTTGATGTTTGCATTTATTTGATTGTTGAAGCACTTTGTCAACTGTGCGTTTGAAGTGTGCCATAAATGAAGTTTATTATTTTATTATTAACATTATTATTAAGGAAAAGAAGAAAGGCTGATGTATGAATGCACACTGGGCGGCTGAGGGATGAGAGGGCTCGGCAGGAAACGGAGGGGTTGCCATGGCAACAACAGAGCTGGAGTGGACGACCTCTCAATTGGAGGATGTTTTGACCAAACCAAACAGAACCGAACAGAACCAAAGCAGAACTAAACAGAAACAAACAGAACCATGATTCTAACAGCGGCTTTTGATTCACTACAGCAAACTGCTACCGTTACTGTTTTACAGAGGATGTGTTTCAGCCACGTCAGACAAACAAGAGATGGACAACTGAAAAAAAACAAGACTGAAACATTATCCAGATAAACTTCAATTTTAAATCTCTACAGATGGCTACTCTATATTGGAATATCTTTGCATGATTTACAGTTTAAAAAATTAGACTTATTTATCTTATACTGGCCCTTTATGCAGCCCCTCAGTTCAGCCTCTGTCTGAAACAGGCCGTTTTAGCTCCTGTCTCTTTAAGGCCCCCCTCCCGATGAGCTAATTAGCTTCTGGAAGCTGCGTCACGGCCGACTTCCGGTGGCTACATCAACAAACCATGAAAAAAAACTATATTAGTAGGGATTTCACTACTTTTTCTCATTCTTTACTTGAAATTTTAACTTCTCAAATACATCCGTAAAACCTGATCATTTATGGGCAAAAACCGTCGCAAACAAAGTGTTCAGAGCAGGTTGACGTCCTGGCATTTCTACATACGTTAACGTCAAGTTTTGGAACTTTGACCGTGTTTAGCATACATATCCAACATTATAACAGTATATAATAGGCGTGTAACGATACACAAAATTCATGGTTCGGTATGTACCTCAGTTTGGGGGTCACGGTTCGGTACGATTTCAGTACAGCAATATTTTGGTCTTTTATTTTGAAAAATGTAAACATCCAACGATGGTGGATTGGCCAAAACTATTTCTGAAACAGTTTAATTTTGCTGAACGGCTCCACTCAAAGGTGGAGTGAAGAGCCAGCCATCACGGAGAGGGGAGGTGGACGTAGAGACACAGTATTGTTTCACTACGGAGATAACGGCGTATTTTAATAATAGTGTTGCACTCGGTCAGTGTTATGTGTCTCTCATTTCTCATTCTGACAGCAGCGACACTGCAGGGTAACCAGGGTAACCAGGCTACCTTGGATTATATTGATAAATTACTCTTCTTGGTGACCATAAATGACAGAAAAACGCAGAAAAACAAGACTCTCACACTTAGCTGAAATTAAACGAGTGCACAGAAATTTGGAAAATAACGTAAATAAAGACCGTCTCTACTGCGTTTTGCTTACATTTATGGTCGCCAAGACGAGTAATTTATCAATATAATCCGTGCAAAAATGTACAGACTCCAAATGACGAAAAATAGAGTCAGAGATTTGTGTCACAACAAAATAAACTATAGAGCAAAATATGAAACAATGGACGTTTTTCTCTCATCACATGGTATATATCGCACAGCCCTACTAGTAATAATCTGTTACTATTACTACAGTTGCTTCTACTACTACTGATACTATTGCAGGACAAGTTGTAGCCTACTACAAGGTACTATTAACCCTACAAATACTTCTGTTGTACTACTACTCCTGATACTACTACTAATGCTGCTGCTGCTCCAACCAAAACAAAAATCATTACTTCTACAAGTATTACTCCTGTTGTTTCTAACACAACTACTACTAGTACTACTAATCTTACTCATACTCCTGCTGTACTACTGCTCCTGATACTACTACTACTAATGCTGATGCTGCTGATAACACTACAAAACTGCTTCTACAAGTACTACTCATACTGTTTCTTCTGCCATAACTACTACTAGTACTGCAGTAGACCTTCTACTTCCTCTAATGCTTTTACTTCTACCTCTACTGCCATATGCCATACTGTATGTAATAGTTATCATTAAACACTATAATGATACTATGGGGGATATTAAATCTAGTTAAGCACAACAGGGGGAATAAACAAGTAAACAAACCAGAGTCTCAGCTGATGAAATTATTGAGTTATGTGAAGCAGAAGTGAACTGTTTATGTAGAAAATCTTTCTAACAGCAGATCCCAGATCAGTGTTTCACCACAGCTCTTCAGCCAAATGACAGCAGCTTGTCATGTAAATACACACACACACACACACACACACACGCAGTACAAAAACAACAGTACGCCTCCCTGCAATCTGCAGCTGTTTGACCTGCAGCTGCAGAATATGAGTTTTCATAGCAGCCATAATAATGCAACATGCAGCTCTGTTTCACTGCACTCATATTCCAAACATCATGTTTCCATTTCCCATCTCATTCTGTTTTTCTGTCTACAACTAAAAAAAATGCTGTGGAAAATTAGATCAGCAGGTAAACAAAACCAAAATGGTGGCAGAATTTAAAATGACAGCTCAGGTTACTGAGGTTGCATCAGTTGTTTTTTTTTCCTCCTGCAGGATAATTATTTGTTAGCCCTGATTCACTCTAATTATTTTCCTCTAATTATGTATTTCCAGTTTTTATGTCATTAGAACTGAGGGTGGTCTCTTCTTTTTGTATCCTCTTTTTGCAGTTATGTCCTTTTTAATAATTATAATTGCAGCAGGCAGATTGTTTAAGTCAGAACTGGGCCTTCTGTACCCCCCCCCCCCAAGCAAAATATAATTTTACTGCTAAATCATATTTGGATTTGTAGCCAATGGGCGTATTCTTTCAGATCATCCAGCAGCTCCAGGGTACTCTACAATACCCACTCACTTGCTCAGACACGAAACCTAGCTTAGTGCTAACTAGCGATTGATAGCCGACATCAAAAATGGCAGCAGGTGGAGACGATAGTGTCGCAGCAGGTGGTGGAGATGATATTGACGCAGCAGGTGGGGGAGATGATATTGTCGCGGATTTATTATCAGTGACCTTTTCAAGACAATAGCTATTGAAAAGCTCTTTTGGATCTGAAAACCAATGATCATCTTTATGACTGGGTTATTGAAAAAATCATCCAAAGGGACAGGAGGATGGATTTCATCTTCAAGTGAACGTCATTGGTGAGTGAAACTGAATTTTTATTGCTGGTTTTGCTACAGTGTCACATCTCATTGAACTGGTTGCATTTTGTTTCCACACACTTCAGTAGTTGTTGAATGTCTGTCTTGAGTTTGCTAAGCATCGGTTGTTGTGCATTTAATTTGTGAGTCTTGACTTGGTCTTTCTTTGCATCGGTAATTGTTACAAAGGTGTGGTTGTGTGGCAGCCATTTGTCTATGTAACATCATTTTTGTAGACGACTGGAGTAATTATTGTGTGTAACGATGTGGCGAGCTACCTGTGTGAAGGCATCAATAGCCTGTGTGTGGTGGTGCTGTGTTGTGCTGTTACTTTATCACATGGACAGTGTGTTTTGCCAACTAACATTAGTGGTGAACTTGGAAATATGACAATTGTAATTGATAACGTTGCCTAAATCAGATCACACATAAAGTGACTGTGCTCTCATTCCATTTAATGGTCAGGGTATTCTATCAAGGATATAAAAATACCCTGGATGGATGATATTCTCCCCAGAGACTAAGCAGGAAAATATCTGATTGGTTGCATTTTTTTCTAACACAAAACCACTCAGTGCATGGACAGAAAACAACAGAAACAAGTCAGCATAACACTGTAATATTACAGATTAGCAATACAGAGATGATTTTTATTTATTTTATTTATTCATTTTATCTATAGAATTAATCAGATACGTTTTTTTTTTTTTTCATCGGAGGATTTTAGGGCCCTCTCTGAATACCCTGAAGGCCCTGATGGGTCACCACTGCTGCAGGCTCTGCGGTGCAGTGGTGTTCATATTTTAGGCGTTGACAGGGAGGTGCAGGAGTTGCAACACCACCATCACCTCAGCAGACAACACCACATACATCTGGGGAGCGTCCAAGGACAGAGAATGAAACCAAGACTAAAAGGCTTCACCACAAACTGTGGAGACAAACAGACACACAAGAGAAGCATTCCCATGACTGACAGTGATTTAAACAGCTCTGAATATTATTGATTTATTACAAGGTTGATACTCACTATAGAAGATAAAGCATCAGGGTTGAAATGGGATCTGGAGTGAGGTCTCTGTCATACCAGTGTTTATGACTGAGCTAATTCCACAGTTGTTGTTTTTTTTTTTTTTTTTCAGAATCAGTGGATTTCCTGGAAGCACTGTGGTACATTTGCTGGGCTGGTGAAGTGAAAAAACTGAAATTTTGCAGCAAATTCAATTTATTCCAAAGGAATTGGATTCACTTGTGGAGGTGAAGTAAATTTGCAGGGATTTTTTGTAATGGGTTCAGCATCGGTCAAATTTGACACACAAATCTGTGCCATTGACCAATAACAATGCATCTTGACAGCGCTGACCTTTGAGGGGATGGAGACCCGAGAAGTCTAAAATGGAGGAAACTATCATAGCTCATTAGTTGTTTTGCACAATTCATTTTTGAGTGAAAACTGTTCCACAAATGAGCAATAGTTTACAGACAGTACTGAGACAAGAGTTGATGATACAACACGTTTTTTGAATAAACTGTGAGAAGTTATTTTTCTGTTAGTGACTGAGAAAAGCTTGCTAATGGAGCTTGCTAATGGTTAGTTAGCAAGCTCGTTAGCTGGAAGAGAGCTTTATTTCCCTCTTCAATCATGTTTTATTGAATGTAATGGTTAACAAAACGCCAGGAAAAAGAACAGAGCTGAATGGCAGAGAGAAAATAGACAGAAAGCTCCATGAACTATTGTTACTGACTAACATTAGCCAGGCTGGTCCAGCTGGCACTTCAGCTGTTAGCTCACCAGCTACAGCAGCTTTTTTGTTTTGTTTTTTACTGAAGACACAGAACATCAATATAAAGCAACAAAACATCTGAATTAACACAGGCAAACAATAATGCAATAATTCAATTAAACCACTACAACATCAGGTAAAATCATTAATATTAAGATACATAAGTAAGAAAAAAGTAATATGTCATATGGAAATACAAAAACTAAAATTAAAAACACAAAAAGAAAAAAGTATTTAGTGAAAGATTTACAGAGAAAAAGAAACACCAACACATTTAAAAAAACTCACTGTTTTCAATTTAATCTCATAGACTATTTGAGATCTAAGGTCAGTCAAAAAGAAATCAATTTCAGTTTTCAGCTCAGCTTTAAGGAAATTTTGCCTATGAATAAAGAATTTTCCAAGTAAAATGAACCACAATGTGGAAAAATGTATCACATTTTCAGTAGATTTTTAGTTTTATCCAAAATAAAGTTCACTAACTAGCCCTGCCAGTAGTTACATCATCGAGCTTCCGGCTTCACCTGTTTCGTGTGGTTGAAAAATGTCAACACATAAACTTGTGCTGTTGGCAGATAACAATGCAGCTTTAACACTGTTGACCTTTGAAAAGTTGTCATCCTGTTGGCAAAAGTCCTCCAAACTAAGCATACGTATAGGTTGTTTGTCACCTAAAGGTGTGTTCAGATTAAACATGTCCTCACAGTCTGTGTTTATTGTCCACAAACAAAGAAGTCGTACATTTTTCTCAGCTACATTCTCATGTCTCTTCCGGCGGATTCAAAGATGAAGTGAGATGTATAATCCCTCCAGTCCAGTGTTTTCTGGGTCAGATGTGTGTCTTCTCACAGTTGGATGTGTCCAGAATATGTCCACAGGGAGACAAACAGGAGGATGATCAACCACATCCACTGAAGAAGCGGCAGTCAAATTCATTGTGACTGCTTGTCTCCAGTATATTTTCTTTTGTATTGTCTTTTGTCACCACCCAAAGAAGTAAAGATGAATTAAATGAGGACCAGTTGAGATGGGAAGACATCTTCACTCATTTCATCCTCTATAACTACACAAACCCGTGATGTCTGCATGAAACCTGGTCTTCATCCTCTCCTCCTCACAGTGCAGGAAGCTCCCGGCTCCCCCGGTAACTCCCGACAGCCAGCAAAGCTGTGTCCTCATTTCGATATGGAGGAGGCGGAGGAGAGATCCCTGAATGCTTTCTTTTTTTTTTCCTTTCTCTTCTCTCCTTCTCGTGGCCTCAGCGCTCTGTTTAATACACCGGGTTGACTTTGATAAAGCGCGCTGTGGAAACAGCCGCCTCTACAACGCCGCTCGATTCATGATCTGCCTATTCAGCAAAACTACAGGGTGGGCCTTTAGAGAGAGTGAAGAGGGAGAGAAGAGGGAGGGATGGAAGAAGAGAGAGAAAATTGAGAAAAGGGGGAGAAAAAAAAAACACAAAGAAAAAGAGTATAGGTTTGGAGATGCAGAGAAAGCCAGCAGCAACATTTTCAGTCTGAACAGCTGCCATATTATTACACATTTCAAAGATACACCGTAGCAGAAAAGGATGGATGAGCGAGCTGTGTGTGTGTGTGTGTGTGTGTGTGTGTTATATCCAGATTTTCTTTCTCTTTCTATCTAAACATACATATCCTTAAAGTATAAGACTGGTGATGGGTGGTGTTTATACCTTAGCACGTACAGAACATTAAAAAATAAAGTTTTATTCAAAACACATTGGCAGTGGGACAGTTGTGTTAGTGTGAGCATGCTAGTTAGATTAGCCGCTGGATGCTGCTTATAGCTTGTGTTGTGTCTGCTGTCAGTATTGTGACCACAATAAGAAACCAGAGCTGGCAGAGCCTCCAATGTCATTTAAAGCATACGGCTGATAATGTTCAGTATTTTTCTTATTGTCAACAAAAATCTCATATGCAGAGCCAAACCAACATTTAACTTATCTACTTACAAGTGTTGTGTGTGTATCCAAAGACTGATATATCTTATTTCTCTGTGCCGTAGTCCTCTGTTGTCGTCCAAAAACTATTAAAAACATGTAAATGAGCCACACCGCTACACTGAGTGTTACTATATTAAAACATCGAACGGCAGAGAATATGAGACAAATAATGACCTCATCAGCTTTATATATAAATGGTATGGGAAATTGTCACGCTAGACAAATGTATATAATCTTACAGTATATATTGTCATATCTGCCAATTTAGTTTTCTATGAATCCACCCATACAGTAGGCTTAAAGGACAGGTTCACAATTTTTCAAGTGTGTCTCAAAACAACAGTCAGGTGTCCATATGAACAGTGAAAGAGGTTTTACTTGCTGTAATCATTCCTCCTGTTCATACTGGCTATTAAAAGACCCCCTTCAAATGTACTTTTAAAGTGATGGCCAAAATCCACAGTGTGTCCACAAAGTCAAAAATGCATTGAAAAGTTGATCTGAAGTCTGAGTTTACAGTCTTTTTAGCATCAAATTCCCACTTTGTGTTTCCTCGGACAGTGTTTCCCTGTTGAGCTGTGGTGGAAGTATAGTAACAAAAAGAGGGACTTTGGCACTATTTTTTCTGACAAAGTCACAGATTTCAGATGCGTGTGGTGTTAGGGGGACTTGCCGAAATCCTTTGAGGAGGTCCAGTTTTGTGACAAATTTGTCTGAGCCTACACAATCAAGGTTTTTAGTCTAAAGTTATATCTCTATGACTATCATCACTGTCTGAGATCACCAATAGTCTCCCTCTCCTATCATTCTGACGAGCACTAACAATCAGAGACAACCCTGTACATACTGTTCAACCCACCAAACCTAATCACACTTGGCTTCACTTCACAGGAAACTTCAGATGCGGAAAATGTAGTCATCGTAACAATACCACTAATGTCAAGTTTTTCACCCATCTACACACTGGTAAGAAGTTTCCTATCAAACAATTCAGAAATTGCAACACAACATCAGTAATCTACATGCTTGCATAGCCAAGAACTATCATGAAGCCCTCCATGGCTCTCCAGCCACTCTGCACTTTGTTGGACTTGAATATGTAACTTGTGACAGCCTTAGGCCTTACAACAGTATCTGTTGGCCTGCCTCTGCTTCCCGCTTTCCTGCCTTTGCTTCCCTTTTTCCAGATTTCCCCGGATGGTCCGGCCCCTCCCACCTCATTAAGAGATTGGTGTCACCTGCGCTGAGCTTTTATAAGCTGGGTGATTCCAAGATGGCTCTCCCTCTCCCTCCTGGAAGGCTGGTCCCTTTCAGACACTTGTTTGGGTTTTGATTGTGTTTAGTTTAGCCTTGGTTCATGTTTTTGACTTTACACCTTATAGTTTACTTAAGAACAACAACAACATAATGACACCTGCTGGACGATGGTTTCTGGATGATGACTTCAGTTTCAAATGCTTCCTCTGAACAAGCTTTAAAATATGGAAACTTAGAATGTGTATCACAGAACCTGTGACCTCAGAACTGTTAAATTGTATATTTGCCATTTCACCTGTTTTTAGTCATTGTTATATTGTCAAGAAAAAATGTGTATGGGACCTTTAGAGAGTTAATTACCCTTTAAGCCAATCACCTGCCAACTCCTGTATACAAATGACATGACTTCCATTTTCCTCCATGCTCTGAAGGCCACTAGGCTGAAACACTAACATGTTTGTTTGACATGGCCAGAATAGACTGGTGAAATTGAGATTAGTCAGTTTTGTCCTGGAGATGTATGTGTGTGTGTGTGTGTTACCTTTTTAGCTTTGAGTATTCAACATAGGAATTTTCTGCCTGTATTGTCTTGTGTATTGCCCCTCATTCACCATATTTCTAATTATATTCAATTTTAGCCTTTATTATTTTCCTGCTGCAGTGACACCATCTCCCTGTGGGGATCAATAAAGTTTCATCTAATCTGAACCTGATGAAACTGTGTCATACTCAGTGAGGAGCTCTCATTGCTTTATTTAGTGCAGATTTTAAATTGAGTTTGGTGCTGCAATCCTGCTGCTTTGATATTAAGACTATGGATTTTTACTTTCCTCTGTCTCACGAGTGATTTTCACAGTTTTGAAGGGAACTATTTGTTCTCCTGTACCTTGACAGGAGTTATTTTCATTAAATTCTCGCTTTACATGCTGTTGCTGTTTTGTTGTTGATGTCTTATGGCTGCTTTATTGGCAGGTAGATGCTCCATTTCAGTGTTTGAATTGAAATACAAAAAGGTGTGTGTAGCCAATAATTAATTTGGGGGAACAAATGACTAATTTGTACTATTAAATGCAAATAGTAACTCAGGTATATGAATGTTCCAACATCTTTCATCTTTCACAAATGATTATGGAAGCATGAGAAGAAAACTGGCAATCCCAAAAAAAATTTTGTTTATGTATTATTAATAAATTGTTTTCCCAATTATGTTTTGGTGGGAAACATAATTGCAGCCTGGAAGATGCTCAGATGTGCACTTTTTGAATGAATGAATGAATGAATGAATGAAGCGTTACATTTGTGTATCGCACTGAAGTTGTAGGGAAAAAGTCGGGGTGGATGGGAGTCGGCACCTGTGACCTGGGTTTGTATGTGGTTAGGCTTCGGTAACAAAGGCACTTTTGTCAGGATTAGTGAAAGACACAGTTTACACAGTTTAAATATGAATAAACGTGTAGTTTCTCATGCTTTAAAGGTATATTATGCAGGATTTTACTAAAACAACAAAGTATAGACTCATACAAAAGTAATCCATCTCAGTCATCACGTATGACCCACTAGAAGTCAAGTCAAACTTTATTTATATAGCACATTTCATACACAGGGCAACACAATGTGCTTTACATAAAATAACAATACAATCACGACACAATCATAAAAGTGCAAGTGCAGAAGATCAATATGCATCAACAGGTTTTAGTGCATTTATACAAGAATAAGTGCAGAATATACAAATGTCAAAATATACAAAACACATACACACACAAAGAAAGTTGTGAAAAGTAATGTTTTTAACCTGCTTTTCAAAGTGTTCAGTGTGTGGGCCCCTCTCAGGTCCTCATGCAGGCTGTTCCATCTACTTGGGGAATGAATACAAAATGCAGCCTCCCCTGCTTTAGAGTTAATATGAGGGATGGTTAAAAGACCACAGCCTGTGGACCTGAGAGTTCTTGCTGTTTTGTTTCTAATTAGCATGACTTTTTTTATACTGAGGTGCAAGGTCGTTTGGAGCTTTGTATACAAGTAGCAGCATTTTAAAATCAATTCTAGGGAGAGATTTAAGAACAGGTGTAATGTGTTAAGACTTTTTAGTTCAGAGTCTGATTTTGATAGAAAGCCTCTTAGTTTGGAAATATTTTTCAGGCTGATCTTGTGAGATGATTGATATGTCTCTTAAAGTTTAGATCGTTGTCTATGATTACACCCAGATTTATAGCTTCACTTTTGCTCTCCATTGACAGAACTGAGAGGAGCTGCAATTTTCTGTCTCTGAGCCTTTGCAAAGATGAGTATTTATGTGTTGTCTTTGTTCAGCTGTAAAACGTTCTGACATCCATAGATCAATATCATCAATATACTGAGTTAGGGAATATATAGCATCTAAGTCATCAGGAGATAGGGATATGTACAGCTGTGAATCATCTGCATAATTATGGTAGTTTATTTTGTGTTTCTGTATAGCATCGAGGGTGGGAGCATCTAGAGATTGAATAGTAGTGGTCCAAGAATCGAACCTTGGGGCACTCCACACATAATACCCACTCTGTCCGAAGCAAAGTCTCCAATAGACATAAAGAACTGCCTGTCCTGTAGGTAGGTCCTGAACCAGTTTAAAACCGGACTGGATAGGCTGACCCATTTTTCTAACCTCTCCAGTAAAATATCATGGTCAACAGTGTTGAAAGCAGCACTAAGATCCAGGAGCACAAGAACAGATATTTTATTAGAGTTTGTGTTTAATTTCTTTGTTGTAGTCATTCAGTCTATCCCTAATTTCACGATTAACCTGGAGTTTTGTCTTTCTCCACTATCATTCTGCCTGGCAACACTTTCTCTTTAACTGCCTAACAACCTCTCCATTTCTCCAGGGGGCTTTTTTGTTTTTCTGTTTTTAGTTTTAACAGGTGCAATGTTGTCAATATTTCATGGCTCACAAGATCCTCAGTTGGTGATGCCATGAACAACAATAACTCATTTAAAGTTTTCTTAAAAGTTTCAGTTGTATTAATATCAACGGTCCATTTTTTTGATTGTCCGAGTACTCTTCTGTTGTATGGGAAAAGCAGACACATCAAAGAATATGCAACAGTGATGTGAGATATAGCAACATCCATGACACATGGAACGGTAAAATTAAGTCCTTTTGATAGATTTAAGTCCAGAGTATGTCCCTTTATAGTGGGTGGGTCCAAAAACATGCTGAGTGACGTCAAATGTCTCCAGTAAGCTAAGTAAGTTTCTAGCATCAGTGTCTGTTTGATTGTCATGAATATTAGAAGAAGCCATATTTAGATTTTGGTGGCCAATAGACAATAATTATTAAAATCATAGCATTATAGTGTAGATAAGTTATTCAAACGACGTGAATTCCCTGAGGAGGATTTCCCTTTCTTATCAGATCTAGTGGTATGTGTGAACTTGAAGTTAGGTGGTGCAGTCTCAATGAAGTGTGTGGCGGTGTATTTATCTGCAGAGACTCTGCCTCTGCCTGTAATTTTATTTTTTTTTTTTTTGCTGTGTTCGGGACACTTCTGGGTGTCAACCTTTGGGCAGTGGGTGTGTAGCCCAACAGCCAATAACAGTGCGCAGGATGTGAGGTCGGGACTCGTAGCGTAGTGACCAGGTTACATCGCTGTGTTATTATTTGACTCAGTGCTTCTCCGTCTCCCTCCTCTGCTGTGTGCTGCTCCTCTGCTGTGTGCTGCTCCTCTGCTGTGTGCAGAGTGCTGCTGTGTGCAGAGTGCCGCTGTGTGCTGCTCCTCTGCTGTGTGCAGAGTGCCGCTGTGTGCTGCTCCTCTGCTGCTCACTGTGTCTGTCTGTCCGGCACACACACACATGCAGAGCAGATAGTGGGTGTATTTATTTGTTCTTTTGACCATAACTGCTGAAACAATCAGAAAATAACGTTTTATTACTCTGAATAAAACTCATATACCTTTAAGTCACTGCAGACTTTTTCTGCATCGAACTGAATTTTTTATTCTGTCTACTACAGCAACATATCTACTGTGTGAACCACGTGTCTTGTGTTCTTTGAGAAAAAAATCAGAAACCAAAAGGAAGACATTTTCATGACAGCGCCCCCTAGTTTTGCATTACATCGATAGAATACTGTCAGGTTTCTGTCCACATAGCTGGAGTCCTTATTTCAACACAGGAAATCAAATCTCGCATTAAGCAGTAATAGTGTTGTATCATAGGCAGAGCAGATGGTCACACTGAGCCTGACAGCAACCTGCTACACAACACCAGACTGAGCAACAACCCACATTAGCTTTCCTGCTAAAGTCTCCTTCTTATCTAACTTACAAACATGAACACGTCTTGTCCAGCTTAGCTTGTTGACCGAGCCACCAAACAAACATTCACCAGGGATAAGTGGACCGCTAACGCCAGTTAGCAGCTAGATAGCTAATTAGCTGCTCAGCTGCAGCACATTGAAAAGCATGTAAACATACCTGCAAATGTCACTTTGGACCCGTTAGATGCTGGTTTCATTCTTACTTCAATACCACTGCTAACAACACACTATCTGCCCATTGCAAAAAAAGACCTTTTTTTTTTTCTTACTTCTAATACAAAACTATTAACAGCCGTATTAAAAAAACACAAAGATGTTATTTTTGACTACAGAAAGGGACGATTAAATGTGACTTCAGTTGGACTAAACCAAGACCTTGAGCTTACCAGGAGGTTTTAATTTACTTTTAAATCTTAAGGGTTCATCTTACGGAGAGCATGTTTATGTAAAGTAACTAGATTTTGATATTTCTTGTGTTTAAGTGTGAATTTTGGCCAGATGGTGGCGCTGGGGAAAAGGTAAGGAGGTCATGAAAATCATTAGAATTCGTTCTCTGGGGATCGTGAATGTTAAAAGTAAATTTCATGGCGATCTGATCAGTAGTTTGATGTATTTTCCTCTGAATCAAAGAGTTCATGAATCTAATTTTCAGATAAACTCTTCAATACATGCACATACACAGTATTTGCATGTTAATATGCTTGTGTATGTGTTCATATGCAATAACACTCATAATAATATAGCAACCAAAAAAACTACATTAACAAAGTGTTAACGAGATCTACAGCCCAAGAACTGAGAAATAAAATCCATAATGAGGTGAAATATGATATAAAAAATACATTAAAAGCAGAATAAATTAAAACACAGAGAGAAACGTGTGTGTGTGTGTGTGTGTGTGTGTGCACATCCTTGCTGTGTGATGTCCCAGAATTCCTAGCGGCAGCAGCAGCACTCAATGATGGTGATATTAAGGAGGAAATGTTGCACAGGGACTTCATTGCCATCCTCCATATTTTGTGTAATAGAATGTAACTAGAATCATTATTTTTTCATCACAGCCCTCCCACAACTGTCTTCCACATCTAGGAACATCACTTTCCCCTCTGCTCCATCCCTCGCTGCTCGCTGTTCCTTCGTCACACTGCGAGTCAATTAAAGAGCACGAGATAAAATGTAAGGAAGACAGAAAAAAAAACGAAAGAGCGAGGGGGGCTGCAGCAGCTCGCTCGGGGCCCGGCAGCAGCTTCTGAGGCCCCGTAACACTCCACTCCAGGCTGACATCTTGGATCTGGTGATGATAAAATAAAAAATAAGACAGAAGAGCGAAAAAAGAAAGGAATGCTGGGGTTGAAGTTGATGAGTCTCCTGGCAGCAGCGGGCCTCTGCGCTGTGGTTTGGAGATTAAGACAGGTTTCTTCTCTTTTGGTGCTCGCCACGCCGGGTCCACTGGGTGGACAGAATTTTCACTTTTTTAGAATTAAAAGAAGAAGTGGAACGTCTCTCAGTGCAACACTGAGATATATAATGAGTCAAGACCATTTAGTGCCTTACAAGTAATTAAAAGAATCTTAAAATAAATTCTAAAACATACTGGAAGCCAGTGTAAAGAGGCCAAAACCAGGATGATGTGTTCAAACCTGTTTACTCTGATTAAAAGCCTGGCAGCTGAATTCGGTACTGTCTGTAGCTGGTCTACAGTTTTTCTATTTAGGCATGTAAAAAGGCTTTCAGTAATCCAGGCATGATGAAATAAAAGCATGTAAAATGGTTTCTGTATCTTTAAAACTTAAAATAGGCTGAATTCTGGCGACGTTCCTTAGTTAATAAAAGCATGTTTGTACACGTTTTGTAATGTGCTGCTGAAAGTTTAAATTTACAGTCAAGCAAGACACCAAGGTTTCTAGCAACAGGCTTAATGTATTCAGACAGGTACCCAGTAGATGGCAGTATTTGAATGCTTGTATTGCTGGAGCCAATTACAAGAATTTCTGTTTTGGTTGAGTTCAACTGAAGAAAATTCTTAGACATCCAGTTTCTTAGATCTACTAGGCACTCCTGTAAAGAACTCAGCATAATGAGGTCAGTGGGCTTAACAGGGTCATACAGCTGTGTGTCGTCAGCTTAACAGTGAAAGGAAACACCATGTCTATGAATAATATTACCTAATGGGAGCATATAAAAAGAGAATAAAATTGGTCCCAAAATTGACCCTTGAGGTACCCCATACTAAACTGTAGCAAATGAAGACATGGTTGTTAAGGGACACACAGAATAAGCAGAATCAATCACAAATCAAATCAAGCACTACAAGAGTGGAACACATGTCAGCATCACTGGTCATTAAAAGGTCATCTGTGACTTTAAGGAGGGCAGTCTCTGTGCTGTGATGCTGACGGAAACCAGATTGGAAGGTTTCAAAATGTTGCTTTCTTCCAGGGCAGCAAGGAGTTTCTTAGCCACCATTTTTTTGGAGATAAAAGGTCATTTTGAAATGGGTCGGTAATTTTCAAGAACCATATGGTCAAGTCCAGGCTTTTTTTGGAGTGGCTGAACACTAGCAGTTTTGAAGTAGTCAGTTAAAAATTGAGAGCAACAAGGACCCAATTGTTTCAATGACATTGATTAAAAACTTTGTTGGCATTATATCAAATGGACAAGAGGAAAAATATTATATATATTAAAAGTTTAGGTAAGTATATTAAAAGTTTTGGGTAGGGAATCTTCCACTTATGGAAAATATTTGAATGGCATATCATAGACATTGGATGAAAAGTTGTGGCAATGGCTCTGTCCCCGAAAATCGTGTACACAGCCAATACATAGTACTGGACGCCCAGGTGTACAGACCGGACATGGCCCCATGTGTCCAAAAGAATTTTTGTCCACTTGATGCACTTTGTCTTTTTTTTCCCCCCAATTTTGCCCAAATGGGCCCCAAGGCCCCAAATCGTGCCAAAATCAACACAGTGGCCCATGTGAGGGTATTGACAGTGACACTGCCAATAATCTCGCACTAATGCTATTGCATTATAAAGTGGACGGTGTCCAATGGCAACACCTTAGGGTCAGACAATTGTAGGGTATTGCCATTGCCCACTACCATCCACTGCCAATACCCGAGCTGATCGGAGAAACCCCAAAATCAAATTCTTGGCCAATTCTTGGCTTTCTAGGTTATCTGGTGCCCGATCCGTGGACATATAAAATTTTGGTCAAATTAGGGTTGGAAACAAGGGTCAGTAACGTTTTTTCTAGAGGACCTGCGGCTTCCAAATTTGAGGCACTGTAAGCTGCGCCCCCAGGGAAATCCTGAAATGAAATCCTTCAAATTTCAGCTAACAAAAATCAATGGTTTTAGAACTGTGGCCTCTCAAAGTGTCAATGGTATTGCCATTGGACACTAATGGCACTGACTGTAAACTTGCCATACCCTGGGCTCTGCAGTAAGTTACTGAAGTGGACAGACTTTGTCTTAGGAGGCTGAAATTTACAGAGGATGTTCCTGGAGACCCAGGAACCAACATATTCAAATTTAAGACCTAAAATCATTAGCATATGGGGGATATGACCTTTGTTCACTTGCCATACCCCAGGCCCTGCAGTACGGTATGTAAAGTGAACAGACTTTGTCCACTGATGATGATTCACCAGAATCAACATGGGTGAATGTCGCATTATATTGACCCTGATAGACTCCACTTTCTCTGTAAAGTTTAAAAAAAAAAAAAAATTCAGTCAGCGTCACATTCAGCAGGAACATTTTGAGGGTATGGATTTACCAATTGATCAAATGTCTTGAATAAAAACCTGAAATTATGATTCTCTAATATGAGATTAGAAGTAACGTGTTCCTGTGTCTTTCAGCATTAGGTTGTAATGGATCAGAATTTCCTTCATAGCCACATAGTGGACCTGTAGACCAGTTTTCTTCCACTTCCACTCAGCCTTCCTGCACTCCCTTTTACAGCTGTGAGTACTTTCATTTATCCAAGGTTGCAACTTACAATTTGCTTTCATTCTGTTTTTAAGGGGAGCAGCTGTATCTAAAGTTGAAGAGCATAGATTAAAGTGGTCAACTAGGTCACTGAGGTGGGGAGTTTTCAGAATTTCAGCTGTGTAATGGCTAAAAAGTGCACAAAACTTAGGGGCGCTTTGTTCATTAAGACCGTGTGTGCACATAGCATGGGTTGCGGCATAAGTAGCAAACTGCAGTTCACAGGTAAAATCAGAAACTGGTATGTCTAGACACTCCAAGGTTGACACATTCATGCCCAGGGTGAAAGTTAAATCAAGGGTATGACATACAGACAGAAGAAGTAAGGTGTTGCAGCCCAGATGTGCCCGTCCTGGAACAGAAAGTGATAAGATATGAGAGCTGCTTCAAAACTGGGAAATAGAACAGTGTAAACATGCATTGCAAGCATCCATCACAGTGCACAGACTGACTTCTGCTTCAAGTGTGACCTTGTATGTAATTATTATGAGGGCAAAACCACACAGGATTAAAATCACCTGACGCCTGTGTCTAAATCCTGTTTGAATGCTGGTTAAGATTTGTTTGTTTTTAAGAGTCAGATAGATTCATAGCAGTGTTTGTAACTTCAGTGAGCATGCCCGACCTGTGACGTCACGTTTCCACCTTCAGAAACAGGTTGAGCACTCTGACAGGTGAAGGTCTGTCGGTGTCAGGTAATCCCGCTCACAGATGAGGCCGTCAGATGCCGCCGGCCTATTTTCTGCTCGCTGCTTGTCGTGATTGCCTCTGAAAGATCAATCAGCGTTTCACGGCTCCGCTCTGCTTTTTTCCTCGCCGACACGCATCACATAAATAAATTCAAATTACTGGTTGCACAGTCTCGTTTCTGACATGTCTTATTCCCCGTGGGACCGCCGGAAAGAGATGGTCAGTTTTTCATAATCGCTCCATTTGACTCACACCATTTTCTCCAATACAAAAGGCCGTGATTGTGCTCGTCCAAACACCGCTGTCCATTTTCAAGACAAATACGAGTGTTTTCTTCATATTTCTGAGGTAATGGAGAGGCAACACAAAGCATTAGCTGCTGCTCACAGTCTGTATACAGACACATATTAAAGCTCCAGCCTTTTCTTTTTACCTCTTTCACACATCCACTTTATCCCAAACCACTCAGATATTACACATATCAGAAACCTATTTCAAACATTTAGCTGCTGTGGACTGTTGTGCTTTGCGCTATTAGTTCAGTCAGCAGCCCTGAAAGTGGAAAATAAAGCTTTCAAACCGGGGAAGTCAACACCTGTACACATACAGTACAAACACACTGTGTTTTCTCAGTTGACTTAATCCAGATTTTGGTGAAATGACCACAAAACTGTAACCCGGGCCACAAACTCCCTTTTTTTAAAAATGTACCTTTCATTTTCTGATTATATCATACTTGTAATTTGTGTCCTGAAATTATTTGCAGGCACTGCCTTCGCCAAAGGATGTCGAGGATCAGCCTGAACCTCAAACACCTCCATGTGTCTCCACCCAGGATCAAAATCAAACTGTGTTTAATCAAATACCTTCATAGTGATGGATGGAAGTGAGAGGACAGTGGTGGAAGAAGTATTTAGATCTTATGCTTAAGTAAAAATAGGTAATATATTTTTAGCAAAATATACTTTTGATACTCAGAAAGTAGCAAAAGTAAAAATACTGTTAACGCAGAAAAATGTCGCTTGTGAGTGTTACATTATTATATATTACACATTATTGATGCATTAATGTGCAAGGAGCATTTTACTGTTGTAGTTGGTATTGTTTTATATACTGTTGGGAAGTATAATAATAAATGAGTAAATGAGTAAATGTACTCAGTTGCATTCCAACACTGGACGAGGACACACCACAAGAAGGTAGGAACTTAAAGGTATCATGTGAAGTTTCTTTGGTAGCACTATGAAGCTGTTTGTTTGGTTTTTTTTGTTTTTTTAACAATACACAGTCCTGCCAATGGTTTCACACTATTCCAGTCTGCATGTTGTCTTCCAACAGAAATCATACAGACACTATAAAAGGTTCTGATACTCAGGTTCAACCTCCCAGAGAAGCAAAGATTTAAACCCTTTACAGGTCTGGAGGGGAGTTTGTTACCTTAGTCCAGTTAACTTCAGGTTGAATCTTCACTCAACCTTGACAAACTTCAGATCATTTTAAAGCACAAAGCCTCATGAGTCAGATTTTAAGTTTCACTGCAACAGCTGCTTCTTATTTTATAACAGGTGTGCGTACTGAGCAGAACAGTAAAAACAAAAATAGGCAAAGAAAAACTTACATTTGTACCATATTTAACTTTGGTTCATTATTAATTAAAGTAATTCTGACCTTTTAGATCCTGGTCTCCTTTCAGAAGAGACCAGGATCAATGTCTGCATTTAAAAGGGTTCAAGAAGATTCAAAATTCTTCATAAGATGTTTTTTTTTTATTTTTAGATTCACTCTTACTTGAATTTACTTAAAAAAAAAAACATTTATTTTTATCAATTTTTTGATTCTGACATTTTGACTCTCTATACATTATCCAGTTTTAAATGTTTTTGTGCTGTTCAACTTGTTCTGTGTTTATCATTGTTATTCTGCCGTCATAATACTACATTATAAATACATAATGAGTTATTTATTGTACATACATCCTTCGTATGTGAAAGTATTGTTAAAACAACTTCAATTCTGTCAGCCTGTTAAACCTTCAAACTAAAATAAAACCACCTGCATTATGTAAGTCTCATCTTATTTATTTATGTATTTATTTATTCTCCACAAAGCAATTCCCCAGGATATGTGGAGGAGTATATCTGATGTCAAATATCTGTATCTGTTGTATGGAGTGAGCTAAATAATGTATCTGCAGTGTTTTCAGGTACAGATTTATAAATTATTTCTTTACTTGTTTCCCCTGTTCTTCTATTTTCCTTTATTTTTCCTTCTTATTTCAACTTTTATGTGTTGTGTTTTTATACTGTGTCTGTCTACGGGTCATTTTTTAGGTTGTATATATTAATGCAGCTTTTATAATGAATATTAATACAATAGAACCAAAATAAGACTGTTGCTCTGAAAAACAAAGTCAGCAACTAATGTGATGCAAAACAGGCCTGTATCTAATTTTCAAGCCTCATTGTCAGTTTTTTCCTCCTGCATTCAACATGAAACACCAACATTAATACAATAAAACCTGATTTTTAAATGAATGTAGTGAATTTAAAATGCCAACGTGAGCAGCGAGGCATTTTGTTCAATCACTAATAGACTCTGTCGGCCTCTTCGTCTTCATCTGCCTCAGTTATTCCGTCTGCTCTGACTTCTCACTCTCCTCTTTAACCTACATAAGAAAATTAAAATCCTATAATTATCTTCAATTAACAGAAAGAGGGACATGCAGTGATTAAGGAAATCAAGTTCAGGGACTATTTTCATTATCTGAGCCCCCCCCACCACACCCCCCCCTGCATCCCCTACCTCCCCCTCTCTTCCCTTCCTCCTTTCTTTAACATTCACCTTTAAGCTCACTGCACCGATTTTAATTAACTTTTTTCTTCTCTTCTTTCTGAGCTGTGTGGAGAGTTTCTGCCCGGATGGCGTGCCAGCGTCAGGCCACTGGTAGAACAGCAGGACATGTTGGACAGACAGGAGATGATTCACTGCAGCTGCTGGAGATTTAAATAAGATGTTTTGTTCAGAAAATGGAAGGATGTACTTGTAACTTGATTTGTAGAGACACAGGAAATGATTATTAAAGTATTTGTACTGAAAGAGGCGTGTTTTTTTTTTTTTTAAATTGTATTTTTTACATTGTTACTCATAGGTTTGATTTTATCACAACAAAGCTCCTCATATGCAGCTGACTCAAATCCCAGAGCCTCTCCTCTGCACTTCATACATGCATTAATCCTTAAAACAATGTGCTGGGAATCTAACCTGTCAGTCTGTCTGATTAAGCGACAGAGTCACTTTAACTTCAAAACTGTGATGGCAAATCTGAATTGAATGCTGTCAGATTCATGTAAAGGCAGCAGCACAAGTTTAATAAACGGTCTTGTAATAGAAATTATCATTTGATGTTCAAAAAGAAAATGAAGTCAGTTTAATTAACCATACTGATGAGAGAGATGAGATTATTTTCATTTTCATTCAGGTTAAGTCATCATGAGTCTAAGTAAAACAAGTGTTTCTCCCCTTGTGAAGAAAGACTCTGTGAGTCGTACGACTGGTCTGGACTCGTAAATTCAACCTTGACAAACTTCAGATTATTTTAAAGCACAAAGCCTCATGAGTCAGATTTTAAGTTTCACTGTGACAGCTGCTTCTTATTTTATAACAGGTGTGAAGTTCTTTGAGAAATGTGTAAGTCAGGAGGTTGTGATATGTAGCTAGTGAAGAACTCTAAGCAGAGCCGCATTCCCATGTATGCTCAGTGGCGTCTGCCATACAAGAAATCTCCCTCCTGAGAGTTAATTTTATCGCTGTTATTAGTCTTTGGAGCCATTTCTAAACAAAGTAACATGACCAAACTCTTCATAATGAAGGAACATGTCACCCAGCACAGCGGTGTGGCTCATTGACGTGTCTTTAATAGTTTTTGGAGGTCTACCGCACAGATGAACAAGATACATTGGATACACACACACACAATACTTATAAATAGGATCAGTTCATTGTTGGTTTGGCTGAAATTTGTTGACAATAAGAAGATCGCCAAATCCTTTAAATCACTTGTATGTTCAAAACCTTTTTGTGTGAGTGGTTCTTGCAGGAGACCTCTTGTGTTAACAAATTCTTGAACTGAGGCAACAAAATTTTACATTTGAAATAGTTTGATAATATCTTAAAGTCCGGTTATTTGCTTTTTCCAGTTTTCTGAATGAACTCCATCTGAAGAACGAGTTTTTTTTTGTCAAATGTAAAATGAATGTTTCGCGTCTGTGTATGTTGATTTTTACAGTTAACTGAAATGAAATCAAACAGTCAGTGTTTCACATGCAAACTTCCTTCAGTTATCTTATTAAATAAGATAATTAGCAGACAATTTGTCGTTCCAGGCTTCTTTGTGCAACACACTGTGCTTACAGTGTCAAAGGGACTGAATGTAGGATTTTAATTTCAGAGCAGAGAAACCGAGCAGTTGTTGTTTTTCTGCAGAAACTAACAGCAGTGAGGCTTTTTTCCTTTTTTTTTTTTTTTTTTTTTTTTTTTTTTGACTTGATGAACAGCAGAAACTAAAGCAAAAGGAGCTGCTGTCAATAATCTGACTGATCGTACAGTGAGAGGAAGCTTCGAGCGGTTATTTGTCTGTCAGCCAAGAAATTCACAGTCAGAACCAGTTTTCTGCCAAGTGTTTGCACATACAAAGGATTAATCTGGAAGACATGCTCACCATGGAATAATACACGAGCGAAAAACAACAGCTGGCAAACAATTATGCATCTGTTTGCACCAACATAAAGTTTCTAAAATACAGAACATTTTGAGAATGGACATTTTCACCTCAGCATGCACTTTTTTATCCTTTGAGGACTTTTGGAGAAATTACAGGATTTTATGGAGGAAAAACAAGACGACCTTCAAATGTAGAAACAGATGGATGATTTTGAATGCAACACAAATCTACTGTTTATGTGTAAACATCAGTATACCAAAGAGATCTACTCAAAAGATACAATATGTGCTTAAGATTTTAGTTACAACAACAATTTGAAGTCCTTTTGCTCTCCCACACAGGTTTTGTTCTGTTATTCTGATTGGACCTGTGCTCAGGTTGAAGTTAGCTCCAGATTTCAGCTATCCAGTGAAAATATCACAGCAAAGGATTTTATACAGACCTTCATGCTTCCCAGAGGATAAACCTTAATGACTTTGGTGATCAAAAAGTCAAACATACAAGACTGTGTACATTAAAACTTTCAGGCAGAAGTAATGTATGTTTCAGGTGCATTTCAGCAAGAGAAAGCCAATCATCAAGCTTAAAATGTGGTCGCACGCCTCGCTAACACCCCGCTAATGGGCAAAGAAAACTTTTTTTTTTTTTTACAATCTGCAGCGAGTTGGTTCAGTTTTAATTTCTGGGTCAGTTTTGAGTGAATTCATCAACTGGCATCATGTTTTGCTTAACCTTCAATGATGAAGCATTTTAAATTCACTACTGCTCTGATTCAGACCTCTGACTTTTTTTCCCACAGCAACGGTGGCCATTTCTCAGAAACAAAACTGAAATAATTGAAACTGGTGTTCATAATATAAACATATATGATCATTATATTATTTGGGAGAAAATAATGTAAAAAAATTCTTGTCTCCTTCAGAATGAATTATTACAACTTTGGTGATCCTTTAACTTTACATCTAGCGCCATCATGAGGTCAAAATTTCATTTAGTCCAATACTTTGGTTTATGATCAAATACGTGCAAAACAAACAGCATTCCCATCAAGCTGAAATGGTCAAATTATGGTTTTAAGATACCTGCAAAACATCAGCATGTGAGCATTGGGAGTGTGTTAGCATGTTGACATTAGCATTTAGATCAAAGCGCCACTGTGCCAAAGTGGAGCCCCACAGAGCAGAAACGGTGTTCATGTTACAGGAATGTGCGCTTGCATATATGTGATTGGCCATCACAGCATTTAGCCAGATGATGTTATGTTGCGTTGCAGTAAAAGTTGAACCAGGTTCATTTTTTTTTTTTTGCCC
Organism: Scomberomorus guttatus; assembly: GCA_038419695.1. Lineage (NCBI taxonomy): Eukaryota > Metazoa > Chordata > Actinopteri > Scombriformes > Scombridae > Scomberomorus > Scomberomorus guttatus. Next base: position 2,370,885 of record CM076452.1, read on the forward strand.
AGACAACCCTGTGTTGGTTGCCAGAGTTCTCTGCGTTGGCACCCCCGCTGCGTCAACACACTGTCCCCATTCAGATCAATGAGAGGGCTGTGATTTTTCACACAGAGCTGATGTCTTGTTTTAATTTGTCTCTCTTCTTTTTAGTGCAATTTCATGGAAGTACAAAACTAAATCAATGGAATGCCACATTCACTAGATAAAAAAAAAAAAAACTTTAAAAAAGTTAGGCAGAGTTACTGATTCTGGAGAAAGAATCTGCTTCACTAAACACGACAGAAACAGACTCGGAGCATCAATGAGGAAACTCTTTCTATGTGAATTGGCCACAGCCTCTCTCTCCAGTTCACCAGTCCTCTCCCACCATTCAACGGGTGCTGGAGATGGGAGACTGTCATGTCCTCACACAGACAGCTGCTCTGATGACTTCCTGCTGTCCTGTGAACGCCCCCTGCTGATTGGCTGGAATAGTGTTTTGTGGCTCGGTCTGAGCCACTTTGTTTGTTTCCCATTTACAGAGCCAGTGTTGTGTATGAACACCAGATTTTTTTTCCAGCGCACACACAGAACGGACAGCTAGCGGACTGTGAGGAGATATTCACTGAATCTGACAAAAAATGTATTGAACAATCTTTCTCCAGAATTGCTGACTCCACCTTTAATTTTGATGAATACGTTTTTGATAAATATACTTTGGCACATTCAAAAATAAACTCAAATATAGGAGCAACATGAAGTACAACTTCAGGCAGTTAACATGGAAGTCAAATTGTTTATATATCTATATTTATAGTATATTTATACTGTGAAATATTTTCCACATACTGATGACATATGATCATGTGTATGGTAGAAGTATACTTGTGAATATAAATAAATAAAATTGAACTACATTATTTTTGATGGATCGTATACTGACAGAAAAACATACAAAGGTAGCAAGCAGCTCTGATCTTCTGTGTGTGCGTGTGTGTGTGTGTGTGTGTGTGTGTGTGTGTGTGTATGTGTGTGTGTGTGGTTGGGCAGTAGGGGTTGGACCGCCCAGGGCAACGCCTGCAGGGCTGAAATGGAGGGAAGACAGAAGCAGTTTCTTCTGATCACACACACACACACACACACACACACTGTTTCATGTTCTCTGTACAGTACACACGTTACATCACCACCACATATCTCACAGTAGAGACACACACACTCCTCCAGTCTCCAGCTTCACTTCACCGCTCTGTGTTGCTCCTGTCTGAACTAACACAGATACATATGAAAACACTGTTTACATGTCAGCGCTGTCCGGTGAAAACCATGTAAATCTGGAGACTTAAGTTTTCAGACAAAGTGCAAGATTCAGGTAATTATCATGAGTGTAGCTACAACTTCTGCTAATAAAACTTTTTAAAAAATTGAGTTTCACCCAATGTTTTTTTTTTTTTGTTCATGTGATTTTTACGAGACAGCCAGAATGTCAAACAGATTTCTGTGTACACAACATTTTCACGTTGTTTTGTAAAAGTTTGGAGTCCTCACTTATTTACCAGCACGACAGATGAACAGTTAATGTATTTTTCTTCCTCATTCTACAAACAATACATGGATATTATCTAATGCATACCTGGCGGGCAGGTGGTGTAGTGTAGGAGAATAATGTTACGTAAAAGATGGAAATAAACTCCTGTATATTGTCAAACACCAGCATCAGCTGCTCATATTCCTGTTTATAGTCACGGTAACTGCTCACAATGTGTTTGTGTTTTATTAGGTGTTTATTATATCAGAACAGAGGCTGTCAAATCATGTTTAAACAATATTTCTTCATCTAGAAAGCGGAGTGCAAAGCGGAGACTCACTCGGTTGGTTACACTATTATACTGCACAGTCCAGTTTGACGTGGGCTTATTATTGTGGAAAAAGCTGATTATTATAATTATGTTGTTGATCAAATATATATGTTACACATTTGGGTGACAAGTTTGAATTCATGTTAATAAATTAGCTTCCAGAACAAAGGAGTAAAAATCAGCTGGTTTAGTGATTATTAGTGAAGAATGTAAAAACTGTTAGTAACTTAAAGTCTCCCTCCACTCAAAAATGTTTCTCCCACAGATGTATTAAGAGAACTGGATCAGCAGCAGCCGCCGCCGCCGCCGCCGCCGCTCAGCCTCGCAGCTTCCTTTATCACACGTGAACCAGCAATTCACATGTGATAAAATTAGCATAAAGACGAATGTTGTTTTTCAAACAGTTCACTTCTGAAAACATGAATTTCACAGGTTTTATCATGCTTTTATATTTTTTGTGTTTTCTAGCATTTTATTATTATTATTATTTAGATTCATTCTTGACCTTGGAAACAGCAATTAAGGAAAACTGTATTTTTTGTATTTATTATTATTTTGTATTTTAGAAATGCTATTTAATTTATATTTGTGCTTTATTGTAGGTGACCTTTCTTTATTTTTCTTATTGCATTTTTTAAGTGAATATTTTGTTTTTGTTGTGGTTTGCATGAAGTTGGACTGCAGGTCTGTCTGTGTGCAGACGTCATGCAGCTCCGACAGTTTGACTTCAGTGTTTAATCTGGTTAATCCTCTGCTCTGCTCTCTCTCCTCGCAGCGTTTCCATCTTATCTTCCTGCTTCATGATGTTTGTTTGGAGATCTCCAGTTTTCTGTGTTTCAGATGACAGTGAACACATGTGAGTGCCGTTTGGACTCCACTCCAACAAAATCCTCTTTACTGCTGCTATCAGGAAGGTAAATCTGATCCAGTCATCTTCCATTTGTAAAGGGGGCTGTTTGGTTTTATTCATGCAGGTTTGTTTTCCATCTAACTGACGGGAGAAAAAATGAAAATCTCTGGCAAAATGGCCAAAGCTGATAAATCCAGATAATCTCTTCAGTCCACAGATCTTCAACAGCAGCTGGAGTCTGCTGCACACTCTAAAAAATACAGCTCTCATAATTAAACATTATAGAGTTTTGGTTTTTTTTGTAGTTCTTATTATTCAGTATAACTGATGTCATTTACAGTCGACAGTGGAAGCTGCTGTAGCTATTTCACTTAGATTAATAATAATAATAATAATAATAACAATAATAATAACTTTTGTAAAAAAAAACATTTAGTCTCACTGTTACATGTGAATAATAAAATAAAAAAAAGTTTCACAAAGTCTTGTAACAAAAACCCAAATGCTATTGAGTAAAATCTGAAATGTTAAAAGTGAAGTGTTCTTTGTGAGATTTAGAGGTGAAATAATCTGATGCTGTGATGGAGAAAAAAAAAAAACAGAACGCCATTTTCATCAAAGATCAAAACAGCTTTTTATATGGTATTACCAAACCTCATTCACATAAATCAAAACTGTAAAATTTAAGGTCTGTGACTCGATGTGAACAGTGATTCAAACAGGTCTGCAGCTGGAAAAACAACTGAGCCAATCAGCTTTTTAGGTGAGATTAAAAATCTTTGACAGGAAACATTCCAAACAAAACTGACAGAAGTGGAAAACTCTTTATCACAGAGAATATAATGACGGGGTAACAAATACCACAATATTTTTGGAAGTGAGTGGAATTGAAAATTGGCGTAAGTGACTCTTCTGAATGGTAGCAGGTAGTGACGTTAGCAAGGCTTCACAAGCGCAGGTGGAGAGACGACATTGGACATGAGTGAGGTGTTTCTGGGGTAAGTGCAAGAACGTAAACGTGACTGTACAGAGACCACTTCCTCTAAAGGGTCTCTGTGCAGTTGTTTTGGTGGAGGGAAAACCAACCAGAGTCCCATTCAACTGGACTTAAACAATGAAGGCTTGATGTAAACAAACTATAGCATCAGGATTCACTTCTTTTTCTCCTTCTTTACTCCAAATGGAAACTTCTCAAATCCATCCGTACATGTTGGAGCTGAATCAGATCTGAAATATGAGAGTGGACAACGTGAACAACCTCAGCAACAAAGATTACAGAACGGACGCCTGTTTATGGACATGTGATGAGCTGATGTCATCTCGTTGGGAAAGTAAGATTAAATATAATTTGTTAAGGTCACAAGCCAAAAACGTTGGAAACACCTGGTATCAGGGACATGATGTAGTTTGCAGAACTCACTGCCACAGACACAATTTAGTCTGAACTCTGAAAATATTGAGGTTTTATCTCCAGGCCCAATTCCCACATGATTTTTGCCCAAATTAGATCAGAAAACATGAGTTTCTATGTGCTTTTTTTGTGTTTACAAGCTGTTTAAGGTGCACCACATTGGAACTAAAACTGTGACCTTCATCACATTGACCAGGCAGTGCAAACACAGCATTAAAGTACAAGACTGGTTAAGGTTGTCTGTTTTTTGCAGTGTATGTACAGTGAGCACGCTGACTTCCAGACTCTCAGATGCTTCTTATATAAATGGAAATATGCTCCTGCAGTTCTAATCACACATAGCATCAATCCTTATCCCTTTGTCGTATCTTTTGTAGTAGTGTTGTGCAAAGCTAACATGCGACGGGGCATAATTACAGATTCCAGTATGTTAATAAAGGAGCGAGTGCTGATTTAGCTAAGAGGCTCAGTGTGTACCGTTTAAAGCCGAGTTTCCCTCATCTGAATATTCATCAGAGTCACACTCAGCTGAAGATGAAACGGCCTCATTGTTCATCAGCAGCAGCGGCAGCGTCCCGGCTCGTTCATGTTATGCACATATTAATGATGAGGACAATTCACTTCAAGTGATTCCTAATCTGTTGACAAGAAGCCTCTGCAGGCCCTTCAGTCAGTTTGATGCAGATGACGATGTTTTATCTGTAAATCCCCTGGAGAGGAGAGACGGATGAAAACTGCAAAAAAATCTACAAGTCGTTTAGACAAATAATAGACTCCTGAAAATCTGATTTCCTTTGAACACGATAAAACAATTATTCAACTGTTTACAATACAAAATATACAAAACTTCTTTTAGGACATCTTACAGTATGTGTTATTAATGCATTGATGTAAAATAAAGCCCTGATAACGTGCTAAGATTAAAGGACCATGCCTGTGTTTTTGCATGTTTTAAGCAGTTTATTACCACATTGGCTCTGATATAAACCCTGACTATAAGCAGACTCCCTCCTGTCAAACTCTTGGAAGCAGATGGAAAGTTTTTCTGTGGCTGTTATAATTTTTCGGACTATTTTTGGGCTCCTCATCTTCTAACCAGACATTAACTCTTGGATGGTTGACATGATTTGGTTCTCAGTTTATTTCATGAAATGTCAATTTATTTCCTTTGTGGCAGCAAAAGACGTGTGGTCGACGAATTTACAGTATGTTGTTTCATTCACTGTATAGAGAGCAGGGGTCGCAGTGGCTCTGCTAGTGAAAAGGAAAATAGAACTGACCCTTTTTTTAACTTCTCTCATGTTGTCTTCACTTTAAACCATTTCTACCACCATCAGAAACGTGCAGGAGAAAACACAAACAGCCCAAGCTGACCAATCACAGTTTTTGTGGACCTCACTTGGTGTCTCTGTAGCTCTGATGTGTGGTATGTTTAAGCACGGCGTAACCCTTTAACCTATAAATCCTGATTACTTCTAGCTGTAGATTCTTAAAATAACAAGCTAACACCATATTTTATTCAGACCAACATGGCATATATATATATATATATATATATATATATATGTACATATATTGCTGTCAACAGCTGCTAAAGCATATCATACTGTAGTTTGAGCATTTTTTTTAACATCATGGAGTTGTGCTGCATGTTGCGTGTACCTCTTCACAACAACAAGACATGATCTTGATTGACAAGGTTTGACCAGTACACAAATATAATTCAAATTTATAACAAACTTGTAAGAACAGTAAAGACGGGAATCTGATTTGGGCGGGTGACTGATGGGATCCAGTTGGAGCGGGTCGGGTCCAGTCTGAGTCAGCTGCTGCAGTTTGATAAACATGTTTGGTCTGTTTTACTGATGATGTCACCTGTGTGTCAACACGAGGGAGACGTACCAGTAAATAAACAAAAGAAGAAGAAAGGTTTGTGGTGTGAGAGCGCACTGGACAACTGAAATGGAAGAAAAGCTGATGTAAACTGTGAAGAGAATGAACGTCTCTACAACATCAAATCAAAGAGCTACACAGCCGACCAGAACATGAAGTTAGCTTTGTTTTACTAACTTCACTCACCTCCAGTTACAGTCCACATTACCCACACGTCTCCATCCAGGATCTCAACCAAACTGTGCTTTTTTTTCTTCTTTTTTAGCCTTTTCGGTGTAAACTGCACAGCATATTAACATATTAGCACAAGCGGCTGGTTGCCTCCATGTTTGTTCTGGTACAAAAACATGTGATAATTGGTATCTTTCTCACGGGGTCGTCTCCCCCCAGAACTCCAGCGCTTACAGAGCAGCTGTTCAGTGTGTTGTCTGTGTGATTACTCGTCGTAAGGTTTATGCCTGACTGTCAGGGACTAAAAAAATCAGTGCCAGTTGGTGGAAACAATCTTTATGTGTGGTCTGTTCAGTCTTTTTGTAGGTTTCAGCTCATCTTTAGATTTGTCTTCAGCTTAAGTTAGTAATTTTATCTATGTGGCACCTTTTCTGAGCACACGTCACAAAGTGCTTCACAGTAAAAGACAATGAAAAGCAATAAAACACAGAGCAAAGGACATTAAATGCAAACAGAAGAAATGCACTAAAAACATAAAAGTGTCAAATTTAATGAATCAGGTTTTGTATAATTAAAGCTACAAATCTTGAAGTTTCCTCACATCATTTTGTCAGTTAAAGTGAATGTCAAGTCCTAAAATCTCGTGTGCTGGTTAGAAGTTACTTTACCTTTGTGCCAATACATTTAATTTGGTCTTGAAGTGACATTTTTGTTGATTACAGTGTAGCGATCTGCCTTAAAACTAATCTCCCATGTGCAGGATTTTTTCATTTAATTCAACATGCTGCTGATTGACACCATGACATCACAAAAAGGTCACAGATGAAGAAATTAAGTTTTCACACATGAATCAAGTGCTTGTTTGTTTGGTTTTTTTGGCAGGTGACATTTTGTGAAACTCATTTTTTTGCCACACTTCAAGTGAAATGAACACTTTTCCTAGAAAATCGATGAAAAATGACTGATTACTGCACTTCATTAGTGGATTATTTGCATCTTTTGTGATGTGAAACCACCTTTACCTTATTTCTCAGTGTCACTGCTGATCCAACAACATCTGAGAATCTGAACAAAAATTAGAGTTTAAAAACAGTCTCATTTCTGTCAATAAATGGAAATAAATGGAAAATATAAAACCTGAAAATGAGGCTGCTTGTATCTAAGACATCACACAGGAAGGTTTGAGATAAACAGTCATATTAAACTCATTTACTCCTCCTGCGATGCGTGTTTTTATTTTAATTTTAACACTTTGTATTAATTTGTTTTGACTTCTCTCTAACCGAAGCGCACACAGAAAAAAGCTCGGTGGGAGCAGAGGCAGAAGTGCAAACTGTGATCCAGATCCGACCGTTTCCACAACTATTTTTATCGCTCGCTAATTAGTGAGACTTTAATTTCTGCTCTGTCCTCCAGACGGACCACAGGGGGTTTAACACTCCACAACCTGACGCTCCCCCCTTTCCCTCCACCTCCGCCATCATGCCACCGCAGCCGCTGTCACGGTGACAACTTTAGAAAGATGAAGGAAATATAAAGTGTCTTAAATGAACAGACTGTGAGATCATAAACACACCAGCAGAGGTACATTAGGTTTTTCATATTTTAGATCCTTATTGTCTATTACACACATATAAATGGTTCTATATTTGTGGGGACACTGAAAGAAGTATTCAGTATTTAGTAAAAGTCTTATCACAGTCAGTCCACAGCCATGCTAGCAGCTCTGTGAGGCTGCATGCTCATTGTAAAGAATGATGACACTTTTTAAAAACGCCACACTTTCAGTGTCTTTGCTGTTAAGATCAAAAGTCAATTTGGTCCTCACGAAGATGTAAAGTTAACAGTAGTGCACACATACACACACACACACACACACACACACACACACACTTGGTGTGGCGTCCACTGCAGTTTTTTTTTTTTTTTTTTCCTCCTTTGGTGAAATGAGTCGGCGGCTTCAGCTGAATTCCTCACAGAGAATTCATCCAATAACTGTTGGAGGGGGAAAGATGAGAAATTAGTTTTCTGCTCTCTGCTGATATGAAACAATATGAGCTGCACTGTTTGCAGTGTGTGTGTGTGTGTGTGTGTGTGTGTGTGTCTCGCCCTAACTCTGGGCTCCTCGTCTCTCATCTCTCTAGCTCCTCAGAAAAGATTTCAAAGCTCCAGAAATCTGACAAGTTTCAGTGAAACTCTGAACTTCAGCAGCCAGTAAATGCACCGTTTACTTTCTGTCCCACCTACAGACAAAACGCTGTTTCAGTTTTCTGTCTGTAACACGAAAAATTACAGTAAAGTTCATTCAAACAACAGGAAGTCTACAGCAGTGCTGTGAGCTCTGTGAGGCTGTACTCAGGCACAGACATGCTTTCAGCTTAATGTGAACATCAGCATGCTAATGTGTGACAATGCTAACAGAGATCAGATTTATTATGTCTTCCATCATTTGCTGGGACTAAACACAAAGTACAGCTGAGGCTGATGGGAACGTCATCACTTTTGCAGGTATTTGGTCCTAAACCAAAGTGTTTTGACCTGATGATGGCGCAGGGTCAGTTATTATAATTCATCCTTTGGGAGACGTGAATGTTTGAACAAAATTTCATGGCAATCTATCTAACAGTTATTAGGATATTTCAGTCTGAACCAAAGTGGTGATCAACATTCCCAACCTGGGGGTCCAAAGTGTCAAGAGGGGGTCGTGAGATCCTCCTGATTTGAAATTGTTTGATATGTTTCAGCTTTTAATTCATTTTTTCTGTGAGGAAACAACACATTTTAAGGGTTATTTTAAAAGTTTAAATCTTCTTTTGAATAAATAATGACATAAAGTTGAGGATGAGGACGCGGTGTAGACGTGAGCACAGCCTGTATTCACAGAGCCTTCCTGCTCTGTGTTGACGGTGGTGAGGCAGCTCATCAGCAAACATAACAACTATTACATTTGGAGAGAAAATATTTACTGTCTCTTTGTTAAGATTAATCTGCAGAGGCTTTCCAAAGTCACACTTTTATTAACATCCAATGTCACAAGTAGAGTGTATTTCTCTCAGTATAAAACAGTAAAGCACATTGATTTCTTGTACATTAACATCAAAAACAGTGTAAATTAGTTATAAATTAGTTTATGTGTTTAGTTGGTATGCTGTGTGGATTTGGACACATTTGTTTCTTTCGCTGTTCTCTGTGACATTGACCTTTAACCTCCTTAATGTCTTTCAGCTCTGAGTATGAACTTTGACCCTCAGGCTGTGTTCTTGTTTTTATCTCTAGCGTTATTTCTTTTTCTTCTTAATTATTTAACTCTTTATAGCACACACTTAATTCTGCTTTGTGCGTGTGTGTGTGTGTGTGTGTGTGTGTGCGTGTGCGTGTGTGTGTGTGTGTGTGTGTGTGTGTGTGTGCGTGTGTGTCTTACCTGCGGGCTGAACAGCAGCGCTCTGAAACTCTGCAGCTGTTATTATTTTACAGTTTGTTTTAATACTTCCTGCACATGTGACTGGAGCTGTGTGCCTCCAGCCTGCTGGAGCTGCTCAACAAACTGTTTCCATAAAAGAATATTTAAATGTTTTATATTTCTGACATAAACTAATCTACTAACTACTCATCTAATGTCATTTCATCATATTAGACGTCTGTTTAGTTTAAGTAGAGTTTGGTCCGACATCAGAGCTTCAGGGGGGCTCCACACAGCCAGTGGTTCACTTAAAAACCAAATGCTCCGTCTGTGATGTTACACCCCACCTCTCCCAGTCCCACTCACCCGCAATATATTCTTTATTTTTAAATTATCACAAGCAGCGCAAACTTTCCAGGTGGTTTCTTATAATCTTCTGCACTGTAGTATTGAGTTGATCTGTTGGCAGGAAGGTTTGGAAACTGCATCTCAAATGCAGCTTTCAACCAACAGAAGCATCACAAGTGTGGTAGTAATTATAAATGAATTAATTAGCAATAATTTTATGAAATACTGTATTATTTTTACGTTTCCCTTTTTTTTCACCAAACATTTATGGGTATTTTGTCTTCCAGGTGGTGTCTGATGAAGGCAAGACAGCCAAAAACATTTGGAAAATGAAGCCTGGTGTACTGGAGAAGAGTAATACTGCAATCAAAAGATGTAGTTGTGTCGGCTGTCATCTACTACTTTTTCCCACCAGTTATGTATTTCGGTAACGTTTTTGGGGTTCTGGATCTAAACAGACTTTTTTTCCCTCTTTACTATATTTCTTCTACTACATTTTGACATTTCTTCTTATTTTTGTCCTCCACTACATTTTTCAGATAGCTGGAGTTACTTTTCAGATTCATTTTTTACACAACATGAGATAAATACTGTATGGCTATTGTTGAGTCTTTCACCTCTAAAAAGGCGACTGGGACACGACTTTTAATTCTGCATATCTAAGAAAAATTACTCAACAACCTTTAGAGGAGCAGGTGATCGTTCACCTAATCTGAGAGCAGGCAAATCCACAAAGTATGATTAAGATTAAAATAAAATGAATTTGGGGTTTTCATTAATAATGCATGATCTGATATATTTATTTAGTTACATAAAATTTTTGAATATGTGTCCCACTGCTGTTAAACACTATGCATTAAGATGTAGTATTAAACATGTAAGAAATACTTTTAAAATGTATTAACTGATGAATCATTCACTGGTACAGTCCGCAGCTCTTCCAGTGCCAGTCACTGCAGCCAGCATGTTTGTCAGGATGTCTGAACATTTGACACGTGAGCTCGTTGTCCTGAGTGGTTGGGACAGGAAGTTTTACCTGCCGGCTCTCATCGCCTCACTGCTGCTCTGAACAGCATATTAGTGTGTCGGCTTTCGCCTGTTATGCAAAAAGAGAAAAAAACAACCTCCTAATAATGTCTGCCGGCGGAGGAGAGCAGAGGCAATAACAGAGAACACATTCAGACAGATTGCCAACACGAGGAACAAAGTGACTGTGGAGTCTGAGGGGAGTAATATTACAGCCATTTGGCTAATAGCCACAGCGCTCGTTACAGAGGCTTCACACTGACGGAGAACAAACAGTCTGGGTGACTGCTGAGGCCACCAGATGAGGGGAGGAAAATGCAGCATTTAGCCAGGTGACACTGATGTCAGTGTGCAGGTGTGAAAAGGAAACTGCACCCGAGTCAGTTTCTCCTCAAACAATGATACAGTGTTAGGGCAGCAACTAATAGTTATATTTTAGTTATCCATTAATCTGATTGTTTCCTCAGTTAAGTGATTATTTGTTTTGTCTATAAAATGTCTGAAAAAGTGAAAAACACCCATCACAATTTCCTAAAACCTAAATTAACATCTTCAAAAGTCTTTCTGCTCTCCCCGTGCCTGTGTGGCTTCTCTCTGGGTCCCACAGACCAAAGATTTAGGTTGGCGACTCTAAATTTCCCGTAGGTGTGAATGGTTGTCTGTTTCTGTCAGTTAGTCCTGTGATTGACCGGCAACCTGTCCGGGGCGTATCCTGCCTCTCGCTCAAAGTCAGCTGAGATCAGCCCCAGTTACCCGCGACCCTCGAGAGGATAAACAACAAAGAAAATGGATGGATGGATGTTTTATTCAACCAAAAGTCTAAAACTCCAAAATATTCTGTTTATTATTGTATATGACACACAACATTTGAGTAGCTGGAACTAGTGATATTTTGCACTTTTATTATTATTATTATTATTTTTGCCTATTCATTTTCTGAAGGTTGATTAATCATTTACTTATTTCATCTTTAATTGTCGTCTTCTGGTTCTGGTCTGTTTTATGTCCACACTGATTTATTACAAATGAACCAAGAGGTGTAAAGCTGGAATTAGGCTTCTGCAAAAAACACGTAAATGTCTTGCAGAGGACGCAGAGAAAGGTGTTCTGGGTAACCCTCTGGACCAATAGTGTTAGGGAAACAGGAGCACCTCCTCTAGCTGATCATGAGGGTCTGTTTGACAGAAACAGAGCATAAGTCCCCCGAACGAAGCCATTAGCTGTCCACAAACACGCACACATGAACACACTCACACCACATACACATAAAACCACGTCTCCAGTCTGGTCCAATTAGCAGCTCTCAGTAAACTTCAATCAACCAGTCACAATCCATTATGGAGATGCTGGACACACACACACACACACACACACACACACACACACGCTCTCAGCACAGCAGCAGTTGATGTCGATTCTTGTTACTGACATGCAGTCGGTACTTGTTTCTCCTCTCAGGAGAAGCTCTGCTGTCGTCCGTATTACTCTGCAGCAGAAAGTAGTTCCTCTGCTCCCTCCTCCTGCAGATGTTGGTGTTTGACAACCAGCTAAAGTGAAATATAAACACAAAGATTATTGTCAAACTTTGCCATAAAAGAGTTCACTTTCTGCAGTCAGCTCAGACTTTTATTGTAGAAAGCTGCTGTGTACAATCACCTTGCAGGGTTAAGTAAAGTTGTATTTAATTAAAATTTAAATATTCATACCTCCCAGAGGTTGATTCATGATGGCTTTGATGACCTGACTTTTCTTCTAGTGCCACCATTGTGATGAAATGTCCAAATGTGCACAAGATATTCAAACATTTACACAGATAAATACAGATTGTCATGAAATATATCATTCCTTTAACTCCACTACTTGTAAGGCTCTAATTAAATCATCAGTATATTATTTATTTTGTCCTACATTGTCTTATTAGCAGCATCTAGGTGGCACTAACAGGAGTTAAGGTGGCTGTATACTCCCTCAGACATACTTTTCAGACGTGGTGGAAATGCCCATTAAACCCCCTCCACCCACACCTTTCCGACAGCTGATAAGGGGGGTCTGTACAGGGTTATTTCTGTAACTTTCCAAAACAGACGAGCTGACATTCACACCCTCTTCACGCATTGGCCAGCTGTGTGGAGGTGAATTCATGTGAACAGCTGCGTGCAACACTATGACTGCTGTTATCCGTGTATTTAAACGATATTGTGTCTCCCCCGTCCCCCTCCCCTCCTTGTTTGAGTGAAGCCGTTTGGAACAACTATAAACACATTTGATTTCTGACGTGGTCGGACAACATGTCGTAAAAAAACAGTTCTTAGGCTTATTTTTATTGTGGTCCCTTTGAGTTGTGGATAACGTTTTAGCAAATAATCACTTATTTACACATCCAGCAGACACAGAGCAACTTAATAATCCCATTTGAGTTGTGTTTGTGTCCTAAATCCAATATTCACTCTCCTTTTAGCTCTAGTTTGGTCTCCACCAACTCCTGAGAAAGAATATCTGGCTCTTTATCGGCCAGATGTTCCACTTTCTTCACCAGCGAGTCCCTAACTTTGTGTGTCTGCTGCTGGCTGGGTGGTGTACAGTGAGTTTATCAGAGCTAGTTGAAAACAGCTGCCTGCTGCTGCTGGAAGACTGAACTATATAGTAAATGTGTTGGAGCTAAAAGATGCTAAAAAGCTCAGTAGAGCTGCAGAGACACCTTTTTTTCAAATCACACAGAGTAATTCGATCCATTCTTAATCTAAAAATATTGATTAGTGCAGCTTTAAATTATTTCTTTTAGTTTTCTGTTAAATATCATAATACTTAAAGGTATTGACAATGTTTTATGCCTAAAACATTGTCGGACTCACAATGGGCAGTTTTACGAAAAAGGATCAAAATCGATGCAACAGAACCAGAGATATCATCTTTATTCCACACATTCTCCCTTGTCAAAACCTGATGCCTACATTACCCACAATACAACCCAACCACTGACAGTTGGGTGGGAGATTGTGGTGTGTTATGGTAGTAGCAGCTGCCTGGAGCTGCTAGCCTCCAGCAGAGATGAGGAGCGGGCTACGGAGGTAACCTCACTTCTTTCTAACTCCACACTCCCAGATTCTTTAAATTGTCAAACTTGTAGTCCCAACCGATGCTGACTCAAGCGACATCACTTGAGGCAATTTATCAGATTTCACACAGCTCGCCTTGGAGACACAACAGGCTTTATACTTTTTACACACAGAATACCTGGAAACACACGCTGAGGTGGAAAATCAGTGGAATTCTCCTTTAATTTACTTGATTTGTTGGTCAAAAATTTAGATTTCGTAGCATCATAATTTTGCACACACTTGCTTTCTAGAGAGCTTTTGCAGTACTTATGTTTACACTAATATACTAAAATATAATTAGTAAAACGTTACAAAAGAAATCCTGCTGTGTTTCTGACAGACTCACAAATAAAAGAAAACCAAACACAACAAAGTCTGAGGGAATTAAACTAAATCAAAAAAAACAAAAAAACTTCCAGCCGCAGAAAATTTCCAGACATTTTTCATCATTTTCCATTGCAGCAGAGAGAAAACTTCTAGCCAGAGAGAGTCAGCTTGTTGGCTGGATGTGAGAGAATAATGACTAATTATGAGCAGAATGAATAAGGGCATGCAGCGGTATAACTCAGCCTCCAGTCTGATATTTAGAGGGGGTCATATTGAAACCGGTGACGTTTTTGATTGGTAAGCGCAATATTTACTGAGTAATATTTACTGAGCAGTGCTTCAGCAGCCAGCTCTGCTTATTAGAGCAGATTTCCAGGCTTGGTGGGCGGTGGCGGCGTGCGGCGGTTTGGCAGCCGAGACGCTCAGATGTGGATGTGAAGGTAAATTCTGCCACCGCCCTCGGCTGTCACGGGGAATAGGAATATTTCACTACAGGAGAAAATGGCACAGATTGCAGATTCTCCAGAGTATACAGGCTCAGTGTGTGTGTGTGTGTGTGTGTGTGTGTGTGTGGATTCTCATCACACTGCAATGCTGGAGAAATGCATGCACTCAAACAGAAATCAATGCACTGCACATGTATTTTCTGTTTGCGGTTTTGTGTTTTTGCTTCTTCTTTGTTTCCTCTCGATGTTGTGTTTTCTTTGGTTCCTGCGTGTTCTCTTTACCTAAACTCCACCACAACAACTTTCTGCTACTTTCAGCCACGGCGGCGGTCTTCACCTCCTGAAGAAAGAAGAGAGAAACTGCAGCGATGAATCAGGCAGAAATAAATGCAGCTTCTTGAATTGTAAATCTTTTCCCTCCTAAATCAGCAGATTTCTGTGTTTCTGTTTCTGCTTGTGGCTGCAGTGCTGACGGCCTTCTCTGTATACTCAAACACCATCCAACTGGTGCTTTTGCATGCTTTAGCCCTTTAAAAGCAACACAGGAAACTCAAAAATTGTGACTATCTAACAAAAAAAGAGTTAATTTTAATGTTTTGCCATCAGCTTTTACCTTTCTTACCTCGCTCAAATGCTCTATTTTAAACAACTGCAAACAACTTTATCGCAGAGGAGGAAAGCTTTCAAATATGGAAACCAGCTCTTTTGAGAGGTTTATTTATTAGCTAGTTTGAGTTGAGCTGTGTGTGGAACCCAACAAGAGAAACCTGTACATTTGGATAGATAATCTATCACAACGAAAAGGTCCAGCAACATCATCAAATCTACAGCAATAAAGGAGATTTATTTGCTTTGAGGAGCATTTAGCAGCTAAAGAGCCAGATATTTCCCTCAGGAGTTAGTAGAGAGCAGAAACAGCTAACAAAGAGTGAATATTGGACTTAGATTCACCAGGTGGACAGAAACACGACTCCTAATGAATGATAATGTTGCTCCGTAACTGCTGGATGTGGAAATAAGCAACTGTTTGCTAACAAGTTCAGCATATCAACTTAAAAGCTGATGATGTGTCTGTGTTGTGTTCACTACTTGTTTCTGCTGAAAACATTTGGACTCCTACAGAGTCAGCAGTGGAGCTGTGGAGTGAGGCGATCTTCACTCTTATAACTGGGAAAACTTGTGAGTCGCTGGTTTTCTTAGCTGGTAGCTGAAGGGAAGCTGCTGCCTTGTTCCACTGTTTCTCTTGCAACTTGATTTTTTACACTGAACTAAAATGAAGTGTGTCGTCTGGAAGGTTGGAAATCAGACTGATGTTACAGTTTGTGAAATGTTCAGCAGGAATGTAAAGTGTACATAATTTATAGTTAATAGCATGAAGTATGCATAAGAGCACCGGTATGGTCCTTTAGCCTTGGAAGAAGAGCTCAGCGACTGAGATGAGAAGAATACTCATATAATGTTTCAGTTTTTCTTTACAGTGAATCAGAGATCAGAAAAGAAAAAAAAAAAGATTTTTTTTTCTTCTGTGTCAAGGACCGAAGAGAAACACAAAGAAAGCGAAGAGACGAAAATGATGAAAGATCAGAAAAGAAAGTCTGGCCTTGCTGGAGACAAACACTCTCTCTTTGCATAATTCAACCAGCCAACACACAAACACACACACACATATATTCCTAAAGTCAAAGTCTGTGACAGATTCTGGTTTCAGATGAAAATAAAATGAAGGCACGAAGGATGAATGTGTAATGATGAAATGGATTTGGTGTGTGTTTGGACGACTGAGTCCATATTTAATTTGGTGGGTTTCATCACTATAATGGAGAGAAATGATGAAGCTTAAAAACAAAGAAACAAAAAAAAAACAACAAAAAATCGAACAATAAACATCAGAAAGCATCAGGACCAAATGTCTCTCTGAACTGAATGTTTGGTGAACTAGAATTTCATCGAACTTCCAATAACTTGGCTTTAAAGGATAAGGTTGACGATATATTTCATTTTTCTCACTGTAAACAAACCTCATGTAAAGACCAACAATAAACTGATCCTTCGCTTCATCTCCTCCCTTAGTAACTGTCGCTATGCCGGTCCAAGTTTTGCATTTTACCACAGCATTATGTGGTTTCCACAGGTCAGGTTTCCATCCAAATTTAACACAAATTTAATCAAATTTCCAGAATATTGAAAAAATAAAAAATTAAAGTGGAAGCTTGAGTGACATTTAAGTCACATGCTTCATGTGCATCATGATTTAATCCCTAAATCTGTTTCCATTGCACTTTCCACTAACTTTTCCACCTCATCAAAGTGTAAAAACCTGCAGTATTTCCAGATGTTTCAAATTTGAAAATGTGAATAACAACAGGTGGATGGAAATAGCAGTTGGAAGTTTATCGCTCAAAATTCAGTGTAATTTTTGAAACAACAAATTTTGGACAAAGTAGACAAAAGCATTTTTGAGCAGCGGCCATCGATTTCATCAGCTGTAGATAGCTTATGAACCTGGTGTGCACAGGTGTGGTTGCTGAACTGTGAGTGGACTATTGCTTTTTTTATTATTTTATGCTACTATGGTGTGTGTATCCAACACCTGATATAGCTTATTGCTCTGTGCCACAGAGATCCATTGTTGTCCATAAACTATTAAAAACACACCTTTCCTTTATTACCATGAACACACACACCGTAGTTAATTTTGGCTCAATCCCACACACACACCATCTTCACTACAGCACAAAATGTGGGTTAATCCGCCGCTGAAAATAATCACTATTTCCTCCTGTTTTGGGGCTTGGGGCTGAGAGCTAGACAGTCTATGGAAGTCAGAAAGTACTGAGAGACAGACGAACATATTGTTGGTTTGGGTCTTTTCATGGGATTTGTTCAAAGCACAAAATAGGGATTGTACACCAATTTTATTTTGTTTTGTTTGTCAGCGTTGATGTTTTGGCTACGTGCCTTCTTACTATGCCTTCTTCAGTATGTAGCAGTCGTTTATTTTCATGGTTGGGTGCTTTGAACTTTACACCAACAATGAGTGTCAGTCAACTTATTACCAACAGGTGCATCAAGTGGTTACCTGTAATCAGAGGCGTCCTCAGACCTGCCTCACTGAAAACCTCTCAGTGGGATTTGTTGACATTTGTTTCTACACAGTTAACCTTAAAAGACAGGTTCACAATTTTTCAAGTTTGTCTTAAAACAGTCGGGAGCCCAAATGAAGAGTGAAACCTGTTTTTCTGTAATCATTCCTCCTGTTCATACTGACCATTAGAAGATCCCTTCATAATGCACTTACAATGGAAGTGATGGGGGACAAAATCCACAGTCCTCCTTCTGTTCAAAAACATATTTTAAACATAAATAAAAAATAAACATAATTTATTTGAAGCTAATATGAAGCCTCCAAATGAGTCAAATCAAGTAGATATCTTTCAACGTTACAGTCTTTTTAGTGCCAAAGTCCCTCTTTTTGTTACTATACTTCCACCGCAGCTCAACAGGGAAACACTGTCCGAGGAAACACAAAGAGGGAATTTGATGCTAAAAAGACTGTAAATGTGGCAGATATCCACTTGATATGACTAACTCAGACTGCTGAAGCCTCATATAAGCTTCACATCAACTTTTCAATGCATTTTTGCACTAAATGACTGTGTGGACACACTGTGGAAAGTACATTTGAAGGGGATCTTTTAATATCCAGTATGAACAGGAGGAATGATTACAGCGAGGAAAAACTCTTTCACTGTTCATATGGACACCTGACTGCTGTTTTTTTAAGACACACTTAAAAAATGTGAACCTGTCCAATCTAAAAACACTTAAAATTGGAAAAACACTTCAATCCATGAGGCAAAGGGTTGGATTTTAAAACTCAAACGTCAGTGAGGCTAAAAATCCACACTAATCTGTCAGACTGACTGATGGAGCACCGAGCTTCATGAACAACAGACTCCACTCTTACCTCCTCCTCCTCCTCCTCTTCCTCCAAGGTCAGCCACGCCGGCAGTTAACGAGCCTCCTCTCACCTCCTACCATCACGCCGGACATTCAGCGCCGCAGCGGCCCGTCTGGAAGGTCAGCAGAGCAGGCTGGACCGGCCGGGGTCGTACCCCACACCTCTTCACCTGCCGAAGTCAAGCTGCCCCAATCTCTGCTGGTTATAAATTAGCATCATTAGTGTGTTGCTGCTGATGATGAAGATGATGACAAAGGCTGATGATCATGATGTCAGTTACCTTGGAGATGGAGTGATAGGGGAAATGTTGGGCTGGTGAGAGAGCTGCGCAAACAATACGTCTACGTTTTTGTTCGTCATCCTCTGGTGATGCTCTCTGAGGAACAGCAGAGGAGAAGAGAAGGTGGAGGAGGAGAGGACGAAGAGAGAAGAGGATGAAGAAGAGGAAGAGAACATTAGAAGAAAGGAAAAAAAAGGAGAGAAGAAAGAAGAAGCGTAGAAGAGACAAAAGGAGAGGAGGAGTAAAGAGGGGAGGGGAATGTGTCAGACAGTCTTGGACTGTTTAGTGCTTGTTGACACTTGACAGAAATCCATTCATCAACCTGTTAGAATCAGAATCTTCCAGGTACATTTTATATACCAGGAATTTATACTCTGCATCCCATCCTTACCCATCCTATTATATCATTATACTATATACCCATCCTAACTATTTAGGAGCAGTGGACAGCCACAGTCCCAAAAGTTGAAGCAGGTACACTGCTGGTCTGTTGTGCTCTCTGTATAAACACTTATCTCGTGTGCACAAATTAACCAAAACGTGGAAACATATTGTACCTCATGTGCACGAAATAGCATTTCGAGCGCTCAGTGTATTAAAACGTGGCCTCGATATATATATTTTTCCTCTCTATGACCACTCCGGGGCTCCGTATTCTGCTATCCAAAGACTGACAAAAAATCTTTATCTTTCAGAATTGAAGGAGAAATAATTAAAACAGATGGTCGTTAACATATCGTATTGTTGAGTTATTAAGGACACTTCAATGTTTTTGTGTTGAGAAATGTTAAATATATCATTAAAAGAAAACCTTAACACAGGAATTGACAGTATCATACACTGAGGGGCGTGACGGGTCGTCACATACAATGACGTCAACACATTCGAAACGCTACTGATTTAAAACAAAAAACCATTTACAAAAAACGTAAAGTTACAGTTCTTTGTAGCTATGTTAGTGCAGATGAGCATTGCATTCATTTTGTGCTGGTTTGTTTGTGTTATTTAAAGGGCTTAATTGGCCAACGTAATTGACAATGAATACAAGAAAGTCCTGCTGTGATAGCAAATTTCCACAAAGGCCAAAAGCCAAAATATGTTTCTCAACATTAAACCATTTACACCAATAAGTTATACAATGTTACAAGTGGTTGGTTGATTAATCAAACACGATCAAAGCACATTTTATATATTTATCACATCAGCAAGCCTCCGAAAAAAAACATTACCCAGCATGCATTACTTCTTCCGTCACTGTGACAGAGAAAACAAGCCTGTTATCTGCTGTAATTTGGCCTCACTGGTCCCCACATACATGTGTAACCTTCACATGTGTAAAGTTTGTAACGTATTTGTTATATTTTGTTGTTTCCTGTGAACACGGAAGTTAATTTGAAAAGACACTGTATGCAAACAGAAACAGTAACACGGAGCACGGGGAGAGAAGTGAGCAGCAAGGAAACAGAATAAACAGCATGAGACCGTCAGTCCAGGCTTACATGTTTTCTGCACCATTGATATCTATTGAACAGGACGTGCAGAGACGGGTAGAGCGTCATAGTTTGAAGCGTTGCGTCACTGACCGACCGGCTGTATTTGACGAGTTGGGAATGAGAACGTGTTGCGTTGGGAGATTAGAGCTGTACTGGTTTTCCCTGCCGATCTCCTCCTCTCTCCTCTATCCCTTCTTCTCTCCTTTCCTGCTCACTCTCCACTTTATTGCTTATTCACTCTCTTCACCTCCTCCTTCCTCTCTCATCGACTTCACCTCATTTCTTTTCCACTCCTTCTCTGCTCCTCTCCTGTTTTCCTCCTCTCTGTTATCTCCTCTTCCCTTCCCATTATTTCATACTTTTTCTTTTCCTTCTCCTTCATTTTCACCTCCTTTCATTTTATTTCCTCTCATTTTACCTTTTACACCTCCTACACCTTGATCCTCCTTTCTCTCCTGTTTTCTTCCCCCATCCCTCCTCTCCTCTCCTCTTTGGCCATTTTGCTGTCAGCAAAAATGTAAATGGACTTCCTTCCTACGCCTTTTGCTCCGCTGCTGAATCCCTTCTCACTCAGTGAGCGCCTCCTCATATCACCTAGCACCTCCTCGGCCCACCTTGACAGGTATTCTTCTCCTGCAGTGTCAGGCGCAGAGCTGAACTATGACACCCAGCGGACACCTGACAGCTCCTGGGGCCTGAGGAGGAGGAGGAGCAGGAGGAAGAGGAGGAGGTGACAGAGTGGCGAGAGACAATCTGGTCAGAAGAGGCAAGAGCTGATGGACAGACTGAGGAGGTAAGGATGGATGTCCTGTTGAGAGGAGGCACCAAAGTAAGGAAGAAAGGGGGGAGGAGGAGAACTTGGTGAGGAAAAGGGAACAAAGGGGAGGAAGATGTTGATGGAAAGGTAGGAAGGAGAAAGGGAGGAAAAGGATGGAAGTTGGTAAGTAGGGAGGAAGAAATATAATGAGAAGGAAGCAGGGAAGTTAGACTGAGGCAGCAGTAAGGAGGAAAGGAAGGAATCGATAAAAAAGGAGGGAAGGAAAAGAGTGAAGCAGTAGAAAGGAGAGAGAGAGAGAGGATTAAGGAACAAAAGGAGATAGAGAACAAGGGAAGGAGGAGTAGAAAGGAAAAAGGATGATCACGTAATGGATCACGTAGGAAGCAGGGAAGTTGGGAAGAAGAGGGGAGGAACCAATAGGAGAAAGTAAGGACGAAATTGAGATATACTAGAGAAAGGAAAGAAAGGAGGAAAGAGGGATGTAAGGATGAAAAGAGGGAGGACTCAAAAGGAAACAGGAGAAGAAAGTAAAAGCAGGTAGTAAATAAGCAAGGGGGGAAGGAAGACGCAACTAAATGTGAAAAGAAGAATGGATGGAGGAAAAGAAGGAATTTAAGGAGGGAGGGGAAGAGATAGGAAGGAGGAAAGAGGTAGCAAAGTGAAGGAAGAGAAGGATGTAAGGAGGACAAAGAGGGCATTTAAGGATAGAGGAGTGAGGGAAGGAGGGAATACTTGCACAGTCTGAGGAGCAGAGAAGAAAGAAAAAATGGAGAGGAAGGATGGAAAGAATGAGGGATGAAGGAGGGAAGTTCATCCATGCAGGGTCAGAGGGAGAGAGAGGAGAACGAGGAGGGTGAAGGAGGAGGCTTTGCGCTGTGGGATATCATCCGTCAGAATCACCCTCTCCTCCCGTCGAGTGATTGATATAAGCGCTGCCTCTGGAGGCCCTGAGGGGGAAACATCTTCCCTCTCCTCCCGCTCCCTCACTCCCTCCCTCCCTCCCTCCATCCATCCATCCATCCATCCTTCCTTCCAGCTCCTCATCGCTCTGTGCTCCCCCCCTCCTCTGTTTTCTCTCCTCAGCGGGCTCCTCAGCGGCCTGCCCTGGGGCCGACAGTGATGGAGAGAGGCCGCGAACATCAGAGACACCAGGGAGGAGGAGGAGGAGGTGGAGGAAGAAGAAGAAGAGGAGGTGAGGGGCTCTGGTACTGTCCGTGGCTGCAGAGCTAAGCCCCGCCTCCTTGCATCACCCCTTCTCTCCATCCATCGACCATGACGACATGGAGGAAAAGTTAGAAATTAAAACAAAATATATCAAATAATCGCTGTTGTGCTATTTTTAGTGTTTACTGGTTTTTATTATCAAAACACATTTAATTTGACGTATGAGCTGATTCAAATTTGATTTTCTGTGAAATTTGAATCCATTATGGTTCATTTAATGCTGTCAAAGGAAGTAAAAGGGTGTTTGACAATTAAAAAAATAGTTTTTTCTTCATTGGTGCTTCACTTGTGAACTTGCGTATAACACTGTAATGACTAATCTGTCCAGAAGATCTTGTAAAAGTCATTATATGCTGAAAATATCATCATATACCATTAAAATAAAAGATACAATCTAAAAAACGTAAGTTTTTAATTGAAATTTAGTCTCATTTTAACACACGACTAGTTGTTGTTTCTGTCCTGTTATCAGCTGCTCCAGCTGAGACTTTGAAAAAAACAGAAGTAGCCTCTGCTCCATTAAATATATTGTACTTTCATAAATCTCCATTAAATCATCATGTTTCAGTTACATTCTGGGCTGCATGTCGACCAGGGACCACTAAAGACTGATCTGCCTACACTGCGCCAGTCTCTGTTAGCTTGGCGTTTGCGTTACATTTCCTGGCTTGAAATTCCACTTTTCATGTTTTTTAAGATTTGTATGAAATGATTCATTTCTCAATGACAGAAACCAGGAGTTTGATGCTGGTTTAATGAGCGACTCCACGCAGCATTTTCACATCCAGACTGTGGAGGTCGGACTGAAGCTATGTTCATCTTATTTTTTCACAAAGCCTGCGTCACAACCGATTTCACACTTGTGTTTTATTTATTTATTTATAATTCCCACATTCATACAGACGACCTTCATCTGTCCACTGCGATTAACACAAACATCTCTGCTTTCACTGTCAGTGGAAATAATGGTAACAGCATTTGAAAGAACAGATTTGTCTATAAACATGCTGTTTTAGACAAATAGATGATTAGTCTCGGCTCGGCCGCCTCTATTTTTGTGCCTGGATCTCAGAACAGTCAAGAGCATCTGGTTGGTCGACTTCAGTGCTCTAACTGGAGTATGATGATGCAGGAGTTCTGCTAGATAAGGTGGTGCCAGCCCATTTTAAAACTTAAAAACAAGCAATACAATTTTAAAATCCATCCTGAAATGGACAGGAAGCCAGTGGAGAGAGGCCAGTACCAGTGTTACCAGTTAGAAGACAAGCAGCTGCATTTTGTACTAACTGCAGATGACGAAAAGACGACTGTTCACACCCACATACAAAGAATTCCAATAGTGTAACTGAGAGGTAATAAAAGCATGAATATCTCTCTTGAAATCTTTGGGAGAGAGATGGCCCTTTACCTTGGCTAAAATCTAGTTTTGACACCAGAACTAATCTGTTTATCAAATCTGAAGGAGTCAAAAATCACACCAAGATTCTTAACAAAAGATCGATTGTAAGAAGCTAAAGGACCATCAGGTCATCCAATAGGTCGGGTCGTCCAAACATAGCGATCTCAGTCTTATTTTCATTAAGACAGAGAAAGTTTAAATCCTAGGTAAATAACTTTAGGGCAGCTGTATGTTGCCTATGAGGCTATAAAGCTTAATTGCTGTTAGCGCACAGGGAATAACTGAAAGCGACTCAGATGAATATTTTGATCAACTCACAGCTGCTCCTTTAGCAGCCGGACAGGGAGAGGACGATGTTTAGAGAGATTTTAATGGATGAATCAATCTGAAGCTCTAAAAGAGCAGGAGACTGAAGTATGTGTGACATGTTTCTGTTATCAGAACAGTCCAAATGAGTATTTCTAAATATTTATCAATAAGACAGAAGTACACTTTGATCAGGTATCCGTGCATTAATATACTATTTCCAGGACACTACAGCATAACAAGAAATAAACTGATATGAACATATAGCTTCAGTTCTGTCCAATCATCTGATCTCCCAGTAGAAGAAGAGGAAATAATTCTGCTCTGCTTTTTTTTTTTTTTAATGTCCTTTAAACTGCATAAAACCATAATTAATGCATTAATGTAAATGGCGGTTTGTAATGCATAATGATCCTGGGGGTGATCTTCATCCCTTTGAACAGCTTTAAGTGCGACTCCGGCGGCTCCTCTTCCTCTGCAGGATGGAGCAGGTTCAAGTGAGGGTCGTGTTTTAGCAGCAGCAGCCATTATTCCCTCTAACTGTGCATTTGCATGAATCCACCGAGGTCAAGTTTGTTAGCTGCTGTTAACGCTGCCGACCGGCGCTCCGCCTCCTCTCCGCCACCCCTTCACCGCTATGAAAAAAAGGAGCCATTGTTCGTCATTTCAGTGGAAGGAAGGGAAAAAGGCACATAACTGCAGGCACTGTGTGAAATGTTAAAATACAGATTAGCCCAGCCGCTGCAGATCTCGCTTATAATGATTAAACATCACGCCTTGCATTTCAATGGGAACACTTGTGGCTGGGAGCGCTCTGATAAGGTCCTGGTTTAATTCACACATACACATGCAACATTTAGAGGGGAGAAAGGACATGCTTTTAAAAGGAAGGAGCAGTGGTTGGTTCAGATGTTTGTCCACATGGCTCAGTGTCCTTTAACAGCAGGAAGAGCAACAAAAATCTACTGAAACTGTTCTGCTGCTATCGAATAATCCAGCATATCAAATCAAGTATTCTTCATAGGCATGGCCTCTGCCTTCACTGGTTACTGCTTTCAAGGAACTCTCATAATGACAAAATTCATACAAAAAAAATATATGGAATTTGCTCTTTGTCCAAATCCAGATGTTCCTTAACACTTTAGTGTTTTTGTTACTAAATTGTATCCTGCACAATGTTGGGAAAGTTACTTGAAAATTAATTAATTATTGTAATCTTGACTTTGTTAGCAAACAGTTGCTTATTTTCCACATCCAGCAGTTAAGGAGCAACATTATCATTCATTTGGAGTTGTGTTTCTGTCCAATATTCACTCTCTGAGGGAAATATCTGGCTCTTTAGCTGCTATATGTTCCACTATGTTCACCAGCTAGTCTACAGCTAACTGTGTCTGTTTGCTGTTTGGTGCTGAGCAGGTAGTGTACAGTGGTTTTTTTGAGCTTCTTCTCTGAAAACAGCTGCCTGCTGTGGCCCGAAACGACACTATGAGAGCGCTGAGACTGAACCAAAACAGTAAAGTTGCAGCTAAACAATGAGCTGAAACTCACTATAAAGCTCCGTAAAGCCGAGGGGAGCTGCAGAGTCACTGATGACTCTCTGTAATATCATTTCATCCATTGTTACTCTAAAATATTGATTAAATGCCTTTAAATTGATAGAAAAACGTAATAGGGGACATTCTTCCCACTATGAATTTGTTATTTTTCAACACTAAATTGATCTGAGACCGGGTTAATTTTATTCTTTTACTTCCTTACTTTTATTCTCCTCTTTAGTGGCGCCTCTGATTGCATAATCACTTCCTCATTAGCGTCATTACAGAGTCCGTGTTGGAAGCAGCAGCAGTAGTGGAGCTCAGCCGGCTTGCTCTTCTTCACTTCTTTAACGTCTCCTCCATCCATACATCACCTCCCACCCGCCGCCTGCCAGGCTGCCTAATACCAATTACACAAAACTCTCTCTGTTCCCCCCGGCTCTCTATCTCTTTCTCTCACTGCCAAAAATTTATTTCCCCACCACATAACACCCCCCCCTCCTCCTCCTCCCTATCCTCCTCTTCCTCTTCATCCACAACTCAGGCTGGAGTGTGAGGCAGGCTGAAAGAGGCTGTCGGCGCCTCTTTCCTGCAGAGATCTCTCCTCTCCAGTGTTCGGGAGGAAAGTCTGACTGCTGTGAAGTGTTCTAGGGGATTTTTTTATTTTTTGGCTACTATCCTCAAAATCCCAAAGATACCAAATATGTTCCCCTGCACTCGTTCCTGCTGCTGCAAGTCATATTTTATTTTAAATATTCGTCATACATGCATTCATCTTAATGTGCCCTTATCACCTTGAAATTGCTGCCTCTGCATATTTGATTTCCTCCATTTGCGCCGTTCTTCGACTCTGATTTCTCTTCTGTTCACTGTGGCTGCTGCTGTGACCTGATTTCCCCACAAGAATCAATACAGTTTCATCTTACATTATAATATTATCACCTGCTTCCTGTTTTAGGTTCGCTTTACAACCATGTTCCCACAATAACCACATAAAGAGAGAGAGAGAGAGAGAGGAAGGGAAGAGAGGAGGAAGGAGAGAAAAGGCAAGGGGAGAGCAGCCGAGGAAATAAATAAGTGCAGATAAAGTGGAAGAAGGAAGGGATAAAACAAGGAAGGAAAGACTGAAGGAGGGAGGAATTAAGATGAAAGAAAGGAAAATAGATGAAAGGAAGAATGAGGCAGGATGGGAGAATAGATGAAGAGAGGCAGGAAGCGAGGAAACAAGTGCTGTTGAAGAGGAGGAAGGAGAGGAGGAAACAAGGGGGGAAGAAAGGACAAAAGGAAGGAGTTAAGATGAAAAACAGCAACAGAAAAAGAAACAGAAAGAAGAGAAGAGGAAAACAGGAAAGGAAGGAAAGAATAAAAGGAGGCAAGTGTAGGAAAGGAAAAGGAAGAAATGTAGAAATTGAAGGAGGAAGGACAGACTGCATGGATAAAAAGAAAAGAGAGGAGGAGAGGAAAGATGAAAAGCTAACAGGAAGAGAAGAGGAGTCTGAGAAGAAAAGAGGGAGGGATAGGAATGGATGGAGAAAGGAAGAAAATGGGAATATGGAAATAAGATACAAGAGGAAGTTATGATACAAGAGAAGCGGAAAGGGGTAAAGTAGAGAAGAGGAGGGAGGATGGGGGAAATGAGGGAAGAAGAAAACACTAAAAGAGGAGATAGGATGAATGAAAGAAAGAAGGAGAAGAGGATAGGAGGAAGACAAGAATAGGAGAAATGAGGCAGGAAAACAAAAGTGAGATACATGAATAAAGGAATAGAGGCAGGATGGAAGGAGAGAAAAAGAGAGAGAGAAAACAAATTGAGGAAAACTGACAGAGGGAATGGGATAATCAAGGAAGGAAGGATACCGATGGAAGGAGGGAATAAGATGAAAGCAAGAAAAAACTAATAAAAAGACAGAAAGAAAGATGAGAGGAAAACAAGGAATAGAGGAAAAGGAAAGGAAAAATCAGAAAAGGGAAGCTGGATAGAGAGACGAAAAGAGGGAGGAGGCGAGGAAGGGAACGAGGAGCAAAAGAGGAAGAGTGAGCGACTAAAGGAAGGAGGACTTAATGAAAGGAAGGAAGATGTAGAGGGGAGAGGAGAGGAGGAAGAAGACAAACAACCTAAATAAAAAAACACAAGACGAGAAATGGGGTAAAGTGATGAAACCTTTGGGGAAAAGGCAGAGAAAAGCAACCTGCTGCAACTGTGTCATCCTCTTCAAAACAAGCCACGATAATATTTTCTTTTTGTTGTTCCCAGAAATATTGTGTGGCAATGAATTTAATCATTTCGCCCCGAATTTCAATTTACTGCTGTAATGCGATGCAACAGCGCTATAAGCACAGTGTCATAAGCGCCTTCCTCTGAGTGCGTTTGATATTCCTCATACACAGCAGCCGCATGCAGGGTTTGTTTTTATTGAAATGTGATTGGGTGGTGTCTCGCTTTAGGGCACGACACACTGCAACTTGAGGATTCACGAGTCAATTTCCTGAAGTGGAATCCAATAACGGCGAAGAAGCCGAGGCGAGGCGTTTACGGCTCCTTAGGAACATCAAGAGAGTGGCGATGAAAAGACCGTAAGTCACTCGGAGACTGCTGTCGGAAACATTTTGGGTAGAGGGGGAGATGGTGGGGGTGTCTTGATGAAAACTCCTCACAGCCGCTGGGAAAACCTCCTGCTTTTTTACTCCGGTGAGGACACAGAGGTCATATCCTCCGAAATATTTTCTGGGGGTGTTCTCGAAGTTTAGGGTTAGGCTGATATAAGCTAAGACCAACACACACCAGGCTCTGTGTCTTTAAATTTGTCCAAAAATTTAACATGGCGTGCAGTGTGATAGGCATCAAATTACATTACATTACAGTGTGGGAGTCAGGGGGGCTTAGCTCCCCCAGAAGCAACAAAATTTTGAGTGGACGTCTTAAAAAACTGATAAATAACTATTAGCATTTCAAATGCTGCAATGAATGTTGTGAGAAATACATAAAATAACTTAAATCTAATGTGTTTTCTGTCATTTTAAATGTTCAGGGTGTTTTTAAATATGTTTTTATGTTCATGGGCTGCTTCTGTTTTGTCCGCCTTTGTGTAATTATTGTGCAGATTTGGTGTCAGATCAATGTTCTCAATGGCCGGTTGGTGCAGTGTTGCTGCTGCAGCTCACCTCCTGACAGCACATTTAGTTCAGCCTCTCATATATAATAATATGAAATTAATATCATAATTTCTGCTCTCGGTCTATCAGCATACAGTGAAGACTTTACTGTCCTTCACACATCTGTGAAGCAGCTTTCTCCTTTATTTCAGACACAATACAACAAAAAATGGTGATTTTTTCAGCAATGACAAATTTGTCATATTAACGTGTAAATTAATCAAAAAAGCCAAAATTTCATCATGTTCCCTCTCTGAATTAGCACCTCCTGGCTGCCCGAACCCACTGCTTCCTCTGACTGTACAGCACATTCAGTGTGTGCTACATGACATGACACTGACAGTGTGTGTTGCATTTTGAACATCAGCATATCAGCATTTCTGTTTTGAGTTTGTTAGCATTCTGACTTTAGCATTTAGCTTAAAGCACCACTGTGACTTCTTACAGAGCTGCTAGCATACTGATTTGGTTTCTACCGCTGGTTTATTTATTTATTTTTCATTTTTCATGTTTTGGGAATGATGAAACAGAAAAATCAGTTAAGTTCTGATTTTACCTGTACTTTTCCTTGTAGCATTTGGCAGTTTTTACACTATTTTCACATTATTTGAACTTTGGCTTTCTGGCAAAAAAAAAAAAAAAAAGTTAACCACCCAGTCCACATACTTGTTTGATTCAAAGCTTTCAGCTACATCTCCTGGCCTTCCTGGCTGCTCAGTGAAAGGTGTTAAAATTCTTTGGAAACACCGATTTAATTGGACCACATGATGAAAAATATTTTCCAAACTGCTTTTTCCAAGTTTAAGAACGAAGTTTCAAGCTGAACAAGGGCACAATTAGCAGTTAGGCAAATGCTATGTAGGCTAACATTAGAAAGCTAGCTGCTTTACTCAACCCTTGAGCCAATCAAAAGCTTGTGAAATCTTTGGAAAAAGATTCATTTAGCTGAAGACAGAAAAGTGATCTACATGGATCAGAACCTGATAATTGTCCTCCTGGTTTCACCCCTGATAACCCAGATAAACAAGCAAAGACAAACAGAGTAACAGCACTCTTCTTCCTTTGACTGGATGTATTTTATTGTAAAGCTATAAGGAAGGAGTAATTACAAGATATCATTTCTTTGATTTGCTCAGCAAAAATAAAAGACCACATTTTTTAAAATTCAAACATGCGGATGCTGATCAAAAGAGAACAGGTGAGGCTCAAACAAACACATCACCCAACTTCCTCCAGAAAAAAATCAAAAGACCAAAAAAACAACAAAACAAACAAAATAAATGTACAACTCGTCTTCAGACGGACGTGAGAGAACGGAAAGGAAAGCGGTAAAGCCGATGGATGGATGGAGGAGAGACGCTGCTGTCCTCCACTCTGAGCCTGACTCATCACTCCTACATTTAAAGAGCCTACAGTACTTTAGACAATATGATCCTACAGGTTCAGGGTCAGATTTCCTTCACGTTGTTTGAATATATATATTTTTTCATCTTCATTTTTTAAAAACCTACACTTGCATGTACATAAAACTGTACAAAAAACAAGGCATCACTAGCATTGTTCCTATATAAATATAACCAACCAACAATTAGGCTACAAACGTGGACTTTCTGTAAAGACAAACGTGATTCGGCGGCTCTGTCGCGCTGTTTTCTTCTTCTTCTAGTTAAAAAAACAAAAAAATAATTCTCCACTCCATCCTTGATGTACAGAAGCTCAGAGCAGCCGCGGTTGCTTTGGTTGATTTTAGGTCTGTTATGGTCAAGATCACAACTCAGTTATCTCCACATGACGACTGCAAATAAATCATCATAATTTCTTAAATAACCGATACTCACAAGTGTGTCCTTAACTACAGTTGTCCACCTTTAGCCCAAGATAATAATTCATCTATCAGCGCAGACACACCCATAAACTCAAATAATTTAATTTCTTCATCTGTGCATGTCTATAAGAGTTGGACCGTCCACAGAGACAAACGTAGACCACATACACGTCTGTGTAAACGTCTGTTTTGTAATATATTTGGCCGTATATTCCCTGTTAGCTCGAGCTAACACATGGTTAGTCATGGTCGTAACTTTACTTATCATTTTGTAAGGTAAAGAATTTAGTTGTTGTGGTTTTGTAAGGCTATTATCCCTCTTGTAGCTAAGATAATTAAGTCATGATCTCGAGATAACTGACCTAAAATAACCATTAGCATCCATGGCTGCTTCCAGCTTCAGTAGTTTTGGAACTGGGTCAAAGAGGCCTGACGTCCTTCAGTCACGATGGAGTAAAGAAATAGAAAACACAGAGTCCAGTGTGCCCACTCAGAAAACATCATTTACACTGCCGCGTCTGGTAAAAAACAGCAACGACCATTTATATTCATACAGTATGTCTATAGCAGTGTTGATTCCATAACATTGATAAAACAACTGCGACAACAACAAAAATGTATAATATTTATAAAGTTGGCTTGTTTCATGCTCAGCTGAAGCCTTGTTTTCAGAGACTCCAGCCTCAGTATAATACACAACCAAAATACAGCAAACCACTCCAAACTTTATCACATGATCTCATGTAGAACAAGTTTCCTGCTCTCATGTCATCACTTGCTTTTTATTCTTTTCACGTTTGCAGCGATGATGATTCAATTTAAGTGATTTAACAGATTAAACTGACATGAAACTCAAACTGAAGTAAAATCACAAAACACTGGAGGTGTTTTCAAAGACAGACCTGTAAGATTCTTGAAGAATTTGGTCAAATGATGCAACGTATATGTTTGAGTTGGTGAATACTGTCAATAAGTTATTGAGAACACGTCTGCAAAGTAGATATTTCAGCCCATAAATGACTGAGTACTCATTCCAGTGAGTGAAACTGGGTGCTCGGTCTTTAAAATATAAATCAGTTCAGTAAAAAAAAAAAAAAAAAAAAAAGGTGGAACACCATCAAAGCATCTTTATGTTTTATTAAATAGGAACTCCACCAAATTTACATGTCAAAGTCAATTAACTAGTTGCAGGGAGGACTCTGCTCGGCTGCTGAAAATAGTTGGAAAATGTCTTCTGTGTCTCCGGTGGAGCTTCAAAATATTTTGGTTTGAGCGTAATGGAAAGTCTGGAGGGGCAGAGTTTGAAAGATGTGGACATTGACCATTTGCCAGGGAAAGTCTAATGAAAGACGCTATCAGGCTGCATTATGGGAGATGTAGGATCAAGCGTTTTTGGAGCTTGACCCGTCCTGAAAACTAATAGACAGAATAACTGCAAACAAATTCTAACTGCTTTCAAAAAGGTTAAAAAAAAAGTAGAATTTTGGTATTAAAATGACTGCAAAGTAGAAATTTAAGGCATTTCCTGCTGTAAATTTGTAAAATGCAACAAAATAATTTACACCTCTTTTTATAATAGCAACGCAGCACAGTTTTTAACTTTCTTAAAGCAGCTGCAAAATAAAAAGTTGCTTTATTTGAGGTACAAAAAGTTCAGGCTGACACCTGAAAACCTTCAGTAAACTGTGTCGTGTTTGGTCCTGGTTGCAGGTACAGTATCTCCCTCTGAAACATTAGGACAATAACATTTTGTGAAGGAATCAATTTGCCATCCTGATAGTTTTGTTATTTGAATAAAATGTAATTTTGAGTCAGTGTCATAAAGTCCTTCAGAAATCTTTGTATGATTGAAGCTCTTTAAGTAATTATTAGCTGCTTGAACATTGATATTAATCAGAGTTGTTTCCATTGTTTTTTCTTCATTGTAGAGTCTTCAGAGATCTTGGAAATGTCTTTAAAAACACAGCAGGTTTAGTTAAACAACCTGCCAGCCGTCTCATAGTTTAACTTTGACTTAACGCAGTGTTTTATTTCTGTGACTTAAACATCATCATCAGTGCAAAAGTTCCAAACATAAAAACAAAGATAACATGAGAGGCACAAACGTGTTCTGGACTAAATATTAGTGGACAGAGGGAAGAGAGAAGAGATGATTTCACTGAGTCATAATGTTTCTGACAGACTCATAACATTACTGACAGTCAGACTGAAGAGAGGAGTCGAAGGGAAAACACAATAAAATAAATCCTGTTGAACAAAGTGAAGTTTTTTTTTTTTTTTTTTTTTTTTTTTTTTAAACCTGCACAAAAACCAAAAACATTCATGTTCACTGTCATTTAGGAGCAGACTCCACCGTACGGCTGAACTCACAGCAATAACAACATGATTCATAAAGAAACCAGAAGAGTTTACAGCTGGATCAGTGTTGTTTATGCAAAATAAAGTTTTAAAAGTACAACAAACAGGCTGTATCTCAAATTGTTCTCTGCCTAAATTAACAAACTTACATAATGCATGATGAGTTGATCACTGCTTGTTACTACTTTTTACTTTTTACAAGCCAGATGGACTAAATTGACTCAATTTATACAGCACCTTTCTAGTCTTATCTACCACTCAAAGTGCTTTTTACACTACATGCCAGCATTCACCCATTCACATACATCCATACACTGATGGCAGAGGCTGCCGTGTAAGGTACCAACCTGCTCATCAGGAGCGACACAGCGCTTCCTATCCAAAGCGCCCCACAATGTTTCTATGCTCACCCATTCACACACACACTCACACACAGATGGCGCAGCCATCGGGAGCAATTTGGGGTTCAGTATCTTGCCCAAGGACACTTCGACATGCAGACAGGAGGAGCCGGGGATCCGACCAACAACCTTCTGATTAGTGGACGACCTGCTCTACCTCCTGAGCCACACCAGCCCCGTTTTCAGATCTCATTTAAAATTCATATTTATTTGAGGGTGATGCCGTTTTTATGACTGTGTGAAAGACTGCTGAGCATTTGGACAACTTAACCTCCTTGTTAAGTTGTGTTTTTGCAAATAAATATGTCACATTTCATGAGATATGACATTGATAATTGATGTTTTTTTGGTGTTTTTTTTTTTTCAAAACTGGTCAATAAACAAAAATGTTTTACATGAAAAAGTCCAATATACTCTCCCCTTTTATCTCTGGTTTGGTCTCCACCAACTCCTGAGAAAAAATATCTTTTAGCTGCGAGATGTACAGTGAGTTTATCAGAGGAAACACTGAGACTGAACCAGACAGAATTAGACACAAAACCAGACACATTAAAATATGTACAAGAAATCTACTTGTGCAGCTTGAAGAACCAGACATCATGCCAAAAATGAACAATTTGAGACGCAGCCTGCGTGTTTTAGGAAAAAAAAAAAAAACTTTCTTTAAGTACAGTAGTGGATTTCAGAAGTATGTAAATAATGGCTGTCAGTAGTAAACCAATATGTTTGGAAAATAAAGCATTTTAGAGGCAGTTTATGCATTTTAATCATAAATCAGTAAGTTTATAGTGTTTTTTAGAAGTGAACTAGTGCACTTTAGAAGTTAATAATGAATCGAGAGAAAATCAGTGTGTTTTAGGGCTAAAACACTAAATTTTGAGCTGAGTAAAACCTTCTAAATTAGACTGAATATGTCTTTTTAGAAATACACATTGATGTCTTGAGGTAAACTAACTGCATTTTATATGTACGTCAGTCAGCGCGGTGTCTTTAAAATAATATGAAGCTGAGAAACAACTTTAGATTTCTCTTCTAAACCCTGATAAATACTGTGTTTTCTGATCAATATCTTCTCGCTTCATATATTTTGAAGCTAGTAATTGAAGACATGATGAGATTAATGCAGCCATAGAAATTTGTTTAATGACAAAGCGACTAATTGAGAGGAGGAGCAGCAGCTGACTGAAGCTTCAGGAGAAGATGAGTCATTTTATTTATTTATGTAGTTTTTATATCTTACGTCCAGCTGAATATTTTTGTCGACTCTAGAATATTTATATATAACAGTCTCAATACGTTGGTGATGTCAAAAATACATACATACTTCTTTTTTTGTTGTTTTTCTGTCACTGAAGAGGATTTGAAAGTGAGTGTGAAGGCAGCAGGACGAGAGTTGGATGCTCTGCATGCAGAGACACCTGCTGAACACACACACACACACACACACGCAGGCTGTCAGTGTGTGACAGCAGCTCTCCTGGGGGTTGATGGGTAGATGGTGGTGGTGGTGGTGGTGGTGGTGGTGGGATTGTGGGGGGTTGTACTGGATGTACAGGTGTTCCTCCAGGGAGAAGGGTGTGTTTGTAGTCTGACAGGAAGCCTCTAGACCAAAAAGCTTTGGACCATCTCTGTACACACACATACTCACACATACTGTATACAGTGTGTATGCTTTATAGACTCAAATACACACACACACACATTCACAGGCCTGGTTGGAAATGTTGTACCTTATTTTAAGACTTGCAGAATTTGGCCAAAAATGTGCAGATTTCTCAAAAAGTCCAGCTCATGCAAACTAAAATATTACATCTAAATCTTCATTCGGACAGGATTCTCTAGGGGAGGTGAGATGATTTTAACATCATAATCCAGTCCAGAGTGCATATGTGGGTAATTTTTCATCCCCTCTTCAGTAATAATTACAGCTTCAATTAAAGGATATGGCGGATGATTTTCTATATTTTTCTTATCGTCAACAAATCTCGTGTTTGGAGCCAAACTAACAATGAACTCATCTACTAACAACTATTGTGTGTGTGTCCAAAGCCTGATATATCTTATTCCTCTGTGCCGTAGACCTCCGTTGTTGTCCAAAGATTGTTCCAAAGCTCCAAAGATTAATAACAGCATCACGTTTTCAGTCTCTGGAGATTAGTTCTGTGTTAACTTCTGTTTTTAAGGGAACTTGCTGCTCCTCCTGTAATTTAAATTCCTCATATTTTAAAGT
This sequence comes from Scomberomorus guttatus, assembly GCA_038419695.1. Lineage (NCBI taxonomy): Eukaryota > Metazoa > Chordata > Actinopteri > Scombriformes > Scombridae > Scomberomorus > Scomberomorus guttatus. The sequence goes on from CM076452.1 coordinate 2,406,630, forward strand.
GGATCTCAGAGTTTTTCCTGCTGCTGTATTCTATCAGCTCTTGACTTTTGTGTGAAAATTAAGGAAGTCGAAAATGTTTTGACAATCTGATAGACGTAAACATGTTAACACCAACATATGGGACTATTTTGGAACAGATATGATGCTGTCGGCAAAATTAAAGCCATCTGGAGAGCAAATAAGCTGTTGTAATATCACCTGCAGGTAAGTAGGTGCAGATATTCTCTTTTGGCTTTGTCCTGCTGAATGTTCATTTCTATTACCGACACAATCTGTAATTTCACGGAGGTTAAAACACTGTCTGGAATGATGAGTTAAATCACAGAGAAGCACGGTGAATATTTTATTCCCAACCTTCTCCTGTAATGTTCATCCTGTCTGAATGGGGCTAAAGTAACAAAAAGACCCAGTCTTGTCAAAAAGAAATGACATTTTCATTAAAAATACTGTAATCTGATTACTTCAAGGAAATGATTACATCTGGGAAAACTTTTCCAAAATGCTTCTGTGGGGTTATGAAGTTTTAACTGTTGCATTTTTGATTGTCCTTTACTTTATTTGATCTGTTTTCACATATAAATCACTATTTGCTGCACTTTAACATGAAGTGAAAAGTGCTGCACTGAAAAGTATTATGTATTATGTGGTCAAAAGTATGTGGACGTCCCTGTCCTGTTCTAGCAGCAGATTAATGCCCGGGGTTTTGGAAAGACATGCTCAACTTTAAAGTTTGGGTGTCCACATAAATTACCATGTAGTGATATGACCATAACACAGTTAGTATTGTTGGTATTTCGTCTTAGTAAACTCACAAAGAAAACTCACAATTTGTAAACTTGAAGATTGAGATATTATTTCTGGTAATATGTCGAGTCTTTGTGACTTTTAATTTAGCATTTTCTTTTTGATACTTTTGAAAGAAAGAAAGAAATTACAGAACACAAGAGTGTTTTTGTTGGCTTCCAAAAACTCTTTAAATAGGAAACAATTTCATGCCAGAAATAAGATTAAAAAATCTAAAAATGACTGTGCAGACACACACACACACACACAGACACACACAGAAGCAGTTTTGTGTTTGCTGTCTTGGTCTCAGGTTTTCCTGCCAGGTATAGCCAACAGAAATGCCAGAGGTCACTAAAGGTCACCAGGGGTCACCAGAGGTTGCTTTTCTTCTTCTGGGGTTAATTGGTGCCAAAGAGTTTAGGTTAAACTGATGCTACCTGACCTCCTGCCTCTCTCCTCTATCTTTACCTTACACAGCACAACACAGCGGCCACCTGGGAGTCCACCGGCCGGCCAGACGGCAGCGGAGAAGAAAAAATGACTTGTTTACGGTGAAACGGCACAGCGTGGCGAGAGGAAAAAAGGAAGGAGGAGAGTCAATGCGGACCTCCATGTTGGGCCTGTAAATAATCAATCAGAGCTCTGAGCACCGGTGTTAAATCACCAGAGGAAGACGGGGAGCGTGAGGGACCGCAGCAGCGCCCATGAACTCTAAATCTCTGTCACTGGGAGGGTTGAACGTTGGTTGAATGATGGTAGATTTATGTGCAGGGGAATACTGTGACTGTGTGTGTGTGTGTTTCTGAACGGGCAGATACGTTGACAATAAATCAAATCACCTTCAGAGACCGAAGGAATCGTGTTTTGAATTGCGTTAACATCCGCACACATCGAGCTTCCACACATCAAACACAAATGTATGTATAATAAAAACCAATTAAGCGGCGAAGCCGGAACGGGTGAGCACAACAAAAATCAAGAAAAAAAAAGAAAAAAGAAATAGCGTTGGAAAGCAGAGGAGTTAATCAGGCCGATTTGCTCGGTGAAAGCAATTGTTTGCCTAATAAAGGGAGCTAGCGCGACCCCTCCGCCACCCTGCCGATGGCCCCCGTTTTGCTGCCTTTTCAGACTTTGAAGGCGTCTCAGCCTGGCGGCGGCGCTTTGATGTTCCCTCTGTGATTCTGGAGGGTGCATGTTCACATCACACGTGCTGCAAAAAACAAATGACAAGTCATTTAGTCTCATATTTACTCGTTGAGACTTTTCTGCCAACAAGGGTGAAATAATCCCACTTGTTCCTACAGCAGATTTCTTTTGTTTCAGGAAGTTTCTAGAAATAAATGTGTGTTGAAGCACATTGCTCCACTAGAAAGAGTATTTCAAGAAGTATTGTTTAATACATTTAACATTATGGATAATAAAGACTAACTAAAGAATTAGGTGAATTATGGGGACTCCCAACATACAGTACTGTCATTGCATGAAGTAATACTATAAATACAATAAAATAAATTGGATAGTGTGAACATTCAGCCCCAGATGGGTACAGATGCAGGACAAAGGAGAGGTAGGCTGCACACGAAGTACCACTCAAGAAAAAAAATATTTTATTTACAACTAATGGACTCACAAATCTGCAGATGTGTTCCAGCACGAAGCCTTTATCAGATTAAATCTGTTTGGGGAAAAGAAACAAACTATAACTAAATAAATTTAGTGTCGGAGAAGAACATCTGTTTCCTCTTATGGACTCGTTCGCATGGATGTTTGTCTGACGAAGATCTTGATGATAAAAACTTTGCCTCATTTAAAGTTTGGGAGCTTGAAATATTAACAGTGAGAACTACAAAATGAAGTAATGAAGTTTTTGTCTTCTCTTCCTCACTCTGCAGGCTTCCAGCTTCACTTTAGCTAATTTTTTTTTTTTTAAATCATCCTTTTTTAGATTAAATTTGTTTAATTCTCACTGAGAGGCAATTTATCACTTTATCACTCCTACATCTTAATACTGGCACAACACCTGCGTCAGTTTCATTTATCAGTCCACACCGGCCAGCCAATCAGAATCGAGAAGTTTTTGTGGCCAAATGATGGAAAAATTGGATTTTAAAAATGCTTCAGATTCCCCGTGTATTTATTACACAAGGAATCAATAAAAACATGAAACGTATACCAACATATCTTAAAAACCTCTTTCTACCCAGCTGATGAATGAATGAGATAAGGTTTGGAAACTCATGTAGTCATTAAGTTAACACGTATTCATTCCTTTACTAACCAAAAAATGTCACTTGATTCTAGAAAGCACATGTAATAACGTGATTTATTGGAAACAGATGACATAATCTCACCTCATGGGCTGATTTCTTGCTTTGTTTTAAGACTTTAGGACTCAATAAAGGACTAATTGACTGTTGGAAGATTTATTTTTACAGCGCTCTCTCTCACTGTGCCTTTTCTTTCATCCATCCAGTCTCAGCTGGTGTGCATCACTACAGGTGAAATCTCACATTACCCTCAGCAGCCATTAACACAAGGCTCAGAATGAATGAACTTGCAAACCAGCTCGCTTTTAATGGTGCAAATTATCACTGGTAATGTACAGAGCCTCGGGTTGTAATTAGGGTTTCTCTGCTGTGCTGCGTGGTGGGGGTGTTAGTGGACTGAAGCCCGTACAGGTGTCATTAATCCTGCGTTCCTGTGCAACTGCAGCACTGCAGGAAGTGGCGCCCACCTCCCCCGCCGCACACAGCTAACAGGTTTAATAAATACTTCTGCTAAACGCCAAACAGCTCGGCTTCACACTGAGGAGGTAAAGAGGTGGGAACTAACGAGAGGCGACACTGACCAGAGAGCTCTTCCTTCAAGCTCAAAAGCACAGCAGGGAAACATTCGCCACAGTCACCACAACCAACGCTCTCAAGCCTCCACAGAGGAGATTTCTTGCAGAGTACCAAAACTGTCAGTAACAGCAAAGATAGCTGCTCTCTGCTCATATGTCTGTTTCAGAAACTACCACAGATAGTATTTAAAACGACATGTCTTGTGTGTTATAAGCTCTAAAATAGACATATGAACAGTGTGTCTATTACTTTTAATTGTTATTCTCTCAATTTGTGTTTTAAAACATGGGCTGTTTGAACCTTTGGAGCTGTAGCAACATTTAGGATTGTGGTCTAGTGCAGGACACAGTATCTGAACAGCTCCTGCTCCGATCAAACTGAAACAGGCCTTGGACATTCATGCTTCTCACAGGACAAAGCCTAATGACTGGTGACCTTCTGATCGCTCCTCTTTGACTTACAACTTGATCTTTGACAACGTAAATAATCTAGAAAACTAATGGCTGGATTTTAATTCAATTTCCTGTGAATGTTCATGCTCCCCAGAGGAGGATGCTACCAATTTTGGTGACCCCCCATAATCTTTCCTCTGGTGCCACCATTAGGCAAACGGTGGTGCTTAACTTCAACTTTAACTCAACGAATATGAAAATTCAAGCATCAGATTGCCATGGCATTAAATGATCACATTCCTGCTCCCCAGAGGCTGAACCCTTTTGATTACCTCACAATCATTTCTCTATCACCACATTTAGGACAAACTTAATGTTTTTTATCTTGAGCTACTGGTAAGGTTCAAAGAACACTTTTGCTCTGATGAACCAGGGCTTATTTTCATTATTTTTTCCAATGAATTGAGTAATCATTTAGTATTTCAAATGTCAGAACAGTAGGAAAATATGCCCATCACAATTTCCCAGAGCCCATGTTGACGCCTTCAAATGTCTTATTTTGTCCGACAAACACTCCAAAACCCAAAGATACTCAGTTTACATGATATTAAACAGAGAGCAGCACGACCTCACGTTGGAGAAAGTGGATTTAGAGAATGTTTGGTATTTTTGCTTGAACAATGAATCAATTATCAAATTGTTGCTGTTTTTTTTTGTTTGTTTTGTTTGTTTTGTTAATAGACTAATATCTTCAGCTCTATAATGAACACTTCAGCCTCTAATGGGACTTAAGATATGTTTAACAACCCAAATGTGAGCGTTTGTTTGGCATGTTTAATTTACATGTCACAAGTTTGTTCACAGGTGGAAAACTCTTTTCAATATTGGAAAAGAGAAATTTAATTTTCACGTATGAAAACCAAAATGCATTTGTTTCTTCTGTGAGGATAAATTTACCTGTCAAACACATTTGTGGAGTTTTCTTTTCATGGTATACTACTGACAACAGCATGAATAATATAGTACGTTGTTGGATACTTGGCTTTGGCCGATCCACTTACTGATGCACTTAGAATTCAGATTTCTTTCGGTTCTGGATCAGTTGGTACTGTATCGGTGTACCTCTAATGATTTTGTCCTCTCATGAACCCAAATTCAATCGTGTTGTAAAGTTGTAGAGGAAGGAAAAAAATAATAAAAAGTCTTGTGTTTGAAACTCGGCACCGTCGGTGATGCTCAAGAGTCCAGGGTCCTGCAGTGTGACGGCGAACGCCGTGGCGTCGTTTCTCTGTACATGCGAAGGTTTTCAGTCCATCAGTCCGATGTTACATGAAGATCTGCAGTCAGCACGACAGCCACGGATCCACAGTTACAGCCACAGCAGATTCCTCTGTCACTGTTTGTAGTATTTACAGCTCTGTACACTGGAAAAAAACCTCTTCACAGCAAAAAAAAAACAGAACTGAAAAAGTTCTCGACAACAATTCCGGAGAGGGGAAAACAGCTGCGTTTCTGCAAATGTTTTACGTTGACGACAAACTGTTCCTGATAAAAATGAGCCTGGGTTGATTTGATGCAACTCGGCCCAAAAATGTATTTCATGGAGGCTCCGGAGTTGACAGAGAAAAATTAAAAAGTAAACTCCCAAAGAAAAACCAAACAAATCCAAATAATTTCAGGATAGATAGCATTACACAGTATACTTAAGTAGGATTTACAAGAAGTTCTTCCCCTTCTCCCCCTGAAGGTGTTTTTTCTTTTTCTGTTCCAACACAGCAATATAGCCTAAAGCAACGCACAAAAATCCAACTCAAATACATGAGTAGCTAAATAGATTCCCATTAAATTATCACAACGATGGGTGTAGTTTACATTCCTTCCACAGCAGCAGGAGCTGTGTGTTTTCTTCAATTGATTTTAATTATTTTTAATTCTATTTTACATTTGATTGGTTTCTAGAGGGGATAGCGGCAGTGGCAGTGGGTGAGGTGGGCAGGGGTCTAAAGCCTTGTACGGTGGATGCAGTTATAAAAAGGGAGGAGGGGGAGTCGGTGCTGCGGCACAGCGAGTAATAGGCACAGGGGCAGTGAGGGGGCGGGACGGGTAGTGACGAGCAGCATCGGGGGGATGACGGATAGCGATAGGAGGTGGTGGTGGGGTTTTAAGGTGGAGAGCTGCGCCCTCACAGGTAGATCTCCCTCTTGGAGGTCTGGCCAGTCGGGGTGGTGGCTGAGTGGTACTCCACCGCCTGGCTCAGAGGGATTTCCTCCAGCCCACAGTCTTTACTGGACGAGTCTCCGCCCGCGGGGTAGGCACTGCTGTAGGGCGTCATGAACCGCATGTTGGCCACTTTTGAGCCACCGCTGCCGCCGCCACCGCAAGTCCCGCGCTCCTCCGTTGTATGGGGCTTGGGGCTGCCGTTGGCCATCAGCTGCTCCTGCCCGTCCATCTCCTGGTAAGGCACGAAGGTGGAGAGCTTGGGGGCGTTCTTGGACACCTTGCGGTTGGGGGAAGGCTGGCCAGGCATCCAGCAGGAGTCAGAGTGGCCGAACTCGGTACACTCGTGGGTGCAGTTACCAGTCATTGCCACATCGGGAAGAGGTCTGAGGTCTGCAGAGAGAAAGACACGGAGACAAAGAAAAGATAAGTGACCTGGAAATAGATGCAGAGTATGAAAAGGTCAGAGATGGCGATGAAGCTGGGCTACAGTGCTCTCTCTCCGTGAGGGCTTACTAAAGTAATATTAATGTATTTTTTTGAGCATTCAAGAAGTGGAATCTCACAACAATAAACCCACAGCCTTGAAATACTAACATCATTTAAAGTGTGTAAACAGCTGCCGACTTCCACATCCACCAGAGAAACATTATCATCCAATCCAATGTTTTAAAAAATAAAGCATTTTGGAGGCACTTTATGCATTTTAGTTATAAATCAGTGAGTTTATAAAGTGAACTAGAGCACTTTACAGGTTAATAATGAATCACTGGAAATCACAGGAACCACTGAGACAAACAGACAGTAAATGTGCCTGAAAAACAAAACTAGGAGCTAAAAGAGGCTAAAAAGCTCAGCTGAGCTGCACAGTCGGTGAGGTAGATTTGTCAATACCAGTGACCGCTTGTCAGATCTTTGGGTATTTTGTTTGATTTGAGGAAGGAGAGATGGATTATGGGAGTTGATCCTGATATACCCTCCTGTCTATATTACTGCCCCAATGTCCATAATTTCTCGTCATGTCGTCTATATTGCTTTTATTTACTTATTTATAATGAAACTTCATTGTTTTGTTAGTATTTTTTTAGGTTGTTTTTAGGATAATGCCACTTTCATGAAAATTATTTAACACATTGGATTGTAAATGTCATATTTCGTTGTATTTGTCAGAAGCGTTTCTGTAATTTCTTTAATCCAATTTCTCTCTCTTTGTGTCTTTATTTATTGATATTTATGGTGTTTATTTCTATGTGTTTCCTTGTGTACGGATGCTTGTTTGTGCTCTGTGATTTAGTTTGATGTCTGGCCGCAGAGTTAAAGTGGACTGTACATACAACTGTATTTGACAGAAGACAGATAAGGTTGCTAGTCACAAACATCAGTATTTATGTGTAGACGTTGCTTTTGTTCCCTGAAAACCAACAAAACAGAGAGTGCAGTGTCACAGTTCAGCTGCGTACATGCTGGCAGGAATGGAAGATTAAAACTGTCATTATCCCTTTATCCACACACACACACACACACACACACACACACACAGCTTTCCATTTGAAGGAAATTAATTAAAGCTCAGTGTGTATTTTTAAAGTCACTAATAGTTCACAAAAGGCTAGGAACGTCGCTTAATTTGTTGTTGAAATATCAAACGGTGGGTGCTGAGCGTGAAACAGGATCAGCTGATTTAAAGGAGGAGAAAAAAACACGCTCAGGTTCGTTAAAACGTTAATTATGTTGCACAAACAGCCAACTAAGGCAAAAATAACAGCACTGTAACTGCTTTTTTTACCTACAGCAAATGACAGGATGAAGGCTGACAGACAAAAAGATGTTTTACAGAATATTTTGCTTTCTTCATTACACGTTTTGCTCATTAAGGCCACGATGTCTCCCCTTTAGGTTTCTCTGCACTCTAAATTGTCTTTTTTTCTAATGTTAGTTTTGTTTGACTTTATTTCTGAGCCTCTGAGACAGGCAGAAACTGACAGACAGACAGACAGACAGACGCAGGGCTGAGTTCGCATTTAAAAAACCACAGCTTAGAATGGAAAAAGGTCAGAGATGGAAGCAGAAATATCAATGCGTATGCAGAAAGTAACCTTTCTTCTGTGCATGACATTAGATCATTCTTTGATACTGGAGGCTGGAGGCTTGTGGGGGGCGGAGGGGTTGCCGGTCCTCCCGGGGATTGGCGCTTATTTCCCCAAATGCCCTCTGCTTCATGCATAATTGAAATTCATTGCCTTCTTTTTGCAAAAGGAGCTACAGTAGGCTTTTCTGTCTGTTTGCCGGTTGATGTGTATGTTCTAATCCAGGGGAGTGCTGAGTAGCGACCGCACTCTGTCTTTTTTTTCCTCCTCTCTCCTCCCCATATTCTCACGGCCGCGGCTGCCATGGATTTTAGTTTTTAAGCACTTCCCATGCAAAAGCAAGGTGCTTGCAAAAATGTTAAGTCATGTGCGAGTGGCTGCTGAGTTCAGAGTGGATGTATAATAAGTGCTTTGCCTCTGAACGTCATGTCAGCAGGAGGCTTATATAGCACGGACGCCCTTAGAGCTGCACGGCTCAACAAACTCTAAACTTGACTCACTGCAACAACAACAACAGAAAAAGGAGTCAGCAGACAAGTTCAGCTGGACCACAGCCTGTAGGGGAACTTTGTTAGACAAAACCTACGACATTAAACCCTTGACTTTATGTATTAGACCCCTTTTTAAATGTACAATTCTGCCACTAGCGGTTAGTCTCATTGAATATTCTGTTGCTGGTTGCAACCCGTACTGACAAAGCTCCACAGCAGTTTATCTGTTTGTTACATCCTGTGATCAAGCTGACAGCCGTCTTTTGAAATGCCCTTGTCGGCCGTCCATCTTCAGGTACTCCATTTCTTCAAGCTATCTTGTAACTGCTGTTTGTAATTTGATATATGAAATAAGTTTCTTTCTGCTTTCTCAGTTTACTGCGAACAAACTAGCTATTATAGCTACTATAGGAGCGGTCCAAAACTAAGTTAAAAACATATTGTACAGTACACATTGCAAACCACTTTCACTCTGGGATAATAATAAAGTTAATCTAATCTCATATTAATGCCTGTATTAGAATAAACTCAGTCACAAAAGATAGAAGTCAGTCAATCAGTCTGTCCAGAGCAAGAACTCTTTTATAAATACTGGGGAAATGAATTTTGCTGTACATATTCACGGTCCTCTTGAGCCACCATTAAGCCTTTCTGAAAGTTAAAGTATTTTTAGTCCTAAACACCTGGATCAGAAAACACAGGCTCATTTGTTTTTGAGACGTTTTCAGAAACATTTCAGAATCCATCCAAAGCATGAACGTGCGCCACGTGAACTCTCCCTTTGTGTTTTCTGAATATCAGTCCTCTTTGTGCTTCAGTTGCAGATGTTCCTCCTTGAAGACTTGCCACTTTGTCTGCTCATGTTTGTCACTTAGGAGTTCGCTGACACTTGTCAGAGTGGAGCATCTTTCTCAGGGGAGCCATTTTTGAACAGGTGATGTTCACTAGTGAAAGAGGAGATAAACAGGAAGCGCTCCTTCTGTTCAACGACTCAACTGCTGCTTCAGAACAACCTGTCTGCTTCACGCCTCATCTCATATGAAAGCATGCATGTCATACAAATGTCACATACGAAGATCGTAGATCGTTTGTCTTTTTCTACTTTTTACATGTTTTCATAGTTATATTTGCATGTTTTGTGTTAATTATGAACACTACCCAGAATTTCTCTTTTTTAACAGAAACACTGTTTTCATTCACTAATTAAATCCAATCACTTCTACATCAACCTTTTTTATACCTTGCTGTTTTTCTGTTTGGTGTTTCGTTTCTGTCAACAAAACACCCCCACCTCCAGCAGATGTTGCACATTAAAAACATGCCAAGAAATTAAGGCATTGTGCCTTTTGTGACCACTAGAAGGCTCTTAATGTAAAACATCTGTTCACGCTTCAGCAGGAAGTGGCGTTTCATTGACTGTAATGTAAACACACAATCAAAAAGACAGCAAAGTAGAAGCAATTGGTATTAATTAGGGAATGAAAACAGTATTTATGTGTAAAAAGAGATGTTTTTCAGGAGCAGTGTGGTGACTAAGACATGACTGTTGTTGTACTGATGGAAGTAGTGCTGTGGAAATGTACAGAGTACGCTACTTAATTCATCAAGACAAGTTAACATGGAGAATGTGTTAAGATTGTGTTCACAACAAATTAAAACCAGAGCAGAGCACAAAACAGGGAGACGTCTGACTTAAGTAGCATCAAATATACTCGTAAAATTAAGAAACATTAGTTATAATATAAGCCTGTTTTAAAATAAACACCTGGTTCTCTCAGTAATTGATGTAAATAAAGCCATTGTTTGAGAATCCATTGTATAGGGATATATTTCTACAAACGTTTTTTTTTTATGTGAATATACATACATGTGTGAACACGTGAGGGAAAACATAAGTGTTGTATGTCTGTGTAAAAATTCAGTTTGCACTCAACATATAACTGAATATATGAATGAATTTCAATAACTGATCCAAAAAAAAAAAAAAAGTCACCGTTGACCCTGTGTTCAGGCCCTCGGCACTGTGATCTGTAGCTCTAATCACAGAATTTAGCGCTGGGCTGATGGGGGTCGTGTTCGTCCTAATTAAGCACAAGAACTAATTGGCTCTGGTTTGAGATGGAGCTAATTGGCGAGTATGATGGGAGAAGGGTTTGGGCGGTTAGGGTGGTTGGGGGAAGTGGGTTGTGGCTAAGATGTAAGATCAATAAGGGTTTCGTCTAATAAGGTCTTCCTCTGGTGGTGGACATGAGCGGGCCGCTGCTGCTGCCACTGCCTCCGTCACCGCTCGCCTCCAGCTCAGATCATCATCAAAGGCAACATGAAGGCTGATCAGACACTGATGAGTTCTGCTGATTCAACTGTTTTCCTCGCCGCTGACTCCCATTAGTGACCGAAACCAAAACATCATCCTCATCTGAGAACTTTGTCACCTCACGAATCAAATACACTCTGATTTTCCTTCAGCATTAGTTTGAATATCTTAATGCATGTTTTATTTTGCTATCTTGCAACCTTGATGGTATTTTTGTACTGTTATATACTATCAATATTATGTTTTCTTGGAGGTGATCTATTTGTCCTTTGATGTTCTTAACCCACCCACTACAGGCCGCAGAAAGGAGATGTTAGTTTGTGAGTTTCCTCCAGAGTGAGATATCCTGAGGACCACTATTAATGAGGCCATTTTTACACAAAAAATGTTAAAAATATCAAAATGCAAAGGGCCGATTTTCAATAAAATTCACTAAACACATCCCTGATCCCAAGAGGATAAACCTTTCCATCCATGACCCTATGACTTGTCTTGTAGCACTTCCTCAGGACAAAGTTGTTTGTTTCATCCAACGCTTTTGTGTTTTTACATTCCTGTTTATTGCAGCCTTCAGGGGATACTGGAGACACTTCAAGACTCCCCACATGTGAATATTTGTTTCACACACAACAACATAACTTCACATTTAGCAAGATTGTTCACATTGGGAAAAGCCAAAAGAGACATTTCATCATGGCTCATGAAATACAGAATGTATGTTTTCACATGTGATGTATTGTTGGAGATTTTGCAAAATATCATGAAATTTACTGAGCACATTACTGCTCCCCAGAGGATGAACCCCTGTGATTTTATGGCCTCATTACCTTTCCTCTAGTGGCCCCCCTCAGGACTAACTTTACATTTTTAGCTCCACTCCTGGTGAGGCTTTAAAAATAGCTAAATCATTAGTATGTTGTTTCAGTCCAGCATTTTCATGTTGTTGAGGTGTAAAATCAACATTGCAGACTCATGAGGCCTCTGTTAGGTCTTTACATTGTTTGTGTTGATCCTTGAAGAACTAGAAGGAGCGTAATAATACACACATCACATGCAGGTGCAAGAACACTGGAAATCAGCATCTATGAATAGAGTAAAACCTGTGACGCCAAACCACAAATTTATTTAAAATTTTAATCCTGGTCAGATCGTAGTCAGGTCAAAATGTTAAGATCAAAATATCGTATTGCCCCGAATATAAGACTATATTTTATTCTGGAAATTAAAAAGTATGGGTGATCTTATATTTGAGGACTAGATAGTAGGCTAGAGAGTTCATAGTGAGTCTGTTAGAGTCAGTTAGCACTTTCGTTAGCTTATTTTAACCTGCAGGAGTTTCTGAAGGATCGTGTAACGTGTTTTTCTGCCGCAGAGAAAATCAATTCATGACAAGCGAAAACGACGTCTTAACTGCAGAAACACAGAGAGGACTGAATCATCTCTCAAACAGCTGAGAATTACTGCTGTCACAGATGATGAGGAGCTCACACAGACAAATGACCACTTCAAAGACTCTGACAAGAGAGATTGTGACAAGACACACAAATGATATACTATATGATATGATATGATTTATTCATGGATCACAGACACCAAGCAAAATCCAAGGGATAAGATGTTTAAATGAAAACGTGTTTTTCCAACTTGGTCCCAAGATGTTAAAAGACAAAGAAATACTCAACATAAAACTTAACAATAAAACCCTAAAATCCCAACACACAGTTTTAATAAAAATAATAAATGCCCACATGAAAAACATCTAATTGCAACAAGGACAATTTGTTGGCTAAATAAAACTGTCATTGAAGATTTCATCATAAACCTGTAACCATGTTCCATAAAGTCTGATTATATATGACATCATTAGATTATTAATACTGAAGCATCAGTGTGTAAGCAGCATGTTACTGTTGTAGCTGCTGGAGGTGGAGCTAGTTTCAACTACTTTATATACAGTTAGCTAGTTTAGTCCAGTGGTTCCCAACCTAGGGGTGGGGCCCCTCCAAAGGGTCAGCAGATAAATCTGAGGGGTCGTGAGATGATTAATGGGAGAGGAAAGAAGAAAAAACAAAGTTCTGATACACAAATCTGTTTTCACTTTTTGGACTTTTTCTCTAATCTTTGATTTTTGCTGAAATATTGGATCATTTGAACATTTATTGAAATGAAACCATGTGAGAAGTTTAGAGGGAAAAATCACTATTTGGTGGAGCTGTTAACAACTCATAGACATCTGAAATGTGACCCCGACTACACACTGCTTTTTGTAAGACGTCAAAAAGCCAAAAAGGTTGGAAACCACTGGTTTCATCTTTAACAATGTGTTGTATTTTAAAAGCTTGTTATATTATCCATTGTGTCAAATCTGCATCTGAAAAGTACCTCAAAATTGTACTTAAGTACAGTACTTGAGTAAATGTACTTAGTTTCTTTCCACCAAAAAAGGAACTTTTGGCTGCATTATGTGGAATTTATGTTGTGCTTTAATGGAAGTATTTTACTTTTATGAAAGAAAGCTCTCTGCTCGTTGGATTATCAGCATCTCAGGGAAACTTTCCTAACAGGACGAGTGTGTAAGTGTGTTGTATCTTCAGGAAGCCTTTTTCCAAAAACAGGTGCTGGAAACAGAGGGGTCGTCTAATAATCAGGACAATACGCAGTCAACCTGCCGACGTGATAAACATCTAAATCGCTCCATGAAGCTCTAACAGTAACATGGCGACAGAGGCAGCAGCATTGGTCAGTGACTTCAGGTTTCTCATCATTACTTAAGGGAAGTTTGAAAAGTTCTTGGGTAACCCCCGGGGGAGGAAATGCTATCTCTGCTGCTTTCTCTCCTGCAGCCTCGACGAGGCTCAACGGCAGCACTGTCAGAGGGCCGTAACGCTGAATTCAAGGTTGCCTCTATTAGTCAAGGCTATTTAAAATGGAGTAGCCCTTCTGAGTTTTTCCCCCTGTAGCCCTTATCTGCACTCCTGAGTTCCAGTTAACCCCAGGGACCCTCACTCGCCCTGACGGCCTCTTTCTCTGCATAATACACTCCGCTACCTTGGTCACCATTTTTCGGTCAAACTAATTAGATTTCAGAGTCCCTGCTTGGGAAGATGTCCGTGGTATGAAATGGAAATAATTTCCAGATGAGTATCTGACATTTTACGCTGTCAACTAGAGTAAAGAGCCCAGGCGGATTGGCTCTCCTTTCCCTCCTCCTCCTCTTCTTCTTCTTCCTCTTCTTTTCCGCTGCATCAATTTAGTCGCAGAGATATGCTAAATCCTCGTGCTTCCCCTCTCTCTGCTTAGTCCTGGCTGATAAATGAAAAGCAAATGTACACAAAAGAGAGCTTCCCTTTTTTTTCTGCATTTGCTTGAAGTGTTAATGTGTTTAATTACTTGGAAGCTGTGCTGTATATGTGTGTGTGTGTGTGTGTGTGTGTGTGCGTGTTGCAGTTAAAGCTGCAGCAGGAAAACCTTCAATTAATGCCTTTTCTCACTCGATGACAATGGCTCCAATTTATCTTATAGGAACAATAGAGGAGTGAGAGGAGGTGCAGCTGCTCTGAACGCTCAAAGGCGACACCAGGAGAAAGCCAAAGACGTGCTGCTTCCCCCGCTGCAATCAGTGGTTACGCCAACAGCCCACACACACACAAACACACACACAAAGGTCCCGTACTTTTAGAAACATGTCACTGACTCATTCTCTGGTCAGAATATACAACGTTTGGTCTTCACTTGACCGAGAGACATGTCAGACTACGTCGAACTGCTGCCAATCAGAGCTTTTATACTTTCATGAAAAAGGACCTGCATGACCAGCCGTGGAAAGTAAAGCGCTGTCAGATTTGAGCTTCTTGTACTTGAATATCTATCATGACACTTTTTACTTTCACCTTACCACATTTCAGAGGAAACTATTGTACTTTTTACTCCACTTATTTGACAGCTTTAGTTACTAGTTACTTTACAAATTAAGATTTTACTTTTAAAAAGATATAATGAGTTTACAAAATACAAGATAAAAGACTAAACTAGTGGTTCCCAACCTGTTTGGTTTGTGACAGACTATTCAGACTATTCAGCCAGTGATGGATGATCTTAAAGCTGCTACCAGCCAGACCTTCTTATGTTATGAGACAAAAAACATTATTTCCTGTTTATGTAGTTTTTATCTTTCTGTGAAATAACCAGTGTTTCTTTACCTACAACACTGGTTATTTAGATAAAAACTACACGTAACTACACTACGTTACAAAAGTAATGTGTTACCGTAATATATAACCTTTAGCAGTAGGTAGCTGGCTAACTGTATAGAGATCTATATCCAGGGTAACTTGCTGGCTAACCGAACCACGCGCGGGTTTGTTTACATTTATGAGACTAACTTTCACCGCAGTTTGACTGTAAGGAAACTAAAAAAAAACTAAGAGCATTGACGGATCATCCCGACTATTATGAGGAAGATCGTGAGTCATTTCACTTTGACTGGCCGACCGTATTTATTTGACCCGGAGAACACAGAGAGGAGCTGAAACAACTGAAAGAAGAAAAACGAAGTATGGAGGCAGAAAGGCAACAGGACCATCAGTAAAGTCAAAGTACGATAACGTTACCTCAGAGAAACTGCTGGTGTTCCTGCAGTCACTGCTCTCCTGATGAGTGAGTGAACTTTTTGAGTGAGTGAAGAAAAATGTGACTGCAACACGTAACAGTGTGAGGAATTACAGTGTAAGTGTCTATCTTCCACTGCACAGTGTGCATCTGATCATTTTATCCTTGCAACTTGGAAACTTGTAGGCATGAACCATTTTATTTATCGCTAAGTTACTATTTCTCCGGCAGGAACAGATGCTGAGCTATCCACAGCCTCACAGACGTAAACAAACCATATCTGGATTTATAATGACCTGCAATAAACTTGAGCTTCTGTGCTTTGCTTACAAACAACATTACACTCCTCCATTGTATAATGCCTAGCTCTACTTCTACGGTTATTTTGGTGAAATTAACACAAAAGTAGTGTAATGAGTAACTTGCCCAACACTGGAAATAACTACAGTACAATACACAATACTACAGTTTGTTTTGTTTTTTTTACTGTGTGCGTGTTTTAACAGTAAAGTCTAACAAAGCTGTAAACCTGAATCTGTATTCATGGTCACACATTACCTCACTACAGTTCTCAGCTCAGTAATGCTTACACACACACACACACACACACACACACACACACTCCATGAACTTTCTGTTAGAGGTTCAGTGTGATCCTGGTGTGTCAGTGTGTGCTGCACTCTGTGTTCCTATAAAGATTTTACAATCATCAATATAAAAAAAGGTTTTCCAGAGCTATTACATAATCATACTTTGAAATGCATTGATATTAGTGACAATAACACACTCTGTTCATAGAGAACTGTTCAAGATAATCAGAGAGACAATGACGACTGAAAACTTCTTCAAAGACAAGGAACAAATTCATTCTGTGTCAGTTTCAGTGATGTTTGTTTGTATGATTTCCTACAAAAATTACAACAGCTTTTTTTTTTTTTTTTCAGCCTGCAGAGCTCCAGGGATGCCGATCTCTGTCGGTCTCATACAAAGTGAAATATCTTGACAAATATTTGATGGATTGTTATGCAATTTGGTACAGACATTCAAGCCCTCCAGAGGATAAAATTGACTGTTAATGTAGCGCCACTGGCAGGTCAGAATTGAAATTTGATCAATACTGTGTAGACATCTGCTTGAAGTTTATTTTATATTTTTGGAAATATACTTTTTTTCCTTCCTTTCCAGGAGTGACTAGAGAAGATCAATTTCATGTCTGTACAAAGTACAAAACTGGAGTAAGGATGTGGTTAGCCTAGCTTAGCATAAAGACTTGAAGCAGGAGGAAACAGCTAGCCTGTCTCTGTCCAAAGTTTAAAAATATGCCTACCAACACCTCTAAAACTTACTAATTAACATGTTGCATCTCATTTGTGTAATCCATGCAGAAACAAAATTGTAAAAATGACAATTAGCAGTTTTAGGTGGAACAACTGTGTATCCATCCAGCCAGTTCTTCTGTGCAGCGTCTCCGGCTATTGTGCAGGTCAGTGAACTCAGGTTTTGGGTTTTGGTCTCTGAACAGGCACAACGGTACCAAACTTGACAGCCTCACTGTGACGACAAGACTTCAGGAAGCTGCGCACAACTGTTGCTCAACAAGACGTTCCAGCACGCAACTCACCCTGAAAACACAAATTGTCATTGTCATACTTGAGCTTTGGAGGTGTTGGTAGGTGTATTCTTCAACGTTGGACAGAGCTAGGCTAGCTGTTTCCCCCTGCTTCCAGTCTTTATGCTAAGCTAGGCTAACCACAGTGTGAAGAGCTGGAGCTCTGCACTTAACGTACAGACATGAGATGGAGTTCAGTCTATTTATCTTGTTCTCAGAAAGAAAGCAAATAAATGTAATTCCCAAAAATGTTGAACTATTCTTTTGAAAATAAAATAAAAAAATTCCCTCTATTTTCTCCTTCTGGTTTATTACCAGAAGTATTTTATTGATTAAGAGGACCATGTGTGCTGCATTGTTTTCCTGGTGCAGGAAACACAACTGTATTGGTGCGTGGAGAATTAAAATCTGTTTAAACTGTCAAAATATATTTGCATTTTTCTTATTTCCTTCTTTCTTTCCTTTGTTTCCATTATTTTGTCCTCTCATCCCTCTTTACTTTGTTGCTCCCTTCCCTCCATCAGTCCATCCCTCTCTCTCTCTCTCTCTCTGTGGTTTCGTATCTCTCTCTCTGACCCCCCAGTCTGGCTCAGTGTGGAAACCTTGCCGGCTCTAATTAAACTTTGGGCAGATTAGAACTTTGCCTTGTCAGTCTTTATTCATGCTTAAACAAGTTATTACTTTTTGAGAAATTAAATTAGCCAGCAATTAATTAATCGACACAGAGCTGGGAAAGAGGACGAAGGGGAGGAGGTACGGAGGGAGGGAGGGAGGAAAGGAGGTGGGGAGGAGATGAAATTGGAGGAAAAGAAGACGGGGTGAAACGAGAACTCGGGTTTGGCAGCAAATGAAGGAAAAGGAAACAGATTTATCTGAAAGATGGAAGGAAAGAAAAAAGAAGATATTAGATATTTAAATGTCATCCGTTCTTCCACTAATTAGCAGGAGAGCACGATGAAGATGAACATCGTTTGTTTTTTTTCCTTTCAAACATCAACATTTGATGCTTTCAGAAGCCAAACACCCCTCCTCCTTCTCCTCCTCCTCCTGCTCCTCTTCCCTTCCTCCTCCAGCTTTATGCACAGAAGTTATTAGACAGATAACCCCCCCACCCCCCTTCTGTTTTCTCGTTTTCCAAATCCAAAATTAATTCACCCTCTGACTCCTTCTGAAGGCAGAACAAAAAGCAAACAGGCTGAAAAAAGAGAAATAAGAGTCTCTACTTTGATTCTGCTTTCTTTTTGTTTCGCTTCTCGCTCTGATGGGTTTTCTCTTTTTTTTTCTCGTTTATTTAACGGCAGCAGCAGTAGTGGCGGTGTCTCCTCCTCTGTGAGTTTGCTGCTGCTGGTGACATCAACGTATTGACTGACATGTTTGAAATGAGTCCCCCCCCCCCCACCTCCCCCTGGCCAACCCATCCTGTGAGGTATAAATCCATTTCCTGCTTTAAGCCTCCTGGTGTCTAACCAACTGAATGACAAAGGAGTCAAGGCAGGGAAGTGACAGTCGATGCAAAATAAGAGTGGCGGTGATGTAACGGTCGTCCTTAGCAACGTGAGGGTGTATTTGACTTCATGACAGAGAGGTACAGGGTTAATGCCTCCATCCACCCCTCCTCCTCCTCTGGATGAGGAAATCTGTCACATATGCATCATTAAACGAAACTATAGGTCGTTTTAAGTCGATTGATACAAACTGTTGTGTCATTTTTCTTGGGAGGACAGTCTCTTGACAATATACCTGAATGGAATTTGTCCAAAATCCTGATACAAGTCTTTACTTTCCTCTTTCTTGCCTTCTAACTTCTTTCCCGTCCTCCTCTTTCCTTCATTTCCTTTTGATCTATAATGAGAATCTCAAATACTGATATGAAGCTTAGCCAAAGTTCAATCAGGTAGACTATCTTCATGCTTACTCTCTCTCTTCCTTTTCCCGCTTCCAACTCAAACAGCTGACTGCAGCCACCAATCATCTCATATTAAAACTGTTCCTCTCTCTGCTGCTCCCCTTTCATCTCCAGTTTTCATCAGAAGCAGCATCCATAGGTCCTCATGAGCAGTCCTGCTCCACATCACATCCATCCATGACTCCATCATATTCCTCTACAGCTCATAGCATGACTACCCCCTTAAAAATTCTGATGTCACAATGGGGTCTAATAGCCAAGACTCCTCTCATATCTCTTTAACTTTCAAATAAATCAATTTAATTACTCTTTGAGCCTCTCTTTCAATTGAGTCGCTCCTGATTGAAATATCATTGTGCAACAATGTATTTGTGGTTTCAGGTGAAGTTATGTGTTATGAGTTTCCTGTCTGTGTCTGTGTTTGGTGTCTGTGACTTCCTGTGCCTTTCTCCAACCAGCATGTGTGTTTCCTGCTCTGCACCTGATCACCAGATGAGAAATCAGGAGGAAAACACTTCCTGGTTCTGTTTAATTAACAGTAAATGGCTCTAAACTGACTCTTGAGCTTCAGGTGAAAAGATTTCTGAGATCATTTGGCTGAACCTCTCAGAGATCAGATAGGCAATGCAGCACAACAGCTGAGAGGAATATCCAAAGTTTTTACTTGTAACATTTTGTACTTGTGAGCGGCAGCTGAGAACGAACCAAAGCAACTGCAATAGAAACCGCCCAAAGCTATATCAAGTACAATAACACAGCAGCTTCTGACCATAAATATTTGACCACTGCACCCTGGTGTGTGTGTGAGAGAGAATGTGTGAGCGAGTGTGTGTGAAAGAGAGAGAGCTCATTAATGATGCAGAGGAACATGGTTTATGTTTGCTTTGAATGCACAAACTGACCTGAATACACAAACTCTGGCCGGGCTCAGAGCTGGCAGCCGCAGCACATCTGCATCTGTTTAAAGGGAAATTCACTCATTTAAAAAAAAAAAAAAAAAAAAACATCTGACTTTGGTAATTTTATGCAGAAGGTGTTTGTACTGTAAACCTGTAACTGTGAGGCACTCACCTCTGATTGGTTAAGAGGTGAGATAAACGAGCAGCTAGTCGGCCAGTGTTTATATTGAGATTCTCCTTTTCAGACACATTTATGTTTATGTATATAGACTCCTGTTGCCAGATTTAACTTCACATTTAGTCGGTTCCAGCTCAGCAGAAATGTCTGACTGAATAAAAATGAAAACATCTTCATAAACAAACAAGAATTCTTAAAGGTGGGAATAAACGAGCTAATTTATGTTTTTTGTCATTTTTTCCTTCATATGATGAATAATGTACAACCAGTAATGTGTCCTGACTGAAGGAAATGATGAAGCTCATAATGCTCATCATGTTGTTTCCTCCACCTGAGTCTAATATTTCCTCGCATGTTGACACCTGGGAGTCCATAATTGTCTCTACATTGACACCTGGTCTATTACTGTCTCTGTGTGGACACCTGGGAGTCTGTTATTGTTTCTATGTGGGCACCTGGGAGTCCATTATCATCTCCATGTGGACACCTGGTACATTATACTCTTTATATGAACAACTGGGAGTCTGTTGTTGTCTCTATGTGGACACCTGGTCCATTATTGTCTCTATGTGGACACCTGGGAGTCCGTTATTGCCTCTACCTGTTTCGTTATGGAGTCTGTTATAATGTGTATGTGATCACCTGGTCTGTGGAATTTGAGTTTTTTTTTTTTTTTTGTCACAACTGTGGCTTTTAAATGTGTAAAGTTTTTTTCTATTAGTATTATTAGTTCAGGTTCAGTAAAAGACAAATATAAGTAATATAATATATATAATATAAATATATATAATATAACACTGGGACATGAATCGTTTTGGGAAAGAGCTTAAAATTCGTCAAACAGCCATCCACACTGTGGCTCATGTTGTGATGCCTCGTAGACTCCAGTGTGAAGCTGTAAAATGTGATCATATCTGAAAGGAATGATGGACAAAACTACAGAAATGAGCCCCAGATTGTTTAAAGGAAAACAGATTTTCTGTCCTTTAATGTTTCCGCTGAGACGGAGAGATGTGACTCTTGTGTGAATCCGCTGTCAGATTGGACTTACAGACCTGTCAACGCTGTTTTCCATGCATCAAACAATCACTAATGTTGTAGGTTTAAAGAGTTCCTGTTTACGCCCGTCTCTTGAAGTTAACTCTCACACTCACACATCAAACAGGAAGCTGAGACAGTAAACCAAGCCCCCCCTCCACACTCAGTGACCCTCCCTGTAACAGAAGCCTACGTGCTCGTCCCGACTGTAAATAACATCAACCAAATAACAAAATAAAACCTGAAAACCTGCAGATCAGATCTGAAAAAGCACCGAATTAGCGGCGAGGTGAAATAAATCTGCACACTGAAAGAAACGCCAACCAGTCAATTATTAATAGTCCAGAGTTAAAAGGAGCACACACACACATACACACACACACACTCGTACTTACGCCCCTGTGGAATCGGCCTACTATGAAGGAAAAATTCAATTATCCTACAAAAGTGAATAAATTTGCAGCATCGCAGCCTGCGGCTGTAGCTGCTGCTGCCATTTCCCAGGATGCATTTGGGGACCATGTGGGGGTGGGGGGGTGAGGAGGAGGAGGAGGAGGGGGAGACTTATTAATGGGAAGTCGCAATCTTTTAACTCTGTCACAGTGAAAATGCACTCAGAGCTGCTCCTTTACATTCAGCAGAGTGAGTGAGAGACTGCAGCACTTTGTCACTATGAGCTGCTGATGTTCCACTTAAAACTTCCAACTCTGCAGATCTCTGCCAGGTGTGTAAGTTTACTTATATAGATGTATGCAAAGTTTTTAATGAAGCATTTTCATATAGTATATTCTCAGTTTTTTTAGAACATTTTGTTATTTATTTAGAATATTTTGTTGTAACCTGCCACACAAAATGAAACCCCTCCCTACCTCCCTCTCCCCTCCCAAACAAAGAGTTGACTCTCACTCAATCGCCCCTCCCGGCTCCCTTACAGTCAAGATGGCGGCGAAGATAACAAACATAAGATAAAGGGGGATTTATCAATTTCGCATCGTGCCTAACTTTAGTGGATCATAACATATCGGGTATGGAATTAATCTGCAGATGCTGGTTCAAGATGAGACCAAACTTTTCTATGGATGTCAGTTTTTGGGTCACGACAAAGGCCAAAATGTGGCCTGTAACAGACTGAGTAAGCCTTGTTTTTAGCCTAGCCTACTGCCAGAAATGTCTTTTGCTATGTCGTAACACATCGTAAAATGGTGAGGAGTCTAACCTTTCCTTATAAAATAGGTTTCAAAGGTTAAATAGGAGAGGTCCTTGAGCATCCAGTCATAAATATGCACAAAAAATATTAGGCTGATGGGTCCGGTGGGATGCAAGATTAGCTGTGGCCAGATACACATGGACACACACACACACACACACACACACACACAACCAAACACATGATCTCCTCCAGGCTTATGTCTGGCAGAGATAAAAATGTCATGAAACCAGAATTTGGTGTTTTAGAATTGGCAACAAAATCTGAATCAGTTTCATCTGATAAGGAAGAAGTATGGACTAAATATACAGTATGTACCAAGTGTACTAGAGGATATGTCAGCACACGATACATCTATATATAGATCGATATTGTATCTATCTGTATATTTTATTCTATTTTAAGCTTTACATGTACATATACTACATGTACTTGGAGATGTAGAAATGAGTGTATGTAGTAGGCTTACTAACATATGTAGTAATACTACATATATATATAGTAGTACAGAAGTGGTACAGAAGACAAAGTTATTTGTTTTCAATGTAATGTATGAAGTTTTGTTCTTTTCTATGTTTGGCAGATGTTTTGTTGTCTTGTAAGCCCATGTGGGCTGCGCACTTGTATGTGCATTACACAATAAATAAATAACTAACTATAGTTGTAATAGAGGTGATGTATCAGGTGCAGCATGTCAAAGTGGTGTAATATGTGCACTTGATGTCGCAGTAGATGCACTACATAAGTGTGGGTATTTGTCAGAATTTTTGTGTCTTTTATTAGAAATTTGACAGTAAAAAGATGACGAAATGATGAAATGAGGAGAGAAAGACAGAGAACGACTTGCAACAAAGGTCTCCAAACAGGGAAGTTGCAGTTCATGCTCGGCGCCTAAACCCCTTGACATAAGGTTATTTTCACACACTAACAAGCTAAAATTAGCATTCAGGTCAAAGCATAGCTGAGCATGACAAAGTTTAGACTGCTAAATGTTAAAACCTGCTATAACTGATGTTTGGTCCACTTGTTTTCAGCAGAAACAAGTAGTGAACACAACACTGACACATCATCAGCTTTTAAGTTCATATGTTGAACTTGTTAGCAAACAGTTGCTTATTTCCACATCCAGCAGTTATGGAGCAACATTATCATTCATTAGGAGTCGTGTTTCTGTCCACCTGGTAAATGTAAGTCCAATATTCACTCTCTTTTAGCTGTTTTTGCTCTCTACCAACTCCTGAGGGAAATATCTGGCTCTTTAGCTGCTAAATGCTCCACTATGTTCACCAGCTAGTCTACAGCTAACTGTGTCTGTTTGCTGTTTGGTGCTGAGCAGGTAGTGTACAGTGGCTTTTTACAGCTTTTTCTCTGATAACCTGCTGCGGCCAAAAACGACGCTATGAGAGCGCTGAGAGTGAACCAAAACAGTAAAGTTGCAGCCGGACAGATAAACAATGAGCTGAAACTCACTATAAAGCTCTGTAAAGCCGAGGGGAGCTGCAGAGTCACTGATAATTCTCTGTAAGTTCATCACTACGAGCCACGACCAACACATTACACACTGACAGCTCATGTTGATGATAACTACTATGACCTTCCTCTGGCTCCACCCTCAGGACAAACTATATTTTTGCCTTACAAGTGATAAAAGTATACGGAGAGCAACTTTATGTTTCATCTTAATAATGTTTTTTGTTTTTGTTTTTTTTAGGATGTTTAATGAGCATCACAGCCTCATGAGGTCACTGGATTGGCTACAGACTTTCTCCATCAGAACATCCATCAGATATCTGAGTGTATTTTTCGTTTTGTCAGCAGCAGTTTTTCATGTTTGTTCACTGATCATTTCTGTCTTTTCACGGCTCCAAACTGATTGTGTGTTTGGCGTGATGACTGTCAGCGGCTCCGCTCCGAGCCACTTCCTGTTTGATCCGACAGTAACAGTCTACCTGCGGCTGATTGATGCTTTCTCATATTCCTCCTCACATGGTTGAGTGAAGCTTCAGATAGATTGATGCTGACACGTATGTCCAGCCACAGAAAACAACATGTGACAGGCGTGTTGAGGAGCAGGAGCACAATGACAAGCTGTACAGGTAACGCTGTGATGTGTTCAGATGTGTCAACCTGATCTCAGGGGAAGTTTGTAGTTATTTATGCTGCAAGAAATGCCATCAATGTTTTGTCATTATGTGTGCACACAGTTAAAGACTGACGACACTTTTTTTTTTTTTTTACATTCAATAAAAGAAACCCTTGACAAAACCAAAATATATATTAACTTAACCTCATTTTATTAATTCAAAAAATGAACAAGGATATACACTTTTTTAATGTCTCTTTTCAGCCCCTCAAACATATTGAAATGAGAGTAACTCTCTTTTGTTATCATATTCATGTCCATACTTCCTCTTTTAGTGAAAACAAAGTATCGGGTGTGTGG
Source organism: Scomberomorus guttatus (assembly GCA_038419695.1). NCBI lineage: Eukaryota > Metazoa > Chordata > Actinopteri > Scombriformes > Scombridae > Scomberomorus > Scomberomorus guttatus. The sequence continues at coordinate 2,431,648 of CM076452.1, forward strand.
TTGTGGCAGGGATCATGCTTTCTCCTTTGACAAATATTAGACAGCCCATAAAAAGAAAAGAACAAAATCAACAAAAAACTGGAACACAGGAGGAGGAGATTTATTCCATTTCCTCACAAAAACACTCGAGCAAAATGAGGAACATAATAAATTATAACTATCCTCCGTTTTTATGTTTACACCAGAGATTTACATCAGAAAACCTCCTTATTTCAACAGTGATATTCCCCTATTTTTCACACTGAAAGAAACCATCTCTAAGGACTCTCAAATCGTCATGAAAAGACGATTTGAAAAAACTGCAGAGATAATTTGACTAAGAAAAAAAAAATGCCAGGAAGGCTGCAGATAAACTTCCTTGTCAGACTTTGTGTCATTTTCTACAGTGAGATGAAGATTTCTTTTTTATTTATTTTTTCATGGAGGAAATAAAAAGTGTGACAGTTTTTTTTTCCTCCCCTGCTGGAAAACTACAAGTAAAAGCCCTCAAACAGAAGCCGAGTCCATCACTGTGCATCGCGGCTGGAGCTCAGCGATGCTGCTCTCTGGAGGGAAACCGCTTCACCAACTAAACTTCATGAGGAAAAGTGGTTCAGAGCAACTACAACGCTGGAAAAGGAAGAGGATCTACACTGCTGCATTATGCCGAAGTAAGTAAAGAAGTAAAGTTTGTTTACTGTACAGTATAATCATACCTTTGTAGAGCAGATGTCACAAAATACACGTAAAATATAAGAGTAATAAGGAAAGTAGAGAAAAAAAACCCAGACAAAAGAATCTCTTGAGCTTAAAACACATCTACACAAAAGGCTGACTTATAGTTGTTCTCGTAATGTTCTTCCATTGGAGCCAGGACAGACCCCTGAGGAACACCACAAAACAAAGCTGCAGATGCATCATTATCAACATCAACTAAAAAACTCCAGACAGGGCAGGAATTTCACAGGGGCCATAACGGCCACGCCCCCTCAGGTTGGCCTTATGCCCTTCAAAAAAAGATATGCCCTGCGGCCACAGTGGCCTTGACGCCCCGCCCGCACTGCCCCAGCTGATTTCACCATTTTCTCCTCTGCCTCTTTTCTGTCAATACGGTTTTTAGACACCAGTGTCTTTTGTTGAGAAGTCCCCAGGTAACACTAGTCCAGTGTGAATAGGGCATTAATCGATCTCATTCTGATGTGCCAATGCCGCAAAGCTGTGACTGAGTGGACTTCTGAGAAGGTCAACTGAGGTGAGAAAGAGTTACATCGCTTATGCAAGCACTTTGAGCCTCTTCTCACCAAAAACAGCTGCAATGTGGCTGAATGCAGGGAGACTGGCGCTTCAGCCTGCATACGTCCACCACTGAAGACCTCTATTGTCATAGGGTCGTGCACCTGCAGATCATCAAAGACAAGAAGCAGTGGCAAAATGGTGGGCAGCTGGCATCACCAGAAAGAGGTCAAAAATGAATCCATATGGTCCAAGGAACCCCAAAACATACACTGCAACTCTGAGTCCAGTGACTGATGAGTCCAGTGACTGATGAGTCCAGTGACTGATGAGTCCAGTGACTGATGAGTCCAGTGACTGATGAGTCCAGTGACTGATGAGTCCGGGGCTGAGCGCGTGTGAACTTCTGACTCAGGAGTTCGTACAAATATTGGTAATTTGTAAGTACCAATGAATTCTTTTGTGAAATAAACAGCATATTTATTTATTTATTTCACTGATAGTTATACTATGTATTAAAAATAAAATCATCCTTAACCCTTCAGTTAAATTCATTATTTCCGTGGACTTAAAGTCATTGTTTTATTTGATGGCCTTGCTGCTCTGGCATTTGGCTTTTATACCTTCAGAGAAGGTAGGAGAACCATGACAGCTGCACCGACATCCAGCTTCACCAAAACAAAAAAACACTCTCCCACATTAAAAATCACAACCCCAGCACTATTCAACAGAATTAAAGTCCTTCATGTGCAATATTGTGAGACTAAAATACAAACTGTGCCTTCAGTTTACAGTGTTCAGGGTCTTTGTGTGTCTGACTGGTGCAACCTTGATAACTGATGAAGTGAATAATAAAACCCATCATGTTTTTCCTTTTAAAGCCAACAGTCTGACAGTCGGCTCCACTCTTACTTCTTCCTTTGATGCAGTAATTCATTAAATGACAGACAATAATACAGAAAAATACTAAAAGCATTTCAATTTAACCTCCAAGCGGCTGTAAGCACTGAAACTGAAAACCAAAATTACAACCAGGAGCGTCCTTTCCCCTACGTCCTTCCATGTTTTCTTTATTTTTTCCTTTCTTTGATCTGCTCATTTTTTGTTTCCCACATTCACTTTGTTTCCACATTCCTTCCCTCTCATGTCCATCTGTCTTTAATCTTTTGTCCATCCTTCCTTCATCCTTTCTTCTTGTTTCTTGCTCACTTCTCTTCTTCATCTTTCCCAACTTTGTCTCTACCTGCATCTCTCCATCTCGTCCCTGATGTCCCAGCAGTCTTTGTTCTTCCTCTTCTTCAGCTTCTACAGCCAGCAGGGAGGAAGAGGGACCAGACCTGCTGAGATCAAAGTTTACTCTTTTCTGTATGTGAGAGTGTGTTTAAAAAAACAGTAGAGACGGGCAGAGGGAGGCAGATGTTCCAGGTAAAATTTGGATAAAATGTATTCGGTCCATCCGTGTTACAGTGTGAAAGTGGAATACAAGAAGTCAGGTGTTTCCCCAAAAATTTGAGATGAGCTGAAATTATCAGGGTATGAAAAATAAGAATTAAAAATTCAAGAACGTACAGTATGAGACATTGAAGTATATTATTATTACTGATAGAAATGATGGACAAAACTATAAAAATAAGACTTGAGTAGTACTCCAAATCTCAAACAGAGGAAAGTAGGGCTCATCAATCAATCCGTGCATCTAAGTGATTAACTGAGTAATCATTCAATCCAAACTTTAAAATGTTAAAGAGTCCAAAACCCCCAATTATGTCCCTTTAGTCATTCCAGAAATACAAACTCTGAAATACTGAGAAACAAGCAAACAAACGCAGCTAAGAAGATACTCGTCCTCATTAAGGAACGTCAGATTTTTTATATTGAGTTAACACAGAAAGGTTTGACCAACGCTGTCTCCTAGAAATTACATTCATATACGACTAAAATACGTCTTGCTCGAAAAATACGTTTTCTCTCAACATGATGAGAAAATGTTGTTAATTAACATATTTGACAAGTTGCAAAAATGGTGAACATATGACAGAAATGTTCACAGACCACGTACTTTTTTTTTTTTTTTTACACCAAAATATCAGATCTCGCAGCACAATATCTGCTGGTAGAAACGACAGCATCATTAAACTTTTTACGGTTCTGTTTGGCAGCACTTGATAAAGGTTAGAGAAAGATCATGGTCTTGGTTTTATACAGAAAAAGTCTAAAGTGACTTGAACACAACCTGTTTATTAACATTTAAACAAAACCACAATCTTTCATTAACCTGAACCAAAGTGCTTTTGTTGCCTAAATGGAAACACAAGCAGGATGTTAACATTGGTCTCTGCTGTCAGATTCCTGCATTTTGTACAGCTGCTGTCCACCCCGACCTCCTCCCTCCCATTTAATAACATATAAATGAAGCACTCAATCGAAAAAACGTTACCTGTGAACATAATATAGGCAGCGATTAGAAGATAAGAGAAATAAAATAGGGAAAGATGTAAAAGAGTAATGACACAGTGAAAGGAAAGAAGGAAGGAAAGACAGAGGGAAGGAAGGAAGGACACATGACAAACAGAGAGAAAAGACAAATGAATAAGAGACAGAGACTCCAGAGAGGTGACTGTGATTCTCTGCTCCAGGCTGCAGCTGACCTCCTAACACACTCACACAAAGACACACACACACACACACACACACACACACACACACAGCTCTCCTGGCGCCCCACTACGTGTCTCCGAGCTACCGAGCCGGGGTCAAAGGTCAACAAAATGCCTGCAGCCAAACCTGAACCCAAACCTACAGCTACGTGTGTGTGTGTGAATCTGTAAAATCAATAAGTAAATGTCACAGGAGAGCACCGACTCATACCTGTACTGCTGTGTTTTCTTCCCCTTATAGTCTATTCAAAATATATTCTGAATTTTATCGTAGACAATGATGGTCTGATGATTTGATTGTGAAAGTTATTTAAGTTGCTTCTCTATTTTTGAAGTTTGGAGATGTATATGCAGCATTCTGGTTCTGGCGTGTATAAATATGTGTCTTGTAAACCCATGTCGTCTGATATATGCTGCATCAGGCATCCCTGGTTCAGGAAGTAAACGGCCCGTTCATTTTTCCCATAGACAAAGCTACGTGACTCAGTTTGAGCTCTTCTATAATTTGGATCAACATGAAACTCTCCTGGTTAAATACTGATGACAAAGATAAACAACTGTGTTAGAAAATATCTGGTTCTTTGATAAAAAGTTGGAAGTACAAGACTGTGGACAAAAAGATTTCGGGGCACAAGTTCGACACAACACAACTACGACTCCCAAGGTGCATTTTGTCAACAGCCAATAACCCGGTTTAAAATTTGGTCACATGTGACACTAACAGTGGGCAGAAACTAAAGATTACGATGTTGAGAAAACACTCTGCAGATTTAAATTAATTCACTTTTCATTTCTGTGTCACTTTTGAGTGAATTCAGCAACTATGGAGCCACATTTTGTTTACTACTTCAACAACAAAGTGTTTTGAATTAATGACACAGTGAAATGAAAAATACATTCTCCCACTTATAATCGTGTCCCTGTGTTAATTGTTCACTTATCTCAAAAAAGAACTCAGGGGTGTTTACAATAATTCGTCCAATCAAATGTGACGATTAGCTAACTGTAATCATCATATAAAACCGCACTTGACCGCTTGTAGGAGTAGCTAACAGAGCAATATGGAGAGAGACAGGAAGAGATGTGTGTTTGGATATCAGGCAAAAACTTCCCAAAACAATGTGTTTGAGGTCTAAGTCATCCCTCCCTCGTCCTCCTCCTGATCTAACAGGTTTGGGTGTGTGGAGCCAACAGTCTCTGTAGCTCTGTTTCTCTCTGCAACTGCGTATCACACTAAACTTGCTAAGCTCCGCCCACTTTTAGCGGTCCAATCAAATACGAGGGATTTGATTTAAATCTGAATTTCTATATTCAAAAACATTGAGGAGATTATTTAAAGGGAACTTTGAAATGGGAATACAGAATTAAGAAATACACTTCCAGAATCCAGTGCTCCAGTCAGCGGTCGCCACGGAAGTTGACAGCGCGTCTCCTAGCAACGCTGGCTCTCAGTTACCACTCGTCTTGAAGCTTACAGATGTGTCCAAAAAAGGGGGAAAAATGCACAATAGCTGCAGTATCATTACAGTTTAGCTTTCCTAAAGAGTAGTAGAGTTGGGTGGCTGGATGACGGCCCGCGGGACACGCCCCCTCAGCCGCCCAGCCGCCTGACGGAGGTTTAAGAGCGGCTGTCACAGCTGTCAATCATGATGTCACACCCTCTTTTTATGTCCCATCTGCTAACATGGAGGAGGCGGGATTTATGATCTATACTGCAGCCGGCCACCAGGGGGCAATTGAGATGTTTTGGCTTCACTTTTGGGAGCTGTCATTACATCCGTATTTATATACAGTCAATGTTTGATCTATAAAGAGACTGTTAGTTAATTAATAAATAAACTGATGTGTTTACTGACAGCAGCTCAGGGAGGCAGAATGTAAAGAGTGATAGTTTCATTTAATTACTGAAGAGGAAGAGGAGGAAAAGGAGGAAGAGGAGTGAGGATGGTAGGACTGTTGGTGCTGATGGTTCAACTTTATTTCTCTCTCCCCCTCTCTCTCTTCATCAGTTCAGACCATCTGTATGGACGGTGTTCTGTGAACGAGTTGGCAGGCGATGAGAGTGTGTGTGTGTCAGGGAGGGTTGCCAGATCAATAGGCAGCAGGGGCCCCAGTGACTAGATCAGTGCTACAGAGCTGCTGGTCGCTCTGATAACGCACACACACACACACACACACACACACACACACACACACACACACACACACACACACACACACACACACACACACACACACGTCTTATTGTATTTATAGTCTGTTTACACGTAAACACTGCAGAGGGGTCAGAGGGCACACATGAAGCCATAAATTACCTGTGTGTGTGTGTGTGTGAGTGTGTGTGTGTGTGTTTGTGTGTGTGTGTGTGTGTGTTGTAGCTCATTTGGATGCAGAGTGCAGAGCTGGTCAGCATCTTGTTTAGAGAGAGACCATATGTCTGCTACACGTACACACACCCACGCACACACACACACACACACACACACACACACACACACACATACGCACACACACACAAACAAACCTCAGGAAGTTTCTGGTCTTATCAAACTTTAACGCTACAATGTTCCTGTAGTATTCCTGTAAGACTTTATGTAAGATATAACACAGCTTGTTAGATATTCTCCCACTCATACCACGACCACCTGCCAACACACTGCCATGCCATCAAATTAAAATATCAGATGTGGATTCACTTATAGAACTACTTTTTGATGCCTTGTTATGGTTTTTAATATCATGAGATATATATCATCTAATGCCAAACACCATCCATATGATCCCCACCCCCCCATACATACTTCTAAAGATCATCCTATCCTATCCTATCCTAACAGATTAGAGCCGTGGTTCCCAAAGTGGGGTAACGTGAGATTAATCATATCATTCTTCATCTATTGTGTGTTTTTAATAACGTTTCACCACATTAAAAGAAATCGTCAACATTTAGCTATATTAACTACGTTTTATGTTACATTTCCGAACATATCAAAACAGAATAAATAAGCAATAAACATAAAAATCACCATATTAAAAACTCTAATATGCAGGTAGTTGCAGCTGATATGACAGCTCACTGTTGCCAGTTGTCATAGTAACACAACACAGCAAACCAACAATGTGTACTGGGTTTTGGGTCTTTCATTGGACTTGTTGATAATAAGAAAAATATAGAAGACTTATCCCTTCAAATTATCAAAATATCACAGTACTTACAAAGCTGAAAGATAAATGTGTAAATAAATAAATATGTACAAATATAAATAGTGTTTAAATGAACTACACATTGGAATGTGTTAAATTTGTGAAATTAAAGATTAAAACTAGAGTGCTGTGGTGTTTATCAACAGTTTTTTTTCTCTCCAGTTGATGAATTTCAACTTAATTCCTGACTTTAGCATCACTGTCGAGGCAAACTCATGTGTATCTGAGGCGCTGCAGTGAAAATGATCTCTTCACACTTCAGTTCATGCAATTTACATGTATTAATGTATTTAACGCTTTAATAAATGGACTGTGAAGTGTATGAAAGATCTTCATCAGTGTGGAACGTCGACTCTAGACCCTAAACTCCTTTAGAAAATGGTCGGCAGAGATGCAAAATATGTGTAATTTGTAAAAAAAAAAAAGAGAAAAATGTGGTATAGTCCTTTACTGTACTCTGTAGGAAAGAAAAGGAGACGGAGCAGGAATTGTTTTGTGTGAAGTGTCATATTTACCAGCAGACACAAACAAGACAAGACAAAAAATAAATAAATAAATAAAAAAGATAGAGAGAAGGAAATAAAACGCTTTCATGGAGCTTCACAGCGTCCTGTCTCGTCTACGAGAGCGGAGAAGAGAAGAAGAAGAAGATGAAGAAGAAAGAGATGAGAAAATAAAAGCAGGAATCTTCACTGACCATCAATAAAAGCAGACCTGTCACTCCATCACAGAGACGCTCGAAAGAAACAAAACTGACAGGAGGCAGGAGGAACACGAGGCGTTCGAGTGCAGCGGGGAGGACAGGAAATATTACAACACAAACACTGACTGTCTGTCCTCGTCCCGTCCAGAGAGACGAGGAGCGACAGCCAATCAAAACAACAAGAGACAACAAACAGGCCTCAAGCTTTGGTCACAGACTGACTGGAGGGTTCAAATTATAGATGAAATGAAAATAGTTGGTGTGAATCTGATCTGAGCTTCTGAAGATCACCCTAAGGCTAACATAATAGAGCCATCTGTAATGAGGAATTATTGATTATTAACACTGATGAGGGTTAGTCAAAGAATTATTAGTTTTATTTTGGTCATTCGAGGTCTGTAATATGATCATCTTAACTTTATAGTTGTAGGTTTGCTTCTATAAACACTGTTAGAAATATTTTAATCCCACTGAAACGTACAATTGCAAAATTTGGCATCAGCACAACTCTTCAGTTTAGAGTGCAGATGTAAATGTGCCCAGCTGAAGTTTGATTTGTATAAAAATACATTGAAAAATAACACAATATGTTCTCAGTTTTGGTTTGCTTAACATTTCTTAACTTCTCATACCAGACGATTTGTTCAGTAAGTCTATTAGCAGGCATGTGGATTAACCTAACACAGTCACCCTTTCACCACATGCTACATATATAACCTTATATACTGTAGAGTGGACATTATGTGAGGGAAAAATACATATTAAAGCAGGAGGCTATTTCATGCTGCTTGTTTGTGTTGCTGTGGTGCTGAACGGACAGCTCCTGTAAGTCGCTTTAAATGCAGTTTACCATAACATTGATTTGGGCCCTTTAATAAAGATGGAAGATGGAAGATTTTGACTGTTATTTGCATGGTAAATATCCCTCTATGAAGCGAGACCACTGTTTTTCAAGTGCTATTGAAAGCTTTTTTTTTTTTTAATGGAACACAATGATTCAGTGGATGAGGAGCTCAGAATTAGGAGGAAAAGATGTGTTTCCTGGAAAATGAACAGAAAACATGAAGACAAACAAAACAAATAAAGGTAACTTGTTTTCCAGGTTGTGCATAAAGTGTCCCCATATTTCTTGGGAAAAGTCTATAAGTGGCTTTAGTAGCATACGTCATGTTTCCCATGGCCATGCAATATGAGAGACCACGCAGTAACAGCCACAATACACAGTCATTACTGCAGACTGGTTTAGTATATTTTCTTCATGTGTGCATGTATAAATGTGTGTGTTTGGGCAGTTACATGTGTAATAACCAACAGGCAGGCCAGCATTTGAAATGAAATCTTTGTGTTTCTGTGGTGTTTTAGTTATTAATTGGTTGGTTCAGTTGTTGAAATGACTTGTGTAAGGACTATTTTCAAACGTATCTGTTAGCGAGCACATGGTCTCAGCCAAAATAAGTCTCTATTCTGTGCAGTCCTTTGCATAATTGTCTCAGTTTTTAAGCAGCAGTCTGACTTTCTGTTCCCTGTCACTTGCAAAAAGTTCGACTGGGTATTTTTGGTCATAATTTGCCAACTTTTTAGTGGGAGTCTGGATCTCACAGCTGAACACAAATAATTATCTGTTTCTGTTTTTTTTGGTATTTTACAGCCATCATATCCTGATTTTATATTCTGAAGGCTCATTTCAGATTCCAAACTCATGTTCACGTGTAAAAGTTTTCAGCGGCAGTCTGACGGTGACACTGTCGTCCTGAAACATCATCTGCAACCAGATCTGAAGCAGCAGCAGCCACTGTGGGGGTGAAGGGAAACAAAAAACTCCACTAAAAGTGACTGACAGAGGTCAGACAGGGTGTGGGGGCAGCGTGGACATCCTGGTCAAACATTTGGGCCCGCAAACATCAGTGCACATCTCCTTCCTGTCTTCCCCGACTACACACACACACACATACACACACACACCTCTCTGAACGGGTGAAGCGATGCAGAAAATGGGATTCAGGTTTGTCCCTCCTCAACCTTCCCTTCGCTCATTTAGATGCGTTAAATTATTCGGACTGAACGCTTTTTACACTTAAATGATGCTGCTGTAGCTTTTTCACACACACAAGCACGCACGCACTCTCACACTGAGTTGGAAGCATTTCACGCTCTATATAGGCCATCATTATTGGAAATGAAGAAACACCTCCTCGTTTAAAGATGCGCTTTGTCGACACATCTCATTTCCACTCGGCCTCTGAGTGTGTTTTATCTTCTGCAAGATAAGCAGGATAAAGAAAGCTCTTATCTGCCAAACGCTAAGTGGATGAGGAGCCGCACTGTACACCATGTACACGTTGTGTACTCGACTGGGTAAAGTGAACAAATAAGGCTGATACCGGCTAAATCTAATACTGCCCCGGGGCACATTACACCCAGAATGCAGTGTGGCAGACCATTCCTTCGGCGGAGGAGAGACGACGCACTCTGGGCTCAAATGAAGCAGAAAGTTTGGACCAACAGAGGAGAGGGTGAGGGATGGTACACATTAATTTTGGTATTTTGTTTTGTATTGTGTGTGTGTGTGTGTGTGTGTGTGTGTGTGTGTGTGTGTGTGTGTGTGGAGGGGTTGTTCCTGATGAAAGCCTGAACAGTAAATCACAGTGACATCCTGTCGACGCAGCAGCGGCCTCATTACAACTCTGTTTTCTCCTCAGTTTAGAAGAAAGATTCAGATATTTACATGAAACAAGTCTTCTATTTTCCGATCTGTCTGTTTATTTTACAGAAGATCAATTGTGTCCAGAAACAAATTTCATACAAATAATCAACTAAATGTACTGAATAAGCAGCTCCGCAAAGACCCAATCAGCAAAAGTTCACCATCACTCACAGATATGATTCTCCACAAAAACACATCTTGAATACAATTAGAGGTATAAGAAATAAGGTAATAAGCATTAGCAACAAAACTCAGGAAGTCTCCGGGACTTTCCAGCCTTCACATGACAGCAGCTCTGACCCCTGACCTGCCAGATCCTTCACCTGACTCTCACTGCTGACACAAAAACAACAAACTTCAAGTTTCAACCTCGGCAATGTCGCCATGACGCAGTTACACTCATTACACACCAGAAAACAAAATTACTTTCCCTGCCTGACTTTTCCCCTCTAGGGCCGCCATCATGTCAAAATGTAAATTTTTATATTGTGCTAATTAGCATTTTAGCAGATGTTAGCAGAACAACAAACTAAACGAAGATGGTGAACATGATACCTGCTTAACATCAGCATTGGGAAGATGTTAGCATGCTGATTTTAACATTTACAGCATCACAGAGTCAAAATACAGCTGAGGCTGATGGGAAAACAGTCGCAGTCAGTCATCAGTTGTTGGTATATTTCAGTCTGAACAGAAATGTTGGACTCAGACTGACAAAGTTAACTAACCAATCTTACATAATGAACTCTGGTTGTTATTTTTAACTTTCTGTAAAATTTGCTTCACTGCCAGAGTTGCATTAGTATTTTGGGCCTTTTGGGGTATTTATTGGATAGTGACAGTGGAAAGATAACAGAGAAACGATGGGAGAGAGAGATGAGTAATGGCATGTTATGTGGCATTCATCTTAGCCAGTACCAGGCTACCGTGGTGCACTGAGCATTGCACTGCTGCTTCTCTGAAGCTAAGGAACATCGCCTCAAGTATCTGAGTTGAAACTGAAGACACTGTAAGACAGCGTAGTTCCAAACTTCAGATATTTGTGAGGGGGCACAAGAATAAGGTTTATTTTTTTCTGACTTTTCTCTAGTTTTTGCTTTTTCCTTATGAATCAGGACACCTAAAACTCATTCAAATTATACAATCTGGGCGGGATAAATGACTCTCTGCTTTTTCACAACTCATGTTTTGAGCAGATCCTGTCCACAAGTAAACATTGCTTCATTTTAAGGTTTAACAAGCCATAAATGTTGGGAACAACTGCTGTAAGAATTCTGAATTGATTAAAAAAATAAGTTAGTTTGACCTAATATTCTTTTCAGTTATGAACCTCTCTGGCTGGTATGTTTCCTACTTTGCCTAAAGCTAACATCACAAAGACCCAGACAGTTCACCAAGAGACAGTCTGAAACCAGGGATGTATTTTAATTGTGGGATAACCGCACAGAAAGCTAAGATTGTTTGTCAAAAATTAAATCAAATTGACTTTAACCTCTTAAAACCTCTTAAAAGGGTCCTGATGCTCTGTCAATATTAAACAGAACATCTGCAAAACTAACCAGAAAATAAAGTGCATGTATCACATGACAGCTCTGCACATGTTTTTTTTCTCAACCAGTGTTACGCAGTTCGCCCTCTGGCAGCCATGTTGGAAGTGGGCGGCTCTCAACAGCAGCAGCAGCAGCTGCTGATCGAGTCCCTAAACACGAATCTGCCGGCATTCATGGTTAGTTCAGGTTCCGTGTGATCGGTTTGGACGGGTGCTCTGGGAGCGCCTGTGTACCTGCTGCTGCTGTGTCATTTCCTGTATCAGTCCAAACACACACACACACACACACAAACACACACACTGCTCCTAATAGACCCGTCAGCACGGTCAACATTACAGCAGGCGGACGCAGACTCAAACCAGATGTTCAGACGGTGAGAACAGTGTCAGCTTCAGATGCTTTAGTGAGGACACCGAGGGCACGCTCGTCTTCCTCGGCCACTCTAATTGGCTGGCACTGACTGAAGCCAGGTCATTAGAGTCACCTCCGCGCTCGTTAGATATGGAGATTTACAGGAAGGATGGAGAGAGGAGGGGAAAGCAATTTTTCTGTTTTATTTTTAATTTTGTGTTTTTTATTTGACCTTTATGCTATCAGGATGGTCTCTGGAGATCAAAATCACTCTGTGGAGAATCTGGACCACAAGCACAATTAAACAAGAACCAGAACAAACACAAAGAAGATGAAGAAGAAGAAATAAAAGAGAAGAAAAACCCTTAAAACCCTTAAGAAAAAACTCTTCACTTTTGCATATTTCATCTGTTTATGTAATTTCTAGGCTGATTTGCCAATATTGGGCCAATTCTTGGAATATTCAGGGACGTCATGGAGGGATTCACTCAACATGAAACTGCTTTATTTTATTGCATTTATGTATGTGTTGGTGAGCCCTGCTCTTCATCATCTTTAGATTTTTTTGTTGTTGTTGTTTTTAAAATACTACTACATTAAAACTGATGTGTTTTTATCAATATAGCATTCTCATAATTATGAGAAATACCATCTTATCCATGGCCTCTGCCCAATCACGTTACAGTCTATCACGCCTGCAGAGAAGCCAAAACCTCTTTACATGTGAAATTATGCAGGATTTGAACTTTTTCCTCAAGCTCTGTTTCTTTGTCTCTTTTTGTGTGAACAGAAATAGTCCAACATCAAGAAAGCCTTCAAAGGAAAAAGTGTGAAGATGTGCGCCATTAACCACAAATGTACGATTCATGGCGTTGAGACTACAAAGACACAAAAGACACATAGTTCTTGGTGGTAGATCAAAGAAGCAGTGGACATGGTTGGTGCACGTTGTACAGCATGTTTTAAGCATATTGAACCATTAAGACTAATGTTCTAGCGCCATTACTGGCACCTAACATCATCATCATCATCTTTGATGTAAAAAACAGTCAATGAAATTAAATTTCCTCCCAAGAAGAAAAACAGAATCGGTCGTTTAAGAGACTGTCCAATAATTATGAGGAAATCAGGTGATGTTATTATAGAGTGACACATGGGGAGGAGGGTGAGCAAAACATCAGACTTGGGAAATTACTGTTCATTAACTGCGAGTCAACAATTGACGTCAGATCAGAAAACATCTCATATGTGTCGTTCAGGAGTACACGGCCTAACGACATATTTTGCTGTTTAAGAAGGACTCGAGTCTGATGCAGGTTCAGGAGTAGTTTAAACGAGTTTGATAGTATTCAGCAACAGAAGTGAGAGCATCAGAGGAACGAGTATAAAAACACAGATGCCATCATACTGCAAACTAAATTACATGAATGTAAGACTTTGTAGTGTTGCCATGAGAGTGCGTTGATCAACTGATGATTTGAATAAAGATTTAGGGGACAGCTGCAGTAAATTTAAAATCTTTTAATCTAACTATCATCTGTCATTACAGACTTTCTCAGAGCCCTGTGACAGTGCATGCTGGGATAGAAACCAGCCTGTGACCCCGAGCAGCATAAAGAGTATACAGAAAGTAGGTAGATGGATCATCTAAATGCAAATTGAATTAATCACTTCATAAAATGCTTCTAAATGCATCAAGTAAGTAATCGATTATAATGAAGAGCTGAAAAGTCTATAATTACCTCCAGCCTCTGTCCTCCTGCCCACATTAATGCTGCATTATGGAGCTCTGTGTGGAGCTGCAGTTCAGTCGGGAGGCATGTTGTAATTTGACATCACGTGACATGAGTCAGTGTGAAGAAAGACATGATGGAGGCTGTTAAAAAAAAAAAAAAAAAACCTTCTCTGTCATGTGAGTGAAATGATGGGGGCGGGATAATGAAGGGACTTTTATGCAAAGCGGCAAGTGTCATGGTGAAAGGCTCGCACTCGCTCGTCTCTGTGAAGCTATAATGATGCATGAAGGGCCCCTTCATGTTTATGACATGATTGTGAGTGATTTATTGGCACCCCGTGGTAATTAACATCATATTATCTTCTCCGGAAAGCTGTGAAGTCTCACGTTGCTGATGCTGCCATGGCTGAAAGTTCACTGCTGGCAGTTAACAATACAGAGAGCAGAGTCTGGAGGGCTCCATTAGCACCGAGCCATATGTTAAACAGCAGCAGCTTTAGGTGCCACTGCATCAGCTCGTACCTCCTCGAACTGTTATCAACGATTATTCAACCAGGCAGCACCATTAAGTTCACAGTTTTTCACTGAAAACTGCCCGCGGAGCCGCTTGCCGTGCTGCAAAGACACATCTGTCTGAACGAGGCATTTAGGCTCATACTCAAGCTGCAAGATTTATTTTTATTAACCTTAAACTCTGGTGGACTCCTCTCCGGCTCAAAGACATGTTCTGCAGCCGAGCTTTGTTCAAACCTGCAGAAACTTTAAATTTCTAGCAGGAATATATCAAGCTGACTTTAGGGAAAATATGTATTAAAAGACCCAGAGATTTGGGTTTGAATATTTCACTCACTTTAGCGCATAAGAAGGTTGATGATATTCTTTTTTTTTTCTTTAACAATATTGCCTGTCTATGGAAGGAGTCATTCAGTTGTGCTGGAGTAAATAAATGTAATATATTTTAGATCTGGTTTGCTGTCAGTAGGAGGATGAAGTAGCCAAAAAACTGAACTGAAATTCAAGGTATTTAAGGCATAAATGACCGTTCTTCTTCAAATGCTTAATACTGCCACAGCAGTATCACCTGGATATTCAGGCTGTGAGAGAAAGCAGAACGTTTTGATGAATGTTAAATAAAACTGTGGGATGTTGGTCTCTTCGAAAAGTGTTCACAACTGCAGTTTGCTGTCATCTGACAAAACGAGCTGCCGGCGCTGTTTGATAGATATTATCAGAGAGAAAAGAAAAAGAAGAAGCCTGGGAAGTTATTCTACATCTGTCAGTTTCACCCACCAAGTTAGTTTCTACTTCTTTAAAAAAAAAAAAATTAAAATCAATTTTTAAGCTAAACTTTATGTTTAGCTCTTATTTCTTCTAGCTAATAACGCTAGCATTATCAACACTTCCTTGGGTTGTGTCACAGTAAAGGCCTACCACTGCCTTCACATTAAAACGTATTCATTGTACTGTAACACATACAGGAAGTGTTGCATTAGTATCAACAGTAGCACTTTATATTATCTTCAGTTTACTGCAGCAAATGAATAAAGCAACTCCTGCTATGACCCATGTAACTGATTACTGCTCACAGCGCTGACAAGTGGTTTTAGACTATTCAAGTTAAACCCAGAAATACAACCAGTGACAACGACAGGCGACGTGTCCAAATATTGTTTCGTTTTAGTCTCAAGCCAAAAAAGTTAATTTCACAGTTTTTAGATTCAATATATTAAAAATATGACTATATGACTTTAGTCTAACAAAAAAACAAATAAAGGCTTCAGGACTCAGAAACAGCATTTAGACCTTCACTGTTGGGAAATAAAATATAAAAAGGGTAATTAAACAGTTAACTGAATAACGTTGGGGGTTTGTGGTTAAACATTTCTTAAAAACTTGGTGGGGTTTCTAAAATCCTGGCTACAGCCCTGTTGAGAATCACTAATCTAACTGCAGGAAACTTGATTAAGTTCAGGTTTCTTCCAGCGAACAAACCCTCACTGACGTCTCCACCCTGAGCTGCAGCAGCTCTCCCTGCTGATCCATCAGCCGGCTCTCCCCCTGCTGCGACTTCCCAGCATTCATCACGAGCCATCCAGCTGCTTAGATCATCCTCAGCCTGTAGTCGCTCGGTCCACATTATGCAAAATGTCAGTGGGCGAGCGGGGTGTAAAACTGCAAAAACAGCATCAGTCAGAGTCCCGGGAAAAGAAACAAACAGAGGATGGAGAGATTCTCCCTCCTTCATGCCCCTGATTCTTAAAAGTTTCCATTTTTCTGTTTGCCTGAAAGGAGCAGTGGGCTGAGAAGTGGGTCTCTCAATATTTAAGGTGAAGTATAGGAAATGTAAAAGGCTTTGGAGTGTGTTTGATTCATTATTCAGCTCTCGCCTATTCTCTCTCTCTCTCTCTCTCTCTCTCTCTCTCTCTCTCTCTCTCTCTCTCTCGTGCTGTGTGCAAGAGATAACAGCTCGGCTCCACGCTTTAATTCTTTTCCATCGCAGATTAGAAAAGGCAAAAAAAAAGAGAGAGAAAAACAATCCTGGAGAATATAAGATGCCTTTATTTCTCATTCTCTCACTCTCCTCTTTTGCTTCTTAGTCCTTTTTGATTAAAAAAAACAAAACATGACTGTTAGCGACGCCGAAAAAGAGCCGGTATCTTGCACATCCTGCACGCCGTTGTCCTGATGTGAAGTCATTCTGCTCCCTCTCTGGTTCTCAGCAACTTTTCTTTCTTATTTTCTCGACCTTTACAGTGAAAGCAAGACAGCGAGGGAGGTGGTTAGTTTTCTCCCGGAGAGCCTCTTAGTGAAAGAAAAGGAGGAAGCGGAAGAAAGACTGGTGCTTTGATAGCAACAAAAAAAAAAGAGAGATGATGAAGACATGATGCCGCTGGAATCACCCTAACCTCCTCATCATCGGTTTGCTTCGACAACTCATCAGCTACTTTTTTTTTTCCTTTTTCCTCCATTTCTGGGGCTACAGAAGAAACAGCGAGCTGAAAAGACGAAATAAAATTAAAAGAAATCTCTCTCTCATACTCGCAATCCAACACATAATTGGCTTCTTGGATTGACTTCAACTGCCGGGGGAAATCTTTGACAAAACCATACATAAATAAATCTATTTTACTGTGTTTTCTGTTTCCCAGGCTGCCTGCAGAAAAGGCCTCGTTATATATGGAAATGAGATTCTCCTCCTCTCTCACAGCCGTCCCCCCAGCCAAACGCCTTATTGGCTCCCGCCCATGCAAATGCAGGCCAGGGCCGAGGATCCATTAACAAAGGAGATACTATAAGAGAGAGAGCGAGAGAGATAAGGCCGGGATGGAGGCCAACGAAAGAGAGAGAAAGCATCCAAGAAAGTGATTGAAGGAAAGAAATCAAAATCAAATCACGGTGATGAGCAGAGTGAGTAAGTGTGTGTGTGTGTGTGTGTGTGTCTGTGTGGAGGAGGCTCTGTGAAAGAGACGACTTGAGATGTTATGAATGACAGAAGAGGGTGAGAGAGGCACAGCAGCAGTGAGAGAGGCAGACTGCATGTAAGTAAACACCGTCTAGTTGTATTATGCACACATATGTACACATACAGTACATACTGACCCAGTTTCAACATGCTAAAAACATGCAATCTATATCTGGATCCTTTCTTGGATCAGGAAAAACAGATGCAGTACAGTACAGTGTTTAAAGAGTACTTCACGGATTTAGTATGCACTCAAAACATTACCAGACTCATGATGGACAGTTTTTTTTTAAGAAAAAAATGATTTAAATTGATTAAGCAGAACCAGATATATTGCCTTTTTTTATTCCACTCATTCTTCTTTCTTGTCAAAACCTAGTGCCTACATTCCCCACAATGCACCTGGCCTTTATTCACTCAGTTGTGCAGATTCAGGTGTGTTTTACCAGCAGCGGCTAATGTAGCCTGGAGCTGTTAGCCTCCAGCAGAGAAGAGGAGAGAGCTACAGAGGTCTGATAACCTTTCTTTGATTTTCCAGCTGGCATTAATCTGTGATCTGTATGTGGATACATACAATATATTTAGATAAAGACATCTGATCACCAGGGCTTTTCATTTACACCTGGTATTAATAAGGGTTCTCGTTAACTTGCCCACATTCTGAGACCAGATCTCAGTACATAATTAGATAGGCAGAGCTGGGAGAATTGTCAAAAAACATGATGTGTATCATGGTGAAGGTAGTACTCTCGAGGAATCATTGTGACATTTGTGGTGAGGGTGATATGCCAGACAGAGACAGCCAAAGCGATTTGTAGGCTACTTGTGTAGCCTTACTAAGGTTACTCATACTGTAAGAAAGTAATCAGAGTCAGTGGAGAAGCTACGCTACGCACGGCACATGACCCTCGGCTTACAAGTTGTAGCGGTCCCTTAAGACCGTAAGTGTGAAGCAAATGAAGCAACGCTGCTTGATGAATCCTCATATCTTCCTCCAGCTGCTCCGAACTGGCCCACTCACAGCGTAAGATAAAATAGTTCTTGTACTTTTTTTTATTTTTGTACAGCTTATTTTTCCAAACAAGCAGCTTGAGATAGCAGGAAGTAGTTAGATTACCATACACTTACATTTCCTTCCAACTGTGTCAATCTACACCGACACCAAGAGATATAATGTGGCACTCCATTTCCTTTCTTAACACTCCAAGTCTATTTCTTTAAGTGTAATCTCCGAAGGCAGCTGTTCATTTACACAAACCTCCTTTTTTTTATATGTTGTGAACTCATGAACTGTATCTCCAAGCCCCACAGTTTCACAACCACTGCTTCAACTGATCTGACACTATCTGATATCATCAGCAACAAAAGGTTTTAACAAGTCATTGAATCTCATATTCATGCCTGATCTTTTTTTATTTTTTATAAAAGCCAGCACTGTGACCTTTTGCACAAGAAACAAGCACACTACTGATGTGCCATTGAGCAAGGCACTGAACCCTCAGCTCAGTGACCACGTGAGCAGCGTATCTTTATCACAAATGTAAATCTCAGGGATGTTCGGCAGCTTGTGAGTGTTGTTGAGCAGCAGGACGGCCTTTGCAGGTACTGAACGGGTCAACGCCGCTTCCCTAATTAGCACCGACACGGGCTCGGGCTTCAGCGGCGTCCTCCCCACCGCGCCGAGAGAAGCGTCCCGGTGGGCCGACTGTGAGATGAGGACACCATGCGGCGGCCCTCAGAGGCCCCACCGCCGAGTGTAGAGACAAGCGGACGCACAGTCCTCGTTAAGGTTACAGACTCTACTGGTGACACACAGATGACAAGGACAATTTACCGCATGGCTGCGTCTCCTTGTCTTTGAGCAGACTGAAAACACTCACACACACACTCACACACAGTGCAAATTAAGTTTAATAGGAGAAGATGAAACTTTGTGATCCCTGCGGGGAAATTAGGAGGTCGTAGCAGCAGAAAGGGAGGGGATACACAAAAGAAGAAGAAAATTAAGAACAGAGCAACTGGGAATATTAACTGACTACTGGGATATGCTGATATGTATGTATCCCATACAGAGAAAAGGTATATGTATAATTGGAAAAGTGCAAAGTCATAAAAATCTTATCCAAAGAACTATCTGACTATCTGACTTTTATTATAAAAACATGTCGGAACAGCTGAAACATTTTTCCACCTGACGTCCTCTCGTCGTCTGTTTGATTTCTAAACCTCACAGGTTTAATTTTTAGATTCACAAGATAAAACTGCAATTTATTCAAACCTACAAAGACCAGAAACTCCACGAATAACAATTCTTTTCACACAACACCAACCAAAAACTGAGTAAATACGGAGACTACACACTTGAGAACAAGTGTCACTGGCAAACCTGCAAAATGTGCTGCTGTACCAAGACAGGAAGGGACATCTATCAGATTGTCTTGCTAATTTATGCTGCAGTTTGAGAGAAAGACTGAAAGAAAAACATCATATTTGGATGAAATGTTGTGGATAGAAAGATGAAGAGGATGAGAGAGAACTTTATCAAAACTCAGACATAATCAGCTGCAAGATTTCACTGTTCGACTGCCATTTTCAGTGTTTTTTAAAACAATTATTCCTCCAGCTACAGCCCCGATTCCACTAAAATTCAAACATGTTTAAAATAATCCTGATGAGAACAACGGGCAGCGACAGGAAACAACTACAGACTCTCAACACCAACTCACAATCAGAACAGTGTCCCTGCCTTTACACACGTTAAATTAATACATAGATCCCACCTCAATCTTATAGAAACTAACAAATGAAACATTCAGACCTGCGGCTCAGAAAAATGCTCTTCTCGACCTAAAAAAGGCATTTTTTTATCCCACTTTTGACTAAAGATATCCTTGGATTATTTCTTACAGCATCATGTAACAGTTACACGGTCCTTAGAGCACAACACCTGAAGCTAAGTGTGACAAAAAATTCTGTGTAAGGATCCCAGTTTGTGCCTCTCATGTTTTAGCATTACATTCGAGTCACAGAGCTAAGAATCCATTTCTCTAAAAGATAAATACTACAAAATCCCAGAAGGTCATGAAACACTTACTGGTGTTCTGACAGGATTTCACAAATCTTTAAAGACTCAAAGATGAAAACATATTCCGTCTGTTGCACGATAAAAAAGATTTTTAACCATTTTCCATCTTTGTTTACTTATCCAAACAAAGATGGTGGCTACCTGGATAGAAAACAGAGTCACAACTTGGGAAAAAGGTTAAAAATAGTTTGTGTTGTGCAGAAGATGGAATATTGTTTCATCCAGATGGTCAGAAGAGTCTTTGAAGATTCTGGAAATACCTTCAGAGCAACCATTAGTGTTGTTATACGAGCTTCTGGGTTTTTCCAAACATCACAGAGTATTTATCTTTTAGAGAAATTGATTCTTAGCTCTGTGAAATGAATGCAACGCTAACACATGAGAGAACTGGTCTCAACAGAACCAAACAGGTACAAAATTGATGAGAAACTACTTTTCACACATTCACATTTCAGCACAGACTGCCCAGATTTCCATGAAAGTTCCTGAACTTATTCCTGCTTCACAGGGGATGAGCTGTTAGATTTTAATGACCCTGGTGACCTTTCAGGTGAAGCTCTAAGAACAAATACATGTGATTCGCCACAGAAAGTTCACCTTAGCTGCTCCGATGGCTTTGTGCTGATTCACACTTTCCTGACACGTCTGTCTGGACTTTTAAATTTAATGAACTCGGAGTGAACTCTCTCCTCAACTCATGCAGCAGATCAGATTAGTTCAACACAGGAAGCAGTTTGTTGGTATAAGGCTGGCAGTATTCTATGTTTTGTTTTTCTTATTGCCAACAAATCTCCTGAAAAGATCAAAAAGCTGTAGTTTCTTGCAAACAGGAAGAAATAATTCATTTGTTGGGGACTGTTTTCGGTGGCGGATGAATCCACATTTACTGCCTTAGTGAGTATTTCTGGCAGCAGGATTGTGTGTGTGGGACTGAGTTGAAATAAACTACCGTGTGTGGGTTCATGGTAATGAAGGAACTTGTTTTTAGACAACAATGGAGCTCTATGGCACAGAGGAAGAAGGTGTATCAGGCTTAGTGGGAAATATGAATTAGAATGTGTTATTTTAAGTAAACTATACAGTATGTCTTGCATTTTTATTATTCAATTACAGTTTTTATGAATATATATATGTATCATGTATATGTATCTTTATATATAGGTTTGATAGTCTATAATTAACAGTGTTTGCTGTTCTCCTTAAGTGGGAGTCAGTAGAGAGGAAGGGGAAATAATTCAGGCGTCCTCCGTTTTCACTTCATTTATTCCTGTTTTTTGCCTCTGAGGTCTACAAGGGAAACACCCTCTAAGACACACACACACACACACACACACACACACACCGTCCAAACCCTAAGGACCTCAACTCAGCCAGCAGGGGTCAGAGGTCAACAGGAAATGGACAGGAAGTGGACCGTGGAGGACTGTGCTGGTGTCTGACCGTTATAACTGGAGCAGAAGAAGATCTCCCCCCTGGACAGCACTTCCTCTGCACAACACGCACACACACACACACACACACACGCACACACGCACACACACATGAACACACTCATACAGCAGCCACACAGTCATGTCCCCAAACCCTTTCCACTCTCTTGGTTACACAACACAAAAAAACACACAAACACACATTTAAATGCACATGCAATTGTTGTCACATGCACACACACGCACAGACACACACACACACACACACAAACATAGCCGAGTGATGTGATTTGATGTGAAGGCTGGCCTGTCTGCGTGCCGTTTGCAGTCCATCAGAGACTTCTCCTCCCTCAGTTCTGCCTCCCAGGCTTGACTCCGCCTTCCCCACTACAAGCTCCACCAATCAAATGCTTCGGGTAATAGAAAGTCAAAGTTAGCCTGAATTCACACCAGAAGCAACACACACACGCCTGGATGTCCTCTGATGTATGGCAGACGTAAATCACTAGAACACTGGCACGGAAATGAGAAAGTGTCAAAAAATCTGATTCCTCAGTCGTGACAGGAAGTTTAGACAGTCTTCTTCTTCCATTTCTTTTTTGTTTACACCTACATGTCTTATCTACAGCCAGCTGTGTGTGTGTGTGTGTGTGTGTGTGGTGTGTGTGTTGTGGATTTATGATTCTGTGTGTGTGCTCAGTGTTAAACCAAGCCTGTGTTCGGCATTACAAACATCATAAGTGATGCTTTGCCCTCAAACTCTGTGTGTATAAGTGTGTATATGAGTGTGTGAGAGTGTGTATATAACTGTGTTTGTGTGTGTGCGTAAGTGTATGTGTGCTCTGCATTAGAAGCACCGGCAGCACCACTGACCCGTGTTCGCCTCAGTGTGTTTTTATCTCTGCCTGTGTGACCCGAATTGTAAATACAGCATCCTCCGCTAAGCTGTGTGTTTTACTCTATGTGTGTGTGTGTGCGTGTGTGTGTGTGTGTGTGCATGTGTGTGTGTGCGTTGGCCTGTGTGCTATGAATTATGAGCAGCAGCCCCGACCTGACCTGATGTGTGTATGGGCTGTATGACTTTGTATCTTGCATATCAATGCGCGAGTTATCTCTTGAATACACATGTGTGTGTTTTTCTGTGTGTGTGTGTGTGTGTGTGAGCCATGCCAAAAGGTTAATTGAGGGGAGGGCCTCTAAACCGTTGCCCAGGGAAACGCTCTCCCATCCATCACCTCATTGGCTATTCAGCACCACGCGCTGAACAAACAAACTAACGCGAGTTGAGCTCCAGGAAAGAGGGGGGCACGCAGTGGGTCGCTGTGCCCGCCGTCGGAGGCTCCTGGCTGGGCCGCCGGGGCGAGTGCGGCCCCCCGCTCCCCGACCTGCTGGAGCTCAGACAACAGGCTAATCCTTACAGCACACAGAGGAGCCGCTAATAGGAGAGGATTAACCCAACAAATACACCCACTCCCTCTGCTGCTCCTCCTCCTCTTTCTCTACTCCTCTACCTGCTGATCTTCCTCTTCCTCCTCTTCTACATCTGTTCCTTTGGTCTTCAACTTCTGCTCCCCCTTTCACAGCTTTAACCCTCCGCAGTTCCTCCTCTTTGTTGACTCTGCTTCCGCCTTTTGTTTCCTAAACTTCATTTTCACCTCCTCTGGTCCTCTGCTCTACACTGCTGTTTGTCCTCTTTCTCTACTCTTCTTCCTTCTTCTTCTGCAATGTTTACACTCCACTGCTCCTCATATGCTCCTCCTCCTCACTCCTCCACCTCCTTGCCTTAATTTATTATCAACTTCTTTCTCTTTTTTCTTGACTCTGCATTCTCCTTCTACTCCTCCTGCAGATCCGTTTCTCCATTTATTTTACTCCTGCTCCATCTCTCACTCCTCCTCCACTGCATTTTCCTTGATTCTGTGTTCCTGCTCCTCTTCTGCACTACTGCTCCCCCAGAATCATTATTTTCTGCCTCTTGGTTCCTCATTTTTAGTCTACTCCTCCTCCTCCTCATCTTCTTTTTAAATTCCTGCTCCTCCTTTTACTTCTCTTCTCTTTCTCCAATTCTGTATTGCTCCTCTTTACCCTGACTCTGCATCCCTGCTCCTCTCCCATTTCATTAATATCTACCTCCTCATTCCTCTATTTCCTCTACTCCTCCTCTTCTTCATTTACTGTCTTCCTTCTCTCCTCCTCACCCCAACAGATTTGCTTCTGTTTATGCCACTTCTTCCATTGTTCCTCCTGACCTCCTCCTCCAAATCTTATGTTTACACGACTCTCTTTCCATCCCGGTTTCATCTGACCTCCCTGCACCTCCTCTTCAACCTCCCACACTGCAAAAATGTCCTTCTGTTTACTCCACTCTCTGTCCTCTCCTCTTCACTTCCTACTTTCCCTCTGTCCTCCTTGACGCCTGCTGCTCCTCCTCATCCCTGTCCTTTTTATCCAACCCCCTTCTTCCTACTTTTTCCTTTCAACTCCCTACTTTCCTCCTCTTTTTCTCCTCTTTCTTTAGGCCACCTCCTCCTCTCCTTCACTCTCAGTGGGGAAAGAAAGAAGAGGAGGGCGGTTGGGAGAAACAGACAGTTTGGAGGGTTTCAGAGTGAGGAAGAGGGAGTAGAAGAGGACAAGATGGAGGATGACAAAGAAGGAGATCAGGATGAGGATGGAAAGGAGTATTTCTCTCTCCTATCTTCATCCTCTTCACATCCCCCTGCGCCTCCTCTCCTCCTTTCCTTTCTCCTCTCAGTTCTGCCTCTACTCCTCCTTTCATTCTAACAACTGACATTACACCTCCTCCTCCACCCCTTGTTCTCTTTCTTACTTCACCCTCTCTGATTACGCCACTGTTTTCAGACTTCCATGTTCCTCCCCTCCTTGTCTTCACAATCTCCTTCTCATCCTCAGCCTCTTGATACGGTCCTTTTCTTACTCCTCATTCTCCTGTTTCTTCATCCTTCTGCCCCCTGTCCTGTCTTCTTTTTTCCTTCAGTTCTCCTCCTCCTCCTCTTATTCCTAAACCTGAAACACTACAAATCTTATGTTGATATGTCTTTCCCATATTTCTCCTGACCTCCTCCTCCCCCTCCTTTCCAACCTTCCTCCTCTTCCTCACCTTCATCCATCCTCCCCTCCTTTCCCTCTGTCTCTTATCTTTTCTTCTTCCTCCGTCTTTTTTTTTTCTCTCCAGGTGACCGTTGAGATGATACAAGGGCTGTAAGTCAGCAGGCTGGAAAGAGCTTTAGTGTGTGTGTGTGCGTTTGTGAGTGTATTATTTGTGTGTTTGTGTGTGTGTGTGTGGGAGTGTGTGTGTGTGTGTGTGTGTGTTTGTGTGTTGGGGAGTGGATTATCCAGGTTCCAGGACTCGGCAATCGCTGGCAGCCGAGCGTAAAGCTTTAATGAGAAGTCGCTGTTTACTGAGGACAGAGTGGGACACACACACGCACACACACACACACGCACACACACACACACACACACACACACACACACACACACACACTAACACACTGCTGGCTCTACGGTGCTGCAGACTTCTGGGCTCACTAATTATTTGGAAGCTCTGTATTTTTGTCTTTTTTTGTTTGTGTCTCTGTGCGGTTGTGTGTGTTTGTGCGGTTGTGTGTGTTTGTGTGTGTTTGTGTGTGTTTGTGTGTGTTTGTGTGTGTGTGTGTGTTTGCATATGCGTGCTGGCTCGGTGCTAACGTTAACAGTCTGGTTGAGTTTTGGATGAGGGCTGCAGAAGACACTTTATAGTCCAAACGGCTGTTGATCCAAAAATATCTTGTGGAATTCACATCTGATGGTGAGAAATATGATCTAATCTCATGTTGTTATTTTAACTTCAGTTTGATTCAGTTAAGTTGATTCTTTGTTGGCTTTAAAGTGCACAAATATTATGGCCGGGGTGACAAGATTTTTCATTGTAATACAATTAACAAGGACGCACAGTGTCACTGATGTAGAGCACATGAAACGAGGCCCAGCACAGCACAGTAATAGCTGCTGTTTTCATCTGTTTGTTTGACATTTTAAGATGTAAAATGTAGAGTTTAATAAAATGATAATGCTGACAATTTTCTGTGTTTTTCTTGTTGTCAACAAATCCCACATGTGCAGAGCCAAACCAACAATAAACTGATCTACTAAGTATTGTGATATATCTTATTTTTCTGCTGTTGCTCTGCTGTTGTTCAAAAACAATTGAAAACATGTCAGTGAGTCTCACCGCTGCACTGGGTCACATGTTCCTTCATCATGAAGAGTTTGGTCACGTTAGATTGTTTAGAAACGGCTCCAAAGACTAATAACAGCATCATGTTTTCAGTCTCCAGAGAGTAGTTCTGTGTAAGGCAGACGTGTAAGGTTGTAGTGTTGCACAACAAGCTAGCAAAGCACTGTTAAAACAGTACTGACACTCCAACATGTCACCTTAAATGTATATAAATGTATGTTTAACATATAAAATGGCAGTGATGGTTCCCAAACTGGGGGTTCGGGACCTCACAAGGGGTTGTAAGATTAATCTAAGGCCTCATCAGAGAATTACAGGCACAGGAGATAATAAAAACAAAATTATTGTTGACAAAACAATATGTCCATTTAGTAGCTGTTCTGGAGCTTTCGATAATAAATCTAAACATCTACAATTCTGTCTCCATCTACTAGGGCGATCAAAAGCAGACTGATACTACAGATATTTAATGGACCTCGTGTGATATTGTTTTCTCAGCTGCTGTTTCAAGGACAAGAATCAACTTTGAACCTGAAATATATGATTGCCTTCATTTTGTTAACTCTCATTTAGTTTTACCTCTTAAGATTGATTTGTGTATTTGAATGACCTTATATTGACTTTTTCTGTTGCCGAGCCCATATGGACTTACAAGAAAAGATTCAAAAAGAGTACATTCAAAAACATTCAGTTTACATGACAGAGACGTCCTGTCCCATCTTCTATAAATCTCACCAAAACAAACATTAAAAAGCCAACTTAACATATTCATCACCTTCAGACAACCAAAACAAATCAGGATTCTTCAACTGAATCTTTTCAAACAAATGTTTCCTCGAGTCACTGTACGCAAGGGTGATGAGACACAAAATTAAATTCATCCTCGACAACACTGAGATCACAAGAAGGAAATTATTCAAATGAAACGATGTAGGAGGGGAAAATCACTCTTTGACTGACTGACTCACAACTTATCAACATGTGGCGAGTAGTCGCTAATAGCTTTTTATTACTATTTTGTGTCACAAGCAAAAAAAGGTTGGAAACTATTTTGGAAAATAATGTTAAAAAAAGTATATTGAGCTGTAGGATAGCTGTGGTTTATACTGCATATGGAGAATATTGGATATGGAGTCTCTGTCAGGTATTAAACTAAATGAAAATCTAATTTGTAGTTTAGTTTTGGGTAATAAACTTCTTCATCACTGAAATGTGGGAATGTGAGAAAAACTTCTTCCTGCCAGGAGGAATATTTGTCTCAGCGGAGGAGGAAGTACATCTCAGTGTATCCCAGCCGCCCTCTCCACTCAAACACACACTGCTCTCTGGGCGGCCGTGTCTCTTTATATGGTCCATTTTCTACAGCCAGTTTGAGCTCAGTGAGCCTGTGTGTGGTTAATAAACTCTCTGTTCTGGGTAATTTTCACATACACAGTGTGAAAACAGCAGAGCAGAGTGCTACATTATGTCGCCACAGTCAGTGTCTGATTCTGCAAAACTGTTCATTTCTTATTCACAGCAACTATCATCAGTAAACATGATCATTATTTCATACTGATAGCATTTCATCTGGTTTAAAAAGGGTCATTTCACATGCAACAGAGTTTAATCTCTAAGGATAATATATAATATATATATTAATAACATATGGTTACTGAATCAGCTCCTAATAATTTAATTTAATCTAATGACCTCCTGACCTTTCCTCTTGCACCATAACAAAAGCAAAGTGACATGAGCCAGTCATGGCTGACTGAAGACCGAACGCACCACAGCATTTTAAACCATTTGTTGTGTCCAACTCTTTATATTTGGGGTTGTAATGAACACTGCAGCTTGCATATAAATAAAGTGATGCAGGATTTCTAATTATATAGCTTCACGTAATTGCAGCACCTCAGGTAGCCGACATATCTGTGCTGCTTTGTTATCAGACATTATACATTTCATACAATGGATAATGAGTAGAATATTAACAATGAATTTTTGAACTGAATTTTAGGAAATTTCTGACTTCACTACCATGTCTGTGGCTCTCAGGCCCATGGCCGTTTGTTCTTCCTGGAGACATAAATCTTTAAAAAGTAGCTCACTGTAGGCTCTACAGTCATTCCCACACATCTCCATCCAGATCTCACCCAAACTCTGCACTCGTTTCCTTCTTTTTTTAGCTTTCCTTTAGTGCAAGTTCCTCTGCATGTAGACAGTGAAAGTCAACGACTAAAAAATCTGTGAAAGTTGGTGGTAACAATTCAGGCTGCAACTAACAAATACTTTCATCATCAATTAATCTGTTGATTATTTTCTTGATTAATCTAGTAGTTGTTTGGTCTATGAAATGTTGAAAAATGGCGAAA
Organism: Scomberomorus guttatus; assembly: GCA_038419695.1. Lineage (NCBI taxonomy): Eukaryota > Metazoa > Chordata > Actinopteri > Scombriformes > Scombridae > Scomberomorus > Scomberomorus guttatus. The sequence goes on from CM076452.1 coordinate 2,460,336, forward strand.
AATGGCGAAAAATGGCGAAAAATGGCGATCACTGTCTACAACCCAAAGATATTCAATTTACTGTCATAGAGGACTAAAGAAACCAGAAAATATTCACATTTAGGAAGCTGGAACCAGAGAATTTTAGCTTTTTTTTTCTTAAAAAATTACTCAAAATGATTCATTGATCATCAGAATAGTTGGTGGTAAATTTTCTGTCGATCGACTAATTGTTCCATTGACTACTTGTTGCAGCTCTAGAAACAATCTTTACGTGTGGTTTGTCCAGTCTTTGTAGGTTTCAGCTCATCTTCAGGTTTATCAGAGTCGGTGCCACATGGGTCATAACTGAACAATTTCCGCATCAATGACCTGCTGGTCTCACTGCAACACACACACACACACACATACATAAGTATAGTATAAACACACAGGCATGCACCTCCACATACACCGACTGTGCTCACTTTTTATCTGTTTCTGCACGTACAGACATGAACACGCTCGTGTGTCGTGGTCTAAAAAACTCTCCCTCTCTCTCTCTCTCTCTGTCTCTCTCCTGTCCAGAGAGTTGGATGGTGATTAGCGTTGGGATTCTGGGACTCTGGCCTCAGTTTTCATTAACAGCCATAAACACAGTTCTGCTGCACCGCCGAGACCGACCGCAGGCTTTGTGTGTGTGTGTGTGTGTGTGTGTGTACATCTGGGTGAGTTTTGCCAGTGCTTTGATGACAAGAGTGGTGAGAAAGAGAGAGAGAGTGAGAGAGAGAGAGGTGTTGTTTATCATGGCAGTAATTAAGCCCGCCGTTCGGCTTTAATTAAAATATAACAGTAGCACTAAGTATGGACCGAACACACACACTAACTGAAAAACACACAAGACATCTTTAGCTCTCTATTTGCCACAAAAGATAAGGTAGAAAAGACCTTAATTTGAAGCTATTCTGGGACGAGAGTGGAGCTGCTCTCAACACACACACACAATAACACACACACACACACACACACACACACACACACTGCACTAGTGAGTATAGGGATAGGGTTTGATAGCATTTGATCAAATTCTAATCCAGTATCAAATTCATGTTTCAAAACTGAATCCTTTAACATATTTTATTGATCCTTATTAGCTTTACTTTTCAACATTTGCCAGTAACTTAAGGCTAAAATAACTGCAGCTCAAAGATGTTTAATCACCTTTAAGTGTCTGAGAAGCAGAAACACAATTTTTAGTGGCAAACTAATCATTGTTGAAGAGGTTAAGCTATTCGCACATCACATATGATATTCAAAAACATCTAAATGTATTCAAATAGACAATGTTTCAGTCTGAGTCAGATCATCGTCAGGTTAAACTGAAGTTAATTTAAGTTAATTTTGACCTGATGTCAAATTTTGTCTATTTGAATACATTTTGTAATAATTTATGTTATGAATTGCTGACTAATGATGTAACATGTGTTTCTCATGTTATCACACTGTTCTCGTTTTCTCTTAGGTCCAATCAAGCTTCAGCACAGACCGGAGACTAAAGGGATGTTCAACCTGACTCCACCAGGAATGAGGCAGGTTAGAAAGTGCTGATCTGGTTCAAGTTGAGACGGATATTTGGGTTCACAGTGCTTAAATCTGCACACAGACACAGTATTTCTGGATTTAACAGCTGATAGAAATTTAGTCACATACTCCAAATGACAGCAGCTCACGTACATAGGCTCAGAGGTGAGTGTGTGTGTGTGTGTAACCAGGTGTAGAGTTGTCAGTGAAGGAGAAAATTAGTCAGAAAATGACAGCTGTGTACCTGAGTGAGCTGACACAAACTTTAGAAAGTTTGCCACAACACACACTTCACACAAACTTTCCAAAAACTTCACAAACACACACATTCAAAGATTTCCACCGCAGCACAGCCTCAGTGACTACATAATAACATGTAATTATATAGATAATAAAAATAGCCTTAGAGCTGCTTCTTTCTGTGTTTTTGTTCTCACAAGCTAGCATAAATGTTTGCTTTGACCTTTGACCTCCTGGCTGTGGTCAGATCTGTAGTTAAGACCATTTAAATCAGGTTCAAGACGATTTCAAAACATGAATCAAGGCTTAAAGGGGAGTCAAAGTCAAGACTGATACTGACAAAAATTGAGTTTATACCCAAATAACTGATAATTTGTGTGGAAGTTATTATATAAACAGCGCAGTGCATGTGTCAGCATGTCCCTTTTCTTCATGACAAAATATACCAAACAATTACACAAATACTAATAAAATGTTTTTCTGTGTTGTTAAATTAATTAAACCTGGAAAAATTCAAATTTTGCTTACTGTTTTTTTCTGTTTTTACTTTTGGTGCTATATCTAGTTTTATTGTCATATGACACACTGCAACATACAAATTCAAATAATCCAGGATGTGCTGAACTGCTGAGCTTAACAGTGCTGAATTTATACAAATATTTATAAAGTAAGAGATCCAAGGTGAAAACACACAAATCTTTCGTAGCTCTTTCAACTTGGCTTCACACACAGAAAAAGAAAAGAAACAAAGGTCCTCTTATAATGCCAAAATATAAAAACCTTAAACCAGGATAATGTATGATATCAGCACTTGTTTATTGTAATAAAAACCTCTGAATACAAAGTACATTCACAGGTACAGCAGCAGTCTGCTCTGGTTTACACGTCACTGAGCTGCTCTGTTTGATTCCTACAGCAAACCAGTGATGACTACAAATATTGAAACTCATACACCATTTTACAGTTTTTATATCCCATAAACATACTGTTATAATTCAGAATAAACACTTACAGACAAATAGTCCAAGCTTAGATCAATGGTTACTCATCTGTTACTAAGCTGTCGTACTAATCAACCAGCTGAGTCCTACACGGGTTTATTTACTGGAAGATACAAGAAAGTAGAGATCTGACTGACAGGTCAGTAAGAGTTTCAGTCTTTAGAGGTTTGGGTGACAGGTCAATAGAGATTTCAACTGCCTGGATGAGTGGAAGTTAAACCAAAAACTCTCTAAAAGTAACAATAAGTTGAAACCATTGTGTTGGAGAGAAGGAGATGAAGAGCAGATTTGGTTCAAATATGCAGTAGCAGCAGGATTAGATAGATAGATAGATAGATAGATAGATAGATAGATAGATTGATAGATAGATAGATAGATAGATGAGTGTAATTTATCGTTCCTTCATACTGGATCTGAGCTTCAAATATCTGAGAATTAAAAATATTAACTTGTATAGTAGTTTTTAGTAGGTATAGTTTAATATTGTCATAGTAACAATATTAAATCAACAATTTTCCCAAATTTTGCACTGTTCCTCTAACTGCAGGTAATATCTAGTAGTGTTGAGTTTAGCACAAGACTGGAAGCAAGAGAAACTGCTAGCCATCAAAAGTTTCTTGTTTAATTTTCATCATCTAGGCTAGCATGCTAGGCTAGGAGGCTAAGATGGAGCAAGGCCAGTACTTTTGAGAAGCCGCATGCAGTCAGATCCTCTAAATCTGCTATTTTGATCATTTATCATGTTGCTGTAGAACCACGTCTTGGCTAAATGCCATCAAAATTGTGTTGGGAGTTGATAGAGTTTTTATGTAATTGTTTCGCAAGATTATGTCAAATAAGCCACACCTATCAGAATTTGGCAACCACAAAGATGAAAAAACATTAAAAAGATATTATTTTTGGCGTCAGCGATATACCTCTTTTGGAGAAATCATGAAAACAGTATTGAAATCTCCCTAATAAAACTGCTTAAAACTGCAGATACAAAAATTGATATTTGAGAATTTTAAAAAAATCTGATAACAACATCGTGGCATAAACATCATCAAGAGATTTTTTGATACAGATTTGTTAAATTTGGTTATTAAAGAAGTGAACAAAAGATATGTACTGAACGGGAGATTTTATAGTGTAAAAACAAACTTCACTGCTCTTCAGTGGACAAACTATGTAGCCTAATGTTATTAAACGACTCAAACATACCTGTAATAAACTAAAATTGGCCAATAAATTGATAGTTAGGCTCTAATATTTTTAGCAGTTTCCAGTCTTCATGCTAAGCTATTTAAAAACTTCCTAAAGAAATGTATTTACTTGGGGCACAACTGATATCTCCATCTCTTCATCAGACTCTGGATATGATGGCAAACAAGAGGGTTTCCCAACATGTTGGACTGCTCCTTTAACAGTGGCAAAACGGTCTTGATCAAGTAGGGAGGAACGATGGTAGCAGTAGTGACAATGGGGACCAAAAAGGTTTCCACAACAGTTCCTGTCAGCTCCTACCAGAGTTTCTATTGGCCGGTGAGAGGAGGTGGGTCGGCTGATTATCTGCCTTTCACCCTGTCCTCCGAACCCTGACTGTCAATCATCAACTACAGGCACCAGGGCTACCAAAAAAAGAAAAATAAAAGAGATTGATTCGCCCATAAAATGTGACCCTGGGAAAACAAAGTGGAACTACAGTTCTCACACAGAAAAAAATGCTGCAAAAAGAGCAACAAGAGCAAAAAACCCATGAAAGGTGGAGAGCCGATAATCCACTGCTATCGTGACGAGTCCACACGAGGCTTCAGTTACATCCACACAGAGAACAGCACAGTGTCGACAAAAAGGTACAAATCCACCTCCCGGAAAATGGCCTACTGAGGACGTGGAGGGAAAAAAAAGACTCCAGAAGAATCAAACACTGTTAATTCCTTGTTATTCAGGACATTTTCTCCAACAAGTGTTTTTTCTTTCATCTGTTTTTTTGTGATTCGATTCTTCTCGACGGAAACTTGTAGGCTACCAAGAATGTGAAACATGAAGCAAAAAAAGCAGTTCACGACCACAGGCAAGGAGGGAAGGGAAGAGAAAAAATCCTCAGAACTGCAGCAGAGAGGAAAAAAAAGCTCGAGGACTTAATCTGTTTTCTTTTTGTAAATTGGAGGAAGAAAAAAAAGAAGCTTTAGATGCTCTTTGTGTCTTTAGTTTTGTCTTAAGGCAGTCTTTTTTGTCCGGCCCCCCTCTCTGGCTCGGTGCTCGACGACGCTCCACCTACAAGAGGATAGATACGAACGTCTTACACCTCAAGTAACGCAACGCAGAAAACACATTCCATGCAAAATGTCTCATCAATGAGGAAAAAAAATGTCAAAAAATATAGGAGGATCAATTAAAAGCTGGTTGAAGAAAAAATAATGTTTAAAAAAGAAGCTACTGAAAAAATGTAGGAGCGGTTTGCAGAGCCACAACAACGCAAAATGAATTCTTAGATTTGATTTTGAAAAAAAAAGAAGGTATAAACAGTTGAATTTAAATTCACAATGTCACACTTAAATGCAGTATTTATAGCATTACTTGGTAAATAGAAAAGAAGACCTAGCAGAAAGCATTTTTGCTAGTATTTTTTGTCTTTACTAAAGTGAGAGAAAATGTGAAATGGTCGAACTGGATGCAAAACACTTAAAACATTTTCTGAAATGAGCACAAACTCTGAAACACAGATTCAAATCTTGAAAATTATGCAACAATTACGTTCCTCCGCATCAGATTTGATGGCACAAAAATGCACAACAGTGGGAAATCCTGATATCACGGGAAATCCATGCTAAAAAAACATCCTAGAGCCAAAAACTACATTTTTGTGGTGGTAATCACAGCAATGTTATAAAAATTTTGGCCATCACCTTTCATTAGAATTAAATATTTGGTTTAATAAGTAAATAGACCAGGTAAGAAAGAACGTGGCAGGTTAGCCAATTGTATAATCTACCCCAGAAGTTGGTTGAAGTTAGCTAACTGTTTGGTTGTACATTTGGTTCAAGTTGGCTAACTGCATTCAGCAGCTAAAACAGTTGAGATTGGATTAACTAATGGTCCAGTTTTTTTAAGTTAGCTGATGGTTCTATTTGTCAACTAAAGCAGATTAATTCAGTTTAACTAATGATTAAGTTAAGCACTCAAAAAAGTTAGTTCAAGCTAACGTACTGCTTAGTTTAGCAGATAAAACGTTTATGTTTAAGTTAGGAACAGTTTGGTGCAGGTTAGCTTCAGCTTTCAGTCATTGTTCAATCACCCATGTGCACCCATCCACACGCAACAGATATAATAATATAAATACCATGAAAATAATCTGCTAGTAGTACCAACACTGCACCAGGTCAAAAAAAACCCAATACATTTAGGATAAACCACTGGATTATTACTTTTATTGTAAATCTGATTGTCTTAAATAAAAGACAGTGAGTTGCTTTGTTTTGACCATTTTGTTTCACACTTGCCCACCTGATTGTTATTTTTACTGTAAATTACTAAAGTATATATAATAAAGTTCAACTCCACAATAAATGTCAGCTTCATTGTTTTCTTATGACTTGTGGTTTTACTACTTGAATGACTAATACTGTACTATTATGAGTACTTCTCAAGACGTGTTCAGACTGAAAGTGAAGTGAATTTTAGAGGCGGTGCAAGTGCATCTGAGCTTTCACACAAACACAAGCTGTCTGTACATCAGCTGTTCTGTTTGGGGTGAATAAACACGGACTGCACAAAGAGTCAAAAGAGGTCAAATTCACACACAACTAGAGAATGTGTATATATGTGAGAGAGATTTACAAGGCATTAATGACCTTCAAGTATGAAGCAAGTCATACAGTCAGCCTGGAGGTACACACACACACACACACACACACACACACACAGTAGTTTTAGTTGCAGCTGTCAGCTGGTTGGCTGCAGCGTGTCGTGACCTTGCATTAGTTCATGTATATGTGTGAGAAAGCATTTTAACTCTGGGAAAGTTGGACATTTAGTGTACACACACACACACACGTACACACACACACACACACACACACACACACACACACACACACACACACACACACACACACACACACACGTGCACAGCCAGAGGTGTTGCTGCAGTTTTCAGGGATTACAGTCCTCATCCCTTCTTCACTGTCTTCTTTCCTGTTTTTCCTTTACACTCCAGCAACCTTTTTCTAGTTTTCTTCCTTCCATTTATTCTCTTCTCTCTCTCTTTTCCCTCCTTCCTTTCCTTATCACTCCTTTCTCACCTCTTCTTCCTTCCCTGTATATTTGAATATGGATGGATTATGTCAGAGTTGCCAGGTTTGTCCTTATGACAGAGTGACAGAGCAGGATATGGGGGAAACCCAACTTGATTATCTGGCAACTTCAAACTGTACACGCATTGTCTGCGAGCTGCACTTTAGTAGTAGAGTGATGAATGAATGATGGTGAATGTGAATCAGTTTACAGTTTTAATGTTTCAAACGGGTAAAAGGCATTTCAGGCATGAGGTGTTGTTAGCTTATTTCATTGCTCAGACATGACATCATTTTATTAAAAAAAAATTTAAAAAACCCTTTAAAGATGAACCAAAGTGTCAGTAACAGCCAAGCTTAGCTAACAAGAATGATCTGTAATCAATCCAATATTTTATTAGTTGCAAGAAACTTGAGTTGTGTCGCCCAAATCAACAAAGCAATGCTCAGGTGAGGTTTGAAAATGGTTTACAGCAGATAGTTGGTTTAAACAGAGTAGCACATACAGGTTTGTATACATTTATTTTCTTGTAACATATATTGTGAAAATACAGTATATTCTGTCAGTTAATTTTAGTCTCAAATTTGTACTAATAAAATGTAAATATCAGTTTAAAATCAGAAAGATTCATGATACAAGTCCAGTTTTAGTCAGGTTACATTAGCTAATAGATAGTCAGTATGGTAAACCTTTTGCAGAGTCAAGCATACACTTTTACTTTGGCCGTCCGACAAAAAATGTCCCTACCAAAGTTAAAACCAAACCTACATCCTCTTTACCATCCTCCTTTTCTTCCTTTTGCCACTCCTCATATCTACATTGTAATTCCATTCATTTTCCCTCCCTTCTCTCCCTTTTACTCCTGTTCAATTCTACCTTCCTCACTCTCCTCCCTCCTCCTCCCTCCCATCGCGGCAGCATCTGTTCATAATGAAACGCACAGTTGGACGTCGTCCTCGTTTAGCGCCTCCTCCACGCTACCTGCTCCAGAGGTTACCTCCCGCCGGGCGCGTTTGTTAGACATCATCAGCACCTCCCCATGACCTTCCCTCCCTCCCTTCATCCTCCTCCCTGCCACCTCCTCCTCCTCCAGATGTCATTGATCTGGGAAGTGGGTCACAACAGCGCTGAATCAAAGCCAGGTTACACAAGGCTCCGAGGCAAGATACTGTATGTAATTTTAGCGTGAGTTAATATTAAGAGGGGGGAAAGAAAAAAAAAAGCTTATGTTTGGAGCGTTTGCAGGTTCTGATCATAAAGTCTACAGTCTGCAGACCTGACAGATGCTGAAGGTACAAAGGGTGAAGATCTTGGCCTTGAACGCCTCATGGACCTGTAATTAGGACTGCTAATTTGGAAGAAGCAAACATACATTTTGGAATATTTTCTTTTAGCCACAATGGATTTTAGGAACATTTCCAATGCACAGGATGCACAGGAAATTAATTTTAACACAAAATACACTGTAATTATGTTTCTGAAAGTTTTCCAAAGTCAATGGATTTTTAAGATGAAATCTATGTCTCTAATTTTGCACATTTTCACTCCGCAAAAACATATTTTTGTGTCTGTAAAACAATAGAGGTATGCTGTACCTGGGTTTTTGAAGTCAAGATAGTAGCCCTTGCTGTTTACTGCGGATAAACTGAGTCAAAGTGGGTAAACAAACCAAGGCTTCATTCACAGAAGAGGGTTAAAAAGCCTTAAGTCAACCAGTCTCTTCAAAGAGCAGGTTAAAAACATGAAGCACTCTCAAGCATTTAAACATCAGCCTTCCTCTGAGAGTAAATAGCTTCAAACAGCCCCACATTCAAACCTCGAGTGAAGGTTGGTCAATCTTTCACTGAAGAGGAGAGCCGCAGATTTTGTTTTTCTTCTTTCACGTTGGGATATCAACCAGAAGGAAAAGGACCCATTGGAGGGACTAAATAAAATTAGAAAGATTCTTTGCATAATCTGGAGAAACCCAACAACAGAAAGTACAAAGTAAAAGCTCAGATGTTTTAGTTGTAAATATTATAAATATGCTGGCAGTTTGGCCTTCCCACTGTTGATGAGAAATGAGTTTCTTATCACAGACACACACACAACTTCACAAACCACATCCACATTTCATTTCTTGCTCTTTATTTTGCAAAAAGATATTGAACAATATCTAAAGACTATCCTACAAAGCTCTAATAAAAACTGTGAAAATGATAAATATGTGTTTTTCCTTCAAGGACGCCTCACAATTATACTTTGTACCCTAAGCTGCTTTGTATGCAGACAGTGCATGCTGCTGTATGTTGTTTTTTTTTCTTTTCTTTTCTTTGTTTTCTTTTGCAGATTAAGACAAAGTTTCTGCCTCTCAGCAGAGAAGGTCGGGGGTCAGCATGGTGCCAGAAGAGGCAGCAGTTCGGCTCACAGACACTAAAACAAGGACTGCTAGTGGCTGACAGAGACATTTACTCCAGGACAAACTAAAGAACAAAACCTAAATTTATGCTTCTCTGTCATAGTGTCGCAGTTGTGTGTCGTACTCTCAAACGGTGTAGGCCTCTGCTCATTAGCTTTTTCTGGAGCTTCCAACAATATCTTCACCAGTAGATTGAGTTTGTTCAGTAGTTGTTATGATTTCATCCATAGCACTTTTAGGACTTCTCATCCAAAAAGTGCTATGCCAAGCTGAGCTAAGTCTGCTTAAAATTTAAAGAAATGGTGCAACATTTCAGGAAATAATCTGATTCGCCTCTTACTGAGAATTAGATGAGAAGATTAATTCCCCCTCATGCCTGTACACTAATTAACATGTTACATCTTGTTTATTTAATCTGTAAATAAACAGAAATGTAAAAATATCAAGTGGGATTTGACAGGAAGTTACATACTAGAGCTATACTTTAATTAGTCAGACTTAGAGGTGCTGCTTGGTGGATTTTTTAGCTTTGGGCAGAGCCAGTCTCCTGCTTCCCCTTGCTCTGTGAGAGCGGTATTAATCCTCTCAGGAAGAAAGCAAATAGGCTTATTTCCCAAAATGTCCAACTACTCCTTTAAGCATGAAAGTTCATTCTTGACCTTGAAAATTACAGTTTGACAAAACAAACCTAACTCAGTATCTATTTATTAGCATTTCCAGCTCTTCCACACCTGTGCAACATGTACATCAACTGAAGCAGGAACTAAACCTGTGGTTGGAAAACACAAACTGCCGGTCACGAAATCCAGATATTCTGTGTTCAGGGCTGATATGTGGCAGAAATGGGCTTTAATGGATCCTTGCTGAAACAGAAAAAACAACCCTGAGGCAATATGTAAAGTGGAGAAACCTCGCTGCCTGCCATCCCAGCAGCCGTTAAGTTTGATCAGCTGATTTAGTGCTCGATCACACTCTGAATTATGAGACTGGAGGCATCAGAGGGCTTAATTAAACTCAACACTCACGAGAGACACAACTAATGACTGCAACACAGACAGATAGAGTAACTGTCTATAAGGGAAAAAGAATGAAAACAGCAAGCACAATGGACAAAGAGACTGAAACAAAGGCAGTTTTATCTGCAAACTCTTAGACATCAATCCTTGATCGAATTTTGAACAACTGTGTAAAAACCTCAATCTGTTGGAACTTCCTGCTTTAATGGGAGATATAATTAGGCATCGTCTGCATATATGGTGATATGAAATGGTTACGGGAGCCATTTAGCTCAAACTTGCAGCCTTGTAGTCAGGTCAGATGGAAGTCAGATCACATTCCCACCACAAATAAGCTACTTCGAAATTCGTGTGTGACCGGGCCGAGGTGGCCTCCTCTAAAGGGTCTCTGTACGGTTGTTTTGTTCCGCACCCGTGTACGATTGCTGTGTTCAGAATTATACTAGGAAGGAAAAGAAACTAGAGTCTGACTAGAGTCAAAAGGACTAAACAAGGCAGGTTTCAAAGTGCCATAAGAAGTTGATAAGTGGAGCTTATAGCTAAATTTCCCTTGAGATTCCTCAAGTCTGTTTTAAGGGAAGGAGGGAACTGAACACATGCTTTTGAATATATTTGACAAATTATGACCAAAATACAAAATGATCAGCTTTAAACAAGTGACACCGGCCTTAAATATACACTTTTCCCTTGCTGTCATTTTTTTGTTTGTTTGTTTGTTTGTTTTTAATCAGATCTCAAACAAACAAAAAAAACTCTGCAACCCTCTAGACAACAAATGCATCCTAAACTATCCACCAAGAACAGTTTTTAAACAAATCTAAGAAATGCACAATCCATAACACCTTATTTGACTATATTTTTGGTGTGGTCTTACATGTGTCAATATCTAAAATACAACACTGCTTATCTGTGACAAATTCTGAATGCGTTCCCATTATTTGAGCTGGTTAACAATGAAAATCTCAACGGAGACAACTGTGTCTGTTAAAGTGAGTGGTTCAATGTGAGATGCCGAGTATTTTCAGTCTCGGCCTTCCAGTGTGCCTGAGGCTTTCTCAGGACTTCAGATGGAGAGAGACCTGACATAAAGACCCCTTTTAACACAACCTCAACACAGGCTGTGGAGCTCTGCAGCATCCTACACATTCTCCAGTAGGTGCGTCTCCAGCAACTGCACACAATAGAGAATATAAAAAGGCGGAGAGGCCTCTGTGGCATTTTTACCTCCATGAAAGTGTTGTGTGGCTGCATAAAAGAAAAATTTCAGTGCTAAGTAAAGTGGCACTGTGGCTCAACACCCCTCTCTGTCTGTCATTCCTGTGATAATGTAATGGCTGCTGTCCAGCAGAGCGCTCTATTCACAGCTCCAGGCTTCCTTTTCACACTGTCCACAATAGAATAAACAGGGTATCGCATGTGGGGTCTGCTGCCTGTTTGACTGGACTGTCCTGTTTAAACTGTCCTTTTCTCCTGAACTGGATGTACAGTACTGCTGTTATTGACCGGTAGTTTGGTGATTGAACTTGTAAGTATTGCTGATTTTTTCTCTATGCAGAAAGTGGTTTCAGTAGATTTCAGAACGCTACAAAAATCAACTTACAGGGACTTGAACTCGCTGAACTTTTAAACATATTTTAGTTTCCAAAATGTGGCAAATCAAACACAGAAGCAGTATATTTGAACAGCATTATGAAGTCCTCCACAATCTGGCCTATAGATCCAACTTCTCTTCTCTTTCATTTTCAATGGATAGTATGGCTAGTTTACTCAGCCTGCTCTGTTTCATTGCACTCCTTAAATAGTTTTTTAGTTAGTTTAGTTTGGGAAATGAGCACTCACCAGTTGCAACAGTGACAGGAATTGTTATAAATTGTATAAAGGCAATGCAGACCTCACTGTAGGTTGACGACAATACAGAACAAAGCAAAAAAGAATCCAGCTTTTTTCATTTTTAAACTCTTTACTCCAAATTTCGCCACTCTCGTGTTTGCAAGGCTGCAACATGAAGGCTTCTACTTCTTCGGTGGGTGTGTCTGATTTGGGTCGTGTAATGTGCTCCGTGGGTGGTGCATTAAATCAGTCATTAATTAAGATAAGCTACTGTATGTGCAACTACTGTTATGGCCTGGGCAGAAGACAGACACTAAGCTGACATGAGCATTATGTGAAGAATCCAAAGTCCTCCAACCAAAACAACAAAATACAACATCTGTCACTGCCTTCCGAAACAAACCATACTGGCGTTTCAAACGATCTTGCACTCTTGTTTCTTGCATTAAAAACAGTTCAGCAGCTGACTGTAAATTTGGGTATGTGATCGTACTTGAACATATCAACAGTCACCATTCACAAATGCATAACAATGTGATGACAACATGTTACAGTTGTCACAGGAAATGATAGTTCTGTCTGTTAAATTTTCCGTTTGGGTCTAAAAATACAAACTGCACAACACTCCAGGAGTCACGTTTGCACACACAAAATAGAATAATGTCCTGAAAATGAGCTTATAACAAGGAAAACTTGATTTAAAAGAACTTGTTTTGAAAGCATCTTTAGATAGTGTGAAGGTTTCTACTGTTTGAGTTTCTACTTCAGCAGAGCAAGACTGTGCGTTGTCAGATAAACATATATCAGCAGGGCAGCTTTACTTGACTATTTTACACCATGTGCCGCCATCAAGTAAATCGCAGAGCTATTTTTGTATGACGCAGGAACAAACTGTTATGAAACATGGTGGAAATTATTAAAAATGTTGTATTTTATGTGGTAGGCTGTATTCCTGATGCCAGCTGTGTTTTATTTGCCATTTCATTGCCCAGAACTCACTGCAAACCATAATAAGAATCTATGTGTATTTCACTTTGTTCTTACCTACAAATACTTTTGGAAATAAGAAAAGTGAAATGTTCTTAATTGTTTTAATGAATGATGCCCAATCTAACCTAAAGAGTTGTAAAGAATTTACATGTAAAGGAGGATGTATCTGATCCTTTAGCAGATGTGAGGACAGCAAAACCCACAAAGCTGGAGATGTGAGGCCTAAACCTTGAATGACTCTGGAGTTTTTCCACTATTACTCCAGTTTTGGGGACATTTAATGTCTTTGTCCACTTTTACTGGAATTTTCAATTATCTTTTGCTTTTTTAAATGGGGTACATGTCCCTGCTAATATTTCTTTGCTTCAACCTTATTTTTACTTTTGTATGACTGGTTGTCAGTCTCAGAAATGGGCCTGTCATCTGTGTTTCTGTAAATTTAGTTCCAGCAATGAGTTCTGTCTCTCCGTATCATCCACACAGTCATTCTGTCTATAAGACTTCATCAGTTAACATTAGCTTATTGCCTTGCATTAGTTAACGTTGTCAGTAGTCAGCTGAATTGCCGACTTTATTAGGTTCTGGCGTGCTTGTTGTACTGTTTTACGTAGCTCATCCTTTGAGTTTATGTCGTTTTTTATGTGCCGCTGTTAAACAGATTTACTGTGGAAGAGGCTGAGGAGAGCATCTCAAATGTGACAGCTGAGAAAAAAACTGCTCAGACTGACAGAGAGACTCCATTTTGGAGAATTAAATCAGTTAAATGGCTGTGGGAGAGCAGAGAGGAAAGCTGGATGTGTCCGCCAGGCTGAAGAGCTCTCAGGAAAACGCCTCAGTTTCTCCTGCCAAGGCTGAATCTTTTTTTTTTTTCTTTCTTTTTGCTTTATTGGTGAAGCCCTGACCCGTCACTCTCTTTCTCATTTTCAAAGTCGATTTTCTCTCTTAAGTGTTCTGCTCTCTCTCAGTTCTCTGCTTTTTCTTCTCCATACCTCTTCGTTTTTTATTTTGGTCAAATCACTTTTAGCTATTCTGCTCCCATTTTGACTTTTATCTCCTTTTCTCAATCACTCTATAGCGGGCAGTCAGATGGACAGACTGACACTCTGACTGAGATGAGACAAAACTGAACTGAGATTGAAGGTTTGCATGAGCCGCCGTGGTGTGGAGAAAGTCATTACCTGAGCCTATTAGAAGCAGAGTTTCGACATGTGATGGTGCATTGCCTGTTTGTTATAACAGATCCCTGCGGGGTGGGCGTGGCATGCCCACAAAAACCCAGAGGTGTGAAAAGGCCTTGACTACTAGTAAGTGTCACAGACAAGCAGAAAAGAAGTGATCCTCCCAGCATTTCATCCTGGGAAAAAAACTAATCAACCAATTAGACAAAAAATCTGTCCAGTGAATATCAGAATGTATCGTCAAACATTTATCGTCAAACCTCTAAACCAGCAACTCTAACAGTACTGTAGTGACAGTTAGCAACAGTAGTAGCAGTGAACAATAGGAGTGGAAGAGTAGCACCAGTATGCTATTGTACATTAGTAGTATCAGTAGTAGACAGTTGACAGTTAGCATTGGTGGTAGCAGTGTAGAACAACAATGGGAGTGGAAGTATTATTAGTACTGTCTGTAGCAGTACGTCACTAGTATTATTAGTGGGTATTATCATTAGTGGTAGTAGTAGTAGTAGTAAGAGTATTAGTAGCAGTATTAGTAAAACTAGCTGTAGTGATAATAACATTATTATCAGGCTAATAGTAGTCTAGTAGTAGTGGTGGTAGTAAAGTAAAACTAAAGAAAGCAAATTTTAGTACTAGTAGCAGTAGCATTAGCAGTGTTAGTAGCTAATTTAGCACTATTAATAGAAATGTTAGCACTAGTAGCAGTAGCATTAGCAGTGTTAGTAGCTAATTTAGCACTATTAATAGAAATGTTAGCACTAGTAGCAGTAGCATTAGCAGTGTTAGTAGCTAATTTAGCACTATTAATAGAAATGTTAGCACTAGTAGCAGTAGTATTAGAAGTGTAAGTAGCAAACTTAGCAGTAGGCCTATTAGCAGAAATTTTAGCACTACTAATTAGAGTTAGCAGTGTTTGGATGGATCGAACTGATCGAACATCAAGCTGTTGGAGTGTTATTTTGGGTGTAAAATAATCAGCTTTAATAGCTTCATTAAATAAACAACTGATCTCAGGTGTAATCAGGAATGATTTTCCACCTCTTCCAGGTCACCAGGTAATTTACTTTTCAATAACTGCCCTCTGCTCCACCTCTACCTGTCTCTCACCACCAGTTATACCACTGTACGTCTTGCAAGGGATTCTCATAGAAAATGAATGAGAGCTTGCGGCTCAGCCCAGCTCGCCACATTCTTTGTTTGACTTTATTTGACAGCAGACAGAAGTGTCCCTGACTGGAGATAAACTAAGGATGCTGTGGCCATATGGCATGAGAACACCACATGCTGTTGTGTCTCTACTTGTAGTATTAGCAGAGCCATTAGTATTAGTATCAGCATCAGTGTTACCAGCCTATTTGGTGTCATAATTGTTGCTCCTGACTGACTCTTCCTCTCATTCATCTCCAGCCTCCATATCTAATTAGCAGGAAGAGGAAACAGGAAGTTCATTGAACTCCTTCCTCTCATGTGTGACCACGACTACAATACACCCCCCCCCAACACTCACCCGACCACACCTCCCCCAACTTTCACACACACAGTCCACAGCTCTTCATTTACTGTCTGCTGATGTGCACCGAAGCTGAGCTGTACAACAAAGTGAAGCAAACAATGCGGTGAGCTCTGCGGTGCGTCGTGACCTCACCAACGCCATTCACCAACAACAGAGTCTGGAGGCCGGGCCGCAGCTGACCCAGTGGCGGCAGTACGGCTCGTACCTCGTTTTGTTTGTCTTCCTCTTTCCTTTCTGATTCCCTCACAGCCCGCCGTCTGAACCGCCCCTCTCTGTCTGATCTGCTTTTTGAGTTCAGCCGTCTCAGAAGGCGATTTGAAAAAGAAGGAGGAAATAAAATAAGCTTTTTTTTCATGACCAAAAAAAGATAAAAGTTTTGGAGGGCTGCCTTGGCAGAGGTCACCATGCCAACCTCTGCCAGCCCAATCTTTTTAACGAGAACGCCTCTTCTTCAGATCCTCTGTTATGTGTGTGTGTGTGTGTGTGTGTGTGTGTGTGTGTGTGTGTGTGTGTGTGTGTGTGTCGGGAGGGGTTAGCTTGATGACTCATGCCTCACATTGAACACTTGAGAATCTAAAGAAACAGTGATTGACTGGGAGCATAATGGCTGCAGTCCTATTGATTCATGGTGAGTTCATACAGGTGAGGCAGCATCACAAATATTTGGTTATAATGTCAGACGACAGGTTAAAGTCAAGTGAGTTTATTGATTCTGGCTCTCAGAACAGTCATACAAAGACTGTATTTGTTCGGGAAGTACAGTTATTATAGTCTCCTGAGAAAATGCATTCATATTAGATGATTCTGCAGTAGAGATTCAGTGCAGCTGCCATGTGCTGATATTGTGTTAATATAAAACTGAAAAAAAGAAATGGTTTGCAGATATGATCAACATGATTATTCTGTCTGATACAATGAAACAAACGCTAACCTGCAGGGTTTCTTTGGACTGTGGAATGACATGGTGGTATTTTGATTTTTAAAAATTACATTTAAAGGGTGTTTTACAACAAATAACCTTTGACTGCAATGTCCCCAGTTTGATTGCAGCTGAGGTCCTTTTTTGCCTGTCATAAAGAAACAATTAAAACAGACAGATATATATATATATATATATATATATATACAGATCTAGAAATAGAGGTTAATGATAATCCATGCCTTATCTTTTTCTAAATAACATACCAATTACTTTGCAAAGAAATGTATTTTGTTATGGAATAATTAAACGTTATGCAACATTGAAGTTATTCCTCGATCAATTAAGTCTAATTGAATCACAATTAAGTCTAGAGAGGAAAAATTGTTGTTTCTGAAGTCTTTTCAGACACTTTTCTTTCATATTTGGAACATTTTTAGCTATGAGGACTTCAGGATTTACCCAAATGTGGAGGGGATACTGGATTGTTAGGTAGACTTTGTTCTAGGGTAGAATTTCCCTTTTAAGACGATGTACTCTGTGGCTTTGCTATCTCAGTTCTATGGATGTTTTTCCCTTTGTCTCTTCTGATTGTTATTACGGTTTTATAATTATTACTAGTTTCTTCTCCTTTTGTTCTTTGAAAGAACTTTGGGAAGAAGCTGAATGTTGCTGATTCACTGATAATTCTCAGCAGGTTCATCACTACAAGCCACACCCAACACATTACACACTGACACATGAATTATTAAACATATTGATTATAGCCACTTTAAAATAAAGTGTTACCAGGTCTCGCAACAGCGTCAATCCCTCTCTGTGCTCCATTTAACCCTACAGTCAGTGTGAGACTATCAACTTTCCAAATTGTTTCTTATTTTATGATTATGCCAAGATTTATTTTGACCTTTTACCTTTTTTCTTTTCTCCTCAAAGAAAGAAAGAAAAGGGGGCTCACAGGCCAGAAAAAAATGGAGAAATCCTGATGTACAGTATGTATGCCATGCCTGTGGTAGTGACATCAGACAGAAGTGTTTATGATGTGTGTGTGTGTGTGTGTGTGTGCGCGCGCTTTAATGAGCTGTGTATGGACATTAACATGAGACTGAGTGCAGAATGAAATGTCCAAACAAACTCAGCGGTCGGTCGAGTGAGCCCACAATTAGCTCAGCCGCAGAGGAGAAAATAACTGCTGCTGTATCGCTGCTGAATTTGTTTCAATTCCAGACAGAGTTGAGCCACTTCACACACACACACACACACACACACACACACACACACACACACACACACAAAGAGAGAAGCAGCAAACTGCATAACAGAATAATACGGCGGCTTAAGACGCTCTAATGACAGTGATGAATAGCAAAGGTTGCAGCTACCACCGATGAGGAAAAAGCTCTTTTCTTTCTTTCTTCTCTAGATAGATTTTCATTGTGAAAGGGCACGGGTAATCTCACACACACACACACAAGTACACACACTCTCTCTCTCTCTCTCTCACACACACACACACACACACACACACAAATGGTTAACAAAGCCGACAGAAATGCAGATTCAAACATACACATGCAGAGTGAGGCGCCACCAATCAACAATCGGGTCCAAGACAAGAGAGTACAACAGAGTCCAAGAAGACGTGAGATGACTAATCAATCGGTCGTTATGACAACCTGTGATGTGATCTCCGTGTGTTCGCCTGGCGGGAAGCTCTGATTGGTTCTGATGAAGACAAATCAACTCAGACTGGACCAATCGCTGTCAGAACAAACTGCAAATAGGAAATTGACTTCCTGTCAAAAGGGTGAGATATCTGAAGAAAGAACCACACACACACACACACACTGTCACACACAAACTCTATACATACACACAAAAGCAGAGGTACACATGAGCAAACGCGGACATGAATCTGAACATGTACGTGCACACACTGATAGATATATATCTGCACGTGTGCACACACACACACAGACACACACACACACACACACGATGGTATTTCCTTGTGGTGTTCTCAGGTGACTCATGACTTCCTTTCCTTGAGGAATGTCACTGTGCACACACACACACACACACACACAATAAAACACAAATAAAATACACACACTCATATAACACACACAAGGCTGCTAGCTTTAAATTACAGCTGTTGTTCCTGAACACAGACTTCCATTTCTTTAATTTTGATGCTGGATTTAAAAACACACAGAGCACTACAACTCTCCACTGACAAAAGTGCGGCTTCAGCCCCCTGAAGGTAAGCATCTATCCCATTAGCTCCCACTCCAGTCCATGTATTTTTAAACAGTTTGTCATTTTGACAAAGATAGAAGCCTGATTATAATGTTGGTATTCAGCAACTGCAGCTCCCATGACCTTGAAACACCTCATACATTGTTTCGGGAATTGACCATTTATAAAGAATGCCAATGCAACTGCAGTTGGCAGAAAATGTTCTTTAAACCTTCAATAATTGATTTTATGTCCACTAGTTTTCAGCAGAAAGAAGTAGTGAGCACAGCACTGACATATCATCAGCTTTTAAGGTGATATGTTGAACTTGTTAGCAAACAGTTGCTTATTTCCACATCCAGCAGTTACGGAGCAACATTATCATTCATTAGGAGTCGTGTTTCTGTCCACCTGGTGAATGTAAGTCCAATATTCACTCTATTTTAGCTGTTTTTGCTCTCTACCAACTCCTGAGGGAAATATCTGGCTCTTTAGCTGCTAAATGTTCACCAGCTAGTCTACAGCTAACTGTGTCTGTTTGCCATTTGGTGCTGAGCAGGTAGTGTACAGTGGCTTTTTACAGCTTTTTCTCTGAAAACAGCTGCCTGCTGCAGCCCAAAACGACGCTATGAGAGCACTGAGACTGAACCAAAACAGTAAAGTTGCAGCCGGACAGATAAACAATGAGCTGAAACTGAGGGGAGCTACAGAGTCACCAATAATTCTCTGTAGGTTCATCACTACGAGCCACGTCTCTGACATCACACTTTAAGGTAGCACTCCGCCCACATTCTGTAGTGTATTTGTGATCTGGGTCTGTTTTCCTTGGCTTTGGCCCCTTAATTCAAATGAAGATAAATGTTATTGCTTTAGTGTTTAGGCAACACTGTTTTTTAAACTTGTTTGTCCATTTCCTGTTTTAACATGATGATGCTCCAGTGCACAAAGCCAGCTCCATAAAAAATGTTTTCTCCAGCTTGGTGAGGAAGAACTTGATTGTCCTGCACGGAGCCCTGACATAAATTTCATCAGGCTCTACATGGACATCTGCGTACCTCCAATTTACCATCCATACGTCTTCCTTTAGATGCCGATCATGTGTGGTGTCCTCCAAGCAGATGTAATATAAACAGAACTACTACACATCCGTGGTGTCTGCAGCTGTTCGTGTACGCGTCCGCTTGGGTGTATATTCAATCTAATAGACCTCTGTGGCCCCAAAACCTTAGTTTTTGGAAGATACAATATAAATCATATAATGAGTCAAATCTTTGAGCATACAGATACTTTTGGACATGTGGTACTGTGTGTATCGCAGGTTTGTCTTTTTTTTGGTTCGTTTAGCAAACTAAACACCTGACAATCGCAATACTTTATCACATTGATCCAAAGATGATGTCCTGCTGTTTTATTTTAAATATTTCCCACAATGGACCAATATGAGATGAATACTGAAGAGATAGATACTATGCTATAAACGATATGGCAGAATCTCTGACAGTAGACAAATATACCCTTTCATGGTATATATTGTCATATTGAGTAAACCTAATTATCAATCATGTAACTAACATAAACAATAGATATAACCCATGGTCTGTAGAAAACAGTAATCTGAGCTGTGACTGACAGCTGTCAATCTGACCAAAGCTTACAAAACACAACACCAGCTGACTAGAGAGAGAGAGAGTGGAAACACATCTGGCAGGACAGCTGGACTTGTCTTTCTCTCCAGAGGCTGATGTCAGTGAGGCTCAACCAGATCTGTACGGCTAACGAGCCTACCGAGCTTTATCTGTGTACAGCCAATTAATGGCACGGACAGAGACACAAGGAAGGTAGGAAAGGAAGGAAATTAAACGAAAGAGGAAAGGAGGAAAGGAAACAAGAGAAGAGGAATGGACAGAGGAGGGGAGTAAAGGAAAAGAGAGAAGGTTGTTGAGTTCTGACTTTGTCGTCCTCTGAGGGAGGAAACATTGTTCTGCTGCAGGGGAGGTGACCATGACATCAGGGACAGACTGTGTGTGCGTGTCACTATATGTTCATTTGTGCGCGTGCGTGTGTATGTGTGTGTGTGTGTGTGTGTGTGTGTGTGTCATTGCATGAGTGTGTGCTGCCCCAGGCTCTGTCCTTGTCCCCCAGCATGACCTCTGACCTCTGGTCCTCAGTGATGCTGCAGCCTGCCAGCAGCATGACGGATGTTCCTGCTGCTAACCAACACTGACTCTATAGACACTGTGTGTGTGTGTGTGTGTGTGTGTTCAGGCAGGTGTGTTTAAAACCTGCGCTCTAGTAGATGTAGGTACAGCTACCAGGCATTTCCTTTAAGAGTTAAAAAAATAAATTACAGAGCAGCAATTTACATAAATAATAATTTTCTAAATATATGTGTCTGTTAATCCGTCTGTCTAGACTTGTCTTTATTTTGTTGACCTTTTTGCAAATACATGTCTGAGAACATTGTCTCTATTTCTCTAATTATTATCACATTGTTATTTCAAGGAGACTTCTCAGGATTAGAAAATTTCAGACCTGCATGTAAAAAAATGATTAAAAATAAATTTAATTGTTTTGTTGTTTGTAGCTGCCTTTTCCAAACACCATTTCCCACCAGCACACAGACTGTTGCAAGTTTAAGATCAGACCCTGAACAGGATGAGAGGTTCTGAAAATGTAAAGATGGACGGACAGGTGTCACGTGTTTAGATCATATGACTGATATGAGCTGATTTCTCACAGATGAACCACACACAGTTGTAGTGTGTGTGTGTGTGTGTGTGTGTGTGTGTGTGTGTGTGTGTGTGTGTGTGTGTGTGTGTGTGTGTTGGTGGGGTTTCGTTTTAAGGGTCAGCAGCCAAATCTCTAACAGATGGTCTGATCCAGGATGAGCCCAGCGCCTCCTGCTGGCAGACGAGCTGCGAGAAGCAAAAAACAAACTCTGGACTCAAAACCTAGAAAACACCCCTCCTCCTCCCTCCTCTCCTCCCCCCTCAACCTTTCTCTCCTACTCCCTCTTGCTTCTTCTCCTACTCCTCATTATTATCATCATCATCATCATCATTGTCCACCTTCTTTTCTTTCCACTCTTCCTCTTTCTTCTTCTTCTTTGGCTCTCCTTTTCCTGACTCATCCTTCTTCTCCTCTTCCTCTACCCCCTTCTCCTCCTCGTCATTATTATCCTCCTCCTCTTCTTGTTCATATCTCATCCTGCATCTTTAGCCATCACCTCCTTCTTCTGCTTCCTCCTTCGTTCCACCTTCCTCTCCTCCTTTCTTTCCTACTCATCATCATCTTTCTCCTCCTCGTTGCTTCTTGTCAGTCCCTACTTCTCATTCCACCTGCCTCTCTAACTCTTCCTTCTCCTCCTCCTGCTTCTCATCACTCTCCTCCTTTTCACCTCTCTTTCCTCCTCCTCATTATCATCATACCTGTTTCTCCTCCTCTCCTTTTTCCTCCTCTTCCTTCTCCTTCCTCTACCTCTTCCCACCTCTCACCTTTCTCCTTATCTCATTATCCTTGTTTTAACCTCACTTTCCTCCTCCTCCTCATCTTTATCACCCACCTTCTTCTTCTGCTTCCTGCTTCTTCCCACCTCCCTCTCCCCTTTCTTTCATACTCATTATCATCCATCTCCCTATTTCCTCCAGCTTGTTCTTTTCCCCCTCCTCCTCTTTCAGTACACTGTCTTCCGTACTCTTCTTCTCTTTCTCTACCTTCTCCTGCTCGTCGTCTGTCACCTCATCTCCTCATTGTCCTTGTTTTCCTCACTTTCTCCTTCCTCTCCTCCTTTCTTTCTACTCATCATCATCCACCTCCCTCTTCTTCCTCTCCTCTCATCCTCTTTTTGTTCTCCTTCTTTTCCCACCACCCTTTCCTCCTCACTCCCTGTCCTACTTGAGCCTCGGGAAGGGGGGATTTTCCGGAGCCAAGGCCATGAAAGCTCCAGCCTTCAGCCTGGACTCACCGAGCGCGCTCAGAATCACCCAACACTGCTCTGCTGTTGAGGTGTTGAGGTGTTAACATGCAGCGTCTGCAGTCTCACTGCTCGAGTCCTGATGTTGGGTCAGGAGTCAGGAGAAGGACATGATCTCTGCTGGGACTCCTCCTCCAATGGGATGATCATGTTGCGCTGCGTCTGCTGGATGTATAAACCGTTTCACCATATCCTTTTTATAAAGTGATAATATGTCAGTGTTGTGTTTCTGATGGTTTCAAGGCCAAAGAAATCAGAAGTGTTTTAATTGTGCTTAAAATACCCGTGTACAGACTGGATAGTGAAGGATAGTGATAGTGAGTATACCTGGGAAACAGCTTGTTTGTGCAGGGCTGAAGCCACTTTAACATGATATACTGAAGGCCTAAAGAATGTGGACTTGTTATCATGGAGATGTAGCTGTGTGTATCTTTAGGACTGATAAACAGAGTTATGTTTTTGTCCATTCGCTCTCCTTTTAGCTCTGGTTAGGTCTCCACCAACTCCTGTGAAAAATATCTGGCTCTTTAGCTGCCAGATGTTCCACTTTCTTCACCAGCTAGTCTCTAGCTTTGTCTGCTGTTTGCTGCTGGGCAGGTAGTGTACAGTGAGTTTATTAATGAAGAGTCATGTAAAAGATTTGATGTAAACTACATGTTACAATTACCATGTTAAAATCCTTAAAATGACAACTCCTCCTTTTTCCTCATTAAGAAATCCAGAATCTATGAATATGCAAATGTTGTTGATTTGTACTTCACTGTAAAGTCCATAATCAGTGTTTGTGCACTGGAGGCATCAAGTTTCCACATCACAGTTGTGTAAGTTTCATACTGAACCACGATTGGCTCCTAACTAATTGTGATGTCACAAATCCTGCTCGTAGGTAGGTACATGTCTTTAAGGTGAGCACAGAGAAACTTTCCTCCTTCAGCAGATGAATGTGAAAACTGCACATACATCATTCTGCACAGAGAAGAGAACAACATCCAACTGAAGGAACAAGAAGAAAAACATGTTTTTGAGTGGAGGGGGACTTTAAGTTTGTCTTTGGGACAGAATAGAGGCGTGTTTCTGGTCTGAACTTGTGTTGTTCCTCCTCGCCAGACCGCCGCCACATTCTGTCCTGATTATACCTGCCTCCTCCTCCCTCCTCCTCCGTCACCCACGTTAATGAAAGACATGTGGTGGAGCCATAATGCTATTGTCTGTCAAATCTGCTTAGGGATCTGGGGGTGAGCGGCAGGGATCTGGCTGTTGTTGTGTGGGTGGACGGGCAGATCATCTCCTGCGGATGATGGCTTAATCCAATCACAGCGAGCGGATCACAGGAAGCCGATTCACCGTATAGCTGTCGGCCGGCAGACTGGCCAGCCTCGCCGAGCGGACCTGGATCTGTCTATTTTTTTCTGTCAGAGCTTCCTACTGCTGCGAATTCAACAGCACGTCTCATCAGCAGGGCTCATTGTGCCTATTTGTGGACGACTGTGATGATGACAGACCGATTCAAAAGCATTTCACACTTAAGCAAACGTCCATTAAAGGACAATTACAGCATTCCACTTTCCATTTAGTACATTTCCCCTTGCTTTAATGTTATTTCTGACAGTCCCTACATGCTCGCAGCATGATTAAAGATATTTTTAAATCAGTTTAGCCAAACCTCTCAGGCTCCTTTTCAGTACAAACAGCAGAGAAAACAACTGGATGTTTCTAATTTACTCAGTAAAGAAAATCCATCAGTGTGGAGGAGTAGAAATCACACTGCAAAGCAAAAAGGGAAGCAGAAGTGTCTGGTTTCTGCTTTTTGCTCTTATGAGGAAAAAAAAAACATCAAATATGTGATACAATCTAACATAAATTATTGGGAAAAGGAAGGAAATCTCATGTTTTTATTTCATTTCACAGGTAATTGTTGGTCAACACAGACCGAAACATCGCCTCCACTTTATAGGGCTTATGAGCGTTTTCCAAATAATCATCAGTTTTTAGATTTCCTCCATTACAGCCAGACTTATTTTCTTTTTTTAAACAAGCTTGAAGAAGAACTTCCGCCAGACAGATAATCCATCACAGGGAACATCACATCCACTTTCATTGTTGTCAAGCTGACAATATTGTCACATAATAATGCACTTATGAAAGCAGAAATAAGTCTGTACTTGGCACATTGTTGCTGTAAATATTATAAGCATTTCTTCCTGCAGATATCTGAAGACTTAAAGGAGTTCAATTTGTCTCTGTGTGTTTGAGTCTATGGGCACTATTTCCTCTGGTACAGTATATTTAAATGATAAGGCCGATTCAATTTTATATTTTTCTTTTTGTCAACAAATCCCATGAAAAGACCCAAACCAACAATGTGTTAGTCCGTCTCTCAGTACTTTCTGACTTCACTACTCTTTTGACTGTAAGTCTTTAACTCTTACATACTATTCATATTTCTGATCCTCTACAGTTTCCCCTCATAATTAGTCTCTATACCAAACTTCTGCGCCACAAATCTGTTTCATTCATATATACCTTGTCAGTCATTAATAAATGGGTGATTAATCACTATTTAACCTCCCCGAGAGTAGAGAGTGTATTCTTATGTTACACACTATTTGTTTATGAAGGAAAAAACATTCACATCACACTACATTATGGTCCTATGTTACCTAAAACAGGAAAACACAACAGCCATCATGATTTCAATGGATGTTATTGAAAGTTATGAATGCAACGTTTGTAAGTGGTGATTTTTGAGTATTTGAATAAATATGGTTCAAATTAAATCAGGAACACCACAAATGTATAGTTTCATTTTTAAAAAAGACTCAGTGATTTCCTAAAAACAGCTGGTCACTGTAGTTTCTTGCAAATGTTACTCAAACAGGAGGACATTATTTGGGGACTATTTTCAGTAGCGGATTAATCCACATTTGGTGCTGTAGTGCATTGTTCCCATCTGTTTTGGCTTCGGACCTCTTAAGAAAAACAGGCTACATTTGTTTACCAGTTGTGACCAGTTCAAGAGTTTTATTTGAGTAATTTTTTGAGGTAATATTATTTAGTAATTTGTGGGAAAAAGGCAAAAATGTGAATCTGTTGCAGCCACTTTCTTGTCCTCAATCACTTAGTGACCCCTCAGATTTGTCTTAACCCCAGTTTGGGAACCATTTCTCTAATGAGTATGTCCAGTAGCAGTAAGTGTCCATGTTACCAGGACAGGCTTTAAAAGAGCTCTTTCTAGATGGCACTCTTGAATGGCATGATAAACCAGACCAGGCCAGCTCACTTACCCTAACTAGATGGACGTATGGTTTAATATGGGGATTTTGTAACATGTCTCTTTGATCTCTCTAGTGAATCGGTTAACACTGGACCTCACAGTGTGAATGAAAGAAGCATGTGAATCAGTAGAAAGCACAGAGAGAGGGATAAATGTGTGCTGACAAAAACACATGAACACACACGCAGGAGTCGAGGCCGTCTGCTCTGAAGTGAAAGCAGAAATCAATACAACACAGAAACATTTCAGAATCCAATATCCAACTACTTCAAACAGGAGGAGGAAGAGGGAGAGAAGGAGGGAGGAAACGGGGGAGGAAGAGAAGGATTCTTTCAAACTGTGAAGTGACAAAATAGAATGAAAATGGATAAAGCTTCCTGTGATGTTTGGCTGTGTTCTTAACTTCTCAGGGGAAATATAGTGACATGTAATTTAACCACCTTATTCCTGTCATTCTCACTTTGGTTTGAACATACATGAGCTGGATTTATTCGGTGGACTTTTGTTCTTCACGCTTTTACTCTGTGGTCAGTCTGTAACAGTTGAAACAGCTTCAGGTATCCACTATCTTCATAACATATATGATGCATGAAGACTGAATTCCACAGATATAAGAGAGTCAGTCAGGTAAAGGGTTTTGGAGTTAGTCAAAGCATGCGTGTGTTTAGCGTCTTAGTCTGGTATGAGCAGTGGAAATATAACAACAAGAACAGATTTGATGCTTTGTACAAAATCGCTCTCAAGTGCCGCCGTCATTCCTGTGGTACCATCGGCAATGAAAGCAGAGATGTTTGTGTTAGTCACAGTGGACAGATGAAGGTCGTCTGTGTGAATGTGGAAGTTATTCTGTCTTAAAAACATGACTGTGAAACTGGTTGTGACGCAGGCTTTGTGAAAAAAAAAAATAACATTGAACGTAGCTTCAGTCCGACTTCCTCCACAGTCTGGATGTGAATGAGTGAAAATTACTTGATACCTTCTGATTTATCTCATCAAACGTCATGATTTCAGTCATTGTAATCAGAAGAAATGTATAATTTCATACAAATCTGAAACACATGATGCTGTAAAGGTAAAACATAACGCTAGCACCAAGCTAACAGAGATCAGCGGGGTGATTGTTCCTTTGTCGCCATTGAATCATGAGGATTTAATAGAGATTCATGAAAGTAAAATTCACCAGTGTCAGTTTGTTGTTGGAGCAGCTGATAACTGCACAGAAGAGAAAATACGCCTCGCTATTGTTTAAACTGGGCTGAATAACATGAAAAGTTTACGTTTGGTAGATTATAAGTGGTTAAAAAGTGAAATCCTTTACAAGCATTACAGTGTATATGCAGTGTTATATGATGCAGTAATGGCGACTGAGTCTACTTCTGCCTACAACTCTGATTCATCTATACAGTCAAGTTCTGTCTATTATCAACAACACTGAACATCTCCTCCACTTTGAATTTGAGTTAACGCCTTCTGGACGACATTATAGAACAGATCTGCTGAACAAAAATATATTAAAAGAGATTCTTTCTTATATTACACGCATTAATGATTCCCAGCTTTCCTTTTTCTTCCATATTATCAGTAACCCTCCAACCATTCAGAGACAGAGACAAAAGTTTCAGGACAACATTGTCTGAAAAATGACAGCCGGCTTTCTTGATCTACCAGATCCTTTTCTTTTCCTTTATTGTGCATTTCTTTTCTCGTCTTTCTTCTTCCCGTGCAGCAGCCTGTAAGCTGCTTGTAGCACAAATCACATTTTAATTAGCTCGATCCCGGCTAACGACCTCCTCCAGGATTACCTGCCAGCGTCCGTCTAATCCCTCCGTCCTCCTCTCCTTCCTCCAAACCTCTTCCTTCCTCCGTTTCATTCCTCATCTTTCTATTCTGTCAGGTTTTTCTCATCATGTTTTAGCTTTTCACTTCACTTCCTTTTCTCTCCCGTGCCGCTGTGATGTTTTACATTCTGCATACATCCAGACATTTTTGCCATTTTTCACACTCCACATATTTCATATCTTTTGTGTGGTTTCATATCGTACGTAGTTCCATTTGCTCGGCTGCTGGTTTTTGTCACATTCTAATAAAGCCGCTGTGTATTTTTTCCATTTCATTTTTTTCCCTGCTTTTCATTCATGTATTTTCGCATAACATGTCATGCTGAAATTGTTGGCTGCTATGAGTTTTACACTCTCATCTGTTATATTCTTTTTCATGTTAAAGGTTTTTTTATTTTCGGTATCTCGTTACTGTTTCCTGCAGTTATGTAGCGGGTGATGGGGTGTTGAAAACTTTTATAGATTTGGTGAAAAATGATGTGAGCAACTTACAGCCTGAAATGACCTTAAACGAAGGATGCAGGTGTCATTTTAAATCAAAAAAGTTCAACACTCCTACGCCTCCCTGCAACTCCGACCTCAGTTGCAGTGTCTTGTTTTAATGGCCTTGTTTTAATTGATCATTTTTCATTGATTTCAATTCCCCCACCCACCGCAGCTCTGTAAAACCAGAAAGCTCTTGGTGAAACCGGGGGCCTTGATCAATTATTATAGATATAGTTATTAAGTTAACACAGCCCAGTATCCCAAGGAATTACATCCAGGAGACCAGAGTTCACATTCCATCACAGACCTGCAATTAACGTTTTTTAAACTTTAATCATAATCTTTCCCCGACATTAACCGTACCCTCACTGCCATGTGCCAACCCTGTCTCCTAGAAATTATGTTTATATGACTTGATTAATTAATTGTTTTCCCAATTATATTGCATTGACAAAAGTTATCACTGCCTGAATTATGTTCACAAGCAGCGTTTTTTCAGGTGAATAAAGCGTTATATTAATATATTGTTCTGAAGTCAGAGGGAGGAGCTCGAGCTGGATGGTGGACGTACAAAACACAGGACTCTGGCACCCAAGACCAGGATTCATATTCTGAGCCTTGCGTGTGCAACAAAAGCACTTTGGTTAAACGCTTTTTTTTTTTTGTTAAATGCAAATAAACACTTTGTGACTCGTGCATCTTTCTCTAACCTTAACCAAGTACTGACAGCGCTCAAACATGACCATAAGAAAGTTTAATAATGCTGTAGTCACTATGAACGGATACACTACTGCAAATTCGGATATTTTGGTGGAAAACAAATAAAACATGTTGCCACTGGCCATTTTATTTTTCTCATGTTCCGTATCAACATTTTTGGGACTTGCCACAACATTTCTCACATCACATTTCTCATTATGTTGACAGAAAACATAATCTCCTGCAGCAGTATCTGCTGTTGCAATTTAGTCGTATATGAACATAATCTCTAGGAGACAGAGTTGTCTGTGCAGATGTAGAATATTGTAGAAAGATTGTAGAAAGCCAAAATTTTAAAAACGTCATTAAAACATGTCACTGAACGTAATTCAGGGTTTTTCAAAACCATTCAGTATCAATGTTCCAGCCTGACAAAAGGGTCAGGTTCACACATGTAGACAACGGGATATCTCAGAGAGCTGAATGGCTGCCCGAGGAGATTACACTTCACCAAACACACCAGGGAAAAATAAAAGAGCATAAAAAAACGAGGGGTTGCTAAGTGACTCTTGAAATAAGTCAGGAATGTTCTGCTAAAAATGGAAACATAACAGACATAAAAAATCATTCTAAAAAGTAAATACAAGTGAGCTGACTTCTACTATTCAACATTTAAGAAAAAAAACTAACTACACACAATGACACACGTTTAAGGAAAAATTGCAGAGACGCATAAAATCTTACCAAAATCAGTACAACCTGGAAGACCACCCTTCATTTTCAAAATAATTAAACCATCTCCATTTATTTAACTCCTAATGAACCAGCTGTATTTCTGCTCTTGATGAGAAAAACAGCAAGAAGGATGAAATATTTTTATAATCTGATTCTCACACAGAGGTGGGTATTTCTGGATGTTTTCAGAAGGCTCTTTAACCCTTGGAAAAACTTTGCTTTAATAACTTGAAATGTCAGACCACATGGGCACCTCTCTGTCCTCAATATCACGACATCAGGTGAGTGTCAGGTTTTCTCTTTGACACCTGAAGCTATATGATCTTTACTCTGAGTGAAATGTTCCCAATCCAAGAGTCTGTGTGCAGAAGATGGAGACACAAGAGGGAGTGGTGCTGTTTGACCCAAAAGACAAAACATTTGTTTTGTTGATGTTGAGGGGAGGGTTCCTCCTCCTCCTCCTGTTGTGTTGGAGGCAGGATGGGGGGAAACCTTATTAACTTAGGAAGGATTGTTACCTTAATACCTGGCAAATAAGTGGATTAGCAGGGGGTCACAATGGATTAGCCATTGTTTATTGTTCAATCCTGACGTCTCCCCTCCTTGAAACTCCGTAATCTCGTCTAAATCCTGTAAAGCAAAGGCTCGGGGCCAAATGGGGCCCAGATGTTGTCCCGCTGTCCACTTCCTGCACGGCGGAGGGGGTCGGCCTCGGAGGAAAAGCCTTCACGCTGCTGTCACAGATCTTCATTCTTCATCCATTTATCTCCATCGCCTCTCTTCACCTCGACCTCCCTCCTCCGCTGCCATCCCTACGCTCTTTGTCTGCTCTCGCCTACCTCCCTCGCCTCACAATAAAACAGCAACATCAAAGCTTGTGTTGCCGTGGTAACAGCCCCGAGTGAACCCCATCCAGACCTGCTTCCCTGCCGCCCTCCATTCAGACCGGCTTCCCTAATTGCCTGGATCGGCCGGTGCACTCAGAGAACAAGGCAGCCCTCCCCACAGAGGTTACCTGGCAGATGAATACAAATAAGGTGTTCATATCTCCCCTCTTTGATCACCGCTCGGCCTTGGCTCGTGGGTCGGGCGAGGATGATGTGAGGCGGGATAATTGGCAAGCTTGGGTTGGATGGATGTGGCACGACTACATAGCTGTCTCAGGAAATTGATGGTGAACCCTGGTGAAAGCCGGGCATAGTCGGGACCATCGGGAGCACCGGGAATCCGGGTGGTCACTCTATGAGCCGCCTCCCCCATCTCCCCACTGTGGTGGAGTATCTGGTGGTGGTGGGCTGGTCTAAAAAGGTCCAGGGCCATTTTTTAGTCCCAGTCTGTCCCTCGCGCCCGGTGAACAGGTTCAGGTCACCACACCACACGGTCAAATGCCACCTCAGATAGTAACAAGGTCAAATGACATCACAGAAACGACCAGAACAGAAATAAACTTGTGCAGAATATACAGAGGTTGCGTAATGTTATGAAACGAGGGGAATCCTCTGCATGTCATCTCTCGTCTGCTGCTATGTTATGAAGCGTCCAGACTCATATCATGTGGGACAGGTCTGCTTTCTGTCCTCAGAGTCTAAGATAAACACAGAGAAGCAGCATTCAGTTTTTATGCTCGACATGTCTGAACTCCCAGAAAATCTGAGGTCTGCTCCGACTCTCAGGTCTTTTAATTCAAGGCTGAAGGCTTTTCTGTTTGCTGCTGCCTTTTATGAAATCAAATTTGAGGCTTTTGATTCATCTCACTGCACTGTAACTTTTATTCTTCTGACCTCCGTCATACAGTAGGAGTCCAGTTATACTACCTGCTTATCAGAAATTAATTAATCCAGCCAATCAGGATTGAGAAATCTAATTGGTAATGCCTTAAAGCTCTTTACACTCCGACAAATGCCCTGTCCTTTCCATTACTGAGTCATAAAATCATTATTTTATTATCCTCTTCACCCTTTAGCTCTCTCAAGAGTCTCCTTCCACCCAGCAATGTTTCAATCCATTTTATTTTATTTTATTCACTTTATTTTCAATTCTGGTGAAGATCCCAACATCTTCAAAGATACCAAATATGTCTGAATTTTAGAGAAAAGTGTACAAAATGATGCATAAAGATATAGACTATTTCCATTTGATGAAATGTTGCAGCCATAAAAAACACAGACATTTGGCTTTGAATGTTATACCTGGTGTAAACATCATCATACAGTACAGCTTCAATGAACCGACAAGGTGATACACAGAATACTTTATATCTGATAATATCAGACAGTGTGTGTGTGAAAATGCATTTTCTAAGAAGTAATTTCCAGTAAAATCTGGTTTTAAGGTTGTATCTGAGACTAAAATGATAGTTTTTGCAGTGCAGTTTGGTGTTTCTCTGCACTAAGATGTCTGTCACTGCTGCAGCTGTTATTGTTTTGAAGATATCCAGTGAAGAAAAGCAGCATATGACTACAATTTACAGTATGACTGCACAATTACGGCTGTAGAGCGGCAGCAGTTTCACAGCGGTGAGAATAACTGAAGTTGGTGTTTATCTGGAAGACAATAACTCTCATGTAAATCTGCCAAAAAAGGAGGACTCCTCTCCTGCTGTCCGCTCTGACTGAGAGAAATGAAATCAGCAGTGTCTGGGATAGAAACTAACGGAGGTGGATGAAATCCTAAAATCTACATCTAAATAAAAGAATAAACGACCTAATTACAACTTACAGTAGGGCATTTAAACACTGCTTTGATTTTCTTCACTTGTAGACAAACCTGTCTTCAAAACCATGTGATTCATATTTTTGACATAATGTTATCTGGGATTTTTCATGTTGGGTCAATCATATTCTACACCTGCTCCTGCCCCTACCCCTTAGTGGGGTTCCTGTCCTCTAAATCGCTGTCAACATCTCAGATTTTTATCAGTGATTGGTTTGGTGAACTGGTTTGGTGTTGTGCTGGTTCGGGGCTGTTTGGCTGGTTGAAAAAAATATCTGAGCCAATCAAAGATTTGAGGGCATGACTAAGAACGAGGAATTCATCTCTGTCTCTGTCATGGTCTCATGGTTTTGAGACTCTCTGTGTTCTTTTGGTTTCCTGTGTTGCACTTCTGTTCAGTCCTTTTGGTCATTTGGTTTCGTCCTTTCATGTTATTTGTTTCTTAGAAAGATTATTGGTTAGCTTGTAGTTTTGCGTCCCTAGGTCCATTTATTCAGAGACAGTTTGGTTTATGCTGGGTTTAGTGGTGTTTTCTGGGTTTTGGTTTGCTCTTTGTTTCCATTGTGTGTTCTTCACTCCTCCCGTGTTCATGTGCTCCTCCTCTCACCTGTCCTGTATCAGCCTCGTCAGTCCTGCCCTGCTCCCAGTGTCTTTCCCAGCCAATCACTCCCAGCTTGTCCTTGTGTGTTGACACCTGTTCCCTGTTGTGTAATTAGTTCAGTTTTCAGTTCAGTCATTCTTGAATCGGCAGTTTTGTTCTGGCCTGTTCTAGTTTGTTTCGTTTGCTTTGGTCTGTCCTGTTCAGTCCTGCTCTGCTTGGCTCTGCATTTAGTTTTGCTTTTTTGACCCTCCAGCTTTTTTTGGTTTTGCCTGCACATCACTAAAGAAAGTTTTATTCAGACCTGCTTCTCCTTTTGTCTCTGCATTTGGGTCCATCTGCTCTGCTATCCTTAACAGTCTCAGAGCCAGAAAAATGACAGAAAATTTGCTACAAAAATAGAAACAGACTGAAACTGTTGTATGTTGATTTAAGAGTTGTGAGAGTTGTTATTTCTCAATCTGCATGACAAAAACATCAAATTAACACTAATCTTCTGTTCGGGGTTTCTCTTTAAAAGCGCAAAAATCAAACTTAACATTTTTTCATCACCTTGATACTTCATGACTTTTTCAGATTTTATGAGAATTGCTAATAAATATGATTTTGAACTGATATGTTTCAGAAGTCTGCAACAGAAAATGAGGCATTAAAATCCCTTTTCACTGTGAGATTTAGCTCTGTGTGAGGCAAAAGGTGACGGTCGTGAGAGAAACACGGTGACGGTGACAATGGCAGAAATTTAAGATCAAATTCTCACAATGTGACTGCTGATGACCCACAACTACAAACCAACCAAACAGAATACAACATGTGAGTGCAGTTTTTTGGGTTAAGTTCAGGGTGAAAACATGCCCGTTCTCCTTAATACGTCCATGGCACACAAAAACCAAGACGATAGAGGTGACGTGACTTTGCTGCATTTTCATATCAGAGCTGCAGATGGATGACGAGCTGATGACGTATCTCTGTCCTCTCTGCTCACCACACATTTAGAGCACAATCTGACAGCCTCAAACATACAGTATATCAGACACTCTGATACAGACTGAGACCAACATTTTATTATAGGTGTCTCACACAATGTGACATGAGATAAACTTACGCTACTGTCACCACACAGTCCAAAGGTGCCTTTACTTGTGTTAGGGGTCCCAGAAACCCCTGATTCGTTAAAGACATTGGATGTTAATCTGTTCTATATCTGTGATTGCTGTTGACAATACTGTTTAACAAGCTCTACACCTTCCAAATCCCAATAAAGATTTATTTAACAGTTGCTTAATAGCAGTTTGTACATAATCAAACCACAAATTGGTGGGATAACATTCTGTACTTTGGGAATAACTTTGTGGCAAAAAGGAATATAGATTTGTTCATAAACAGTCCATATAACTTGTAAAACATGAAATATTTTCTTTCTTACTTTAATTTCTTTTCTATTTTACGGACATTTCTGTATTTTATCACCTTCATCAAACATGCTAGCACAGTTTGTGTGAAATTGAAGGGTCACCACTTCAATACTAATAAATCTACATATTTTCTACATGTACATACAGGTTTTAATAGGTTCAGAAGAAAATCAAACAAATATTTGCAGACAAAATGGTTGATTTTGCAATTATTATTATGTTGTGGGTCTGTTGGACCCCAAACATTGAGGAATACCAACCAACAACAACAAGTGTTAAAGGTTTCATGTGGCGTGTTCTTGTAAACACAGTCATGTTTACATTGATTGTTTCTTACCAAAACACATTGTGTGTTGTGACGACCAGCTGCTGCTCAGGTTACATCCCAGCTACACCCACTTCTCAGCCATTCACTCCTATTTCCCGCTTACATTCAAACCAAAAAGCTCAATATTTCTCTCTGCAATGATGTGTTGAAATAGTAGAAAGTCTTACAATACAGCAACAAAAGTACCAGTGCACAGTACTTGGCTAAAACAAGTTAGGTACACTGCCGCTGACTCTCCCAGCGCTAATTCTGCTAATTCAGAGCGACCGGTAGCATTCATCAAACAGCAGCATGTTGAGCGACAGGTCAGGAAATGCTCGACTACGTTCCTGGTTTCATCGTTAATGAGAAACAATATCGGTTTAGGAGAGCGGGTCCACTCTGTGATTTGCCGCTAAGCTGCTCATTAATTACTGAGAGCATTAATCTGCGAGGCTTAATAGGCGATCAAGGGGCTGTAACGTGAAGCAGCAGCATGTGACCGGCACACACCTTAAGCCTCTGTTAATCTATGAGCCGAGAGCCCGCATCCTCGCAGTTTAACTCTGACAGAGAAGTTTTCAGTTAGCACATTAATCGACTGAATGACGGCATAAGCTCAGGACACAGCTGAGAGAGGCAGCAGTGGAATGTAATCGAGTATATTTACTTTAGTACTTTACACTTCCAATCAGCTCCAGAGGAGGACAGAGAGTGCCACGTGTGGTTTGGATGATGTTTAAAATGCAATACACTTCATATTCTACTGTCTATATATAAGGAAGTTACAGTAGGGTTTCCCTAAAAATGTTTGCAGAACATCCCAGTCTGTTAACCATGATACATTTAGTTTACAGTACATATTTACATACAAGGTCTTTGACTAATGCCCCATTCGGACAGGATTAACATTACAGGGGGAAATGGGGAATTAAATATTCACACCACAGTAAACTAACTCATTGTGCAGGATGGCATTTTAAACATGGGGAAATATATATTAATATTTAGCAGGACAAAGCCAAAAGCAGGAGAGTTGAAGGTGAAGCAAAGATACTCTGTGAGGTGAATATGGGTCAAAAATCCTTCTCGGAGTCATAACTCAGTTAACTCACAGACGTGAAACACATACTGATGTCATTCAGTGTGATATCATTATATCACTAATAAACCTCCATGAATCCACTTAGAAATCAGAGAAAAAAGAGGCTTCAGGACTGAGAATCATCACATTTTTAAGTTTTCTTCAGTATCAAAGTAATCCAGTGATAGTTGTCTGTACATCATGTTGCACTACAAACAGGAGCTGATGATAGCTGATAGCTAATTCAGCAGACTTTTAATGGTGCAAATTTGTCAAAATGCAAACAAATAGAGGCTATATGGGCCTCAAAAGAGAATACTGTGGAAGAGTTCGCCCCTCACTGTCAGATCTTCTGTCACCACCTTTAAATCCCATCTAAAGACCCACTTTTTTTGCCTTTGAGTCCCCTTTGTTTTGAATATCATGATCTCTTTTACAGTTACTTACTTATTTTTGTCTTGTTTTTAATTATTTAACTGTATATTAAATTTCTTAGTAAATCACTTTTGTTTTTAAATGTGCTCTATGAATAAGTTTGAATTGTCTTGACTCAACTTGACCTGTAGCTGACATTACAACAGCTCATTTGATGAGCTTTTATTCTAAAAACAGGATTTCTCCTTGTCATTTTTACATTTTGGTAGAGCTCCTTTTTATTTGAGTAAAATGTGTGATTATTAACACTGCTGAGAGGAGAAACACATCTTTTAAATCATGTCTTAAAACATGAGCCATGTCCTTCATATACTGTTTTCATATTTACCTCTTTTCAGTGTTTTTCTATAGTTGACCTTCAGTATGTTTTACTGCTCACTTTTCAATGCCATTTATTTTTCAAATTCAGCTGTATATTTATTTGGCATTGTGAAGCACTTTAACTTTCTCCTGAAAGATGATGTGAAAAGTTTGTGTGTGTGTGTGTGTGTGTCAGGTAACTCCACAATGATGACTAACCCCCTAACTGTCTCCTGTTTCCATGGTGATCCATCCCCACTGAGGGTCCCAGCAGGACACCAGAAAAACAAAGTTAGACCAGAGAGTGTCTGTGTGTGTGTGTGGACTTGTTTACCTGATATAAACTCTCCCCCATTAACACTCTGACATCACTTCACCACACACACACATGCACACACAACTCCAGCCAGCCTCTGTTCATTAGTTCCTATGATGCAACACTAACCTAGCAACCAGACCTGTGGCTAACTCCCCTGCTATTTCCACGCTCTCATTGGACAGGTTCCCAGGGGTCATGGCCCTGCGCTGCTCCCCCCGCCTTTCGGCCATCTGTTCTAGAGACGCCACCTCGGAGCGGGCAGAGCCCACCGGGAACAGCTGCCAGTGCTAACGAAGGCGGCTAACCAGAGCCAGGACCTGGTGGGAGGCGGCTTTAGCCGGGCTGCTTTTAGCTTGCTCGGCGCTGAAGTGGGCAGTCGCATCCTGTTCAGAGCGGACAGTCGTGCGGTGACTTTGATGTCTGGGATAATCTAACACAGATGATGACAGTGATGTCACAGCGTTTTTCATTTCATTTTTTAAAAATGATTTACAAATAAAGTTAAGCTGGCGTAAAAGGTTTAAAACTCACATCCAGTTTAAAATAAGTAAATACCTGCAGCTTCTTCTCCATAGTTCTATTTGTACCTGAAAGAAAACTTAAGTTATGCATGTTCTGCTGACCTGTTGACCAGCTGATGAGTAAATCAGTGTAGGTACTATACTCAACCTCTGTCAACAAGAAAACTGGTCTAACCTCAGAATCCAGATTTTCCCTCAGACATCAGATCATGGTCCACACATTGACCAATTAAACACCCACTCAGTATGTTTCCATAATTTCACCTGTCAGCGGATTCAAATCCACCGTCATCTTGTTGTGAGGAGACAGAGTTAACCACTACAGCCCCTTCACAACATGAAAACTAAAATAACTGAAGTACAACTGAAGCTTAAGAGGGTGTTCAGACCGACATCAGCTCCGCATGAAAATGGGAAATGTAGCCCTTCCTAGTCTCGCGATACCAGACAGAGATCTCCGCCTACTGAAGACTGAGGATTTCTAAATGCACAGTAGTTGCTTGGATGGCGGCGAGAACGGCTGCTAACCTACGGCCCTTACATTACATACACAGATGATAGAGAGAAGAAAAGTTCTTATCATGCTACATTTCAGGGCCCGTACTTTGCTGCATAAAACATTTCTTTCTTCTTCTTTGTGTTCAGTGTCAGTAAAACCAAGCTGAATATATTCCATAGGCTGTTTTGTGCAACCTGTTTATGCAGCAAACTTGTTGTAAAACTACAGTCAACAGACGTGCAAAGCGACAGTCACATGACCCACAAAGCCGGCATCGATAGGCTACTCGTACTGTAAAGCTGCATGTTGTAGCACCGCTACTAACTAGGAAACGGGAAATGGTGCTTAAAAATAAAAAAAATGTTGTATATGCTACATTTCAAAGTATTTTTATTTTTTGAAGTTGACCCAAATGCTCGGAAACCGCTGCACTACACTAGTTTTGTGAGTTTTATGTATGTTTTGAAAATGAAGCATTTAGTGACTGATTTCCTCCTTCGACACTGTTATCTTGAATTTTCAAGACCTACTTTGAATGAGTTTTATTCTACTGTATGAGTTTCCACTAGTGAGCAGGACATTGGCTAGCTATCAACAGGAAGAACTACAGACTTAACAACTAAATGAAGACAGGAAAGCTAAAAAACACATCACCAATTAGTTGGAAACATTTCCAGAGGACTGATAATAGATCAGTATCATCTTATCATGGCTGAAAACTGAGTCCAGCTGTCTGGGTTTTTTTCTCTCTGCTGGAAATGCTTTTATATTTCAATAGCTTTTATATTTCATGCCAATAAAGAAAGCTCAATCTGACAGAAAGGACAGTTTGACATTTTTTTCACGCTGCAGTTTAAGAGCCAAGAAACTCAAAGTCTGAAGAGAATACAGAGCAGTTCAGTTGAATATTCATGATTAGTTATACATGTGGCTTCTAAAGCTACTGTTTGTTGAAGGTTATATGTCAGCAAATAAACCAATAACAGAGGCAGAGACAACTGAAGAAAATGTGAACAGTCACCTTCAGAAGACAGAAGTCTATTATTCATTCAAAGCTCAGTATTCAGTGTTATGAGAGATAAGGACAGAGTTATTATGTTGCTCATACATAAGAATATTTAAACCTGACAAAAAACACTAAAACAGACAATAAAATATTAAATAACGGTTCTTTAACCTCAATATTGACACTCATCTTCAGTTGTTTACAGACAAACATAGGATGTAAACTAATCTACTGTAATTCAATCAGCAAAATGAACAGTGAGATAATTTTCAGCTTATAAAATATAAAACAAAGCAGTGCAACAATTAATTAAAAGCCCAGTTTAAACAATAACGACGAGAGTTAATTCCTCTGGCTCTATGGGTGCTCCGATCAATCGGTGATTGGTGATAAATAGTTTGATTGGTAGTTTCTATAAAGGCTGATCAGAAGAGCCAATCAGATGACACAAAACGCGCCAGACAATTTCTCTATGTGCTGCTAAAATGGCCTCGCCGGTCTGGCTGTTCTACCAGGTGTCTAAAAAAGACAATAAATTTGCAAGGTGTGTCCCAAGGAAATCCCTCATGGAGCAACGCAAACAAAAACTTTCAACACCATGAACCTCATCAGACATTTGAAGGTTAGTCACGTCAAGTAATAAACCTAGCTGTCAAAGCGAGCTGACACTAGGGCAGAGAGAGAGCGGGACCGTTTAGCAACTCAATCGCCACTCACTCAGCTGTTGGTAACAGAGACATTGCAACGACAGCAACCCTACAGCAAGGACAGCAAGAAACCAAAAGAAATATCAGCCAAAATAATGGAATTCATATGCCTTGATCACCAGCCGCTGTCTATTGTGGAAGACGAAGGGTTCAGATGACTCGTGTCCAACACTCTGCCAGGGGGAAAATATTTCACTGATGTATGCCTGCCGCAGTTATAACCAACAGTGTATACACATATCGACAGCCTCATGAAGGACAACATCACATCAGTCAGTTTCACAAGTGACGTTTGAGTGTATGTTATGTCCATGTTGAGCCTATATTCAGTATATTCATTCTCAAGAGTTCTCACTTTATTGCCCGTGGTCTGTTATCTCCTAAATGCAGAGAAAAACTGACTGACTTGAAACAATATTTTGGCAATAGCTTTTTTTAATGCAGTTTTTATAGTTTCTGAAGTTGGAGTAAATTGATAAAAGCTCCGTGTTTTGTTCTATCTATTGTAATTGATTTTTGTTGCCTCAGTGTTTATAATTTAGTGTTCTAACTTGGTGTGTTGTGAACATTTAGCTTTTATTCAAATTTTATTTTATTCCACAGGAAAGCTATTTGTTAAGCTCTAAGCTGCTCCCAATAACCAAGCGTAGGCTGCTATGGTTTAAGTTGTCTCTGAGAGAGAGAGAGAGTGGGATATGTTGCACATATTGCCTGCCAATAAATAAACAGTAGCCAATTCATGATACTTTCTCATCCCTTAATTTTAATACTTAATATACAATGTTGTTAAGAATAGTTAAATAAATAAATAAATAATGCTACACAATAAATAGGAGGCAAATAGACCCAGTGATTAGTGATCGGTATCAGCCAATACTGCTTCCAGCGACTGGTGATCAATGATTGGAGCCCTTATCTGGCTCCAAAGAGGAAATCATGACAGGAAAATAGCAGGTTAATTGTCTTCAATGACTCCTGCAACTTTCAAAAAATGAGCCACTGAACTTTCTCAGTGAACTCCAGACAGCACCAGAATGCCTGCTGATCCCTGAAACTGTCTCTCTGACCCCTGAAACTGAATCCTTAAAGGTTCATAAGGAACCTGTGGAGCTTTCCCAATGACTCTTTGTTCCTCCAAACTTACCCCAAGGAACCTAAAAGCACCTCCTGAACTAAACTTTGAAACTTTTAAGGAGCCAGTTTCAATCTAACATCCCCAATTACCCCTGAACACGTTAAGTAGCTTCATAAATTACACATTGAACATTCTTA
This sequence comes from Scomberomorus guttatus, assembly GCA_038419695.1. Lineage (NCBI taxonomy): Eukaryota > Metazoa > Chordata > Actinopteri > Scombriformes > Scombridae > Scomberomorus > Scomberomorus guttatus. Next base: position 2,501,659 of record CM076452.1, read on the forward strand.
AGGACCACTGGTACCTCCTGACAATTATGATGAAATGATGATTTGATTAAAATTGTACATACTGAGTTAGTTATAACACCTGAACACTGCACTCACAGCTTTGAGTGTGTGAAAACTAGTTAGTAGGTGAAGTTGAAACAGTAACCCAAAAGTAATGGCTAAATGGCTGAAAGACCCGGTTAATAGTATGAAAGCAATTCAATTCAAAATACTTTATTCGTCTATCAAGGTGCAATTTGAGGCAAACAAGTACATGTAGACAATTCATCCACACATGAAAAACTATCTAAAAATACAAATATGAGAATGTCAGAGGATAATAATGTTAAGGATATGACTTTGTACTGAAGTTCTTTGAGAAATTTAAAATGTAGTATAAAGTCAAGAGGTTGTGATATGTAGCACAAGCAAGTTAGTGAAGCTGTGAACAGAACAACATTCCCGCACACGCTCAGTGGCGTCTGCCTCACACAGAACTGAGACTCTGAGACTGAAAACGCAATATAGAAAATCAACATCCTTTAAAATACACAAAGGGTACATCAGACAAAACAGGTTAGGACTCACTGCTCTAAGTGACTCCTAGAACTCATCTAATGTTCTTGAAATGCTTTCAAAGACCCCTAAATTATTATAAACTACACCTGGAACCTTCTTAAGGAACTTCTCAATGACCCCTGGAGCCTCCACAAGGAACTCTGGCAGCTCTGACAGAAAAAAAAAAAACACTCGTTCAGGGTACAGAGAGTACACACACACACACACACACACACACACACACACACACACACACTAACTATCTATATCTCACTACAACACCAGCAAATTAATCCAATCATGGACACACCAGTGTGTGTGTGTGTGTGTGTGTGTGTGTGTGTGTGTGTGTGTTGCAGCTCTCAGCATCCTTGCTGTTGTACATCAGTCGAATGCTGGCCGAGCTCCGATTTACAGCTACTGCCAAATACAAAAAGCACACACACACACACACACACACACACACACACACCTCCTTCTGTAGCGTACAGCGTCCACCACAGATAAGCTCAAATAAACAACAGACCTGGAAAAATAAATCCACCTCTCTATCTCTCTCTCTCTCCCTCTCTCTCTCTCTCCCTGGGGACGAGAGAGGGCATCCAAAGCCTGTCACTATAAAGCTTCTTGACATCATGCACACACACACGCACACACACACACACACACACACACACACACACACACACACACACACACACACACACACACACACACACACACTCAGCGATACAAATAAGAAACAGAGAGGTTCCACAGGGAGGAATCACCTCTTCTATCGCTGCACACACTCCTTTTATCTAATGGCTAATGAGGAGCAGATACACACACACACACACACACACACACACACACACACACACACACACACTTAAGAACCTACAAACACACACACACTCTCTCAAGTATACATACACACGTCCTCAGGACTGCGGTTTCGTCAGACCGTCTCTCAGCGAGTGTCCCACTTCCAAAACTATGGACCTCTGCTTACATCATTATGTAACGCTGTGTGTGTGTGTTGTTCAGCCCAGAAAGGCTTTGAACACTCAGCCTCTTTCCTCAGCATGAAGTGGTGTAACACTGCAGGCCCTAATGAGTGTGAGCATGTAGAGTGTGTGTGTGTGTGAGCTCTATTATTAGTCAGTAAATGGGGTTTTTGCAAAGTAAGCAGTTGCCAAAGCAGGAAATAAACCGCCTGGAACCTCATCACTGACCACTGGAGCTTCTGTGTAACTCCTGTAATGTCCTTAAAACTCTTTAAGGACACTACAGGAGTAGCACTATGCAACCTCAACAATGATCTCCAGAAACACCTGAAGAAATCATAAAACCTCCTCAAGTCATCAATTAAAATTTTCTCTTCGTAAATGATTCACACAACCTTTTCTAAAACCTGCTGATTCACCTGGAATCTCTTTGGAAACTATAAAACTCCCTCAAAAAGTCACTGATGTGACTTTTTGCAGCAGTGGAGAGTAACTATTTACTCAAGTACAGTACAGATGTTGTACTTTTTACTCTACTACATTTATTTGACAGATGTAGTTACTTTGCAAATTACATAGATAAGATATTACATTAAAAAAATACACTGTTAAAGATTAAACCAGCGGTTTGCAACATTTTTTGGTTTGTGATCCCTTACAAAAAGCAGTGTCGAGAGGTAATATTATCCAATATTTTACAAAATAAGCAAAGATTAGAGACAAGTAAATACATTTTTGAGGCAGAACTTTGTTGTTTTCTTCTTTCCTCTTTCATTAAAGGACCTGTGTGTAAGATTTAATGGGATCTATTGGCAGAAATATAATACTCATTAGTATGTTTTCAATAGTGTATAATGTCATAAAAATAAGAATTGTTATGTTTTCGTTACCTTTAAATGAGCCCTTTATATCTACATAGGGAGCTGGTCCTCTCCCATGGAGCCCGCCATGTTGCACCACCATATTTCTACAGTAGCCCAGAATGGACAAACCAAACACTGGCTCTAAAGAGGGTGTTTCGCGGCCACTGTAGGTTCTCCTAGACAGTTGGAAGGGGGAGGGCAGGTATTCGGTTGGTTGCAATCTGCAACCTCACCGCTAGATGCCACTAAATCCTACACACTGGTCCTTTAATCCTTTAAACTGGATTTAACCACCTAACTGCATATAAAGTAGTTCAAACAAAAGCTGCTTCAGAATTAACAATCTAATAATGTCATATACAAGAATATATCAGTCACAGAGGCCATTTTTTATGCAGAATGAGTACTTTTGATATATAAATTACATTTAGTTGATAATACTTCTGTACTTTAACTTAACTAAATGCAGGATGTTTACTTGTAATTGAGCATTTTTACATTGTGGTATTGGTACTTTTACTTAGTAAAAAGGATCTAAGCACCTCTTCCACCACTGACTTTTGGACCTTGCTTATACTTGGACACTAGAACCTCCTCAGTGGCCTCTGGATGATTCTTGGTAACCCCTAAGACCCCCTCAATGACTCTAGCACCTCGATCATCCTCAGCGACTCCTGGACCATGCTTATTAAACCCTTGTACCTTTATAAGAACCCCTGATATCTCCTCAATGACCCTTGGATCCCCATCACTGGCCTGCGTCGCCTTCTTAAAACTCCTCTGACCTCCTCAAAGACTTTGTGACAGCTGAAATCACCTTTAGAACCCTTTCAATGGCCCTTAAGATTTACTCAGTGGTTCTTAGAACTTCCTTAAGAACACCTCGAACCTCATTTAAGACGATTACTCGCTCTGTTACATCTAGAACATCCTCTGTAATTCCTAGAACCCGCTAATTTAACTGTGATACCTCCTCAGTAAGTCCTGAAACCTCCTTAACCTTATTAACCCTGTAACCTCCTTAATGACTCTTAGAACTTGCTTAGTTATTCCTCTGACCTCCTCAAGAACCCATAGCACCATAAAACCTCCCTATAGTGACTTATGGAACAACCTCAGTAACTCCTTTAAACACTATGAAATCTCAACAACCCCTAGAAACTGCAATGAGTTCAGAAACCCAATCAACACTCAGACCTCCGAAATGACTCTTGACTTCTTCACTGACTCCTAGAACCTCCCTGATGACAACTTGGACATCACACTCGGCTCACACTCGGCACACATGGTGTGTGTGTGTGTGTGTAACACAGAGTTACCCAATGACTCCTGAAACCTCCACAATGACACTTTGACCCCTCAAAGCACTCACAGAAACCCAGAGACCTTGTCAAGGTACTCCAGAACCTGCTCAGTGACCCTAATTTCCTTCAGTATTTCTAAATGTGTCTGTTAGTGTTGTTATGTAACCTCAGTGCTTTAATAATGTGGAACATGAGGCTTTTATGCTGGAGAAGTTGCTGAACACCGAGCACTGAAGGGAATCTCTGAATCTTTGGACATAAACACTTATATAAGTCTGAGAAAAAAGTAAAAAATAATATGTATGTGTGTGTTTTCAGAGAATACAGTTCTGTCTTGGGAATTTCTGACAGGCTGGAGGAGAACTGCTGGCCCCCATCATCACCCACTGGAGAGAGGAGAAGGGTAAGGATTCATCTTGTAGGAGAGAGGAGGAGACAGATGGAGGCGATGCGCTTCACTGAGGAAAACATATGACCTCCTCTACTTTCTCTCTTTCTTTCCTTTGTTTCCTTTCTTTCTTTCTCTTGAAAACAAAAGTAAAACTGTCTCATACACTACAAATAGTGCAGACATTTACGTTGCTGGTTAAGTTCGTTGTGTTTCAGGGCTGCACTCACTTTGTGTGTTAATGGAAGTATAACTGCAGCATTCAAGCTGCAGACGTCATCCTGCATACTGAACATGTTCTGTGTTTTTACAGTTTTATCTGGAAATCAAACTGGTGGCTGATTAAGAGCTGAGATAGAAAACCTCACTGATGCTCTGCCTGTCTCGTCTGTGTGTGTGTGTGAGTGTACGTGTATGTGTGTGTTTTGTGCAGCGATTACTACAGCTCTCAGACTGATGCAATCAGCAGATAAAGAGGCTGTGTGGGTGTGTGTGTGTGTGTGTGTGTGTGTGTGTGCGTGTGTACCCAAATACAATATGTTTGCATGTGGTTTCATCTGGGGATATGTGCACCGCACGCGCACACACACACACACACACACACACACACACACACACACCATAAATCAGCTTGTTATCCAGCAACCATCAGTGTCACCCAGCAGATTCCTCTCTCTCCTCTCTCTCTACATCATCTCCAGGTCTTTCTCTCATTTCTTACCTTTCTCCTCACAACTTTCTTTCTTTTCTCCCCCTTCTCTCGCCACAAAAACACACACATGCAATCAAATCCCACAAAAGTACTGTACATCCTCCTCCCCTCCCTATCTTCCTCACTCTCTGTTTGGTTTCTCTCTCCTCTTTCCATCTGTCCATCACAGACAGGAAGTGGGTGCATTAGCAGAGTGAAGACGGGCTGATGGAATTAACGTCCATTATCTGACCATTTACAGGACCGAGAGCAGAGTGAAAGAGGCAGGACGACTGAAATTATAGAGATCTCACCACGTCTCTGCTCTCAGCTCTGCAGAACACACCACAGTCTGTATAAAACATGTTTGTATTGTCTGTACGGGCAGTTTGGGCAAAGTAGGGTGGAGTGGAGGTACGAGAAGCAAGCAGAGCCGAGTGTGATTGGCTGATATCTGTAAGAGACACTTAATCACATAATTGTATCTGGTAAATTCTTTATGTAATTATATATGTTCTAATATGATTTAAAGTTGTACAACAGTTTAGTTATATTTTGAATTCTGTATTATACTACACTACACTAAAATGTTTTCTTTAAGTGTTACAATAATCTGTTTGACAGTTAATGCATAAAAAAAGGTTTAATTTAAGAGTAATCTGCAGAAAACTTTGGCTCGAAACAAGCTTTTGACCGTGTGATAAGGGGTAACAACCTGTGTATAACAGTGTAATGGACCAGGCCTAGATGTATATATGTATTTGGATGTTGAGATATAAAAATAAATCCCCATTCAACATTTTCCCTGCCTCCTGGACTTTGAGTACATTGGGTTTTCACAGGAAAGTTGTATTTATTACAGTGTAACGAGTACAAACTAAGACACTGTACAATTCACACTAAATGGCCTGTTGGAACTTGGAACTTGGTACAACAGCCGCTATAACACCTGTCAATCATGGCAAACACAACCCTAAACATACTTTCTGACATTTATGGGACTCAGCTCCAAGCCCATTGGTTCCTTCTGAAGATGTGAATCTTTAAAAACAGCTCATAAATATATAGTTTCACTTTTTTTAAAGGCTCAGTAATTTCCTAAAACAGCTGCACACTGTAGGACGAAATAGTGCATTTTGGGGACTATTTTCAGTGGTGGATTAATATAAATTCGATGCTCTGAGTGAGTATTTCTGGTAGCACAACAGTGTGTTTGGGATTAAGTCAAAATAAACTACAGTAGCCATTTGGACAGTCTTTTCAAGATAAGATACAATATAATTTTCTGTTAAAAGCCATGGCTGAATTAGTGCTGAGGATTTCCTACTTGTGAAAAGCCATTTTTTAAAAAAGTCCATGTTTACCGTATAATTATGTCAAATGTTGACATTGTTTCTAGCCCTCTCACACAAAAATCCTCCTCTACTTGATCAAAATATCAAAAATATGTGAACATTATGGTGGATTTATTATGTGCACTTTTCATAATGAAACAAAGACGAGAAATCTTAAAAAGGTCAACGAGGTCATCCACACCACCCCCACCCACCCGCATTTTGAAGCTGTATTGTAAAACAGCTTTTTTTAATCAAAATTTGATCCTCCTCCATTTAGATTTCTTCAGACTCTGACATAATACAGTGATGTGCATGTTGGACCAGAATGCTCATGACATGCAGTCACATGTCATGAGCATCCCGATTATATCTGGATTATGTCCAGATTACATTACTATATATAGATAATCCACCTATAAAAGCAGGTGTAAAAGCAACCAAGATGCATTAAGAACAGACTGAAATCACACAAACCACTTTAGCAGACATATTCAGGTCACATGTTATTTAAGTGTAAATGCATCCATTTCCCACATACAGCAACAAATCACATCCCAGCACATATGTTGCCTAATGTTGGCATCCAGCTTCCACCCTGAAACTAAAAACGTTTCACAATCACAAAAATGGAAGACACGTGCCTAACATTAGGAAAATTAAAGTTGTAGGTTTGGAAGCAGCAACTGTAATTTTTGAAAAAGGAATTTAACTGGATTCACGTCTAACTGTGAAGGGTAAATAAAACACAGCCAGTCTAAAAGGAACAGATAGAGGATGTGTCCTGTTGCAGTCAGTTTGTTCCTGCAGCTCTTCATCAATCTGTCTGAAGCACTTGAGATCTGACCGATCAACAATCAGTCACACAACTGAATGATCAATACAGTCTGCAGCAGAGGGAAACATGAGGAAACAACTAAACAGCCTGCTAAAGAGAAAGAACAAACCGCGCTAACCTGCAGAGCTAAACCAAAACTCATTAGGAAAAACATATGCTGCTGTTTGCTTAATTATTGCGACAATTATTGCTTGATTAACCGTTTAATGGTAAACTTTAATTATGTCCAGCTGCATACTCCACACTTGATTTGTGTTTTGACTATGTTGTTTGTGTTTATGCTGAAAAAAATGGAAAAATAAAGTTTGGTTAAACATTTAACATGCAGACTAAAATCACTGGATTTTTTAATGTAGTTTGGTGTGACACTGCAGAAATAGAGGAGCTACTAAGAAGAACAAAAAAATCACATCTTTAGGAGAAAACTGTTTTATTTAAGTATAAACTGGGAAACTGCTTGTCTTATTGTTGCAATAAAGGTTTAAACTTTGAATCAGACAGAGAGACTAAAGTGTATCTGTGTGTTAATCCTCAGAAGACCAGCTGTAATCTGTTGACCTCTCTGCTGGTATGCCACACACACACACACACACACACACACTTTCTTGGGAAAATACCTGCAGCTAAAACATGTTTGACCATCAAAGTGGAAGATTGTACAGCACTACCACCATCCCCGCACGCTGCAACACACACACAACAAAACTCTGACCTCATTCCTCTGTGTACGAGGAGATACATCCACTTACACACTCTCCTTCACTCTACCGCTATCTCACACACACACACACTCACAAGCACATGCACACACTGGGTGGCAGTAGCCTGTGGGCGTGCGAGCAGCTGTGAATAATTGTGTTTACAGATGGCATACGTACGACCTGTGGGTTGAGAGAAAGAGAGAGAGAGAAAAAGAGAGTCGGTCTTCTCGCCCTCACAAAAGAAGATAGGGTTGACATTTACACTTAACATCTCTCCACTTTCTATTTTTTGTCAGTTTCAACTATTTCACTGCAGTTAGCTTAATTGGCATAAGTGGTAATGAGGCGTTAACAGCCAAAACAGAACAATGAACACTGACACAAGTAAAAAAAAATAAAAAATAAGGTGTGGTGTTTAGATGTGTCTAATGAATCATTTGGCTCCAGAAAGGAGGTAAATGAAGTGCTTTATTTGTTCCAGAGGGAAACTGAGCTTTAAGAGTCAATAAAGCAAACAGTTACTGTACATCATGATCTCATTTCCATATTAGAGTAGGTGTAAGGCAGAAAAGGCCCGCTCAGTCCAAGAAGATATACAACAACACCACACAAGTATATGCTGTACAAAAAAAGAAAGAAATGGTACTAAAAACATTTGAAAACTAGAAGAGTGCACTCAGCAGAGTGCAGATCTCCCCCAGGTGTGTACACTCAAGATGGCAGCAAAGATTAAAAAAATGGGGATTTATTCATCTCATATCGTGTCTAACTTTGGTGGGTCATAACATATCGGGTGTGGAATTAATCTGCAGATGCTCCAGTTCAAGATGAGACCAACTTTTTTTATGAATGTCAGTTTTTGAGCCACAACAAAGGCCAAAATGTGGCCTGTAACAGACTGGGTAAGCCTTGTTTTTAGTCTAGCCAATTTCCGGAAATGTTTTTTGCTATGTCGTAATGCATATCATAAAATGGCGAGGACTGCTGAAAAGACGAAAGTCTAAGCTTTACTACAGGCTCATAAGGAATCTTATCACTATTTATTTGAATTCACAACCTGCTCTCAAGGTACCAAAACTTGGCACCGATTGATCTAACGTGGCAATGAGGCATGATTGGTTGTCCCTATCGGAAACAAGATTCCAAACTGAAGGAGTTGTTGATCACTTGCAGCCCCGACTAGCCGGTTCAGAGGAGTCAGCAGTCAACAGTGGTATAAAACAGAGCAGTCAATGGCGTAAAATAGTTTTTCAAAAATTGTGAATCACCACAACCATGAGGTCCTTCAGCAAACAGTCATAAATGTGCACGAAAAATATTACGCCTGGCGGAGATAACAAATTTAAACTGTTTTCTGAAATAATTTCCCGACTAAAAGTGGGTGTAATCTGTTGAGCCTTTTTTATGTATTTTGTTTGTTTGCTTAGTGATATAAGGACTGTATAAGGACTAAATTAAATTATTCATGTTTTTGGCTTGAGGCCTTTTCAAATATGCAGCAGAAAAGCAGAACCACAGAGGTTAATGTATGTTTAATTAATTAATCTTTTTAAAAGAATTTTGCTCAAAAATAAAAATAAAATCCAACAGAAAACTGTAATGTGATTAAAAATGATTATTTCAGACTGGATATAAAAAATAAATAAATCAGAACAATCAGTCCTCGATGTGTTTGGTGTAATGCAACTTTTTACTCTTAATTTTTTATTGTTTAATGATCCATGTGTTTTATATTTAGAAGTGCATGTGCAGTGGAAACCTTTTACTTGCATAAACCTTGTGTGAGAAAGTTCAGAAATGCTATTACAAGTGAACTGTGTGATCCGACCTGCAAATTTCACTTCCCAGCGGATGGACAACACTGGTAAGTGGTGAATAAAGGACCAACTCTTGTACCAATTAACTGCCAAGGTTGTATATTCTAAGGGTCACAGAGAGCTTTATAATGTTCTGTAGCGGGTGTGGCTACGACTATAAATCTGAGTGTTTGACTTCACTTTTTGTCTTTCTCTAATCCAGACTGAGAGTCCCATATGCATGTGTGTGTAATAAAATTCTGAAAGACAAACTTGCTCTTTGTAAATCCGTCCTTATTCCAGAAATTCCACAATAATTGGAAACAGAGCTAAAATTAAAAGTACACTTTCATTATTCTTTCATGTCTGTTTCCTCCCTCATTCTGTGGTCAACATTTTTTGTCAAACATGTCTCATGTCTGACCAGTTACAGTAAACTGCAGTGTGAAATGTCTGAAAGCACACCTGGAACCAGTTTGATTAGTTGTTTTGCTGAACTTTTTAGCAGATGCAGGAGGAATAATTTGCAGCAACTGTGCTAGTTTCTCATGACTGCTAATGCTAACTGCCATGATATGAGTTTCTCCCAACACACACACACACACACACACATGCTCTGATTCAGACAAAATTTAAATAACAACAGAGAGAAATGAAGATAGACAGATGCAAGTGTAGTCTGTTTGGTATTCTGCTAAACTGGATTCAGACACATGTAAGGAAGAGCAAAAATACTAAGTTAACTGTTCACTTACACTTGTTAGCATTACAAAGCTAGTACTACAACAAAGTCATACATTGTAGTCAAAACAGGCAGAAATATAAAAATCAACATGCTAATGGTATGATAACAAAATGCTAACACAAGGACTCTCTAGTGATGGGCACCTTCAAGCAACATAAAGTCTACTCAGTTTTACTACTCAATGTTAGTGTTTCTACATCAGAAAAGGGTAAAACTATGAACATACAACATACACGGTTATGTTAAAATGTTCGAAGTGTTCAAAAAGCTAAGAGTGTGTGTTGTGTTCAGGTAAATCTCTGTGGGAATGGAGCATCATTAGCATCATTTAGATACACCTTTGGGCAACTTTAACTTTCATATTTTTACTGCTCAGTTTTAGTGGTTCTATATATTTTTTTAAAGGCAGAACTGTAAAAGACAACATGCAGGGTTATGTTAAGAACAAAATGCTCAAAAAGTAAAGAGTGTGTGTTGTGTTCAGGTAAATCTCTGCGGTGATGTAGCATCATTAGCATCATTTACACCTTTAAGAAACATAAAGTTACATTTTTACAGCTCAGTTTTAGTGTTTCTACATTTTAGAATAAGACAGAGCTGTAAACATACAACATGCAGGTTTATGTTAGGAACAAAAAGTAAAACATTTCAATTGTGTGTTGTGTTCAGGTGAATCTCTGCAGTGACGTAGCATCATTAGCATCTCTCAAAGCTTCTCATATCTATTTACAGTGTATAGCTAACTGGCTACCATTCTCACAGCCTGTTAGCATTATAAGCTGGTGTCCTGTAAATGATAAACATGGTGACAGGCTGACAAAATGCTAACTGCTGCAGACAGTAGGAGTGAATTGTGTTAGCGTATTCCCTGCTAGCGTCCCTCTGTGGATCTATAAGTGGAGCTGATGGAAGGTTGGACTCAGTATGATTTACATAATTGGGATGTTAATTCGTTAAGCCGTGGGAGTTGATTATGTTGCATATTGATTGTGTTGTGCTGCTGTGAGGTCACCCACCTCTTTAACGAAGGTATACACAGCGCAGGGAATTGTGGGAATCTGATTAAAAATACAACGTTAACATTCTTGCTGACACTTCTCTTTTTGACACACGGGGCAAAGTGTGTGTGTGTGTGTGTGTGTGTGTGTGTGTGTGTGTGTGATGAAAACAGTGTGAATGTGTGTGTTTATGTGTGTGTCTGCTCCCCTGATGGATGGATGGAGGAGGTGAAAAGAGGAGTACAGGGAGGGGAAACTCCACCTGGTCTTACCGTTCTCCGGGTGCTCCATCTCGCCGATACTGCCGTCGGGCGTGGTCCGCTCGTAGTGGTCCTCCGGCAGCGCCAGCGGCCCGTTCCGCGGCCCCGACGACGACTTAGAGCTGGGCGTCTCTGACTCCTCCAGGCCGCTGTCATAGTAGCTGTGCTGGGATGCGTCCTGCAGGTCCTGCGCCTGATTGGCTGTGGAGAAGGTCACTCGGCGGTGGGGGAGCTGTAATTGTCAGACAGAGAGAGAAAAGTGGGCAAGATTAGTTTTGAGGTTCATAACGACACTTCGAGTTAAATTTAACATACAGCGTGAGATGGTTTAATTGGCAATGTGTTTTAGTTTGATGTGGTGCAGGTGATGCAGTTTAAATGATTTAAGACAGACTGTAAAAATAACTTTAAAGAAGTCACTTTTGACTTTTATTACTTTGCGCTCTGTTCTCAAAGTGACTGAGTTGGTTTTTTACTCGTATTCTGCTGCTCAAACCACAAAGATCAAACAACTTTCATCACTTCATCTGAAGACTACAGACCTTCAGATCTCCTCTCACATCAATTTATCACTCATTTTACATCATATGAATATATTGTTTCTCATCTTGAGGTTTTCATCTGCAAACCAGCGAGTCAGACACACTGACGTCGTGCATTTTGACCAACAGGAAATGCTGCACATCTCTGGGGTTATTTTAAGTTGATAACCAAACAAATGAAATGTTATGGATTATTCATTGTAAATTAACTATGTCAATAATATGTTGTAGAAAACTGACCTTGAATCTGACATAAATGATCAAATCACATCTTTGCTGAGACTCTGTCACAACTCACACCTTCTTTATAAACTCTTTATACTTTCATTGTGTTTGGTTTAAGTGACAGCTTGATGTGGTTTATAGCAGAAAAATTGCTTTACATGTAGCCTATCTGCTTACAAGCCATGATGCATAGTGTGTCCTGTAGCCTGCATAATAAACTCTGGCTCATTGCAGTCAATATTATGAATTGCTATACAAAGATTCACAGAGATTCAGATTGTTTCTGAATTTCTTGTGAAACTCAGAATTCATTTTGAAAAACCAAATTAGTTATGAGCTCGATCAACTATTGTGAAAGAGTTGGCAAAAAAGTAGATTTCTAGTAATGATAAAGCATTTGATAGACACTGACATACCATCAGCTTTTAAGTTGATATGTTGAACTTGTTGGCAAACAGTTGCTTATTTCCACATCCAGCAGTTACGGAGCAACATTATCATTCATTAGGAGTCGTGTTTCTGTCCACCTGGTGAATGTAAGTCCAATATTCACTCTCTGTTAGCTGTTTCTGCTCTCTACCAACTCCTGAGGGAAATATCTGGCTCTTTAGCTGCTAAATGCTCCACTATGTTCACCAGCTAGTCTACAGCTAACTGTGTCTGTTTGCTGTTTGGTGCTGAGCAGGTAGTGTACAGTGGCTTTTTACAGCTTTTTCTCTGAAAACAGCTGCCTGCTGCATCGGAAAAGAGTGCTATGAGAGCGCTGAGAGTGAACCAAAACAGTAAAGTTGCAGCTAAACAATGAGCTGAAACTCGCTATAAAGCTCCATAAAGCCGAGGGGAGCTGCAGAGTCACTGATAATTCTCTGTAGGTTCATCACTACAAGCCACGACCAACACATTACACACTGTCATTTGTTGTTATAATAAAATATTTATTATAGCAGCTTTAAATTAGTAAGTGTTGAATTTAAATTTAATTTGCTTAAAAAAAAAAATAGAGGTCTGCATCTGATTTCATATCTGAACTCGTCTCCTCTCCAGCATGTTTTTTTCTTTTCTGTCATGAAACTTGTTGGTTTTATAAAAGCAGCAGGCTGAACACACACTTTACTGCTCCATTTACTGTGTGTGTTTCTGGGGGTGGAAGGTAGCTGTCTGAGTTGTGTGTTTGATGGTTTTGTAATTAAAATACAATTAGCCTCCCTATAGAGCTGCAGGGACACTGGATGCCACTTACACACACATGCACGCACACACACACACACACGCACTGTGCAAATACACCAAGTGTTACCTAATTCAAAGGCAGACAAAGCACGGTCAAACATTTCAATCACACACACGCACACACCTGACCGGCCCGTGCTGATAAACAGCAGCATCCCCAGCTCGGCAGATACTCTGTCACCATGGAAACAGGGCGCTGTCAGGACCCTGAACCAGTACAACCAGCAGATCAGCGCACATCACACAGAAACAGACTGGGTTTGAGCTCTTTTTTAAAACCCTTATCTCTTCACTGTTAAGCTGCTTCTCTGCAGCAGCTGTAAGGTTCGCTGACTCGCTGTAGCTCTTTCTTGTGCAGGCATGATGACCGACTACTCATCTCAGTCCTTCCATGCTGCCTTCTTACTGACAGTTACAATTTAACATTGTAAAAGTTTGTTTTAATTCCTGGTTTATTTTACAAACTGTAGCTCCTGCAACATCACCAGTCACTTCCTCTGCGGTTTGGATGTGACTGAGCCTGAAAGGTTTGGCTAAACTGCTTGAAGATATCTGTAACTGTGCTGCATGGCAGGTAAAAAAAACAGCCAGAATTAATGTCACAATGATGGAAAATGTACAAAACTCAAACCACACCGGAGCTGTCCTTTAAACTGTGTGGACACAATGTGCCGTCAAGTCATCAAAAGCCCAGATCCCCAGTGCTTCAGGCGACAGGCTACTCTCCACATAAACACATTAAAATGCTCAGTTATAACTGGACTCTCAGCAGATCTGAGTCCTCACACTTCCTGTCTGTCTCCCCAGTTGAATCCCTGAAACTAGAGGTGCTTCGCTATTTGTACTTTCACTATCTGCATTTGAATAAATCCAGAGGAATTAATGTTTTAACCCAACAAGCTGTCAAATCTACATTTTCACTACATCCGTTTTTGCATGTTATTTTCCCACAAGAACTCATCAGTGCCTCACTGTCCAAAGCAGATGCTGATATTTCAGATTTATTATTTTTCTAGCTTTATTTGGTGTACAGAATTTATATGGTAATGACCAAGTTTTATTCCAGTCAGTATTCTCAATTTTTCAATTATTATTCCCTCATTGTTTAAATGAGATTTAAAGTCTGCAAACAAAGGTTTTATTTTATTTATTTATTTATTTTTTCAATGTTTCTATTTCCATTTTCATGGATTTTTTTTGATTAGTCAGTTTATGTGTGTCGTCCATTTATATGCATGTATGCAGTAGCAGTTGTATGCATGTAGCAGTTAATATGTTGGCATACATAGCTGGGGATAGAGGGTAGGTATTTATAGGCATTTATATTTGCCACTATTTGTTTGTTTACTTGCGGTCTGTACTTTATGTTGTTATCTGTTGCTGTAAATATGACTTGATATGATTTGCAAATGTTTTGCTGGGTGCCGAGCAGTACATGTCATTTTTTTTCTTATCTAATGTTAATGCTTTATATCCATAAACTGTTCTGTCTTGGTATAAATAAGACAATTTATTCACTGTGATGGATCTCTGTAATCTGTAATCTCTGTCAGCTCTCTGCAAGCACAGTCTCAGCATTAACTGAATTAACTGAATATATCCAAGTAAGAACTGATTTGGTGATTTGCAGGTCAGAAAATATCTAGATGTCGACTTAAAACAAAATTTGGTTGAAAAGTTTGTTGTTTTGTTGACAAAATTGTTCAATGACTTTACATTCTGTTGAGACATCTGTTATATGAATGTTTTTCTGGGTTGGAAAAGCACATCCCAAATACTGCAGTTTTCTTTGGAACATGTTTGGAAGTGATTGTAAAGACTGTGATGATTTTGCAAACAGATCTGTGCTGATTTATTTTAAAGAAGACAGAAGTAGTTTTCACTGCCGTACAGCCAGTTTCTTTCTCTCTCAGGATTCCCAACACAGATAATACAGAACACATTCACAGAGAACAAACATTTCCTTTACCAAATATTCAGGTTCGTCCCTACCTGAGACCCTGCGGCGTCTCACAGTCAAATGTGCGTGTTAGGGAAAGCAGCAGAGCAAAATGCGGAGGTTTTTTTTTTGTGTTATTAATAACTGCTTCCTGCTTCCAGCGTCCTCTGCTCTGTTTGCTGTGTGAGCATTAGGAAATAAATCACATCTACTGTATATTTACATGAAGAGAGAAATGAAGTGGATCAAATCATCCCCATCCCTCTCCTGCCTGTCTGTCACCTCCAGCACGCCACACCACACACACACACACACACACACACAGCAAAATCCTTGTTTGTTTTTGCCCCTTTTGTACTTGTGTGTGTTTGTGTGTGTGTGTGTTTGTTTGCTTGAAATAGAAGTGCCATCTCAGCAGGTTGCACCATGAGAAAGTGGAGCAGATCAGAGGGGAGGAATATAAAGACCAAACCAACATCCAGAACAACCTCCACCTCAGCCTACGGCCAACCGCCTTCTACCATCTTGTGCCCGCACAGAACGTCCCTCGTGTTCCAGATCGCCGCCGCACGGAGGACAAAATGGTCGTCATTCGCTTAATTTATTGTTATTTCAATAACACTCTGATGATTATTTCAGAATACGTAGCACCATTAAAACTTCAATAATGTGCTCAAAGAATATTGAGTATTGAGAATTTGCTCCTTAAATATGTTTTTGCTGCACATTTTTTTTGTGATTGTATAAATATTTCCTTGTGTTCTGACCTGTTTTTAGCTGACTTTTTATCTTCTATTTGATTTTGTGCAAATAAACAAAACTAGCAAACAGCAGAGAGTCAGCCAAACTCCTCCCCACTGTTTTTGAAATGAAATCCTGCAGACGGTTGGAGATCATGGGTGGAGAATCTCTCATCAAGACAGTTCACAAAGAAAAAGCAAAGATCAGGGTTTCAATCAAGGTGAACAGTTTCTGTTTTCTGTCAGTCAGGAGATAAAAATCAAGCATCATGCTGACCTCTTCGTGCCTGATGTGATCAACAAGTTTTTAAACCTGAATGAAACAAAACAAATGAAATGACAAAACAAAACATATTGTTTGTCTGATCTGGCACTCCCATCTGCGGCATGACATTGACTTCAGGAATTCAAAACTGACGGCATGACTTTTCTTATCTGCTACCCCTGTTTTAGGTTTAGGTGACTCAAACTACCGGTTTGAAGGTGCAGTGTGTAGAATTTAGGGGCATCTATCAGAACAGACTTGACAGAAATAAAAAAGTATGTTTTAATTAGTGTATAATCACCTGGATTTTGTTATTCTTTGTCTTTTATGGGGATAATCTAAGTTTTGGAACTACAGTTCCCACAATGCTTTGGGGGATAAAGGATTCATGTTGCCATGAAATCCTGTTTGCACCGTGACCCTGGATGTTCAGACAACTATCAGTGAATTACTGTGACACTGAAGAAAACTCTGAACATGATGATCAGAAGGAAACATCTGTAGTTATGAGGAGTGTCTTCAAAGTGGATTTATGGGCGTTTATCTGTGACAGGGACATCAGAGATATTTATAGCCCTGAAAAGTATAAGTCACACTGAATCTAACAAGATGTGTATCATGTCTTTGTGTTCAGACTTTACTGAGTTATGACTCTGAGAACAAAGGAGCTTATTGAGCTTGCTTATCGTGTGTAAAGGGTTAATCTACATATATTTTTTGTAAAAAGAAAAAAGCTTAAATGAACCATCCTTTTGTCTCTTTTGTAGCTGACAAAATCACAGTTTACATTCAGTTTACACTTTGCAGCCATCTTGTATAAAATCTGCACTGTGTGCCATTTAAAGCTTCTTTAATTCTGCCTTTCTGCCTGATAGATTCAGCAGCATATTCATGGTTTCACTCAGCGATGGTAATGAAGGTCAGTCATTATGGATTCAAGGAAAAATGGTTCATCATGCCTCCTTGTTTTACATAAAACTGCATATGTGTATTTTGCCTGCAGATGACTGAATATTCTTCAGCGGAGAAATTATCAGAAACTTCAGTCAAAGTGCCGCATTAACAGTTTGGAGGGCATGATGAGCTTGATTTCCTTGAATTGTAATTACTGACCTTCTTCACTGTTTGACTGAATTCATTGAACACACTCATGTGCATTATATGTTTTCAGGGTCAAAACGCAGAATATTACCAGCTTAAATGGAGCACAATCTGCTGACAAGGATAAATAATAATTATACAGCAGAGACATTGTGTTTCTGCTATTACATGTACTCAACTTCTGTTGCCTCATAAAAATATTGAATTTTTTTCCCTCTAAAGTTATAATCCTGAAGATTTTCATGAAATAAAACCCCAATGTTTGATACTATTTATGGATGGCATTTTTTCCAGCAGTACCCATTCAGTGTATCCACATTCTGTAATTACTTGTCTGTATATTAGCTTTTATTATCAGTGGCAGGTCCGCCAACTCCACACTGGATTTATTAACAGGAAATGATGCAGCTTGTATTCCAACGTTACTATTTATATTTGTATCTTTTTGATATTCACTTCACTGTTTATTTTTCACAGTCCTGGATCTGTATGAGAGCTCATTGCTAATGCTAACAGCAACATTTCCTGCTGCTGCTCCTTCAACATTAAAAGCATTGAACTGGTGAAACACACGGCGGCTTTAATTGTGAAACAGTTGCAGGAAACGCAAAGTATTTGTCACTGAGGTTTGCGCTAAAATCAAAACTAAAAATGCATCTACAAAACAAAACATTATTACATATTTTTGGGCATTTTTTAAACAGTGAATCAGTTCGAAATATGTAACAAGAAGGAGCAACTGTTAGATGAAGAGCTGCACACCTACAACTTCTCCAACTACTGGTAATCAGCTCCTTTAGAAATCAGGTCACAGTTGCTCACAGCATGATGGAAAAAGGCAGATTATTGACTGACTACTTGCTGCACTGCAAACAGATAAACCAGCTTCTCTTGTGTTGTATTACTGAAAAAGTAGCTGCTCAAAGACACAACTTTCAGTCACTAATGTGACAGGGACACAACAGTCATTGTTGTCATGATTTGGGGACAGAATCTCTATGGAAACAAGTTATTTTAGTGTTTTTATCCTGTGTCATGCTTCAGTTTTATACACTTTTATATGCTGTTCACTGTTTATTTCTATATGGAAAAGTCTGTTATGTTTAGGTTGATTTATGACAAAATATGATCAAATCAAACCAAACCAAACCAATATTCTTGGCCATACATACTCAATAGGTGGACTCCAGACTGAATAAAAATGTAATCTAGACCGGGAACAAAATTTAACAGCAATCTGACCTGGACCACTCCTGAGTGACACAACGCTATCACGCTCAGCTGTCATCATTCAGCCGCCCGCTACTCACAGCAGTTAGTAAGGTTGTTGTCACATGTAGGAGCTCCGGTTAAAGGTATTTAATTTAGTGGCATCTAGCGGAACGTACTTGGCAGAGATGGAATATAATATTTCTAAGTATGTTTTAATTAGTGTATTATTTAGCTGAAAATAAGAATTGTTTTTTGGAGCAGCAGGTTGGGAGGGTTACTTCAAAAATGTATTCCAATACAATTACTAATCACCGGTTAAAAAATGTAGTCAGTAACCTAATCCAAGTATCACAATATTAATATTATTAAAGTAATGTAACTTGATTACTCTCCGTTACTTTTGGATTACCTCAATACCAAATATGCAAATGAAGACAAGAGAAAAGAAATATCAATAAGATGATTTTTACTTAAGTGTGTTCTGTAAGACAACAGAACAATGTAACCTTAGAAAAGAAAATGGGGAACCTGAGATTTTTAGCATCAAAAATGTGTCCTCTGCTCAGAAAAACTTGTTTTTCATTAAGCAAATTCAGGCAGCAGCCTGCAGACCTACAATAAGAGTGCACAACACATGATGTGCATCACAGAGAACATTCTCAGGGAAAACCTGTGACGAACTGAACCCACTGGCTGCGTGAAGCTATCACACAGGCATACTGTATGTCACAGCGGGGAAAACCCCCCCACCGGGTATTCGTGCCCACTCTACGAGAGCTTTGTCCTCCTCCGCAGCTCTTCTCAGAGGAATGGCAGCGGCAGACATGTGCAGCAGCATCATGGGCTTCACTGTGTCCTTTTATTCGGTTCTATCTGCGTGATACATCTGAGTTTTCTCTACCTCATTCAGTATTGAACGTGCTCGGCGACCAGTGACACGCTGTCAGCTCTGAGCACGTTACGCACACACAGTCATCTCGGTGGAGAGCCGTTATGTGCACTACAAGCTGTCATATACTCAAGCTCTCTTTCAACTTATTTGTACGAGTCTTTGGGACTGCCACAGTGTGTAACGACCGTCCCTGCCTGCTCTCCTAACATAAGTTCACTGTGTGTGAAGTGTGTGTATGTGTGCCTGCTGTGGGCACCTGCACACACCATGTGGTATCATCCTCTACTCACATTGTTGTGGATCAGTGAGTTATTTTGCCCTCTTGTTCCTGCTCTGCTCACGTTTGGGACTTTTATGTATTTAAAATTGTAATCCTGCTAATAATCCCTTTTTTTCTGTAACTTTAACGGAAGTTACAGTTACCTTTTTTTTTTGTTACTCCCCAAGCCTGGGAAGAAGGTCCACTTTCACGGAGCCCGCCATGCTGCACCGCCGTATTTCTACAGTAGCCCAGAACGGACAAACCAAACACTGGCTCTAGAGAGGGCCTTATGCGTTTTGTGCAAGTTTTGCGCCCACTGTAGGTTCTGCTACACGCTTGGCAGGGGAGGGGGGGAGGGGGGGAGGGGGGGAGGGGGGAGGTCAGTTGGTTGCAATCTGCAACCTCACCACTAGATGCCATCTTACACACCGGTCCTTTACTTAAAATTGCTTTTTCAAAACTACAAAAAAGAAAGGTTGACAGTGAAAACATGCTTGATTTGCATTAAACAGTGGCCATAATGAAGAGTGGGAACGTAAAACGCCACTATGACACCAAACATGCCCACTTTGAACAAAACTATCCCAAAAACACAAAGGTAAGAACCACAAAACTGAACCAGCTGAAGTCGTGATATCAAGACTCCAGCAGAATAATTGTAAAATCAAACATTTTCAACAATGAATACATTGAATACCTCACTAATGGACACTAACACCAGTGTCTTCGCCTGCACATCGCATATTTTTATGCACGTTTTTAAGGACTTGGTTACACAACAAAGGTGTCACTTTTCCCATTAACACAGAAATGCTGTTCATGTGCAGAGTACTGTATCATCATGTCATGCACCCTTACTGGACCTTTGGTGGACATTTAGTGGACCTGTAAGACTTATTTTATTGTTCTAGGCACTTGCAGTATTAATCTGCCCTTGCTGTTACCTCCAGTAACCACAGGTGTCGCCAAATCACTGAAATTTTAGGGATTACAACTCTAATTTACGACCTGTTCAGTTAGATAAGGAACCCTCAAACACAGCGGGGGAAATCTTTAAAATGTCTGAAGAGGAGGAGCAGCAGGAAGAAATATAGTAGGTGAAAGAAAAGAAGCAGAAAGAAGACAACAGGAAAGATCATCAGGAAGAGGAGCAGGAGACTGAAAGGGAAAAGAAGGAGAAAGCAGCAGGAAGAGGAGTGTTGAGGAGCAGGATGAGCAGGAGGAAAAGAAGCAAGAGGAGGCGCGTTGTCGGTTGAGGCAGATAAGGAGGACAGGCCTCCTCCTGCTGCTGCTCCTCCTCGTCGTCCATCAGGAGGTGATAGAGGAGAGGAGGAGGAGGCAGAGGAGACGTGTTCACTGGGCCACATTGTTCAGAGATGATTAAAAACCAGGGAGAGGAGAAACGCACGATGCCTCGCTGGCTGTTTGTCAGCCGAGACACGGAGAGGGAGATAACTGAGTGTGTGAGTGTGTGTGTGTGTGTGTGTGTGTGTGTGTGTGTGAGATCCTCATTACCTCCCTCTGTGGGAGATAAGAGTGTGTGAGGCTGCATTGTGCATGCTTATAAAAGTCCTTATCAAGTATGCATGCACACACACACACTCCAACACACACCCGGTCCACGTGAAGAGCGGCTGCCAGCGATAATTCCACACAACTGTGTTGAATCCGAGTGGAGAATGAATGAGGAGTGGAAAAGTAGATGGAGAGAGGGTGTGTGTGTGTGTGTGTGTGTGTGTGTGTGTGTGTGTGTGTGTGTGTGTGTGTGTATTTGTGTGTCTACCTTTCTTTCCCAAACAACTCTGTTTCTCTGCATCTTTCTCTCTCTCTCTCTCTCTCTCTCTCTCTCTCTCTCTCTCAGAGTGAAGGTTGTGAGTACGACACTGCAGTAACTGGCTCTCTGGGAGATGAGCAGAACATCTGCCTGCAGCTGCTGTTTGTCCTGAAACTGAATGCTTGCAGGTGTTATTCTCACCACAGTCACGTGTCCTTTGAGCAAGGCAGCACATGAACACGACTCTGCAGTTTCTGCATTATTCACACACACCATTTTTCTTATTGTCAATAAATCTCATGTTTGGAGCCAAACCAACAATGAACTGATCTGCTTACAAGTATTGTGTGTGTATCCAAAGCCTGATATATCTTATTCCTCTGCAGACCTCCATTGTTGTCCAAAACTATTAAAAATATGTCAGTCACACTGCTGCACTGGGTGACACGTTCCTTCATTATGAATAATATAACAGTGATCATGTTTTCAGTCTCTGAAGAATAGTGGCAGATGCCACTGAGCATGTGCAGGAACATGGTTCTATTTACAGAGCTTCACGAGCTTGTTGTGCTACAGATCACGACCTCTTGACTCTGTACATTGTAAAGATGTACAGTACATGTTCAGTACACGCTACAGTACTTACACAGAACTATTCTCTGGAGATTCACGGTTCAGTGACAAGCCGATAATAAGACAGAACAAATGTAAACGGTAAAAGAATTTGAGACTAATGCACATGAGGAATAAAAATTATGAAAATGTAATAAAAGCCAAGAAAAAATATATAATAAAATAGAGTAAAACATAAAATAAAAACTACATAAAATAAATGAAAAACAATGACAAATAAAATCGATAGAAAATATATTTTAAAACACAAATAATATAAGTAATTAAAATAAAATAAAATAGTGTCCATGAAGAATTCTAACTGTAATTTTAATGTATAACAGACGGCTTTTCACCCCGCCGAACAACGTCGTACAAACCAGCTCTGACTGTCCATAAACTGACCTTTATGCTGATTGTCATCACGACTGGGAAACTGATTTTTCTGAAAGCTTTGATATATCCGACTCGCCGCTTAATAGTACAAAAGCTCCTGAAAACCAAATCAACTTTCATTGATACAGTGTTATATTATCAATGAACAGTATTTTTTAACCCTCACACAACCACATCTGTAATCATACAACCGATACGGAGTTTGATTACTGATAATCAGTATTGATCGGAAATCAGCAGACGCAGTGAAGCATCGTACAAACAGCAGCTCTGTGTTTCCATGTAAAGTGTCCACATGAATCCAAATGAAGAGGCTGCATGCAGCAGGGAAATGAGTTTCCATCAGAGCACAGACGGACTGAAACTATGCAAAGCACACTCACAGCTGTCTGTGTGTGTGTGTGTGTGTCTGTGTGTGTCTGTGTGTGTGTTTGTGTGTGTCTGTGTGTGTGTCTGTGTGTGTCTGTGTGTGTGTCTGCGTGTGTGTCTGTGTCTGTGTGTGTGTGTGTGTGTCTGTGTCTGTGTCTGTGTCTGTGTCTGTGTGTGTGTGTGTGTGTGTGTGTGTGTGTGTCTGTGTGTGTGTCTGTGTGTGTCTGCGTGTGTCTGTGTGTGTGTCTGTGTGTGTCTGCGTGTGTCTGCGTGTGTCTGCGTGTGTCTGCGTGTGTCTGTGTGTGTGTCTGTGTGTGTCTGCGTGTGTCTGTGTGTGTGTCTGTGTGTGTCTGTGTGTGTGTCTGTGTGTGTCTGCGTGTGTCTGTGTGTCTGTTTGTGTGTGTCTGTGTGTGTCTGTGTGTGTCTGTGTGTGTCTGTATGTGTGTTGGTGCCCGGGATTAAACCTTAAAGGTTAAAATGAGCAAACAGAAAGAGAACATGTGATGTGTTTCCTCTGTCATCCTCGTTCACCAAGAGATCTTTTTCACAGCAGGCATTTCAACATGACATAACCAAGAAATTAACAATTCATGACATGAATCATGGTTGCGTTGCTTTTATGTGTACATGTTTCAGTGCCCTCATTTTGTGCACGCTGACTCACTGATACACCTACATCAACTCTCTCTCCTAGAAAGTACGTTTAGGTACGACTAAATCGTTTTTCCAATCACGCTGTGTTAGCAAATGTAACCATTGCCTGGATTATGTTGGTTAATGTTAGTGACAGATGGTGTTACGTCTCAAAACATATTTGCTGTTAAATTTAGTCGTATATGAACGTGATTTCTAGGAGTCAGGGTTGCCTAAATGGAACCGAGCCATAGTTATCTTTTCTTCAAAATCTCTGCTGTGAAAAATATTTATTATTCTCTCTGTTGGATTTGTTGATAACAACTGAATAAGAGAAAAATCAAAACTTTACTTTTGTTTCAACCAACCGAACAAACAGAACGTTGATACTGGACAATTCTACAAAACCGTGGGTTATATTCATGTTTTTATGGTGGGTATGCTGTCCTAATCTTCAGCCTAACAGCCCCCATTTTTGCTTAATTTGAAAATAATGTAATGTAACGTGCAATTTAACTACTACATTGTACAGCACTGTACAAATTAATTTCAGTATTTTCAACATCAACATTTCAGAGGGAATATACTTTTAACTCCACTACATTTATTTATCATCTTTAGTTTTGGGGGTTTTAGCAACGCATGTTAGATATTTTTTAGACTGAATCCAGTATTTTAAGACTTACTTTTAGGGCAGTAACAAGAAATAAAGTATTCTGCATTTCGCCACCACCGTGCAATGCAGAAAAGGCTTTAAAACAGAAGTTAAACCTTCATATAGGGAGATAAAATTACAGCTAACAGCTAAAGGAAAACAGTGGAAGCAGCAGGGTGAAATATTTTGTTGTTTTTTTAATTTATTTTGTAGTTATTAAGTTATCCGTGTTTTTATTTGACATTAATATTTGTATAATTTCTGCTACTGCCCTGTATTGTTGGTTTTTTCCTAGTTGGACTGTACAAATACATTCATGTGCTGACGCTCGCTCCATCCTTCCCTCTGTGTCTTTGTCTAACAGAAACAAGCTGTATCACTGCATCTGTCACTCAGCATCACTCTGCCTCATATCAACACACACACACACACACTCACACTCACACACTCACACACACACACACTCACACACTCACACAGAGATGAAACAGGTCAGCTGAGTCTCTCATCTGGTTCCCAGAGGTTAGTCGTATGCCTGCATTCCTCTGCCCTGCAGGTGTGTGTGTGTTACCACTGAGCCAGTAAATCTAGTGTTATACTGGCAGAGCACACGGAGCCATAACTCTGGAGCGCACACACACACACACACACACACAGCAAACACACAGCAAACACACACACACTGCAAACACACCAGTCATGTCCTCAGGTAAACTACAGTGTTGTAGTTGAAGGAAACTATACACACACACACATTCTCACACACACACCACAGAGCTGTCAGGACTGACAGTGTGTGTGTTCAAAGCTGACAGTGACAGAGACACTGACGCAGCAATCCAATGAACTCAGAGGCGACACACACACACACACACACACACACACACACACACACACACACACACACACACACACACACACACACACACACACACACACACACACACACACACACCGACACACACATCAGAGAAATGAATAAATCTCTTCTTCAGCTTGTATTTTTCAATTTGCTGCCTCGCTGCTCTCTCACGTGACACTCAGACTCACCGACAAAAGTGAACGCCACGCTGACGGGTGACGGGGCGGACAGGGAAAACCACCCAAAACTGACCATGACTGAGGCAGACAATGTCGCATTCTGCATGGTGGCTGCATTTTTTTGAATGTATATGCATTAATGGCCTGCTGATGTATTTGATCCGTCAGTCATGTAACAAACTGTGAAAGAAATCTGAAGTATTTTCTCTCTACAACAAAAACTAGAGATGCAAGACGAACAAAATTGACAGAATCTTGTCATGTAAGAATCTAGATTTTTCCACAATTCTGGATTGAATCACAGACTTGATTTCTTTCTTATTTCCAGACTTAAAAGTTGATAAATAATGGTTTCTTATCACTAACTATGATGTGGTAAAGATAAAGTGTCTTCCTTCTAATGGCATCTATCCACACACATAGTTTTGGTTTAGTCTCTCCAGTTTTTGAGATATCTGTCTCAGAGATTTCTGCTTCCACCCCCTTCCACAATGGAGGAATTACATTTGTGGGGCTCACAGCTTTGAAAATGTACTTTTAAAAAATTCAACAGCAGCATGTCCTTCCAGAAACTGTGTCCCAGTTACTCTGGATAATCCACAGACCTCACTGCGACTTTTACCAAAGAAATAGTCCCTGTGAAAATGTTTCTCAGTGTTCTCTGTGGATTATCCAGAGAAAAGGCCCTTTTAAATAGAAGACACCGTAATAAACAGCACAAAACTTTGCTGGTGAATTTGTCAAATTATATTTAAGGTACTTCTCATCAATTTCAAATCACTTCACAACCTCACTCCAAGACTGAGACCACATCTACATTAATCATTCTAAATTTTAGGACACACCATGCTTTTTGTGACTTTGTGTTATTTTTATACTGTCAGATGTTAGACATGTTCAAAGAGGTGAACATATGTAAAAATGCTACCTGTAAGACAAAAGCCAGGGCTTTAAGCTGCTCTGAACACTTAATTTGCAATGTTACCTCTGCTTCTCCATCGAACTGACGTCAGATTGTTCCCACGTGCCCACAAACATCCGTCTTTGTTGCTCAGGTTGTTCCATGTGTTGTTCACATTGTCCACTCGCATATTTCTGATCTGATGTGGGTTCAAACATGTACGGATGTATTTTAGAAGTTTATATTTCAAGTAAAGCACAGGAAATAGAAGCAGAAGCTAACTACTATAGTTTGTTTATGTGGCCTCCAGAGCCAGAGGAAACTTCCTGAAGCTGGCCAATCAGAGCAGAGTAGGCTCAATGGGAGGGGGGGGCCTTAAAGAGACAGGAGCTAAAATGTAGGCTGAACTGAGGGGCTGCATAAAGGGCCAGTATAAGATAAATAAAATGTTTTTAACTGTAAATCAGGCAAAGATATTCCAGTAGAGCCCCAGATTATGAATATAGATCTGGAAATGTGCAGAATATGTCCTCTTTAAAACGCTGTTTAGCATCCACACCGGTGTTTCCAGGTCATTTTTTTAATGAGAGACCTATGGCAAACAACAGAACTGCATCACAGCAAGTTACAAGTATTTTTGTTTTGCCATATATGAAAATGTGTTTAAGCATTGTTCTGTATTTCTGTACATGTTTAAGTGTTTATAGGAATTCAGTAATTTTATAGGGTTAAGTATTTGTATGTCCAGTATTTTTTGTGTTTACATGCATTAACATACATTTGCAGTTGTACACATGTATTTCCAATATAGGTATATAGATTTTAAATGTTTCTGAGTTACCAAATCCGTGTCGTTTGTATATATATTCTTTGTATTCACTAAAAATGTAGTATTATATTCTATGCAAATATTTGTATAAGCCAAGTATTTGTTTTTGTGCATTAACATGTATTTCTACTCATTTCTGACAGTTTATGTGTGACAGTTTAGGTAATTTAAATGTACTGCATGTGCATGTATTGTGATTTACTGTAAAAGGCATTTTCCTAAGTTTCATAAGAAAACTTTAGATTCAACCAAGGCAGAGAAAAACAGCTAAAAGTGGAATGAAGTGGTTTCCAGCTGACAGCTCTGGTATGTTAATCCCTAAAAACACCTCCTTTCCCTTCCTCCTCCACCTCCTCCTCCTCCTCCTCCTGCAGTCAGGAATGCTGCAGCAGGTTATAATTGGCTCCAGGACTGAGCGAGGGAGGATGAAAGAATGAGAGAAAGGTGGAGTGATAAAGAAGACGGAGAGGGAGAGATGTGAGCGAGGAGATTTGGTTTTGATTTGCTCGGCTGTCGTCCAGCTTCAGCGCGGAGGAAGAAGAAGAAAAAAAAAAGCACAGAGACACAGAAGAAACTCTGATTTCCAGTTTTCTGTATGAAGTTCTAACTATGAAAAATCTGTTGTGTAAATCTCTTTTCCCTCCAAATTTGGTGGGAGATCTGAAGTCAGGAATAGTGGGGATAACAAACGATCAAATGGAAATGATGGTTTCTAAAACGTTGCATCACACAATAATGTTATTTTTGATGTGACATAATGAAAAGAGTTCATTATGACATACTGTTAGTTCCTGTTAAGTGACTTTATATACACATTTATTTCATGTAATATGCAAATATACATTAATTTTGCCTACTGTTAGCTTTGTGAACACTGCATGCAAATGGATACATCCGGCCTCAAATGAACTCAAGAGCTGAATGATTAGCCGGTTAATAAATTAGTCGATCGACAGAAAATTAATTGGCATCTAAACCGACTGTACACTACCTGCTCAGCACCAAACGGCAAACAGACACAGTTAGCTGTAGACTAGCTGCTGAACATAGTGGAGCATTTAGCAGCTAAAGAGCCAGATATTTCTTTCAGGAGTTGGTAGAGAACAAAAACAGCTAAAAGAGAGTGAATATTGGACTTACATTCACCAGGTGGACAGAAACACGACTCCACATGAATGATAATGTTGCTCCGTAACTGCTGGATGTGGAAATAAGTAACTGTTTGCCAACAAGTTCAGCATATCAACTTAAAAGGTGATGGTATGTCAGTGTGGTGTGTTCATGGCAGCATCAAAAAATAACACAATTAGAGCTGAGTATGTAAATTACGTTCTCAACACTAAACACACCTGAAAGCAACACCCCTCCTCCTCTGAATAAAGACATTTGTCGATAAATAGTGTATATGGACGTCATCTGAACTGCACCACTGCTCTGGGTCATAATTATTACAGCAGCAAGATGGCATCTTTCACTCAAACGTAACTATATGTCGTTTTTGGACGCCTGACGTTATAACCTGTTGCATCATTTTTCAGTCTCAAACCAACACTTCTTTTCAGTTCTTCTTATGATTTGTACCAAATTGCACCACCCTTTCTGTAAAATGTCTTAAAATTAACTGTTACATACCTGCAAATTACACTGAAAATTTCCAGGATATTAGTATAAAATTAAAGGAGCTGTAAGACAAAGCTTTGAAGTTATGACGGCAGATTTTTTTAGTTTTCATACCGATGTTGGATTAAAGTTGAACTGCCAAACATTCAGTCCGAGCAGGAGCCACTGTTTTTTTTTTTTTTTTTCAAATACTAGACATATTTCTCTCTCTCTCTATCTCTCACACACACACACACACACACACACAGATGGAGTCTATCTGAGGCGGTTGGTATTCCCAGGCTAAGGTCAGGAGGAGGTGGAGGGTGGGGATGTATGTGTGTGTGTGGGGGGGGGGGGGGTCTCGATACTTTTTTCTTCTTCGCCTTCACTTTCTGCCCTGCCCATCACACACACACAAACACACACTTCAAAAAAGGATGATAGGGTTTTTCATCCATCTCTTGTGAGTGAAGAGAACCTTTTCTTCATGAAAACTGCTTCCACTGACATTATACTGTTTTATGTGTGTGTGTGTGTGTGTGTGTGTGTGTGTGTGTGCAAGCAGCTAAAGTTAAAAAGTTAAAAAGCTGCTCAGAGCACACACAGTTTGACCTTCGACCTCTTGAAGCGAATTGGCTGACAAGACTAACAGCCACATGGTTCTGATTCAAAAAGTCAGTCTGAAATTGTTCTAACTTATTTCAGTTTGTTTTTACTGCACTACATTACCCAGCAGCCTTTTGGTAGAAACAACACAGGTCTTCCTGGTTGGGAACAATCCAAACGTGTAGTGGGGAACATTCGAAACTGACAAGAGGACCCGAACAATTTAAAAACACCAGATTTACTCAGTTCTTCCACGTCACACAAAATATCTAGAGAAATCTCCATAAATAATAAAAATGAAGTTAAACAATAAATATGTTAAATAATGTTCATGTCAAACAACTTGTTATTTCTAGTAGGTCAGAAACCTACTGAATGGTCGAGCCACAAAAAAACACGACTGCAGTGTAAATACTGCAGCTCACTTCAGGTTTTGCCTCCTTGGAAGGATGCAGCATGTGTAGGTGTGTGTATCAGAGAGCTGACAGTCTACAGAGGATTCATACCTGGCATCACCTCAGGTCCCTGCCCCAGCTGTCACTCAGCCAGTATAGCCTGAAAAGCTTTAAATATATATATATATTTTCTTAACAAGAGAGAAGCATGTTTCAGTTCTGCATGTTTGCAGCAATGTTGTAATTTACAGATGTGCCGTTGATAGCGTCCAGTGCTGCGATGGAGGCAATAGAGTACAATGTTTTGAAACTAACTGCTGTGATGACTACCCCTCCTCATACGAACAAAAGAAACAAACCTGGGTCCAGATCCAAGTATGTAGGCAAAATCTAAAAATGCTGTAAAACTAACTGTGTGTCCAGTACTTTCTCATTAAGTTTACCAGCAGGAAGTTGCTTTCAAAGAGCCAAAAAAGTGACAAATACCAGCAGTAAAGTGAGGCCATGATACAAGCTTCCTATGTACGTTGGTGATATTTGGATACACAAGAACACACCAAAGAAAAGAGGAAATACAACCAACAGGTGGAGGCCGGTGTGGAGATGGGGCTCGTGGGGCTTGAAATCCTGTATGACACCAGCAGGTATATATTGTGTGTATATATATGAAAGAGCGAGCAGAGCACTGACGGCTTAAATACACTGTCAGTGAGGATGCACTGCAGTGAGTAAATATAAGAGTGGCTGCCTTCACAAGGTTTGTGGCAAGTTGAGGAGGTTTTATCATCACAAAAGGTTAATGGTAAATATATTCATATGACCTCTGTAACACATTTTTCAGTAAGATAACTGACTCGTGATACTCATGTTTCTGTAGCACTGCTTCAGACTTCACAAACGAGTAATTCCACCTGAATTCTAGCCGACTTAACTGTACTTCCATGCCGATATTTGTCAGAAAAAATAAATCTGTAAGGAAAAATCTATTTGATGTGGCTTCCAAAATAAATTCAGCGTATGGGAAACACTGGTCTGTCATGCTAATAAAGCTTATTGAACTGAATTAGAGATAAAAATAGAGAACCCAGGGGTGCAGCTGGTGGTTAATGACCTTGACTGGAATCATGTTCTCGGCTCAGTAACCATCGCTACTGTTTACATGTCCGCAGTTATATTGTATGTACACTAAAACACACACACCCACATGTGTAAAAAGTGTGACATCTGTTTATAGTCCTGAATTAAACTACATATTGAATGTATTAATAGATTTGGGATTATTGGGAATAAGTAGATTAACTGTAACATGTTTTCTGTGTGTTTCTGCAATATTCTTATTAAATCAGCAGCACTGGGGACGCACGCTGCCTTTTTAGCATAATAATAACAATATGTATTTTCCTATGAATATGAATACACAGTCCTATAAGCTCAAGTTTCTCCTTCACTCGTTCCTTCCATCTTCCGTCTCTGCACAGCCCATAACCCCTCTCTCTCTCTCCTCCATACATGGAGGTCATAAATCACACCGACTCTCAGGACGTCTGTCTACAGCTCAGCTATTGTGGAGGGATCTGTTAGCCTACCGACTCCACATGTGTGTGTGTTTGTGTGTGTGTGTGTGTGTGTGTGCAGGTGTGCACGAACGCCTGGGGAGGTGAGGTGAGGGCCCATATGCATGTTTCTATATGTGTGTGTAAAAATAGTTGTAGCAGAGAGCAGGGAGCCAGGAGTGACTGTTCAGGTCGGGTCGATTGTCTGGAAACAATAGAGGGAAGGAAAACGCTGACAGACCGCTGCAGCACATTGAGTGTTTCTGTGTGTCAGACTGAGGAGCTTCTGCTGTGGGAATAAACAGCGTTTAAATAAAGACAGTTTAACAGAAACAGGAAGGAAAACCTGCTGCAAACATTTCAGCAGAGAGGCCGCACAGATAAACGTTTTGAGTCACGTTTTACTTTAAATCGATAGAACAGGTGGCTCACCCAGTAAAGATGTAATGAATATTAAAGGATAGGTTCACAGTTTCTCAAGTCTTAAAACAACAGTCAGGCACCCATATAAACACTCAAAGAGGTTTTCCTAAAAGATCCTCTTCAAATGTGCTTTCAATGTAAGTGAAAATCCACAATGTGTCCACAGTCATTTTGTGCAAAACTACATTAAAGTAGCAGTCAGTAGTCTGAGTTAGTCATATCAAGTGGATATCTGCCACATTTACAGTCTTTTTAGCATCAAATTCCCTCTTTGTGTTTCCTCGGACAGTGTTTCCCTGTTGAGCTGCGGTGGAAGTATAGTAACAAAAAGAGGGACTCTGGCACTAAAAAGACTGTAACGTTGAAAGATATCTACTTGATTTGACTCATTTGAACTCTGAAGCTTCATATCGGCTTCATATAAACTTTTAAACACATTTTTGCACAGAAGGAGGACTGTGGATTTTGTCCCCCATCACTTCCATTGTAAGTGCATTATGAAGGGATCTTCTAATGGTCAGTATGAACAGGAGGAATGATTACAGCAAGAAAAACAGGTTTCACTCTTCATTTGGGCTCCTGACTGCTGTTTTAAGACAGACTTGAAAAATTGTGAACCTGTCTTTTAAGACATCAACTATCCCATATTTCAAATTTTACACACCACTGGCCTAATATGGCCACACTTTTTTACATTTTCAAATGGATCCAGACTGGAATAAAATATTGTCAAATTTGAATAAAATAGTTTCTATAAATATAGTATGTTTCCAGTTTTTCAGGAGGTGCAGTAACTGTAGAAAAGTTCTTTTAGTTGTCCAGTTTTATGGATTTTGATGAGAAAATGATCACTAAACAATAAGGTAAACAGAACACACCATAAGCTGTTTAAAAATGTAATTATTGTGTATATATTGAAGCCAGATTCAGTAAATGTACACAGCCTCTGGTCAACATACTGTTTTCCATATTCTTCACATTAGCATCTAGCAGCTAGCAGAGGGACATTTAGCTTGCTCCAGGTTGTTGTCCTCCTGTCTGTCTGTCCGTCTGTGTTGGCCAGTGGAGCGGTGGCCTGTTAGCTGGTTAGCCATTGGGCTTTATAGAAACAGACGTCTCCACAGGAACGAGGTGGACACTGGCCAGAGTTCATTAGCATCCAGTCTGGATTAGCTCCTAGCTTGCCAAGACTGCTGCAGCTAGCCAAAAGAGACAACAGGCCCGTAGGGAATGACTGGACGGGCTAATGCTAACGCTAACGCCAAGTCTAATCAGCAGCAGACAGGAGGAGAGACAGAGAGGAAGATGGCAGGAGGACAGCAGCGGTTCATCCTGAATTACAATGAAGGGACAGAAAGTCATCTTAATAAAGTCAATAAAAGCAGACAGAGTGAAAAAACCCCTGACTGAAATCAGACAATATATT
This sequence comes from Scomberomorus guttatus, assembly GCA_038419695.1. Taxonomy (NCBI): domain Eukaryota; kingdom Metazoa; phylum Chordata; class Actinopteri; order Scombriformes; family Scombridae; genus Scomberomorus; species Scomberomorus guttatus. Next base: position 2,534,726 of record CM076452.1, read on the forward strand.
ATATACAGAATATATTGTAGGGGGAAAGAGTAAATTAAGACAGGCTGCAAACTAAACTAACAAATGATGAAGCCACTTATGGTTCTAGACAGCTTTTTATCTACTTGGAAATGATAGGATAAGGTCTGTAAAAGACGTGGACATTCAGCAGGAGAAAGCCAAAAGCCTCCCCAGGGGGGCACCAGAGAGTTGAGGGTGAAGCAAAGGTACTGCATGACATGAATTTGAGTCAAAACTTCCCAAGGATATCATTATCTCTGATGTCCATCGCCAATAAACCTCCATAAATCCACTTAGATATCAGAGAAAAAAACAGCCAGTCGTCACAAGAAAAACGACAGTAGGCTATAGGTCTAAAATACAGGCCGACCTATAGTTATGTTTATGCCATCTAGCGGCCGTAGTACTTCTGACCTGGGGAAGAGACGCAGTTCAGATAACATCAATATTTATAAGGTGACCTGATAAGGTGATTTTGCCTTGTTAGGAGGAGGCAGGTTGGGGGGATGGCTAGACAGATAGTGGACTTTGCTGCTGGAGACCACTGTTCGCTTCCCATCTCAAACCACAAGTGTCTCCAACGTTTTTTAAAAATTGTAATGTCGTGGTGTTTACTGTTGCCATGACAATGAAGGCTGTGTAACTTTAAGGAAGTATTAAATTATATACTTAAAGGAAGTATAATGTTGTTGATCATTTTTACCCATCCAAACGCAACTATAGGTTGTTTTTGACGGTCTGAATTTTAGACCTATACTGTTGTTATTTATGAGGATGTGTTGGAAAAAAGACACTTCAGAACTTGCCTGAGAAACATGTTTTTAAGATTTCTTCAGTATCTCTTCAGTATTTCTTCAGTTGTCTGTACATCCATGGCTACACTGCAGGAACAGAAACTTCAAATAGCTAATTCGACTTTTAATGATGTAAATTTGCCAGTGGAAATAAATATGGGCCAAAAAAGGGGCTCAAACGACTGACTGTAGCTGACATTACAACAGCCCATTTGATGAGCTTTTATGGGGTCTTGCTTTCCCGATGGTTTTATTTCATTTTTTCTTTTTCTGGTTTCCAAATGGGCCTATATGTTGGTGTTAGCGCGTTTCCATCTTTCAGATTAGCAAAATCCACTTTAAAATACAAGGACGTCACTCCGGACCGAATCCACATCCTGCCTCCAGCTCCATACTTAACACACAGACATTAAATTGTTAATTCCCCAAATTATTCCTTTAAGTCAAGGGTGATACAATGTTTAACAGCCAAAACCTAAATTATATCAGTCTATCTCAGTCCAAGATCCAAATCAAACTGTATTAAGTCCACTCGTTTTACAGTGAGAGTGCAGAGGATACAAGGACACATGCATTTAGTAACATAAGGGCACAAATGATTAATGTGAGGAAATTAAGCAAGTCAAAGGTACAAATTACTAAATTGAGGGGACAAAATAAGTATATTGAGGGCACAAATTAGTAATGTGAGGGAAACAAAGTGTGAAAAATTGTCCTCATGCCTTCCACTTTCTGCACACAGCTCTCTGCAGGTGACGCCACAAATAGCAGCTCCTCCTCCACATGTACACACTGATAACACCTGCAGAGAGACCAGGACCTGCACGGTACTTTGACCCTCCTGTGAATCCTCCCCGCCCGCCTGCTCAGCCCTGAGCGCTCACCTGAGGACACTTTAACCCGCAGAAACACTGATGAACGTCAACACAACACCAACCTCCAACCTGCACAGTATCTCGGCTCTCTGTGCCAGTCAGCTGACCTTTGGCACACTGAGCAGGTGTTTGTGAAATGAGGTCACACACACATACAGTATACACACACATACAGCTCCTTCCTCTTCCCGCTTATTGTGTTATCAGTGTGAGTCGACTTCCAGCGTAGCGAGCAGCGAGCGGGGAAGTAAAAATGTTTCTCAATAATCTGATTTGTGTCTGTAACAGTGTCTGTGTTACACCCTGCAGTTATATTTTTACTGAAATTAAATGACTCACCAATCACAAACAAACCTCCTGACTGCCAGCTGGCTGTTTTAAAAAGTGAATTTGACAGCATGTGCTGAATGTAAAAGGTGACACTTTACTTTATGGGTTTCTTACTTTCCGACTACTTATCTGGAATTAAGAAAGTAAGTGTACTTTTCTGGAAATATGTAAATAAGAATAATGAGAATGTAAGCATTCTTTTCAGGAAGAAAGAAAGTATGTATACCTTTCTGCAAGTAAAAAAAAAGTAAGTATAATTTTCCAGAAGTAAAGAATTACGTATACTTTCTGGAAATAAAAAAGTGAGTGTACTTTTGCAGTAATAAGAAAGTAAGAAAAACGTATATTTTTTTGGTAATAAAATATATGTACTTACAAATACAAAAGCATGCATACACTTCCAGAAATAAAAAAGTAGGTACACACTCCGGAAAGTAAGAAAATACATATAATTTTCTGAAAGTAAGTAAGTAGGTAAGTAGTAAGCTAGGTGGATAGAAAGGTACTTTTTTAATGTCAAAGGGAAATTGCAGCGTTACAGCAGCTACTTCACACAAACCACAACAAATACAATTAAAGGGACAAATTATATACAACAACTAAATAAATTAATATATTGAATGTAAAAATAGAAAATATACTATATACACTGCACAATGATGGTAATACACTGTAATATGCAGTATAATGTACATTAGTGCGGGTCAAGTAGATATTGCTAAAGGCTGTGCAGCAAGCTGCAGAATTGTCACTGAATAATAAACAGAATTAAATGTACACTGAATATATGTATAATGTATGAATACATGAATTATTTACACTTTGTATATAAAAATGTGTTCTTGAGGGTCTCAAGTGCAAAAGAAAAACAGAGAGGACTGAACAGCAGATAAATTGGTTATATAAGATAAATGCAATAAATAAGTCCAGGTTGGAAGAACTTGGGATGTAACTAATTCTTTCTTTGATTTCCTGAGAAAATACTATGTAAGTTGGTTGTACAACTATAAAGAAAATAGAGAAAGTGTCTAATTTCATGCTGGGAAGCTTATTTCTTATTTCTGCAACTCTCAGGATACAACATACTGTACATACATGATGGTAGATTTTCTTTACTCGCTTGAAAAATAATACACAATAATGCCTGGATATTAAAGGATGATTGTAAATCCACCAGCATGCCCTTTCATTTTCTTTCAAGCTACCAAACAATTTTCTAAAATCAAATATCAAATATAAGGAGCTTTACCAATTGAAAACTTCCCCCATTTCCCTTAAAATTACTAGTGAATCACATGGCCTTTTTTTCTTACAAAATGTCATAAGAATTAACAGTGACATACCTGAAAATTAGTTTGAAATCAAGGGACCCGTGAAATAAAGTGTTACCAATGTGAAATATACATTATAAAAGCAGCGAGAGGAGCAGCCAGTCTGTCTGCTGAGGGGTGAATCTCTACTTTTGCTGATTCTCACAGTTTGACACAAACTCGTCTGTGGTTTAATTAAACTTGGATCTGCAGCAGAACGGCTCCACCTTGTTCGTTAATTTGCTGCGGTCTGAGGCAGGAACATGTTTACTGCTCAGAAACTGGAAGCCAGCGTTTTGTCAGCCAGCAGAGAATTTAATAACAATGTTTTTTAAGGCCAGAAACAAAGAAGAAAATGAAAGCCAATGTCTTGTTTTTTTTTTTAGGTTTGATCCTTCTGTGAATTGTAGAAAATATTTTCGAACACCACAGAGGCGGAGCTGCTTTACTGCTTGTTCAGTCACTGCTAACACAGCCACCAAACCAGACTTGTAATTAAAAAAACGAAGGAATTTATTCCAGCATTTTCTGCCATTTTTGTCTGTGACCCAGAAAATACTAATTTGGGTAAAAGAGAGGAGAGTCTTGGTGGAGCTGAGGTGAAGACAAGCAAACACCCCAAAAACATAGATCACTTCAGGTCCTGACGTCGGCTGGTTGGAACAGTAACTGTCAAAATCTCCACCCAGAGTCACATTAGAAGATGTGAAATTAACTGTGTAGAGCTGAGCACAAAATAAATCAGCTCTGTCTCCTATAAATTAAGTTTATACACTACTATTTAGCAACAGTAAATACATTTTGGGAGAAATGTAATGCCACCTGAATTGTTTTTTATCAACATAATTAGGAAACATTTTCTGCCAAGTTGATAAATGTTGATACTGACCGTGACAGCGTATCTCATTAGTTTTCCTACAATATTCATATCTGAGCAATTCAAGCAAAGTTTTTTTATATTTATGTTAAGAAATCCAAAGCTCTTGGTAAAGTTCAAGGAAAAAAATGCTTCCTTGTTTTGATATTGAAAAAGTCAACAATAATTTAAAACAAGAGAGGACTAATTGGACATTTAACCAAAACCACAATATTTCCCTAACCTTGGACATAATCCAGGAAGCAATTACACTAAGACCTCCACAAGATTTCATTTGGCTAAACAAACTGTTCCTAAACAAACATAATTGTTAGGAGACTGGATTGAAACCAATAATTGATATTTCAAAAGCCAATCAAACCGCTGCCAAACAGAAAGAGAAAACTGGGGAAATTTGGATGAAACATCTGTGAGCTAAAAAAATATGACTACACACTATTAAAGGATAATTCCAGGCAATTGTTTTTGTAGTTTTAACCACCAATTGGTTATGATAAATTTGAACCACCAAAGTATTTATGAAAAAATACCTGAAATACCCCAAATTTGTTATGCTCTAACAAAGCTCTTATCAAACCTATTACATCTCTTCACTCTTTTTCATTAGCAAAGAGAAATGTACAAAACATTCAGGTAGTAGCTTCCTGATTTTAGCCTGGACTAACCGTCGCTGTCACCCGTCACCCCCTGAGGCAGATTAGATCAGCTGTAGCTAATTAAAGTTAATTCAGTAGCAGCTAAAAAGAAAAGCTTCAGTACCTTCAGTATTTGGAGTGAATAGCTGGTGAAGTACAGGAGGCTACAGCTGCTGATTGAATGTATCAGAAACATTTAATGAACATTTCATTTATTATGCTGCTCATCTAATTTTCAGGTTGTGAACATTAATAAGCCTGCCGCTAAAAATGTTTTGCCTTCTCAGTCAGCAAAAGGTGATTAAACATCTTTGAGTTGTAGTTATTTTAGCCTTTAGTTACTCGCAAATGTTGAAATTTAAACCTAAGGAGATTCGCTAAGGGATTTTATATTCGATAGATGGATTTGACACTGGATTATGCTGCTGAACTGTGGAACAACTAAAACTAAACTGACCCAAATAAACTAAACTAAAGCACTCAAAAGTAACACCAACCGCTAACTTGGCTAATACTCTTTAGGTCAACATGTGTGCGGCAATTACAGCTGCAACTTTATGTACATGTCAGATATCAGTTTGCCCAGAGGTCATTGGTCAGTTGCTGAGATCTGGAAATGCAGCATTACTGCTGCGAGAACCTGCTGCAGTTTAAACAGATTATCTAAAGCACTTTGTTTGGAGGCCAAACTGAAAGTGAGTACAGTTACAGTAAGTACGGCGGGTCAGAGTTTAACCAATAAGCAGTCTTGACACAGTTTAGGTCACAATTTTACTGTCTTCGTTTTCTCTTCCACATAAGTTTAAGTAATAATCCTTGAAGGGTATGTAATATTTTCTGATACATAGGCTGTAACCACAGCAACACTTGGACAGAGAGCTCGGTTATGTCAGCAGCCACACAGAAAGATGGATTGTAAGTGAGTATGTTTGTGTGTGTATGTGTGTGCGTCTGTGTGTGTTTACTACAACACTGATGAAAGGTAAAAGGTCAGCAGGGGACACCAGCTGTAACCGTGCCACCCAGACTGTAGACAGTGAGCAGGCCGTTGCCATAGAGACCTAAACAAAACATCAGTCACGTCACCAAGGTTTACAAGGAGGAAGCAGACAGGGAGATTTAGTCAGTATTAGAAATGCTTATGATGTTATAGATATTGGCTGTTATGTATTATCATCATTGTTTTATGTTACAGCATATTTTGTGATTACTGTGTGAGTGAATAATGAGACGTGTCAGCAAGAGTGGAGAAACACTTTATGATAAACAGGAAAATAAATTAAACCGATTGAGAAAGAGGCAGACGTAGTCTAACTTATTATCCAATTATCTGCTCTGAGTGTGTGTGTGTGTGTGTGTGTGTGTGTGTGTGTGTGTGTTTGTGGTGAAACTGCTCTGTTAAAGAAACAGTCCACCATTTTGGCAAGTCCTCTTCAGATTAGAGGATAGATATCAGTTTTATTTAGCTTAGCTTAGCACAAAAGATGAAAGGAAGCAGGGGGAAACTGCAAACCTAACTCTATAAAAAAGAGAAAAAATACGCCTTCCAACAAGTTCAAAGCTGTGTGATTTACATGTTGAAGTTTGCCACCAGTCCATCCTGCAGTCGGCTGGGTTTAGTTAACTGTAGAGTTCAGACAGAGCTCAAACCTGACAACCTCACGATGAGATGCTCAACAACAAATAGCCCCTGTGCTAACTGCATACACACTAGTATGAGTATAATGTCTTGATTATATTTGGGACATAATGTTGACATGGTTAGGCAGTAGCTGGGTTTCCATCCATCCTTTTTTATGCGCTTTTTCACTAGCAAGGTTTTTACACTTGGATGAGGTTGATAAATTGATGGAAACAGATTTAGTGAATAAATGAAGACATACAGGAAGCACGTGACTTAAGTGTCCCTGAAGCGTCGGCCCTGCCGGAGAGATGAAACATGGCGGCAGGCGTTTTTCACTGTCAGCTCTCTTCTTCGTCTCTGGGCAGCGTTCAATACGTGTCTGTATAACTGACACATGGCTGTTATCAAAACACTTCCAAAAGCAAGAAGCTGTAAAGTGTCACTGTTCTCTCCATTTTTCACTTTCCATGTTTCTCTCCATCACCAGGATTTGTATCACACGGATGTATTTGAGAAGCTTCGAGTAAAGAAGGAAAAAAGTAGTGAAGTCCTACTACTATAGTTTGTTTCATGGTTTGTTTCTGTAACCTCCTGAGTTGCTGGACGCCTGCCGTGATGCAGCTTCCTGAAGCTGACCAATCAGAACAGAGTGGGTTCATCAGGAGGGGGGCCTTAAAAAGACAGGAGCTAAAACGGCCTGTTTCAGACAGAGGCTGAACTGAGGGGCTGCATAAAGGGCCAGTATAAGATAAATAAGGAGTTTTTAACTGGAAATCATGCAAAGATATTCCAGTAGAGCCCCAGAATATAAATATAGAGCTGGAAATGTGCAGAATATGTCCTCTTTAAGGTGTATTTTTTTCTCTTTTTGATGGTGCTAGGCTAGCATTTCCCCCCTGTTTCCAGTGTTTGTGCTAAGCTAGGCTAAATACATCCTGGGCTTATCTCTGCACTGGAGATGTAATGTACTGATTTTCTCATCTGTCCCTAGATAATATAGCTAAAGAGAGGATTTCACAAAGTGTTGGACTGCTCCTTTAACAGTCATGAGGATGAACTAAAGTGAAAGTGTCAGCCAAAGAGAAAAAACACACACGTTCACTGAGCCAACGCTGATGCCAAAAACAAGAACAACAACACGGACTCTTGTAAGGACACTTGCACCATAAGTCACTTTAAACACACACACACACACACACAAACACACAGGGTGTATCAGTGGATTAATATTCAGTCGGTACAGTAGCAGTGTTTACAGAGAGAGAGAGAATGAGACAGTGATGGAGGACAGCTCGCTTGCCCGGTCCTCGCTCGGCCCCTCAATTACCTCTGACTGTGATTAATACATCAGACTGCATTAGCCTCTCTTTCTCTTTCTTTATCCCTCCTTCTCCTCCCTCTTTCCTGCCCTCCTCTTTAGTCTTTCTCCTCATCCCTCCTTCCATCCTTAACTCCCTCCATGTTTTTTCCTTCCATAGTCAAATAGAAAAACAAACTGTATTCCTCCTGCTGAAGAATGTGGTGGCTGGTTTTGGCAGAACTGGTTTGTGGTACTGGGAGAAGTGGTTTTAGGGGGGAGATGGGCGGTGAGGGTGGAGTGGGCGGAGTCATGAGAACGCTGTGGTTAACTGAGCGGCAGCGTTCCAGAGACGCTGTAATGACAGAGACCGGGGCAGAAAGATGGAGCCTCTGCTGGGAACCAAAAGCACGAAAACATGATCGTACAAACACATTCTGGTCGCTGTTGTTTATGTTTACTGCCATGTGAAGTGTCTTCTGATCTTTATTTCAGTTTATCTTTTTATATTCTGGTTGGATTTTTGGAGGTTTTAAAGTTTGAAACCACACACAGTGAATTTTTCTGTACTACACTGTACTTTGCAATATATACAGTGTGTACAGTGCAATATATTATATATATATATATATACCATAATGTACTATATCATGCATACTATACACAATTCCATGCCATTATATACCATTTACTATAACATACCGATATACACCATAACATAATACACCATACAACATTACACCATACCGTAAAATACTATATCAACAATGCCATCCCAAACCATAATGTACCATCATGCATAGCATGCCATTTTATACTATGATATACCATTATATGCCACACTATAATATAATATACCATTGTACGCTGTACAATATCATCATATAATACCAGCTGTATGACTCATGGCACTGGACTGTCTTTTCTTCAGTTTTTCTCTTTCATTTTATTTGGTAAATGGATTTTAAAAAAAAGATTTTTACACCTACAAATCTGGAAAATAATGATGTGAACCTGATTTGATCCTTTGTTCAGCCTGTCTGTTTTTTCTGTCTGAGCAGAAACAATTGATCAGAAAGAAAACTTTAATTATTGATCTGAAAATGCTTGTTACAGCTTCGCCGGGTCAGACAATCTCACATCCTTTGCTCTCTAATGTCACCCGGGTTCAGTGGATCTCTCCCAGGGTTGGGGGAGGAGTTGATGGGGGTTTGGGGAGGAGGGGGGATCTAATAGGAAGTTGAGGCGAGCATTAAATGGAAAGAATGACACAAAAAGAGCGGCAGAGAAAGGCGACGCCACATTCCTCGTCTCATTATTCCCGCAACTTCCTGTTTGACTCTGTTGGGACATTATCACTTATGAATGATGACATGACGCGAATAAATAATACAAGACAGATGCAGAGGAATAAAATGTGTGTGTGTGTGGTGTGTGTGAGAGACAGAGTGTGTGTGTGTGGTTCGCTGGGTTGTTTGTCAGATGGAGACAAAAGGAGGATGAGAGACAGTGAGCAGGAAGATACACTCTCCTCCATTGTGTGTGTGTGTGTGTGTGTGTGTGTGTGTTCTTTATGTGTGTCATGAAGAATTAAATCTAACAGCACACTTTTGCTAAATCTGCGTCCGTCGCCGCAAATCTGCAAACACATGAAAGCTCTCTCAGAGACAGAACACTACCTGAGGGTGGGGGGGTGGGTGGGGGGGGGGGCAACTAAAGGAAGGAAAGAAGAGAATGAAGGTTAGCCCTCCTCGATCGCCCCATCCTCCATACTCTGAATGAACAGCAGCTCTTTGACATGGGAGAGAGAGAGGGAGAATTAGGATTCAACTACGGTGGTCGGCTGAGCAGCCACTGACTTAGATAAATCACCTGCATGCACACAATACACACACACACACACACACACATTTTACAGAAGCAGTGCTGACACAAGAACACAAATATATTCTCTCACACACTCAGTGTACAGGCAGGATGTAGCAGTAAAAAGTGAGAAGCAGCTGAAAGCCAAACTGTGTCTGTCCACATGGGAAAAGTCATTAAACCCCCCAAAACCTGTGTGTGTGTGTGTGTGTGTGTGTGTGTGTGTGCTCACGTGCATGTGTGTGTACGTGTGTGTGTGTGTGTGGGTACAGCTGCAGAGATTCAAAGCAGATTTCGTAAAGCCACGCCTCTCGGTCTCACACTCCCAAAAGGTCAGCGGTCTGTTTTAATTTGAAAACATTTGACTTTCCTCTCAGTGATGCTTCACCACTTTGCGGCAGCTTTTCTTCGTTTTTATTCGCTCCTGTTTTGTGTTTGTAGAGGATGTAAAATATAAAAATACTGAATATGATAATGTATGAAATGAGCTGAACAATTTGCCTCAAAATTTGTACCGCTTAATCTTAACATCATAACTCTGCCAAACCAGACCGCACAGACATCATACACACACTGTAAAAATCAGCAGAAGCCTACCCTTTACAAAGATGCCTGTTTCTCTGTGATCTGCTCAGAATCAGCATCAGTTAATCCACTTTGAAATCAGAGAAAAAAACTATAATTTGAGATCTTGGCTCATAATTGTTGAATTTTTGCCTTTTTCTCCAGTAAAAGTTTTTGCAGCTACATCCAGGCCTGTGTGTGAACCGGAGGTGTTGAGAAGCAGACGCAGCGTGTAACTCACCATCATGTGAACAAACAAAATGTGACATCACAACTCGATATCAGTCAGAGGGATATCACTAAACGTATTGATCCATGCTGGCTGATACAGAATAATTACAATCAGCAGAGTGATAAAATCAATGAAAATGTTTGTTTGGCTGTATCAATACATGTTTTGGCATTACTAAGACTCAGATTGTCCCATCCATCAATCTGAGCCTTATATCCCTGGAACTCTTTTTTTCACATAAAAGGTAAATGTAAGAAAAAATGTAAGTAATTAAAAACAAGCAAGAACCCCAATCTGTATAACAATATCCAACACTATTATGTCAAAAGTGCAAGTCTGTTTATCGATGTGTACACAAAGTAAACTGACCATCTCTTGTACCACAATTGTTCAAATCTTTACAAGCTGTTTAATCAATTTAAAATTATATAAAACAGAGAAAAGCAGCAAATTCTCACATTTAAGAAGCTGGAACCAGATAACATTTGACATTTTTGCTTGATAAACAACTTAATTGAATATTCGACTAATCCTGACTTTTAAGAATTCTCTTTCAATAGGAGGATGTGTCTACTTCCTGAAAAGAGTTTCATCCTTTCTTTACAATCTCAGCTCCATCACACGGTTTTTAACAACACACAGGAAGTGATGTCAGCATTTCCTGTGCTGTGATATAGGAGGATGAGGTGGTTTTCAGGAAGTGTGTGGGCTGTGGTCCAACCGTTAAATGCATCCCCCAGGGATGACCACCCCCCCACCCCCCTCCACCCACACACACGCACACACATACACACATACCAACATACTAACACATGTACATATACACACACACAGGAAGGAACAAGACAACAATGGATGAGCCACAACAGAGAGTCCGAGCAGGAAAAAACAAACGCTCTCTGTCCTGCTGTAGGGAAAACCCTCGAAGAGTTTGTGCTGTGTGTGTGTGTGTGTCACATACTGCTTTACTCTTAAGAAATATACTCGAAATGGCTACATTTCTTTAAAGATCGTCTGATCTTCTTTAATCTAACAATTTAAAGGACACATATTCTGCACATTTCCAGGTCAATATTTATATTCTGGGGCTCTACTGGAATATCTTTGCATGATTTCCAGTTAAAAACTCCTTATTTATCTTATACTGGCCCTTTATGCAGCCCCTCAGTTCAGCCTCTGTCTGAAACAGGCCGTTTTAGCTCCTGTCTCTTTAAGGCCCCCCTCCTGATGAACCCACTCTGTTCTGATTGGTCAGCTCCAGGAAGCTGCATCACGGCAGGCGTCCAGCAACTCAGGAGGTTACAGAAACAAACCATGAAACAAACTATAGTAGTAGGATTTCACTACTTTTTTCCTTCTTTACTCGAAGCTTCTCAAATACATCCGTACATGTTGGAGCTGAAATCCGATCCATATATGAGAGCAAACAATGGACAATGCAAACAACACCTGGAAAAACCTTAGCATGATTTCCAGTTAAAAACTCCTCATTTATCTTATACTGGCCCTTTATGCAGCCCCTCAGTTCAGCCTCTGTCTGAAACAGGCCGTTTTAGCTCCTGTCTCTTTAAGGCCCCCCTACTGATGAGCCCGCTCTGTTCTGATTGGCCAGCTTCAGGAAGACTTCCAGCAGCTCCAGCGGCTACGTCAACAAACCATGAAACAAGCTATATTGGCAGGATTTCACTACTTTTACTCATTCAGTGGACAATGCAAAAAAAACATGGAAAAACCTTAGCAACAACCTTAGCAACCAAGGCTATGGAACGGATGGATGTTTAGGTAGTAAAAACCGTTGCAAGCGAAGCGTTCAGAGCGGGTTGAAGCCTGGCTTTGGACTTGCAGGGAGTATTTCTACATATGTTCACCTCAAGTTTTGGAACTTTGACCATGTTTGGCATAGATATCTGACATCATAACATGATATAAATAACAGAAAATCGCAAAAAGCATAATATGTCACCATTAATAAATATTTATAAAGTACCTTGTTTAGTCTCTAAGTTCTTCTACCCCCCCCCCCCCCCCCCCCCCCCCCGAGACTGGTACCAGATCAAGGGTCAAGGGTGTATTTGCTGCATTAGGCTTTGTTTTTATATGCTTTGGTCTGATCTGCAATGATAACAAGGTTAGGGACGCCTGCAGTAAAGAACCTCTTCATCACTGCAGCTTCACGGGTTGTTCCCAGTGCAGATCTGCATCTGTTCGTCTTTCAATTGACATTGGTTGTGTTTATAATGTAAAGTGATATTTAGAAGCACAGTGAATGCAAACAAACAGCAGAAATGTCTAGCTGGAAAATAGTTTCCCTTTTTTTTCACTTCACTATTTAGTCTGACATTGTGCTCAAGTTAATCAACTTCTGCTAAGGAGTGGGGGGATTTTGCCATAACTAAAAAGTACTGACTGACATTTCCTCTCTGTCAACTTTGTTCCCAGCTGTCACAATAGCTGAGCTACAAATATCTCAATTTGAGAGTTGTTACTTCAGTAATTCAAATTGCAACAAAACTGTACAGTATAGCTGCGTCAATCTCATCCACACTCCAGTTTTTTCTGGCTCTGCCAAAAGAAGGTGACATTTTCAATCCAGCCTACACAACTCTGATTGACTCAGTGGTTTTTCCAAACTGCGGGAAAACAGCCACCGGTGAACACAGTAACAGATTCAGAGGTCTGGATAAGAATTCTCCACATTTACATTTAAAATTTGGGTGTAGTTTTTGAGTGTGTGTGTGTTTGGTTCAGACATTTGCTCTCTTTCATTCTTCTATTACATTTTATAGAGATAAGGCTCCACTTCTTTTTTATTTGAGAGAGTCAATTATTTGCACTTTACCCAAAAATGTACATATGAAAAACTGGGAAATATATGTATTATAGGGTCCCATAGTTTTCTATAATTTAATCTAGAAAGGAACTGATATGTAACTGTAAATTAAAATGCTTATAAATTCAACACAACTTAACAGAATAGAAAATTGTCTCTATAGAGAAATTTTAAAACACTAGTTTGCATATTTTAATGCCTAAAGACAAATTTATAAAGATTTGTTTACTGTTACAGCTGTTTTTCAGTCAAACTGTTCCTGCAGTCTAACAGCATGTGAACGCAGCACTGCCATGCACACTGTTTGTTTATGTGTGTACCATGTGACCATGACATCAGTGTTTGAATCTGACCTGAAACTCTTTGTCACATGACCTCACATTACCACAGTGCCATTAACATTAAGACAGTCAGTCAGGGCAACTTGTCAATCAAACCAGCTGCACAAACACACACATGCACACACACACACGCGCGCGCGCGCGCACACACACACACACACGCGCACACACACACTAAACAGCTGGACTCTTGTCACCTTGTACTGCAGCGTGTTGACGAGTGTGACCTCTGGCTTTGTTTACCCCCAAACAAAAGACCACACACTCATAACACACAATGACACACACACACACACACAAAGAGTGACAAACACACACGCTGCCACACACAACAACCCAGACAAATGGCAGTCAATAACTTCCTCCCTCCATCTTTATGGAGCTTGTTAACTTCCCTCTCCCTAATGGCTCTCTGCTGCACCTCTTGTTAGCCGTACTACCGTGCGCACACACACACACACACACACACACACACACACTCAGCAGTCAGCTCAGGTTGCGTACTAACATCAGTCGATGGATTTTCCTGCGTTGAGGAATCTTCAGTCTGATGGGATGTTTGGCTTGGAGGAAACTTCCAGTGCCTGATTTTTTATTTATTTGACATTGTCCCTTCATTTAATGTTAAAGCTTCAGTCTGACATCCAGCCATCAACATTTACTGTCCTGAGCAGAGTCAGATGATATCAGTTTCATCTCTGTGTATCAGTACAGTGATAGGTCGCTTTAGTTAAATTTAGCTTAGCTTAATACAAAGACTGGAAGTGGGTGGAAACTGCTAGCCTGGCGACAATCCCAACATTTCCTTTGCACGTTTCTACCTGCACGCAGCACAATTAAAGACCTGCCTCGGTCTCTGTGTGTCTCTGCGTCTCTCTATAGGAGGATAATCTGTCAGACAGACAGGTTCTTCTCTGTGAGTCGGCATCATCAATCTCCAATCTGTCAGTCTTATTGATGAGCCCACAGAGCCGCTGCCAGCTGGCAGCTGCAGGTAGACAGACAGACAGAGAAAGAGAGAGGGATGGAGTGATGAAGAGAGTGATAAATAAAGGAATGTCTTCCCCGAGCAGTAAGCCCCGCCCACCTGGTAAAACACATTAAAAGTCCCATCTGATGCTGGTTTTATGACTTTGATCAGGGTAATGTTCTTCCTGATGTGCTCGTCTTAAACATTATTTATTTACCTTCTTGACACGGTGGGCATTTTGAATGTTTGGTCCTTCAGTGCTGAGCTTCACTAACCATGTTAAAGTGGTCATAAACTAGTAATAAAGTTGTGATGGTTAGGATCATCTATCTTATTGATCTTCATCTTTGGTGTAAAAGCTATGACCTTCACAAGGCAGCGTGGGAAACAAGGTCGACTCCTGGGACAAAGTCCGATGGTGATCATAAGACACAGTAGTAGAAATAGTAGTTTTCCAAGTTCTACTCCTGTGTCTCTGTGTTAATTGTGCCGATATTTCTTGTTATATGCAAAATATAGGTCAAAAAAAGTTATTTTTGAGTATATTTATATCAAAATCCCAGTTCCACTAAGGCTCTTTATAGTGTGAAGCATTGGCAGGAATGTGTGTCCTCGTGCGTGTGTACAATGCAAACAAAACGGGGACCGTCGCATGAAAACATGGCTCCTACTATTGGTCAAAAACTCCACAAGAAATCTCTAAATTCATCTGGAGATTACAGGAAATGACAAGAAAACAATCCCTCCCAAGTGAACGACTACATAACTAATCTATACAAATATGAAAGGAGGTCATTTGATAACTAAGGACTTAAAACTGAGGCATGTTGTAGCCTTTTCTGTGTATTCATACATTAAAAAGTGAGTGAAACATATTACTATAAACACACACTATTGCAACAATAGTGTGATTTGTAATGTTAATAAAACCTGATCGAGGTGTTTAAATACCAGATTAGATTGAGTTAATCTGCTTATAACTGAATGTAAATAGTGAGAAGCTGGCTCTCTCTGTCTCTATCCTTCTTCTTGCTCTGGATTTCTTGGATGGAGTCAAATAACAGACGAGCAGAATTTCAAACAGGACGCACACACACACACACACACACACACACAAACTGATGTCTCTCTCGCTCTCTCTCTCTCTGTCACTGAGCTGTGAATGACACCTTCATCCCCGTTGCTTTAACATTCAAACATCTCTCTCTACACGCAGGGAATTAAATCTTCACTACACACACACACACACACACACTCACACACACACACACACTGAGAGCAGCATCCAGATGTGTAAATGAAGTGCAGCTGTTTTAATATTGCTCTGTTTTCTCTCCGCTCTCCTCCACTTCACCTCCTCTTATCTCATAAATCATCTACTCCTCCTCCTCTCTTTTCTCCTTCTTCCTCTCTCGCCTCTACTGTCTAACCATGTGTGTTTCCCAGCAGGTAAAGCTGTCCAGGTCAAAAGTCGCCATGTGCAAATAGACCAATATTGACACAAGGTGGGAGCAGCACAGTGTGCGTTGAGTGTATATGTGGGGGAGTTTTAGGCCCCACCCCCGTCCTTTTCGCTGGAAACCAATCCATGGAAGCCGAAACCTCCCCTCTCTCCTTCTCTCTATCTTTCTCTCAGAGGACGATCGAGGACAACTGAGTGATCGCTTTCCTCTTTCTCTCCTCGTCTTTCCTCGTCTCCGCTCAGATTAAACAGCAGCAGGTCAGGGTTGGTTAACGAACAGCCACCAGTCAGATGCTAACGGAGCAGAGAGGAGGAGAAGGCAGCGGTGGTGTAACATCTCGTCTTACAGGAGGCGCAGGAGGAGATACTTCCTCCTCAGCTCCTCTTACCTCAAACCTAAACACCAGAGACAGAGAGAGAGAGAGTCCCTGCCAGCAGCCTCGCTTAATAGAAATAGATTAACACTGAAGCTGTAAATATTGGTTTGGTTTGTGTCCAAATGTTGCAGAAACGTTAAAACTTGCAGAAGGAAAGTGTGATTCAGAGGTTTCTAACAAGTTTCCACCTAATAAAAAGTTCACACTGGAGTTGATCAGGAGGGTCAAAGATAGATATTTAGTCATAGCAGCAGAAAACAGCCTAGAGATAATAGACAATATGTCATAAAGCAACCTAAAGAGAAAGCTAAATCTAAAATCTAAAAGTGATGATGCTAACTGAAACAACTCTGAACAATTAGTCGATTAGTCAATCAGCAGAAAATTAATTCTACTCAATTTGATCACTAATCACCAGTTTGAGGATTTCTGCTTTTATATCATTGAATATTTTATTGTTTTTTGGCTGGACAAAACCAGACATTGATGTCTGTGACGGGCATTTTCCGCTATTCTCTGTCTCTTTACAGACCAAATAACTAATCAATTAATCAAGAAAATAATCAGTAGATTAATCGCTAATGAAAATAGTCATTAGTTGCAGCCCCACAGCCCTACATCTGTAGGAGAGTAATGAAATGAGAGTGTAGTTTACTGACCACTGCCATGGCTGAAAAGGTTATTTTGTAGAAACAGTAGCTGGTCTACATGTTCTGGGATAAAAGTATCTAACATTACGTCTCCTGCAGTGGTGATTTAACTCTCTTGCGAGCGTCACAGGACAACTCAAGACAGTTGTATGATTACAGAGTTGGTGAAGTAAAAGATAAAAATACTGTGCTGCAAATGTAACACTACACGCCGTCAGAGCACCCGGGTGCACGGTGCTTTCAGACAGCCAGCGGTTGCCTCTTCATTGTTCTCAATGTACATAATGGCAGCCGCGCCACCAAGGTCAGCGGTGGTGGCAGCTGCCGTCGGCTGCCGCGGCTCACCATGTGACCATAGCAACCACAACAAACTACAGCCAGGGAAATACAGGAGCTGAATTTACTGCCGTCTGAATTTCCTAAACGATACACGTCTTCACCAAGTCAAGTAAGTTGTTATTTGTATAGCCAAATATCACAAATCACACATTTGCCTCGGGGGGCTTTACAATCTGTACAACAATACAACATCCTTTATCCTAAGACCCTCAATTCAGATAACCACAAACTCCCCCCTCAAAAAACTTGGACAACAGGACGGACAGACGTGTATAGATGTGCAGCAGCTGCAGCGGCAAACAGTGCAGGTTTGAAAACACCCTAAAAAGATCAAGAAGGTCGCTTATAAGGTTGAGATGATCAGTAATGTGAAGAATATTGGGACAATTTCTAAGTTTCGTTTGGTCAGATCTGAAACAGCAATCGTACTCGGGTGCGGACCAAAACACTGAGAATGTTACGAAGCAGCACATAATGTCTCTGTGCTTTAGTGTTTTAAATAAAGCTTCAAAAATGTGTGGTGCAACCTGATTTAGTAAATCACTCGTTTGTAACTAGTTAGCAGTTACTAAGAGGAAGGATTTTACGATTTTAAAACTTAGTGATGAATTTACGAACAGCTGCTGCAACACAGTCCTGCAATCTGATTCCTCCTCTGCTCTCTCTTCCTCTCTCTCTGAGACCAGGCAGCGTATCCTTCCTCTAATACAATAATGTCACAGCTTTTTTGAGAGGTAAAATTCAATTACAGCAGTGCTCCATCTACACACACACACACACACACACACACACACACACACAGAGCAGTGGTCACAGCATTGTCGACTCATAACAGCCTGGGAGAGACATTTTTGGGTATGTGACTGCATTTACACACACAATAAGACAGAGAGAGACTCGCTGCCTCCTGATTTGCTGACTTGCAATTTGCCGTCCTGTCAGGCTAACGTTTCAGCTGTCAAAACTGAAACTGCTAAAATGGCATTTTGGGATTTTTTCTCAGGACAGATCTCGTTTCCTTAAACTCCGATTTTGTCCGTTTGTCCACCTACAGTACCTGTCTGTCTCTCTATCTGCTCCGAACAGCATCATGCTGTCTCACCTTCTGACCTTTATATGTATATAAAGCTCCAGGAGGGAGGAAAGATGGTGGAAATAAGCAGTGGTGGAAGAAGTATCCAGATCCTTAATACAGCAATGTAAAAATACTCCATTAAAAGTAAATGTTCTGCATGAATCCTACTACAGTAAAAGTACATAAGTATTATGAGCTTGATGTAGTTAAAGTATTGCAGTAAAAGTACATAAGTATTATGAGCTTGATGTAGTTAAAGTATTGCAGTAAAAGTACATAAGTATTATGAGCTTGATGTAGTTAAAGTATTGCAGTAAAAGTACATAAGTATTATGAGCTTGATGTAGTTAAAGTATTGCAGTAAAAGTAGTGGTTTGGTCCCTCTGACTGATATATTATTATATATGACATCATTAGATTATTAATACTGAAGCATCAGTGTGTAAGCAGCATGTTACTGTTGTAGCTGGTGGAGGTGGAGCTAGTTTCAACTACTTTATATACAGTTAGCTAGTTTAGTCCAGTGGTTCCCAACCTAGAGGTGGGGCCCCTCCAAAGGGTCAGCAGATAAATCTGAGGGGTCGTGAGATGATTAATGGGAGAGGAAAGAAGAAAAAACAAAGTTCTGATACACAAATCTGTTTTCACTTTTTGGACTTTTTCTCTAATCTTTGATTTTTGCTGAAATATTGGATCATTTGAACATTTATTGAAATGAAACCATGTGAGAAGTTTAGAGGGAAAAATCACTATTTGGTGGAGCTGTTAACAACTCATAGACATCTGAAATGTGACCCCGACTACACACTGCTTTTTGTAAGACGTCAAAAGCCAAAAAGATTGGAAACCACTGGTTTCATCTTTAACAATGTGTTGTATTTTAAAAGCTTGTTATATTATCCATTGTGTCAAATCTTCATCTGAAAAGTAACTAAAGCTGTCAAATAAATGTAGTGGAGTAGAAAGTACAATATTTCCCTCTGAAATGTAGTGGAGTGGAAGTATAAAGTAGCATCACATGGAAATACTCAAGTAAAGTACAAGTACCTCAAACTTGCACAGTACAGTACAGTACTTGAGTAAATGTACTTAGTTACTTTCCACCACTGGAAATAAGTAGGAAATGAGGGTCTGACAATGGAAAGAGGAAGAGAAGAAGGAAATAAGGACAGACGTTTCTTTGTTGTTTTTCTCCACTGTTTGTGTGAATGTAGGACGCTCACTCCTCTCTCCATCTCAAATCTCTACTCCTCTCTCCTTCCTCTCCGTCGGCTGTGCAGCCGTCAGCAGATTTTCCCAGCATGCCAAGGGAGTCAGCTGAACGAACGCTCCATCCAGCAGCTTTTAATGAAGCAGCTTCCATCTCTCCGTTAACGACAGACGACAAAGAGGGAAGAGATGGAGAGAGAAAGAGAGAGACCCTCATTTACACGCGGAGCGACTTCCTCGCACAACCATCAGGATGTAGAAACTGAGGATTTATTAATATGTGGAAAAGCACTCAAGTGCTTCAGCTAGTTAACTTCTTGTTCTTATTCTGTATCTGAAGCTTATGAGGCTTCATCAGTCTGAGTTAGTCATATCAAGTGGATATCTGCCACATTTACAGTCTTTTTAGCATCAAATTCCCTCTTTGTGTTTCCTCGGACAGTGTTTCCCTGTTGAGCTGCGGTGGAAGTATAGTAACAAAAAGAGGGACTTTGGCTCTAAAAAGACTGTAACGTTGAAAGATATCTACTTGATTTGTCTCATTTGGACGCTGAAGCTTCATATTAGCTTCAGATAAACTTTTAGATTCATTTTTGCACAGAAGGAGGACTGTGGATTTTGTCCCCCATCACTTCCATTGTAAGTGCATTATGAGGGGATCTTCTAATGGTCAGTATGAACAGGAGGAATGATTACAGCAAGAAAAACCTGTTTCAGTGTTAATTTTCTGCTCCTGAGTACTGTTTTAAGACACACTTGAAAAATTGTGAACCCAACTATTTTGCTGACTTTAAAAATATCACACAAATATCATTATTTGGGGATGTAGGAAGATTAGCAGCAGATAGCAGATTAACCTCTTATGGGCCCCGGGGTAAAGGTTCGTTGTTGGGCCAACATTGATCATCCTTATATATTTGGTTGTACTCTGGAGCTGAAATTATTGGTTGATTAGTTGACATAAAAATAATTGGCAACAATTTTTACCTGTGAGTTAACTGGTAATGTAGCATGGAGCATGACATCTGTTGCTAAGGTTACCATCTGTGCAATATACCTTGCATACTAATTTTTAACACTGACTGTTAATCAGAAATATGTTGGATGTGTCCTCATATATCATTTTAAAATTCACCTGAAAGTGTATTTAGAGGAGTGCAGAAGTTTTTAAGACAGAATGTGATGAAGCATCAAACCGGTTTTCTGCAGCCTGAAATCTGATCCAGGATCAATTTACAGTTTACTTCCCTTCTGCACAGGAAGCTGAGCGCCTGGAAAACACACTGCACGAAAACTGATCTATCACCCAATACACCTGGAGGGGATCGCCTTACACACACACACATACACGCAATCTCCAGAGTCCAGATCAATCGAAACTGTAAATTGTCTTTTTCATACCTCAACGATTTTCTGATGATCTCTGGTTTCACTGAAGCTTCGTCAGTGCTAACGGTGCTAACGAGAGCCACACACACGCACACACTCTTTTTTCCCTCCTGTTAGCTGTTACTCAGGCTTCATTCAAATGCAGCAGCTCACTTATTTCATTATCTGTCCATCACACACACTCATAGTTAAACTCCTTGACCTGCGATGAGTCACTGTGAAGCTATGAGGTTTCACTCTGAAACACACTCTGAACACACACACACACACACACATGGATCCAGTCTAGCAGCGTTCCTCTCTCATCTTTTCATGGGAAGCGACATCAGATCCAGGTCTGTGTGTCGGTATGTTTATGTGAACACACGACATCAGGTTTCCTCTGAACCAAGCCTTTGCTGCTCCCTTACAAATATTTCTGCTGCTTCCAGTCGAAGCAGAAGCTGCGAGAGACAAATGACTGAGGAAGAATTCCTGAGACTTGTTGCCATGTTAGACAAAAATAACAAAATTAAATACTTTTTTTGTCAGTGTCATCAAATCCTGTGTTTCTGTTACATTCATTCAGATGAACTTTAGTGCCACGGCTAAACCTGGCCTCACATTACTTCACGTGTCCTAACTGAATGCGACACGAGCGAGTGTCAGCGATAAAATCTCACCCATCTTTTACTTGAATGGTTACGTCTCCAGTCTGATCTTGAGTGCACAGCTGACATAACAGAAGTGCATATTTAACGGATTCAGTGTGGACAGAGAGCGTCCGATGTTACGAGATGCGGACGTTCACTTGCTGTTAGGACACGTCATCACGTAAAAATGATTAAAATGAGTTCCATGCTGTTAAATTTGGGGGAAAGAGATAGAGCTGAAATAAAGCATAAAAGGTTTATTGTAATCTTTAAAACTGATTGTTTTAAAAACAGGATTCTTCATGTGATGTTTGAGAAATCTGATCACAGGTGAACACTGAGAATAATTAGATTTCTGTTCCTTCCACCACCTGTTCAAACCCACAGCATCTTTCTCATTCAGTCTTCCACAGGTGCTTTAAAACATCTTTTAAATCTCAATTCAAAGGTTTTTTTTTTTAGAAGGACTCAACTGTCTTGAATTCAGAGCAGGTGAGGCTGAGTTTGTTTTTGTGTTTGTGGAGAAAGCGTTGCCTGAGGCGTTTTTTCTGAGGAGGGAAAAAAAGGCTGACAGTGCACCTTGTTTCCATAACAACAGACGATCATTTCATCTCACCTGTTGCTCTCTTCTCTGTTCTTTTATATGTTTAAAAAGGTACAAAACAATTATGTCTCCATAAATGTATCCATTTAACCTCTGGTTTTCACTTTAAATTTGCCTTGAAGTTGCTTCAAAGTTTGAAAACAACTTAAACATTCAGTTTCTGAACTCTAAAATATTCAAACTCAAGACTCCATGTTTTTTCATGGCTGCAGAAATATTCTACAGGTCTTGTGCATAATTTAAAGTACATCCCTGTGAATTCAGATATGTTTGATGCTGCTGTCAGACCTGTGAACACAAATGGACATCTGCATTATTGGTACTTTTGTAAAAACTTGAACATTTCCCAATTTAGAAATATAGTGCAGAGCAGCAGAGTCCATCTTACTTTCTGAATAAAAACACTGCATTTGACTATAGATGGAAATGAGCAAATGTTTTTAACTAGTTGTGGTTACTTGTAAATAAGCAAAGTGCCCACAATATAATATTTAATTTAATTCTCTGTGGAGCTGGACAAAATTGGGAGAAGACCTGCGATTCTTTACTGCTGCAGCAAAGCCACAATGTAAGAATACTGAAGCCTAAGTCAGTTAAAGTCACACATGTAAATTATTAATTCAGTCCGGTTACAGAAGTCTTAGTTGTAAAATGTGCTCACATATCAACAGTAGAAGTACTCGTTCTGAATCCTGTTCCCTTTCACAGTGTTGAATGATTGATGTGTTATAACCTCAGAGCAGGAGTTTAATATTTCAGTTGAATCAAGTGGAGCTCAGTCTAACTGCTACAGACTGTTAGAGAGTTTAAAATATGGCCGCGTGTCACTGTTATGTTACGTTATGTCAAGTGTCACTTTTTCATTATGCCATCACTGTTACGTATCACTGTTATGATGTTATGTATCACGTTATGTTATGATGCGTATCACTGTTACATTGTTACATATCACTATTATGTGTGGTTGTAACATGTTGTTGTTACGTTGTATGTTTTTGTACATGTATGTTTACATGCACTCTAATATTCCACTATTATTCCGAATGTAATAATATTCTGAATTTGACACCTGTCATGTAAACAGTATATTCTGTTTGGATATTCCGAATTAGGCCTTATTCCGAATATAGCATTTTCAGATTAAGACATGTGGGATATGCTGATTATTATTTGGGTTTTAGGAGCCTTCTTTGGACATACAGCACATTCAGAATATGCGTCTCAGCTGGGTTTTGACTGTCTGTGACACACGGCCTCTGGCCTGTTTACGGTCAGCTCTGTGAGTTGTAAACAAGCCAACTAGCCAACAGTTTGCAAGGGTGGGATAGAGATGCATGATTGGCTGCTTGTGTAACGCACCCCTGTGCAGGCAAAATGACATATGCTGGAGCAGGAAGGCAGACAGAGGAGAGGAATGAGAGGAGAGTGGAGAGATGTTGGGGGGGACGATGGGGACGGAGGGGATTGGTTATTATCCTGACATGCAGACATAGACTGACGGTGACGACTCGTTAAGTGTGTGATGCACCAAAAACACTCAGTAGTGTAGTAAACATCATGGGACAACCGAGGTACTGGATGTGCCTGTAACTATACATTTATAATATCAGTCAAATCAATATCATTTATAAATATCAGGCAGCAGCTCACCAATGTTTTTCACCTCACTGGTTTACTTCACTGCCTGCGGAGATCTTGTGATTCCTGTTCCCACTGGAGCAGAGGAAAACCCTGAAAACCCTCTGCATGTAAACGGGAATATTAGTGGAATATTCATTTTCATTAGCCATGTAAACAGCTTAGTAGGAATATTGTCTTTTTTGGAATAAGGGCAAAAAAAGAGGAATATTTTGTGCCTGTAAACGTAGTCACTGTTACATTACGTAACATATCTCTGTTATGTTGTAATGTTATGTTATGTCCATTTTGCACTATTGTATGTTTTTAATGGTGTGTTGCGTAGTTTATGTATTTTGCTGTACTTTGGGAGAGGTCAAAGACAAATTTCCACTGAGGTGGACAATAAATAAATTACTCAATCAATGCTGTGTATCACTGTGTTATATTACGTATCGCTGTTACGTTACATTTCGTTTCTACGTTATGCATCACTGTTACGCTAAGTAATGTTTCACTGCTTTGCTATGCTACTATATGGTATGCTATGTCATGCCATGTTATGCATTAATGTTACATTAAGCATCACTATACATTATGTTATATGGTATGTTACAATTACTTTACTATTCTTTACTAGTCTAATGTAAAATAAGGATCTACAAAGTAACAGTATCAGTAACAGCAGCTGACAGACACATTTAGTGGAGTAAAAAATAGAATATTTCCCTTTGAAATGTTTTGGAGGAAAAAAAAAAGTCTCACAGAAAATAAGTAGCAAAACATAAAATCTAAATTATACTTGTAGTAATTGCATAGTGAACTGGTAGAAATTCTATTACAGCATGGAGGCAGCACTTAGAGAACCACAGACAGGTTAAATGTGACGTAGGGCACTCCAGTGCTGACTGAAAAGCAGCAGGAGGGTGATCTTGAGTTGTGTGACGCCTGATGTGAAAGCTTTCAAGTTGTAACCATGGGAACCTTTCTCATCTTTACACTCTGACACACTGACAGGACTTGAACACGGCGCAGAGACAAAACAAATAGCAGCAGACTGATCTCCAGTCAGACCAGCTGAACTGGTTTGGTGAAACCAGACAGAGTGTCAGATAAACACACTCCTGTGTGTGTGTCTGTGTGTGTGTGTGTCTGTGCTCTCCAAATGAAGGATATGTCATTCTCCTTTTATTGCACCAGTCAGAGTGTGTTTTAAATATTCATTCCTTCCCACTGAAGCCGGCGTTGCATTAAAATTCCCTTTGCAGCGCTAATGGCTATCAGCCGGGTGAAGGGTGGGGAGGGACGAGCAAGGGGCGAGTCAGGTGGAAGGCTAGAGAGGGAAACAGAGAGAAAGAGAGAGAGAGAGAGAGAGGAAAACAGGACAAGACATCCAGGGATTAAATACATTTGTTTTCTCTTGTACCAAATTAGTATTGATGGCAGCTACCTCCCCTACTACACACACACACACACATACACACACAGCCACGGCAAAAACCCAGCCATGTTGAAAATTAATTACTCAAGTGTGTGTGAGGTGATACTGCAGACACACACGCACACACACACACATATACAAGTGAAAGTGGCAGAGGAGGTTCTGCCCAGATTTTCCACTATACACTGCCAGTTGAAAGGATGGGTATATATGGGTACATATATATTTATATATACGTGTGTGTGTGTGTGTGTGTGTGTGTGACAGCTTGTCTCTGTATAGCTGCTCGGCTGTCGAAGGAACAAGCAGCAGGAGAGAAAGAAGACAAAGTGGCTGCATGTCAACCACACAGCAGCACACTTAGGATCCGTCCATCCATCAGCACAATGGAACAGAATAAAATCTTTCTTTGTCTCTGAGTGAGTAAACATTAAAGGGGACATATCGTGCCTTTTGTGCCATTTATATACTGTTGTGATGTCAGATGTTAAACATGGTCAAAGATACAAAACTTGGGGTGAAAGTATGTAAAAATGCTGCCTGCAAGTCAAAAGCCAGGGCTTCAACCCGCTCTGAACGCTTCGTTTGCAACGTGTTTTTCTGGTCGCACATGCCAATAAACGGCCCTCGGTTCAGCTGTCTTTGTTGCTAAAATTGTTCCATGGGTTGTTGCCGTTGTCCACTCTCATATTTCAAATCGGATTTCAGCTTCAGCATGTACGGATGTATTTGAGAAGTTTCCATTTGAAGTAAAGAAGGAGAAAGAACCTACTTCTACTGTATGTTTATGTAGTTGCAGAAAGTCAGTTGTGACAGGAAACAAGTGGAGAGAAAGACGGAAAATAACATGCAACAAAGGTCCGCTGCTGGATTCAAACCGTGGACGTTGCATTGACTTGGCATGCGTCTTAACCAGTAGGCTAACGGAGGCGTTTCCTGACTAGGAACATTTTAACATTTCAACCAAGATAGCATTAGCATTTAACAACTACAGCTCCTACTGGGCTGGGCAGTAAACTGAATTAATGGGATAAATTTGAATTGTGATCACATCGTGAAAATCTACTTATTACAGTGTGCATAAAAAGTATAAATGCAGTCAAAAAGCAACATAGATGATAGCTGGCTGCATTAGCAGTCAAACCTGTGATGTTAATATTAACAGCTCATTCAAGACCAAGACGCCTGAACTCATCACACCAGCTCCCAGGTGTCTGCAAAGCTCCCAGTGTGAGTTTAAAGTACAGCTGCTTCTTTATAAATCTCTCAATGACAAAGACGAAAATATATATACGACTATCTTTTACCACCTGAAGCCTCTCGGCCTCTCAGGTCACCAGGTGGAGGACTGCTAAATGTAGTAGATCATCCCAGAGTATTCAGAGAAAACGTCAGCTTCATGTTTCATTCATTAAAATCTTTAAAAACAAGACGGGGCAGGTCTCACTGTAATCCTGGAGACAACACAGGACACAAAACTAATCTTCTCTAATCTTCCACTGTGTTGTAAGAAACCAGTTTACTGTGAAAAACAACCACAGAAGCTGTTGAGTTTATTTGTTAACATTTTTTGAACTTGTTGAACTTGTTTGTGTCTTTATGCTCAGAGTTCATTGTTCCTATTTGGCTTTTTGAAACAGTGAAAAACAAAACAAGGTGTGCTGGATCAGATTAGTACATTCATCCATTCATTCAATTGTTAGTATCAACAATAACCACTATTGTTTTATAAAGAGCTGTTGTGGCTGTAGACCAGCAAATAAATAACTGTCATGTCACTTTAAAAAGTTGTACACAATCAAAATAGATTAATGTTGCATTAAAGGTGTGAAATTCTGTTTCTCTTCCCGTCCTGCACGTATTTCCAGTTTGGGTTTTTTTTATTTGTTTGTTTGTTTTTTAGCGTCACCTTATTATCTAAACTCTGCTCGCAGTTCTCTGATGGGCTCAGTCGACTCTCAGCAGATGTTTTTCAGACTGAAAGTAGCAAAAAAAAACCAGAGTTGGTGAGATTTAGTTGGGCTTTGTGAGGCTCGAGGAATAAAGCAGGAAGGACAGATGAAGTCTTATAGTATTAAGCCGTTTTCTCATATGAACCCCTTTCACACATGTAGCACACAACAGGAGATTGTCCGTGTCAGATGTGTTCTCACTTACTGGAAATGCTCCGTTTGGTTTAGGCGCCTAGGTAGAGCGAGCAGGAGGTAGGAGGAGATGACGCTGTGGAAATCGTAGTTTTTTACAGCCCGTCAAAGATGACGGACGAGACTACCGACTCATCTGTAATGATGACTGTTTTTGCATTGATATCAATACTACATGTATTTGGACGTATCTGCAATATCAACATAAGAGTGTAAAGCAATATACAGGCAAGCAGAAAAGAGTAGGAAGCAGCTGGTTTCACGCCAGTCACATGATAGAAACGTCATCAACACGCCCACTCGCTCGCTGTGAATTCTCCAGACAATGACCTGCTCTATTCACACATGGGCTCAAACGGACATTACACAGACTTTGTATTAGGGAGCTGGCAGTTTAATGTCCAACTGATTTGGACATTTGCGTTCTCACATACAGGTAATGTCTGGCTAAGTTGTGTGTGTAGAAAAATCTACCCAGTTCCACCGCGTGGATCCAAGTTTCATCTGATCTCTTCAGACAGAGACGTCAGGAACACACAGGCAGGTTGTTGAAATAACAGACAACTTATTTGTCTATCAAAGTAATGCAGACGCAGGTAAACGACATCACATCCTGTTTGTTTGTTAGGTTGGTTGGTTTAAAGTCAATTTGAATGACGTGTTTAATAAAGGGACATGAAAATGTTTTTTCCTCCTCATTGATGCTAAAGAACAACAACTTTAGGTTACACAAAGAAACCAAAGAACCTGCAAAGAACCATAAAAAATGGTCACATTGGGTTTGTGGTGGTGGAAGAAGTATTCACATCTTTTAGTTAAATAAAAGTACCAGAACAATGATGTAAAAATACTCCAATACAAGTAAAACTCCTGCATTCAAAATTGTATTTAAGTAAAAGTACAGAAGTGTTATCAGATAAAAAATTAACTTAAAGTATCAATAAGTTTAAGAACTTGTTCTTCAATAAAATAGAGGTCAAAAGCCAAAAAGGTTGGGAACCACTGGTTAAATATTTAATATATATCTTATCATATGTTTTTTAATATGAAAACTGCAGCTGTCATGACTGTACATATAATTTACTAACTCCAAAAACTGGATTTAGTGTTGTTACTCTTTCTCAAACCTTTCACTAGAAAAAGTTGCATCATTATGAGCTATAAACAGGAAACCACATAAACTTTTGAAGAACCACTGATCAAAGTCAGGTGGTAAAAACACAATTTTTTTAATGTAGCAAAAATAAGAAATGAATATACGACATGAAGATTTGAGAAAATATATGATGATATAAGATATAAATAAGATAAAAACAG
This sequence comes from Scomberomorus guttatus, assembly GCA_038419695.1. NCBI lineage: Eukaryota > Metazoa > Chordata > Actinopteri > Scombriformes > Scombridae > Scomberomorus > Scomberomorus guttatus. The sequence goes on from CM076452.1 coordinate 2,563,527, forward strand.
TAAACACATTATTTAAAGGTATCACAATATATATAAAAAATATTATTTGCAAACAAAAGATGTGAAATGAAAAGAAAATGTGTAAGAGAACCTCTGACTGGTCTCTCCTAATCCTCTGACTTAGATATTGCTGTGACCTTTGACCTCTCCATCACTGCCTGCTGGTTGTTGACTCAGGGAGGTGAAGTTGACTGCTGATATTAAATGCCGACACCTGAGCGGACTGACATCTCTCCATTCAGAGCAGCGAAGCGCTCATTTTTCATCCATACAGACAGACAGGAGAAGGAGGAGGAAGAGGAGGAGGAAGTGTTCAGATGGACGCCACCGCTTCCTGCTGGAGGATGAAGAGGGGGGAGGAGGGGGGTGGATCAGGTTCAGACACAATGTCCGACGGTGAGCAGCTGATTTTATCGACTGCTCGACATGTTGCGAGGATCGAACGCCGGCTAAATATAGATGCAGGAAGACAGAACAGAACGATCTGAGTGTGTGTGTGTGTGTGTGTGTGTGTGTGAGTGTGTGTGTGTGTGTGTGTGTGTGTGTGTTCAGAAACATGAGGCAGCATTCCGGCTCTCAGAAACATTCACATAAACACTGTCATCATTAGCGTAGCAATGCTAATGCTGCAGTCATTAGTAGCACTCAGCTTTGTGCTGACGTTAGCAATAAAACTGGTGCTGCTACAGGGCTGCTACAACCTGCAGGGCATTAGCACTGGCGCAAGCAAGCTAATCTGCAAGCTTGTTTACTATTGGGCCAACTGACCTACTAGCCTATGAGCCCACAGACCACACAGGCTGTTGGTTTGACAATGATGTTTTGCAAGATTTTATGGTATAATGAACACATTTCAGTGGGAACTAATAATTTAAAATGATGTTTGTTGTCTAATAATTGCATTACATTATTTCTCTAGATATTCTGAACAGAGCTGCTGGAAGTCTTTTCAGACAACAGACCCAACAATTACAGGGAAAGTTCTGTGATAATAAAACTGTTTTACATGATTCGAATCACAATTTGTCAAAAGATGGGAAAGAATAAAGTCACACAGCAGGTAAATGAACAGCTTTACTTGTTTTCCTCTCTGCTGTAGAAAGTTTTACTCATTTTTCGAGGGCAGTTGGGTTTTTCCTTTCTTTGCTGGCAGTAATGCTACCAAAAACCAGCACATAGGTTGAAGCAGTTTTTGTCGAGAGCCTCCCTTCATCAGTCAGGAGATATTGATGATATTAAAGCAAAGTTGAGGTCATGTGAGATAGAAGATGGTGATAGAAAAAGAGTCTCATTACAATTTCCAAGTGTCTTGCACCATCAGGCAACACAAGAAGTTACAGTGCAACTGACACATTGTATGATGACTTTATTGTTATTTACCACTGAGGTACAGCTGTTAAAGTGAGGAAATGTGCACTTTTTGCATTAAATGAGAAAGTTAACTTGACTGATTGACTTTAGCTTATACTCAAAAGCCAGTATTCAAACAATGACTCAAGTCTCAAATATTCACACTGACCAGTACAAACAAATTACAGCTAATGAACTGAATTACTTGTACTACTGGGCCTGATGTAGAATAATTGTTAGAGGTTAATTGGTTCAGATCAGTGAGTTTACAGGCAGCCTGAGATTCTTTATCTGACTGATTAAAGAAAAGAAAAGCTGCATTGTTCAGTATTTGTCTTCCCTTCTCTTACAATAGTTACAGACAGCCACTTTTGTTGGTCATGTGACCCTTTTTGTCTCTATTGTGTCTCCTGGTGAAGAGGCAGAGGAGGAAGTGAAGTACCCTCCACCCCTCCTCCACCTCCACCTGCTCCTTTTCTTTTCTTTTCCTTTCTTTTTAAGTAAAATGGAGTTACAGCCAAATGAATCCACTCAACACAGTACTTCATTTTACTCTCAGTATTCTGAAATAACTTCTTTACATACTCATTTAGCTTTTTTCTTAAAGTGTCCATGTCACACTGATATTGCACCAACTCAACAGGTTTAATTTTTCAATTAGTTTCTATTATTATTTTTGATTAATTTCTGTTATTCCATGTCCTAACTTAACTTTGCCTAACTTACAAAGACATAGTTTTGCATTTGGAGCAAATCAAATTTTGTACGGATCAAACATTTGAACAGAACTGGAAATATATTTAGGAGGATGAGGTGGAGGAGGAGGAGTCATCTGCTCTCCTCCTGAGCAGCCTGCTGAGAAACAAATGGGCTCAACCACAAAAGGAAACCATTTGGATGAAAGGATGTAGTTAGAGTAGCAGGAGGTGGAGGAGAGGAGGGGGGTTGTTGTCGGGGCAGTTAAATGTCTGGAGGGGGGAGGTGGAGGTTCAGGTGGAGGAGGGATGGTAGTAGCTAATAATGATGTGTGCAACTCTTCCAAAGAACTGTGATTAGCCAACTTGGGCCTGTTATGTTTTCTCCTACAGGTTTCTTTTATTTTAAACTTTCTTTAAAAAAAAGTATAAACATAAAAGAGTATAAACATAAGCCATAAGTTTGCATCCAAATGTAGCACAAATTTTACCTAAATTTCCTGAAAATCTACAAAAAAATGTGAATGAACACTCAGGTTTCCACTTAGATTTTCTTATGAACATGCATATAAAAGCAGGTGGCTGGAAATTAAATTACAAGACAATTAAAGGCCATTCTGCAGGTATTTATGGCAGGACTGTGTTCACCCTGTGCGTCAAGTATAAACCCAGCTTTAGGGGTCAGTCAGTGAAGTAAAACCAGCATGTGGTCTGAGCTGAACTTCATTTGCATGTGGTTTCATGTTTGCATTACCTGCGTGCATACACACGTGTCTGCATGAGTGTTTATATTATTTTAAAAAGTGAATTTAATTTAGAACATTTTCTGCACAGGAAACTGCAGGATCTTGTTCCTGCTGTTAAAAAGTGTTTAAAAATGTTTTCATCTAAAATCAGTATCAGTCAGGGTTTTGTTAATATCTTCACTGTGTATTTTGAGGCTGAACCATGTTAGTTTCGTTGCATATTTGGTAGTTAAATGATGAACAGAGTGCTGATTTGATAATCTTGTCAAACAAACTGTGTTCCTGTCATACTGCAGGACTATTGTTGCTGCTCAGATTGTTGTTTTGTCACTTTCTGTCCTCTTCAGCCTCACACATTCTGTTCATCCGACAGATATTCAGATCAGTCACAGGCTGGCAGAGAGAAATAAATATAATCTAATTTGTTGTGTTCTCACTGGCAAAATGGCGAGTTTGACACCGAAAAGAAAAATCACAATCGGCTTGCGTACAACGACAGCTCAGCTGTCATGTGACTGCTTGTCCACTTTATATTTTGAGTTTGCATCTTGTTTTATTTCTTCTTTTGATGAACTTTTGAGTCACGTCTGCTTTGATTGGGTCTGGAGGAAACTGCCCGTCTCACTGTTACGGGAGGACACCGGGTTTGACGAGCTACACTTCACACTGCAGGACAGAGAGAGAGAGAGCTGATGTGCTGAGTCAGAAGACACAGAAACCAGCGGAGAGCCTCTGACTGACAGTGTTGTCCTTATAAATCCCACATATCCAGTAGCAGCCATCCACACTACACTAAAGGGCCAGTTCAAGTGTTTTCTGATCTGATGTCCCTATCACCAAGAACTGTTACAAATCACTGTTGGAAAATATTTATGTTTTATGATGTGACAACGCTATGATTAAGGTTAGGTTTAGGGAAACATGGTGGTTTGGGTTAAAGTTACTACTTTGTTAAGGTTATCATGGTTACAATAGTAAGTACATGGTTAAGGTTAGGGGATGAACGTGGGCTTGGTTTAAAAAAAATAATGTTGACGTGGTTGGAAACAGGAAACAAACACTGTTCTCATAAAGTCAGATGTTTTGTTGACCCCTGCATCCACCCCGACCTCCTCCCTACACAGACTTTGTCGTTCTATAAAAACATCACCTGATTTCCACCTTTTAGTAGCAAATGGGAGCGAATCTCTGCAGCCAGGTTTAAAAACCTGCTGGAAAGTGTGAAACCAGAACAGTGGAGGCTGTTATACTGTAGCAGCAGATTAACACCCGTGGTTTTGGAATCACATGTTCAACTAGCACATATGTGTTTAAAGGACAGGTTCACAATTTTTCAAGTGTGTCTTTAAACAGCAGTCAGGTGTCCATATGAACAGTGAAAGAGGTTTTCCTCGCTGTAATCATTCCTCCTGTTCATACTGGATATGTGCTTTCAATGGAGGTGATGGAGGCCAAAATCCACAGTGTGTCCACACAGTCATTTAGTGCAAAAATGCCTTTGAAAGTAGATGTGAAGCTTATATGAGGCTTCAGCAGTCTGAGTTAGTCATATCAAGTGGATATCTGCCACATTTACAGTCTTTTTAGCATCAAATTCCCTCTTTGTGTTTCCTCGGACAAAAAGAAAAAAAGTAACAAAAAGAAGGACTTTGGCACTAAAAAGACTGTAACGTTGAAAGATATCTACTTTGATATCTATTTTGTCCCCCATCACTTCCATTATAAGTGCATTATGAAGGGATCTTCTAATGGTCAGTATGAACAGGAGGAATGATTACAGCAAGAAAAACAGGTTTCACTGTTCATTTGGGCTCCTGAACCGTCCTTTAATTTTTAGGTGTGCCCATATTGTTGGTATATAGGGTACTTGTACTGAAATGATTTCTTTAAACACTGCAAAATACTTTAATTAACTGATACTCACTCATACTAAACACCACTACAGACAAAAGACTGCAAACTATTGGAAACTTCAGAAAAGCTGCAGCAAACTCTCTAATAAGCCTCACTGTGACGTCAGGTCTGCTCTCACACTGTTACTGTATCACTGTCTCACCACTTCACCTCCGACCCCATATGTCTGCCGCCTGCTGACCTTTGACCTTCACCACAGACAGGAATCCATCACCACCCGCCGACCACTGGGTTAGAGCACGACCTTTCACCCCCATCACCTTCCGCCGCCTCATTAGAGCATGTGTCAGAGGGATGTGAAGGGGAAACTGTGTGTGTGTGTGTCTGTGTGTGTCTGAGGTCAGCTTCAGTTCTTCAGATCACACATTATTACAAAAAGCCAATACCAAGAACATCAACAGGTCAGAGGTCACAACGGCCTGTTGACGTCTCTGTCTGTCGTTTAAACGCCTCAGAAACTCGTCAACGTTTCATTAATGAGTCTCTGTGGCTCTAACGGCTTATAAATGAGACAATAAAGCAGATTTAAAGGACTGCTGCAAATGTTCCAATCATATCTTCAGTTTCTAGACTGATTTTATATCTTCCAGACAGTCATTAGTGCCAGTTTATTCCAGTCTGTTATCAAAATTAACTGAAAAGTTTCTACAGTCAGTTTTATTATTTGTAATTATACTGTACATATATAATTTCCTTGTTTTTCTGCAGAAATATTTTAGCCATGAGTGTATTTAGTTTGGCTGATTAACACCAAATTAAGTAGGACACACACACACACGCACACACACACACATATACACACACACAGCCAGCAACAATTAGGCAAATTAATTCATTTGTAGGGTTCAAGTTTCAGTTTCATCAGTTTAAATTGGATAATTAACAGGCAGCTTTCCAGGGGACCTCACATTCATTTTGTATGGCAAACACACACACGCACACGCGCGTGCGCGTGCGCACACACACACACAGTACTTATTGTTTACCTGCTGGGGTTAATTAATAATGCTGCTTGTTTGGGGAACAGATTAATCATCAAGCCCCGCCCACCCCCTCATCAACTATTGGATGGCAGTGAGACTGACACCACATATATCCTCACCTGCTAGATTCAGAAACATCAATGCTAATCGTGCTTCCATTGGTTTTCACTAGCTTTTTGCTAACTGCATAATTACAGTCACCAAGAGTTTAATATCAACTGACACAGATTAATATTATATGTGTGAAGGAACAGCTGACTTTCCTTGTCTGTGTCTTCTGACTGCACTGTTCAGTCCCCAAACCCCATCCAAAAACTGTTTTCTTCTCAAAGTGTCTAATTACATGAGCAACAGTAAGTCTTTTGTTCTCTTTCTTTCCATCCTGCCTCGTAATGATTCTTTTCTCGGACTTGAAATATGACAGTGATTTAGTGGATGACAATTTCTATAAGGTTATTTCAATAAACTCAAAATGAACTTAAGCATACAACATTCAACAAATAGACCTAAACAATAAGTCCCTTTCCTGTTTTCCACTGCACCTGAAGAGATGTTAAGATCAAACTGAAACTGGACTCGAAACTACAGCATTTTTTGCATTGAGACACGATTTTCACACATAACTAAACACAGAATCTTTGTGTTGCTCTTTGCATTTACTCTGATGTTTGAATGGATGTAATGAACGGATGCAAAAGGTTGAAATGGAGACTGAAAACACCAGAACACCTGCCTTCAGATCAGATCATCTGTTGAGAACATTATGGTTACTTATTTCTGCTTTAGCATCGTTAAATCAAATAGCAAATAAAGTTTCATTTTCTTTCAATCTCTCTCAGCTCGTTTGCACACTGCGTCTCCTTATATCTCTCTGTTGTTAGGCTCGTCATGGAGGCCAATAACATTACTTTGTCCCTCTGCAGCCACAACTTACATGTCTGATTACTGCTGTAAACAGCCTCCCAATACTTTCAGAAAGAACTACCTCCAGAGGGACCTTTTGGCGGCCAGGAACTATAGTTGAGGAACTAAATTTAGACCCTGTTTCCTCTAGTTTCTGAGTTCTTAAGAAGGTTCCTGGAACAGTTCCTGCATTAGAAACGTATTACATGTAGACACCTGGGAGTCCAATCCGTCTCTTACACCGTGTCCACTTACCAAAGGAAAAACAAGGCTGTGTTTAAATCCTCATTAATGTTTCAGAGTGTTTTTGTGGTCAGTTTAACATCATGGTTGAATTACTTTCAACAGTCAGTTAACCACGAACAGAGCCTCAAACATCAGTACTGTTGCTATGGTAACCTGCAGGTAAATGAGGGCTGATTTAGAAAGGTGCCTCAAATTTTGACACTTGAGCTGCTCCCATATACTATTTATATTTATCTATATGCTGTGTGTTCGGTACCTTGAATTGATGAAATGATGGACACAGATAATGTTTGTGGTTACTGTGTGTGTGTGCGTGTGCGTGTGTGCGTGTGCGTGTGCGTGTGCGTGTGTGTGTGTGTGTGTGTGTGTGTGTGTGTGTGTGTGTGTGTGTGTTTGTGTGTGTGTGTGAGAGAGAGAGCGAGAAAGAGAGAGAGGCACTGCACATGCTCTATAAGGCTCATAAAGCCTGGAAGACTCAGTTCAGGGCAAACAAATCCCATGCTCATGCTTGAAAACAATCCCTAACAGTCTCTTGTCTGATGTATTGCTGAATATTCCTAGATCCTAGAGTTGAACTTTGACCTTTGAGGAGCTACAGCACATCAGAGGGCGCTCTGTGTTTTGCTCAAAGGCACTGCGGCAGACCTACAGCTGCTGCTGCTGCCACTGCTGCTGCTGCTGCTGCGAAACAGACTCTTCAGGCTGCCGAAGCTAAACACAGGGAGAAACTCTCCTTTCCGCTGACCTCTCAGGGTCAGCCCGAAAAAACTCTGCCAAAAATCATCCCCTTCCCACAATCCTCCTGGGCGAGTGGGAGGAAAAACAGCAGGATGGAGAGAAAGGGGAAGATGAAAGAGCGCAGAGGAGAGCTGCTGGCTTCACCGCCTCATTACTGAGTGTGTGTGTGTGTGTGTGCGTGTGTGTGTGTGACAGGTACTCCGCTTGTTACCCAGCATGCTGTGGGGGTCAGTGAGGTCGGAGGTTGCGTGTGGTCACTTCCTGTCCATTAGCAGAAGAAGGATAAAAAGGCCCTCATCAATCACCCAACACCTGGTCACCGCGGGCAACGGTAACTAGGAGATAACCAGTACCACGTGCAGCAGGGTAACACCGGGAACACCACCAGGTCGACCTTTGACCCCCAGAGAGGAAGATTTTACTTTAACTGACTCCACTGGTGACAACTTCACTGTCAGCCTCATCAAACAGCTTTTTACCAAATATCTGAGCTAACGACAGTTTCTGAACTATATGAATCGATTTAACATTTTATAACATCATCACATCAACTACTGACCATGAAAAAACATGACTAATCCCATCCGGAGCGACATCCCGGTATTTTACAGTGCATCTTTTTTTTTCCTCCTACTTCCTCCATTTTATCAGCTCAGTATGAAGTTTGACTTTTGTGTGAAAATGAATGTTTTTGCTAATCTGATTTAGGGAAATAAAACTATTAGGAGAGCAGGACCCCATAAAAACTCATGAAATGTGCTGTTGTAAAGTCAGCTACAGGTAGGTGCTGCTGTTCTCTTTTGAGTCCAGTTTTTAGACCATATTTGTTTACATTTTGGCAAATTGTCTCCATTAAAAGTCTGCTGAATCGGCTGTTAGCAGCTCCTAAATGTAAATGGATCACTGGATTACTTTGATACTGAAGGAAACTTAAAAATGTGATGATTTTCACGCAGGTTCTGAAGCTTTTTTCTCAGCTGATTTATGGAGGTTTACTGACGATGATATCCTCGGGAAGTGTAAGTCACACTGAATGATGCCAATATGTGTTCAGATTTGACTGAGTTATGACTCCCAGAAGGATTTTTGACTCAAATTCACCTCACGCAGTATCTTTGCCTCACCTTCAACTCTCCCACTTTTGGTTTTGTCCTGCTGAATGTTTATGTCATTTATTGATGGTTAAAAAGCCATTTGGAATGATGAGTTAATGTGTGAGTTTATGCCTGTGTGCCTACTGTACATGCAGTGCAATAACAACAATCTTACAAGTTGCATGTCACACTGTGTGGGATGGATCCAATCAAATTTAGGTCACAATCTTTCTCAGAATTTCTCACAATATCAGTTTTGAGGCATGTGGGTGAATACGTGCTGAATTGAAGAGCTAAGATATATAAAATAAAAAGAGATGCAAGCAAAGATTATTAATCCATTAAGATCACGTCGTCCATCTCATGTTTTGGCCACAGCGCTTCTGTGAGAGTGTGAAGCTGGTTCAGCCAGAGGAAAGAGGGCAACATGAAATGGCAATTTTACAGTGAGATTAGGTAAAATGTTTTTAAGGTGCAGCATTTCGCATTTGTTGGCTTCTAGGTCAAAGCAGCGTTCAGATGGTGTAAATTATGTAATTTTGTGACTGAGGTCTTTGACTCAGGCTGTCTCTGGTCTCCAAAGCTCTGAATCCACCTGTGGACGTGTCTCAAAGTGACATTTAGGACCACCATTTTTAAATGTCAACCAAAGACTTCAGCACTTTTCTCTCAGTGTACCTTCATCCACAATCCAACATTTTTATAGTCGTTTATGAAGACACATTATTTTAGTCAGGTGTGATTAAAGATCTTTAACGTTCCAGTTCAACAGAGAAACCTTTGACCAAAACAGACGGATATCAGAGGAACAAGTGTTCAACAAATGTCAGTTATAACTCTGTCTGCTTCTGTCTCTAACCTCCATCTCTGGTGTCCTTTGTTTTCCTTTATTTAAATTTGACTTTGCAGGTCAAGAGTGTGTTTTTCCAAGTTGAAACTGAGGTTAATACTCGACTTCATTTCTGCTCAGGAAGCAATTTTTTGCACATATTTCTACCCACTTAAAAACTTAATCCTTAAGGCTAAGGACCCTTCTTGTGCACATGCCCAGTTTTACCCTTGTGGTAATCTGTCTAAGCCGGAAAATTCAGTTTTACCTCCAAATCAAGTGGTTTATATAATCTGGATGAACTGTCTCCAACCTGTCTGATCGTCCGACTGTGTCTGTGTTTCTTGTGATGTCACCGTGTTTCCAGATCTCAGAACTATTTCACTATTTGTCTTTATGATAGAAATGATAGACAAAACTCTGCGTTATCCTTCACCACAGCTCATTTTGTCAATTGTATTTGTGATGTACTCTAAGTGTGATAATATATAAGGTGATGAGGGAAATATTCAGGGAACACACACATTTATACAGCAGCCCAACAAGCTGCAGGCTGATCATTTATCTGTGACACCATCACACACACACACACACACACACACACACACAAAGAGTCACTCAGTTGTTCTGAGCATGCCCAGTGTCTCTCAGGCCCAGCGGCTCGATTGATTGATCTCCGTTCAGCCACTCAGACGCACACCAGCTCTGACCTGCTGCCTGGTGTGTGTGTGTGCGTGTGCATGTGTGTGTGTGTGTGTGTGTGTGTGTGGAGGGGAAACAAGATAATCGACCAACAACAGCAACAACACACTCTGCTGTTAAACACACACACTTCCCTCCCCTCCATTTGTCTGCCGATGATGTGTTATCTCCTGATCTAAACACACACACACACACACTCATCATAGATGGATAACTGTTCCAGGCCAATCAATATTCAGATTCCCCCCGAGGCTCCCAAACACATGTCACTCATCCAGTGTGTTGTTATATATGTGTGTGTGTGTGTGTGTGTTTGAGTGGTGTGTGTGACTGATGTGTGCTCAGTAACCCAGAAACTCGGGTCCAGAGTGTTTGTCCTGGTTTACATGTTAACCCAGTTGTTCTTCCCTGATCAGAGATCAATAGCAGCAGTAGCAGCAGCAGCAGGTCATGAGTTCGATTCCACACGTTAACACCAGAAATACAACTTCAGACTGAATATTTGGAAAAAATCTGATCGTTATTGTTAATTTTATTTTGCTATCAGTATGGTTATAGAGTTATTGTGTCTCCTGACGTCCATATATTTTAAGAAACTGTGACTTCACACTTTTTTGACAGCTGAAATCGCTCATGCTCTGCTGCATTGGTTCCCAACCTTTTCTCTCCGCCTACAGCCCTATCAGATGAGCTCAGGTACCCCTTCATCAACACCCCCAGTCATGTTGCAAAACTGGTTGATGGGCGGCTCGTCCTTTGCTGTCAGCTTGTCATAGTTAATAATTGATTGGTTATCACGACCATAAATATACCAATGATCAGCCTAACACCAATTTTGAATCATATTTTTATGTTTATTTTCCTCCTAGACACAAATATGTGGAAATATGTGTATTTTTTAAACAGAATTAGGTGAGCTACTCCACAATCTTTCCAAGTATCCCCTGAGAGTCAGTTGTAACACCTGAACACTATGTCCTGTTATATGATATCAATGTATCTTTGATTTTGTCTTCCTGTTTTTCCATGCTCTATTTCTGTAATTTTGCCATCTTGGTCTACACACGACATCTATTTCATGTCTGTCTGTCCTGGGAAAAGGATCCCTCCTCTGAGGTTTCTTCCATTTTTACACTGTTAAAGGTTATATGGGGGGAGGAGGGTTCCTTTTTCAAATCAAGGGTCTATTGCTGCACAGATTGTAAAACTCCCTGAGGCAAATTTGTGATTTTTGATACTGGGCTGTATAAATAGAAATTTACTTGAGTTGGCTAGAACTACAGAAGTACTCCCTGGGGTACACCGCTGGTTGGGAATCTCTTTTCTCTTTTTTTGCACTCATACAAAACGGCATAAAAAAGAAATTAAGACTAAAAAAATAAATCCAAACAATTCAGAAAGTGAGAGGAAAGGTCAAGAAGCTGTAGTGTTATACGGTGGACGTCTCCCCAAACAAAACAAGAGGTCTACAGTCATGCTAGCAGATCTGTGAGGCTGTACATAGGCACTTCTTTAGCAAGTATATTATGTTCACTGTTAAGCTGTTTAGCACTAAATGCAAAGTACAGCTGAGGCTGATGGGAATGTCATTAGTTTTGCAGGAATTTGGTCATAAAACAAATTATTGGACAAACTTTAGTGATCAATAGAGTTATTACAGTTCATCCTGAGGGCAACATGAATGTCTCTACCAAGTTTCACAGCAATCCATCCAATTCTGGTCAAGATATTTCACTAAAAAACACAAATTTGAACTTCATCACGACACTAGACAAAAAGTCAGAGGATCACAAAAGTTTTTCCTCCTCAAAGGAAAATGAATGTCTTAACAAAATTTTATAGCAATCCATCCAATAGTTGTGGAGATATTTGAGTTTGGACCAAAGTGGTGGACCGACCCGCCAGACTTCACAAGAGCTACGACGCTAACATGGCTAAAAATGTTCAGTTTTCACAACGAAAAGAAAGTTCAAACTCCTTTACTACAAGTTGTTGAAAGGCATCATGGGAAATGAAGGAAACCACAGAGTGACACCAGAGTTATACAATGTTTACCAGCTGATGATGTTTAACATTCAGCATCATTTCTGTTTTTCTGACCGTAAAGGAATGTTTGTGAGAGTGACGTGAGTCCAACCATCTGCCACCACACACACACACACACACACACACACACACATACTGCCCTACTTCCAGTCATTCTGACAGCATCAACCAGGACAACACTCAGTCATACCTGTCTGTCTGTCTGTCTGTCAGTAAATTAAGATGTGATGACACTGTGGGGAAACTGACATGTCACAGCAGTAGAATAAAGTACTCAGGTCAGACAGAAGCTCAGTAAAATACACAGTAAACACACAAACATACAAGTGATGTGTACAAAAACCAGGCCAAAGAAATTCTGAGGTGAAATAAGATGTAATAAATACAGCATTTTCCCTGGATAATTCTTCAACCGAGGTGGTAATCAGTCCAGATCCTGATGCATCTACTCTGTCGATAACAAGCATAACTAACAACAGCAACCATCTGAAAAATATACACAATATATAACATTTTTTTAAAGTGTTATATTTTTTTATGATGTTAGAAACATAAAAAATATGTATAAATATAAGCTGTGAATGAAACAGCTGAGAGAGTAGAAGGAGAAGAAAAAGCAGGGAAAGAAACAAAGAACAGGTGGTTGTTCTCTATGTGGTTGCTAGGTGGTTGCTATGGTATTCCTGGTGATTGATAGGTTGTTAAGGGCTCAGTTAACATTAGGAAGTGGTTGCTCTGTGGTTGATATGGTGTTCTGGGTGGTTGCTAGGTGAGTAACAGTTGGTTGCTATGGCGAGTCCAAGTGAGTCTCAAGGTTTTTTAGTCTGAATTATCTTGTTACAAAGATACTCAAAATCAATTACCTGCAGAAAAGGTCAAGAGTGTCTGAAGCAAAAGGGAAAAGTGTTGCCAAGCATCACATGAAGTCTCTGTAATATCATCTTATTTATTTATTGTATCTTTTTGGGGAAAAAATATGATATGCAATTTCCCCTTTATTGTATTTATTTATATATTTGTTTCATGTTTTTATTTATTTGTTTTCAGTCTGTGAGTTTTTGTTTGAATATTTTAGTTTGTTAATAAAGTTTTTTTTTTTAAGGTACACATCATCCCAAAGCCACAAACAAAAATAAGTCTCCAAAAAGTGATTGACTTCTCATATTTATTCTGTTAAATTTTAAATATTTCCTGTAAACTGAAAGGTCTAAATGTTGTTTCAAATTGATCTCCACACTTTAAAATCTACTTTACAAATCTTTTTTTTTTGTTTTGTTTTTTTGGCCTAAAATTATACAAGTTGTCAAATTCAGATATATCTAAATAGGTATAAAATACTGGAATCAGCATATAAAATATAAACAATATGAAATGTATTTATTTACTTTCCAGTTGTTGCTGAAACTGCTGCATTTCCAGCAGAAACCCATAAAACAATACTGCAGTGTCCTTAATGGAGGCTATGTACAAAAAAAACACAAATTTTCATATCATATCCTTCAAAAAAACTGCCAAACTGTGCTGCTGAGTTACAGTTTACAGCTTCAGGAAACACACACACACAGCTACACACACACACACACACATACACTGTCCTCCCTTCAGGCAGATATTAGCATTGTAAATACGACTGGCCACCCAGCAGAGCAGTGAACTCTTCTGCTGCTGACCAGGGCAACGACAAGGTGACGCCGGGGAAACAGGATGATGTCACAGCGACCAGAAGAGGCCAGCCCGACCCCGACCCTCCCGTCAGGCTCCTTGTGTAGACAAATCGATGTTGGCGTTTGCTTAAAGCGCTGCAGAGTTTACTCAGAGTCTGACTGATCAAACCAGCGGTTTACTGAAGAGATTCAATATTCATACAGACAGACAGCAGAGTGATTATTACAGAGGACGGATAATGAGAGAGGAGAAGAAGAGGAGGAGGGAAAAATATGAACAAGACATAAATCATCCTTTGCATTTTGCTGCAAAACCAATCAGCAGCAAGTAAACATTGTAGTGACATTTGTTTGTAAATAAAAACAAAAAATGTTAAACTGATAGTGATTTTTTTAGGCGGGCCTTTTCTTAGGTGGCTAAAATACGTCTTGGCCCCGTCCACAGCAGTACAGTGCTTAGCTTCCATGCTGGTGCTCCTCCCTGCTTCTCCAAACTGGGAGCGTGCCAACCCAAATCTACTGCAGGTAATACACTGACTGCAGATAACTACCTCATACAACCCCACTTCAAAAAATCTGAACTTTCCCTTTAAACATTCCTGCTGGTACATCGCACAGACGGAAACTGTGACCGCTGTGGGGAACACTACATCAGATCTGCCAACCCTGGATGAATGTTTTGAGTACCACTCCGGTGACCTAGATGTGTCAGATTCATATCACTGCTGTTCGCACAATGAATTATTGTACATAATTTGCAAACATACACATTACAGCACATCATTTGCATACATGCAGCAGTCCAACAGACAAAAAAGTGAGGGAAGCAATGATATGAAAATTCTTGATATCAATAACAGACTGTTTACGAAAATATCTGCAGATGCCCGTACTGTTAGTTGGTCATTTATGCCCATCCGTACAGGTTGGCAGGTCTCCTACATCAGTGAAACAGCAGGGACCTTCAACAAGAAACTTAATGAACAGCAGAGACAGACAACATCAGCTGACTGTGAACACCAGACACAAAACCTGGGTCATCGACCAGGAGTCAGTGTGGCCAGATAAAGATCAAGGAACAGAGACAGAGGCCTCGTGTTGTGGTTGAAAGCTCAGAAAAAAGCTAGTAAGTTATGTTGAATTTACATTTTTCTGTAGAATACAAACCTGATTCAGCATTACGTTTTGAAAATGATGACTCATTCAAGCTATTCTGCAACGCTTCATCACATAAAAAGCTGGAGGAACAGTGAATACAGTCACATGTTGCTACAGCACTTTGATCATATTTTTATGCATTTTGAAATCCATGTTTTATAAAATACGTATGACTGCCAGCGAGAGATCAAACCTGAACAAAAGCCAGCAGATGTTTCACATTCCAGACTCTCTCGTCTGAAAAAACTCCACTCAGCTTCAACTTAACAACATCACACCTGACTGAAAAGCTGGAGGTCAGAGGTCGCAGCGCTCACACAAAAGGTGAATAAACATTCCTGAAAGCCAGAGAGTGAGGATGATGGTGGAGGAGAGAAAGAGCTGAGTGTGTGTGTGTGTGTGTGTGTGTGTGTGTGTGTGTGCGCTGCCCTGAAACCAGAGCTCATTTAAAGTTAATCAGGCACGCTGCTAACTTCTAACTTATTTAAATCTGCTGTTCTTCTTCCTCTTTTGGCTTCCTCTCTTCACTGAGAGCAGCAGGCAGACTGATGGATGTGACACTCTGCTTCAATCGAACCAAGAGTAACGATGGGCATTTTTTCACTATTTTAGACATTTAATAGACTAACGATTAATCAATTAATCAGCAGATTAATCAATAATGAACATAATCATTAGTTGCAGCCCTTAATCAGACAAAGTTCTTGTATGTCCGCTTGTGTTTTCTTTATGACAATATTTAATATTTGAGAACTTACATAAAGAAAAGTTTTTTGCAGAAATACGTGTTTATATCCCTCAAAGTAAAGTATCAAAAAAGCATTTTGGTATCAGTACTGAAACTCAGGTATTTACACAAGTATCACGAAATGTTAAATGATACCCAGCTCTACATATGGTTATTTTGTGGATCAATGCAGTTTCAAAACAAAATTATGCATCATTACAGTTGTAAAACACAGCGACTGGATTTTTATTTATTTTAATTAAGCCTCAAAACACACACATCATCTGCCTTTCTCAGATGATATTCAAGGCTTTCCACTTTAATCCATCTATCTCCTACACATTCCTCTTTAGAAGGGTCTCTTCTTTTACTGGAAAGGTCGTTTTCATCGTGTTTACTGCAGAGAGGACGGCGATTAATCCCCACAGTTTACAATTTATATTGCAAGTCACCTGACATTCATTGTACACAGATTATTGTACATTTTTGCCAAGTTGACCACTTTGTCAATTTTGTCATGTTTTAGTCAAGTGTGATCAATTTCCATCATTTTCTCCCATTTTCTCATTTTGTCAAGTTTGTCTGTAGCTCAAATGAAAACAAAAAGAATCTAAGCGAAGCCCAGAGGTCAAAGGTCAAACCAACGATGCCTCTCTTTAGTCTCACTGTCAGGAAGGTCAAAGGTCAAAAAGCAGCTAAGGTGTTAAAAGCCATCAGCAGAACCAGCACGCCAGACTGCAGATGATGACTGAATATAATGAGACGATTACACTCTGTACAACGCACCGTTAATATAAACACACACACACACACATGCACTCATAGTCACACGTACATACACACACACTCATAGTCACACACACACACACACACACACTCACACTTGCTGGAGCAGCAGTAGAGGCAGTTAAGTGTTTCTCTGAGGCGTTTAGGGACTTTCTGCCTTTTCCAGCTGTCAGAACCAAAACTGAATGATGGACGATGATTGGCTGTGGCTGCCAAGCATGCACGCACACACACACACACACACACACACACACACACACACACACAAGCTTTCCTGAAGCTGCTAGTGAAATATTCAGTGCTACGCTCACTAAAGGCAGCTCATCTGCCTCAAGACATTTACACCTCATTTTGCCAATTTAGTGTGGCATCCCTCCTCCAGCCCCACACACACATACACACGCACACACAAACACACACACACGCACACACAGACATACACAAACACACAGTAAAGTAAAGCTAGTTAATTCCAGCCTCAGTGTACTTCTCTGGTGTTAAACCCACTCAGTACTTCTCTAAGGCAGCACTCATACCAAAGCTAATCACTAAGCTAAAATATACACACACACACACACACACACACAGTCTCTGCATGTGTATTAAAGTTATGTGAAGCAGGACAGCCAGTTATTAAAGGACATTAAACTCAGCAGCAAGCAAAGACGCCTGACTTACTCACTCAAAGATAAACCAGCTCACCTGCTCACCTTTTTACATCGAGCTCAATCACTGAAAAATCTAACACGCAAACATGCTACTTAACCCATTTTCTAACCACCTCACCTGCTAAAAGTTGCCGAGTCGATGGATCAGTTGAGAACAATGTTGCCAACTATTTTCAGTTGAAAGTAGCTAAAGCCGGCTCAAAAAAAACCTCCAGATGACATCACGTCAAGACAAGTTGAATCACTTAGAATAAAAACAAAGGTTGGTTGTAATAAATGCACGTTCACAGCTCATTCACACTTGAGTCGATGAACATTTCGTCAGTCGAATCGCTGCCTTTTTTTTCAGCCATGTCATGATACACAGAGTAACACAGGGTGACAGCATGACAGGCTGTAATCTTTTACAGATTCTTGTCTCTAAATGACCTAAATACATAACTGTGATAGAAACAGTGGACAGCGTGACACAGAACAACTGTTTCACTGAGCTCTCAGCTCCGGTGTTAAATGCAGCAATTCTGGCTAAACTACTGTTTAAACAGTAGAGATCGACTTCATTTCTACGACTATGTGGAAATTTAATGCTTTCACATCGCAAACGATGAACAACTGCATTAAAAGACAAGTATTACAGGTAAAATGAGACATTAAAGGAGGCTGAATTGAAGAAAGAAACAAAAAGTAATAACGTTTAGTATGTAGGCCTATAAGAACGTGTTTTGAGCATAATTAGCATTTGTTTCTTGATAAACGACCTAAAACCTGTTTCACCAGCAGAGGAAACTGAGCACAAACAGGATTTTGGGTGAAGATCAGCAGTCCGTCCACATAGCGGATCAGTCAGACCAAACTACCCAGCAGCCCCTGCAGCATCACGCTGCCTCTCCGTGTGTTTATTTATCAGTTTGCTGGGATCGCTCCATTGGCTGCTCGGCCACCCGTGACATCACATAACAAGCCAGCAGGCGGGCGGACTCGACGGACGGACGGACTGACGGACGCCATGGTGGAGGACACGGGAAGGAGACGAGTCCTGAGAGGGTATAGGACAGGGTTTTTTACCTGTCGCACACATACTCACATTGTCATGGAAACACATGGCTTCACAGCATGACCTCAGGCTGTATGCAAAGCTAAATGCAAACACTCATGAAAGCAAAGGAGTGTGTGTTTGTGTGTGTGTGTGTGTGTCTTGCCTGTCTGAACATGTCTCTGCTCCCAAAGAAAGGTTTCAGTCCCCTCCCTCCCTCCCTCCCTATCTGTCCTACCTGTCACCGTTACTATGGCGACCCTGATGGGCGGCAGTGACAGTTTAAGTGGCGTCTTGGTTTTTCAACGAGGCTTCCATGTGTGTCATCAGTTCATTCATCTCTCTGTTATCTCCTGTTGTCTCTTTGCCTCTACAGTATTTTCTCGCCATCGCTTTATCTGTTTTCAGGGGAATGACGGAGGGGCGGGGTCTCAAAAAAACAACAAACACACACACAGAAAAACACACAGTGGACTCTTGAAACTCCCAAATCTCATTAACAAACTTTCAAACCGGCGGTTGTAGATTAAAAATGGATCAAGATTCAGCGGCTGCTCGGCATGTTTTTCTCCTCAGATAATTTTGAAAGCAGATTTCAGTGAGATTTTGGTCCGTTGAGATGAAGTTAAGGTTTAAACCAAGAGAAGGAACTTGTGTTGTATACATAAACTAACAGTGCTTTCACTGTCTAAACCAGGCGATGCTGCTTTGATTTTTCTTTTGTACACCGACCAATGGCAGTTTTTTCTGAATAATAAAAATAAAATTGAACTAATTTTGACTTAACCAAATAATAATACTTTTATTGTGTTTGTAAAATTATAACTCAGAGGGCAAAACTCTTGAGTAAGCTTCCTAAATATTTGAGGGACAGTTTTATAAAGCATCTGCAAGCATGTGACCGACTGCAAGCATACAGTCTCAACACCTACGACCTCCAGGATCTTGCAGAGTGAAGAGTAAAGAGTGAGGGCTGAAGTGCAACAGTTGTCTTCCAAAATGGCTCAACAGAACGTACCCGAGAAGCCACTGACAGTAAAAAGGGACAAATCCTTTAATATGCCGAAGCCATAGACTTGTGACAGTCTATCACAGAAGTAATACCTCTATCACGGAGTCTGTTTCATGAACAGAATCAGTTCCTTCCAGTCCAAAGTCAAAGAGAGCAGCAAAACTCTGTCTTTTCTGTGAAGGTACTGACCACTATCTTTCACAGCGCCCTACAATTATCACGCAGACTACTGATCAGATAGAGACGTGGATTACAGAGGGAAATAGATGTCCTAAGTGTGGCCGCACTAGTCACAGACCTGATGCATGTACACTCAAAAAGGCTTGCAGTGAATGTCAGGAAGTCCACCTAAGAGTCTTTCACGTCATCGCTAAGCCAAGTCCAGGGGTGTACCTCATCACGCCGCTCGAGAGAACCTCCCTCACCCCTACTAACCAAGGTGCAGGAGTTTATCTGAAGGTGGTTCCTGTCATAATAAGGAATGGTAGTACGTCACTACACACCTATGCCATACTAGATAACAGCACCGAGCGCACCATCGTACTTACAGAAGCAACACATCAGCTTGGTCTGAGAGGTCGAGCTGACTCCATGGCACTGAGGACGATCTGTCATAGCTCACCTCAGTGGTGCATCAGTTGACATTCACATAGTTTTTCAGAATAGACGCAGCTACTAAGGCAAGATTCTATATTTTGTGTTAGTCTGTCTCTCAATACCTTCTGACTTTCCTGCCCTGTCTGTGGCACTCAGCTCCTCCAACTGAAGTATAAATCTTTAAAAGCAGCTCACAAATATATAGTTTCATTTTTTAAAAAGGTTCAGTAGTTTCCTAAAACAGCTGGCCACTATAGTTTTTAGCAAATGTTACTCAAACAGAAGGAAAAGTTGTATTTATTGGGGACACTTTAATGTACTTTTGGTCGAGGCCCGTTTATTCCAGTGAAGGGACATTTTCTGCACATTTACAGGTCCATATTTTTATTCAGTAGCTCTACTGGAATATCTTTACATGATTTATAGTTTTAAAAAACTCCTTATTTATCTTATACTGGCCCTTTATGCAGCCTCTCAGTTCAGCCTGTGTCTGATGTTTTGACCCTTGTTTGTGCTCCTGCATTAACCGCTCTCTCTCTCTCTCTCCTCCCCTCTTTAGTGTGTGCATTCTGTGTGTGTGTGTGTGTGTGATGAGTTGCAGGTGGTGCTCCCTGATTGGCTCAGGTGACGGGATTGCTGCTGGCTGATTGGCTAAGGTTGATTTAAACCCCCCCCCCCCCCCCCCCCCCCCCCCCCCCCAGCCCTCCTGTTTTTCAATTAGCAATTAGGAGATAGGTTAGAGCTTAGTATTTTGTTTCAACTTTATTTTTTTGTTAGGGAAGTTTAGTTTGGGGTTTTGGGCATTGCTCAACTCTCAAGTTTCTGCAAATAAACTGCTATATTGTGAACTTTGATGGTTGTTGGGCTGACCAGCCTTGAGCGTTGTGTCCAGGTTTCCCCTAGACCAGAGACATAACACTGAAACAGGCTCCTGTCTCTTTATCTCCCAACATCAGTGTTGGACCATGCTTTTGTGACTGAATGGGAGCAAATCCTTGTTATAGCAGCAGATTGAAGCCCATGATGGCAGATATCACATATGGAGGTCAATTTTAAGTGTCCACATACTTTTTAATTTTTTCAGAATTTATTTAAAACTAACACTTTATTTCATGATGCAGTTAGCGAAGGGAACACAGTCTGTCTGAACACATCTTACCGTAACACTACAAATCACCATTTATTATTTCATATACTGATGACGTTGTTTGTTGGTGTTTTCAGTGCAGAGCTGTCACAGTGTGTCTGAACAGATAAACTGTCTGCTGGCTTTCTTTTTCTTTTTATTTGGAACAGAACATTAAGAGCGCAGCTCTGTGTGGAGAAGTGGCTTCCTGCCACACCACCCTGAACACGCCTGATCTCGGAAGCTAAGCGGGATCGGGCCTGGTTACTACTTGGATGGGAGACCGTCTGGGAATACCAGGTGCTGTCGCCTGCAGAGCACAGTCAAAGTCTGCTCCACCCTATGTGAGCAGCAGATGCTAAGGTCAGCTGCCCCCCCACCCCCCTACCCCCCGCAACATACACACACACACCAACACAGTGACTTGCACATGGCTTCGGCCCTGGACTGCTACATCATCCATCCGCTTCGTATCAGACTTCATTAAATTATCATGCACCTTTATATTATAGAACTACCCATCAATACGTATACTGTGTATACTGCACTATAATATTACTGCACTATTCAGTATTATATTAGTATCATAATGTGTATAGTTTATTTTTGCGCTGTATGTCATACAGTGCATGACTTTAAATTAGCACTATTGCACCGTATATTGTGACTTTTTTTTTTTTTTTACATATTTTTAAAATGTTCCTGTATTGTGTTACTTGTTAATTGTGCTACTCTACGTGCCTCAAGGACAAATAAAGTGAACTGAACTGAATTGAACTGAACTGAACTGAATTGAAGCCCCTCTACTCGTTGGGTTTCTGACAGCCTGCTGAGGAGAGAACATGAGCGCTGCTGTCCGACAAACACCGACGCAGAACAGATTTGTTATTTTCTGTTTCTGAGCTTCTGCGGCAGCTTTAACAGGATTCACACAAACCTTCAGGGAAATTTTCAGCTCCAGAAAAAAAAGAAGAAAGAAGAAAAGAAAGAAAAAGCAAAGAAAAAGTCACAGATGTGGAGCTGTGTGTTAACATCCGACCTCAATCCTCTAATTTAACCTCCAGAGAGATTAGGACGAGCCACTAATCCAGACAGAGCAAGAGAGACAGAGAGACAGGCAAAGTCCTGGTTTTTCATGTATTAGTTATGTATTTTTGTCATTTTTATTAAAATATATTGTTGTTTTCGACAATGAAGACTTTCATTTCTACCAATAAAACAGATTGTAGTGAAATTAAAATAAAGAAAAGATTAAATGAAAGAGCTGAGGTCAACCAGAGGATTAGAGAGAGAGAAACAGCTGTTTGCAGCACACACACACACACACACACAAACACACACACACACACTGAGAGCTAAAGTGCTGCATTTCAGGACCTGACTGAAGCCTCCTTAAATGCTTGAATGAAGATCTGCTCTACAAAGTCACTGATCCCACACATGAAATATTTATAAAAAAATAAAACATCTAGAGTATTCGAACATGTGCAGAGGAAGGAAAACATGAGCATCTTCGCTCATGTGCAGCACGATGTAAACGCTCCGATTTGTTTGTTACCAGGCGCATCAGGTGTGTTTTTAATTGTCCTTTAGCCAATCAACACTTATAAAGATGATGTTGAGGAAATGTGGATGAATGGTGTAGTTTTGGGAACCCTAGATTTAAAATAAAAGTGGCATCATGCTGCAGTTTTCATTGAGGGTAAAGAAGTGATCTGGGTGGCATCACACATGACATGACAAATTCATAGTCATGGCACTGACTACCATTTTTATGCAGATGATACGCAGCTATATATGTCTCGCTGAAGCCTGAAAACCTCACTAGCCTGTCCACCATTAGAGAGTGTCTAAGTGACATTAAAAACTGCATGTGTGCTTTCTCCAGATAAATCCAGATAAAAGTGAGATCCTTATCATTGACCCTGACAATCTGCGTATAGCTTTAAAATCCTCACCTGGTTCCTTTTCCATCTAGGTGTCTTATTTGATTCCAGCCTTAATTTGTCTAATCCTGCGTTTATCATCTAAGGAACAAAAATCTGTTCATGTCTGAGCTTCAGACAAGCAGAAAACATCATATATGCTTTCATTTCCTCACGTTAGACTCCTACCGGGCATAAATCAGAAAACAGTTCATAGACTCCAAACAATACAGAAAGCAGCAGCCAGACTGCTGACAAAAACCAGGAAAAGAGATCATATTACTCCCCTCTTAATGTCTCTACATTGGCTACCAGTTTATTACAGAATCGATTTTAAGATTCTACTTCGACTTTTAAAGCACTTCATGGCCTAGCTCCAGACTATATTTCTGAATAACTTGACCCTTATCAACCTGCATGTAGTCTGAGGTCCTCAGACAGGAATTTGTTGGCAGCTCCGTGTCAAGATGTAAGACTGAAGGAGGCAGAGCTCTTACTGTTAGAGCACCACAACTATGGAACAACCTGCCTGATAAACTCAGACGTGCAAAATGAGTGAAACACATTTCTTTCAAACGGCTTTTGAATAATCTCTTTTAAATATTTCATATACTTTCACATTTCTTATTTGTATTGTTTTGCTTGTGAAGATGTATTTTCTTTACTTTATTCCCTTAATTTTGAGGAATTTGTTTGTATGTGTTTGGCTGTTTTTGTTTTTTGCTTTATCATTTTTGTCCTTGTGAAGCACTTTGTAATCTCAGGTTTTGATAAATTCTATATGAATAAATTTTATTATTATTATTATTACGACCACAATTTTACTCAACTGCTCTGCTCTGTGCACACTGTCCCAAAATACACCACTGACTGGTCCAAATCTTGAACAATTTTCACATGAAACTGATAAATTATAATTAGATTTTTATACTCGCATAACCAAAAGCATCATGCGAGGGCTGAGAAATCATTTTTGAGTACATAAGCTCAAACTATGAAAACTGATCTCAGCGTGCATTTTAAAGGACTAAGTGACCGATCGGACCAGAAAGTGTCCCAATATATAGCTGACATTAAAGGGTCGGTGATGTACTGACGACATGCAGGGTTTATGGATGGATGGTGGAGATGGGAAAGATTCCTATATGTTCATGACATTTACGTCATTGGACGACTCAAGAAGGTTCAAGTCATTCAGTATATCTATTAAATTTGGATTTAACTACCTTGAACGGATCTATGGCCAAGCCATATACACATTAAAAATCACTCTGTTAAAATGTTACCCGTTTGGATCAATATAGCACCAACACAACATTAGGTTAATTTAACTGAACTTATTTTGACCTAGTGTTACACACTGTCACAAATGTATTGTTTCTTGATACACAAGTCGTTAACAATCAATAACAAACCGTAACATGTAAGTTTAAAAAGAGTAGAGTAGATTAACAAGCTTTAGTTTGCGTAAATAACTCAACAGTAAAGCATATTTTTTCTCCTCTGTCGTGTTTAGTGAAGCGTAATCTGCACAAACAGCTGTTTAAATCACACAAATACCAAACTGTTTATTAATGTTCTGAACCATATATTCACTACCGTGTAAAAGTTTTAAGCACTTTAGATGTTTACATTCTTCTCCATAATGCAATAACGTCAGGGAGGCATCTGATTGTCCCAAATGTATTCTGCAGCATGACAACGAGCCCAAACATCCAGCCAGAGTCATAAAGAACTATCTTCATCAACAAGAAGAACAAGGAGTCCTGCAGCAGATGGTTTGGCCCCCACAGAGCCCTGATCTCAACATCATGGAGTCAGTCTGGGATTACATGAAGAGACAGAAGCAGCTGAGACGCCGAAATCCACAGAAGAACTGTGGCAACTTCTCCAAGATGCAGGAACAACCGACCTGCCAAGTACCAGAAAGCCTGTGTGCAGGTGTACCGAGGAGACCTGCTGCTGTTTTAAAGGCAAAGCTGCTCACTGCAGATACTGATTTACTTTATGTTTCTGCTGTTTACTCAACTTTGTTGTTAATTGATAAATAAAAACTACTCATGAAATTATTTTTGAAAGCATCCTCACTTTACTTTTAGTGCCTAAAACTTTTGCACAGTATTGTATATTGATCAATCGGCTCCCAGTCTGCCTACAAGCTGCCAGTTTCACTACAGGCAGATTCTCCTCGATCACTACGGCGAGCAGGGAAATAAAATCATTGGGAAATACACATGTTGGCAGCAACAGCTGCTGTGGAGCCGCTGAGCAAAACACTGACCTCCCCCCGCTTTATATTTATATATATGTTTACTTTATATTCTTGCGACTGGATACAAGGAAGAGGAAGAGTCGGAAGAGGAGGAGAAGGAGGAAGGTATGGCGCTGAGTGAGAGGATGAGGAATGGCGCGGAGATAAAGGCAGAGAGGTGATAAGAGGGAGAGATAAAGAGAGGGGGAGAGAGCTGGAAGGAGAGAGGAGACGAGTGTTTCCCATCCAAACAGACACTTCAGATGATACGCAGAGAAAACGCCTCGTAAAAGAACGACAACATCTCTCTCTCCCTCTCTCTCTCTCGCTCCCTCTCTTATCTCCTCTCCACAGTCTGAGCGGAGGAAGGAGAGGTGATTCAAGGTGAAGAACGAGGCGGCCATATTAAATAAAAAAAATGAGAGGAGACACAGAAGGAAGGCGGGGGGGAGACAGAGGAGGAAGAGAGGGAAAAGAAAAGACAGGAGGAAAGATGAAGGAAGAGAATAAAGAGGGTAAGAGGAAGAGAAGAAGGATAAGGAAGAGAAAGGAAGTGGGAGAGAGAGAGGAGAAGAAAGAGAAATGAGAAAGAAAAGGAAAGAGAGAAGGAGAAGAAGGGAAGGAGTGAAGTGGGTATGGAGAAGGAAAGGAGAAAGCAGAAGAAAGATGAGAAGGAGGAAAGAAAGGAAAGGAAGAGTAAAAAGAGAGAGAGAAAGGAAAAAGAACAGGAAGGAAGAAAGTCAAATGAGGAAAGGAAAGGAAAGCAAAAAGAAAGGAAGAGGAAAGGAGGAGAGGAAAGAAAAAAGGGGGGGAAAGGGGAGGCAGGAAGGAGGGGAGGAAAGTTTAGGAAATGGGAGAAGACCAAAAGAAAAGAGGCGAAGAAAAGAAAAAGGACAAGAGGGAAGAGAAGGGAGAAAGGAAAGGAAAACAGAATGAAGAGGAAGAAAGGGAAGGAAGGAAGTAGGTAGGAAGGAGGAAAGGAAAGTAGAGGAAACAGAAGGAAAGGAGAAAAATGAAGCAGGTTGCAATGAAGGGAGGATGGAAGTCCTCTTGCTCTATAAAATCTCTCTGAGCTCAGCCGACCGCTGCGTCATTTTCTGCCTCAGCGCTGAAGCAGTTAACCAACACACACACACACACACACACACACACACACACACTCCTCTGCCAGTCATAAAATCCCTGGACCCTGCAGGGCAGAGCATGACGAGGGCAGAGGAGGGCGTCCCAGTGTGTGTGTGTGTGTGTGTGTGTGCGTGTATGTGTGTGTGTGTGTGAGACAGAGAGACATATAAGGTAGTTGAGAGGTAAAAACAGTCTTTATGGTTGAAGTCTGCAGAGTGTAAAATCCTGCTGGGTTGAGAGCAGAGGAGGAGGAGGAAGAGGAAGAGGAAGATGATGAAGATGAAGATTAGTGGGGTGATGAAGATGAGGATGATGATCTTATTAGATGATAAGATGATGAAGATAAATGCAACAAAGTTGATAAAGATGAGGAAGATGACGTTGAGAATAAAGGGGATGATGAGAAAAAATGACGTATGAAGAAGTAAACAGACAGATTTTTGTCTCTTTTTATCACGTCATTATTGTGTCCTAAAAGTCTGAATCTTATGAGTAAAAATATCTCCCAATGTTGTTGTTCTCAATTCAAGAATTTTCAAACACCTTATTCTGTCTTCTTTCAAGATGCTGACACTAATTTCTACAAAAACTCTGAAGAAAAGTGTATTTGTATTAGAAACAGGTTGACATAATCTCATCACACTCACAGATTATTCTGCTTGTTTTAAGAAACAAAATACTTTGAGGGTCCAGTGACGGACAAAAATGACGTGATGAAGTCAGGAAAGGTCATGGGGTCACAAATTTCCTCAAAAGAGTTGATTTGTAAAGATATCAGAGACTGACAGACGTACATCAACGTACGGACGTCTTGCAAAAAAATGACACACAGTGATGAAGGCTGCTCACTGATTCTTCTTATTGTTTATCATCTGTGTGGCAGAGAGAGGCCAGAGCCGCAGGAAGTAAACACCAAACAGGAAGTTGCAAAGAGAAGGCACCACAGCAGACCACGTCACATGATCAATTACTGTACAGAGACGCTGTTATAATCAAATAAGAAGAGGAAGGGAGGAGCTGCTGGTCATTATGTTTTATTTCCTGATTGATTAAGTCATGTTTGCTTTCTCTCTCTCTCTCTCTCTCTCTCTCTCTCTCTCTCTCTCTCTCTCTCTCTCTCTCTCTCTCTCTCTCTCTCTCTCCGGTAGCTGTCACTTCCCTCGCCGTCACCTGTCAGTCAGGATGCAGATGGAGGCGGTTGCCGCGGTGACTGCCAGTGACTGTACACTTGGCAGAAGGTCCTTTAACACCTCGAGTTGTACTATCACTCTCTCCAGACTCGCTGCTGACAGTCCTGATTGTCACTTAGCATCTGCTGCAAATTACTGCACTCTGTACCCTCAAATACTGTACTACACTGGTACTAGTACTACTGGTACTGATACTAGTCCTGATGCTGATATCGGTACTGACGGCACTGTTAGTGGTAATAATACTGATACTGACTCTACTACTTCTACCAGTACTACCGCTGCTGCAGTGAACTACTGCAACTAATATAGCCACTACTGCTGATACTGACACTGATACTGATACAAAATACAAAAATAATCTGAATCAACACACACAATCTGAATTTATAAAATATAAAACTACATTTTTTCTGTATTTCTGTTCTCCTGTTCTGCTGCTGTCCTACAAAACTGTCACACTGTGAGTGCATTAATGTTAGCAGCATCTGGACTGCTGATAACAACAAGGAGCCATGTTGTCTCTGCCTGTGTGTGTGTGTGTGTGTGTGTGTGTGTACTATATGTGTGTGTGGGTGTGTGTGTGTGTGTGTGTTCCTGCAGACAGACAATAGTCCAGCAGACCAGTGTACAGAGCAGCTGTACAGCATATGACCTCTGACCCCACCTACAGGTGTGTTTGTGTGTTTGTGTGTGTGTCTGTGTGTGTGTGTGTGTGTGTGTGTGTGTGTGATGCAGGGCAGTGACCTCCTCGTCTCCTGAGTCATACCACCTGCTACCAGCCCTGGTTGAGACACACACACACACACACACACACACACACACAGAGCTCCTCTCTCCTCCTCCCCCTCTCCATCTGTACCCATTCATGCCCCATTAATGCATGTCACTAACTTGGCTTCTTGTGCTTTCTCGTCTCACAGGTGACCTGTGGTTACCGACCGCCTTGCTGTCCTCTTGGTCCAGCTTGACGCCCTCTGCTACCACTATTATTATTAGTCATATTTCTAGTATTATTATTGTTATTATTGTTGTTGCTGTGCTTCTGTGTCTCTCTCTCCCCTCTCCCCCTCCCTCTTTCTTTCTCTCTCAACCCAACCGGTCAAGGCAGATGGCCGCCCACCTAGAGCCTGGTTCTGCTCGAGGTTTCCTCCTGTTAAAGGGGTTTTTCCTCGCCACCATTGCCAAGTGCTTGCTCATGGGGGAATGTTGGGTCTAGACCTGCTCTATGTGAAAAGCGCCCTGAGAAAACGTGATTTGGCGCTGTATAAATAAAACTGACTTGACTTGACATCCAAAAGGGTTAACATATGTAGAAATGCTGCCTGCAAGTCAAAAGCCAGGGCTTCAACCTGCTCTGAACACTTTGTTTGTGATCGGCTGACGAGTTACTACTGCTACTGTTAGTGATAATACAAATAATACTGTAATACTGTCAGTGCTACTACTACTACTGCTACTGTTAATGAAACTACTACTGAGACTAATCCTTCTACTTCTACTAGCACAACCGTTGCTACTACTAGTGCTACTAGCTACATATCACAACCTCTGGACTTTGTTCTACATTGTAAATTTCTCAAAGAACTACAAAGTCCAGAGGTTGTGATATGCAGCACAACAAGCTAGTGACGCTGAACATACTTGTCAGTTCATTGTTGGTTTGGCTCTGCACATGATATTTGATGACAATAAGAAAAATAGAGAAAATTTCCAGTCATATCCTTTAATGTTCGGGTTAGGCAAGTAGTAATTGGGGCTGAATGAATGTAGAACTGCAACATTTTATCAATGAGAAGAGCGACAGAAAATTAACCAGCAGCTATTTTCATAAACAAACAATCGTTTTAGTCATTTTTTAAAGGAAGAATGCTAAACGTTTGCTGGTTGCAACCTCTCAAATGTGAGGATTTGAATCTTTTCTGTGTCATACATGAAAGTAAATTTGGGATTTTGGACTGTTGATCAGACAAAAGAAGATCATGACATCACCTCGGGCTCTAAGAAATTATTACGGGCATTTCTCACTATTTTGTCACATTTTATCGACAAAAAAATCCCGATTCAGCCCTTACTTAATGTTATGTCCTCTGAAGTAATGGAAACATGACTGTGTGTGTGTGTGTGTGTGTGTGTACATGTGTGTGTGTGTGTGTGTGCGTGTGTGTGTGTGTGTGTGTGTGTGTGTTGTGTGTTAGGTGTTTGGTACTCCCCGTCATCTCCTCCTCTTCATTTTTTCCTCTTTACCAAACCCAGACTTCCCCCTCCCCCTCATCCTCCCCCTCTTCTCTCCATGGTAGCTTGCCGGTTTTGTTCCTGTTTATTTGTGTGTGTGTGTGTGTGTGTGTGTGTGTGTGTGTGTGTGTGAACCCTCAGGCGTGATTCCGTTCCACTTCGCTTGTGTTGCTGGAGCAGGTGGCAAGACAACACACACTGAACACACACACACACACACACACACACACACACACACACTGAACACATGATAACACTAACAAAATTATGTTTCTTGTGTTTTTGATTTCTGGCTCCACATAAAAGTAAAACACACACACACACACACACACACATATACACACACACACACTGATCTTTGTATTGAGTCGTCTCAGTGGCTCAAACACAATCACAGGCCTGAGGGGGCGACCGAGATAGAGAGAGACAGAGATGGAGAGAGAGGCTGAATAGGAGAGTTCCTTCACAGTTCTCGAGGTTCTCTATAGATTGGTTAAAATAAACTGCTACATCTAAATAATAGAGAGCAGCCAGAGAAGATTCATGTTTTTTTTTTTTGTTTGTTTTTTTTTGCTTCATGTTCTATTTTTTCCTTTATGTTCTGCCTCTCTGAGAACACGTGTGTACAGTACGTTCTGGTGCCGGACAGAATCAGAGAACTGTGTGCCGGTTCTACACAGACCTCTTGGCATTCTGGTGCTCAAGTCACAACTAATTTAAGTCTCATGTCATTCAACACAAGTCTTAAATCATTTGACACAAGTCTCACATTAAGTCTTAAATCATTCAACACAACAAGGTAACATATTTGAGGTGATGGTAATAACTTAACCATGCAGTATTTGTTTATTTATTTTAGTTTATTTATAATCTCCTAGAAACACCCGATCGTCATGTTGCTGAGCATGCTCAGTGAAATCGCTCTGGCAACAGAAACTAGACTGTTTACATGATACATTTTCACCTGTTGACCAGATTCTAACCACATTTGTGTTTTTATTCTGAGTTCTGATACTGCAGCTTCACCTGGACATAGAGAGCTCTTCCTCCCTACAAGCCCCGCCCACTGCCATCTGACAAACACCTTGCTGTCTGACAGGCCACGCCTGCTACACACACACACACACACACACACACACACACACAGGGCTGAGAGGATTACATTCTGCTGAGTGATGTCCATGTTCAGGAATGTGTGTGTTGTTGGAAAAATAATGTGTGTGTGTGTGTGTGTGTGTGTGTGTGTGTGTGTGTATTACAAAGGCCCCTTTGTGACCAGGTAACCACCCCCCCTCCCCCCTCCCCTATCACCACTGGAGATACTGCATGTATCTCCATCTCTCCATCTATCATATACTATAAAACTACTTCTGCTGCTGATATTATTTATTCATGAGCTGATTTAAGTGGTTATGTTTTGGAACGCATTATCTTAACTCTCCAATAACAGGCAGATCGAGACATTTACAATAAAAGTAACTAACAAAAGAAACAATAGATACAATTATGCTGGTTCTAATACTAGTATAATATATTACAGTAATATTATCACAACTGGGCTTCTTCGTAGGTGGTTTTGCACATTCCTGTCTGTTTTTCCTCTGCATCAAAAAAGCCGTCAGATAAGGAAAATTAGACCAGATTAAAAACTGATGGCTTTCTTTCAGATGTCATTTTTTCACACAAAAAGTGTGGAGTAGAAGTATAGAGTACCATAAAATGAAAACAGGTACAGCTACCTAAAATCTGCACTTAAGTCCAACATACTTTGATACTTTCTACCGCTGCCAACACACATTTTACATTATCTTCAGTTGTTGATAGTTTCTGGGACTTTCATCTGGGACCAGCAGGTTCTTTTTGAGGTTCCTGTCTAACACTATGAAACCAGAAGAGCTGCTGCTTGTTTTGTCCTGGTTTTACTTGTTATTCAGTGTTCCTACATGCCTTCTCTGCTCACTAAAAAGTTTTTTTTTTCTTTTTGGCAACCACCAGAATCACCAGAGTGGAGAGAATTTTTATTCTTGTTGCATCCATTTAAAAAGGCAAGTAGAGGTGACATGTTCAAATGAAGATCTCATTATTTTTAATTGATCGGTGTTTCCAGCAGTACTTCAGCAGTACTCCAGCTGAAGAAACGTCCGAGTACAGTATTAGTACTTCACACCTTCGCCTTAGCTGTGTCCCTGCCGGACAACATTTTTAGCTGCTGCAGTGAAATTACTGTAATTTTCACGGGAGAAAAAAACTGCTGGCTGCCTGACTAATGGCTGCCATTACATTTTCTTTTTCCTGATAGCGAGCCAGACTGCAAAGGAACATGAATGTACAGGAAGTCTTCTGTCTGTCAGACTGCAGAGCCAGACGTTTTTCATTAAAAACACCTGTTTTAAATCAGTGATCATTTAATGGAATGTAACTGGAGCTGAGCAATCTGATTATGAGTATTTAGTGTGAACACTAACAAGTCCGGTGATGTGGAAAAAGCCTTCTTTTGCCTTCTTTTGCCTGTTTCTGGGTGCGTCGCTGCGGTTAACAAATTTAAAAAGGAAAATCAAAAATGAAACCATTTTTCCAGAGTGAAGGAACCTTAACTTGACTTTGTGTGTATACAACTTATTTAAAAATATAAATATAACTACATACTAAGTCAGCTTTAACGCTCTAACTCTAGATGTTGTCACTTAGAGTGAGCGAGCAGAGGAGTCTAAACAGTTAGCTAAAGGTGATGGAGACATGTTTAAAATAGTTTAGTTTTACTTTTAGCTTTTTTATAACAGCTGGATATCATTTAATTGTGGTGCTGAATTGTTTTAATTTTTTACCATTAACTTTGTAACGCTGTTTTAAAATGTGCTATATAAATAAACTATATTATTCTAATTACTATTATTAAAAACTAAAGGAATAGTTAACTAACAGTGACAGATTAAAATTGCTAAAAATGTTGAAGAAATGATTACGTTAGATAAATAGTAAATAGTTTATAACTGCTGGATTTCATTTTAATTGTGGTGGTGAATTGTTTTAATGCAATTAAACTGTTTATAAAACATTGAAATAGTTCAAATTGATGGATAAATGGTCCAAATAGCTAAAAGTAATTAATAAATGATAAAAGTAGTTAGCTAAAAGTAGTAAATACATAATTAAATAGTTGAAATAGTTTTATTTTTATAAACAGTTCAAATATTTAATAAAGAGCAGAGGATAAACAGATGTATAAATGGTTGAAGTGTTAGTAGTACAGACGCAAACTTGACCTAACAGCTTAAACACTGACAGTCCAATTGTATGAAAAAAGTATTTAACAAAATCCACTAAGGAAGTCAGTAAGTGTTGAGAGACGGACTAAAACATTGTTGGTTTGGGTCTTTTCATTGGATTTGTTGACAATAAGAAAAACATAGAATGCCAGTGAACTTCGTGTTAGCCTACATGGCCTTTCCGCAGCCCGGTTGAAGACTTGTTCGGTGCTCAGATACTGTAGCTGTGCTGGTATTTTGTAACACATCACGACTCAAACAATGTAAACAACAGAGGGGGAAAAATGCAGATCTGGATGAAGTGGTGGTTACAAAAACAGGCCTCCTGTTCTCCTTCAAACAGCTGATAGGTGGCGTGATATGAAGCAGGCATGGTGGTTGATATGCTGGCCTGCAATAAAGTAGTTCCTGGATTTTTAAAAAAAGGCCTGACAGGAGACTTTTTTTAATTATTTGGACTGTGTTTTGCCTCCTATTTGTTGCAGCCCATTTTGGAAATCTCCAAATTGTACTTATCTCTGTGCTTATGCACAAAAAACGAACTTTAAATACTTTAAAAGGGTGTATAAATGTTTAAAACACTTTAATAATAGGACTAAAACTGAAATATTTTGACCTTTCTCTGAGTGTTTACATGCAAATGTGTCACTTTAAATGTTGCAACCCATGTAATCACAGACTGTATGTGGGAGAGAGGAACAAACACTCAACTCAGAGCTTATATAAGCTCTGAGTTGAGGGGGTGGGGGTGTGGGGGCAGTTGGAGGGGGAGTTGGTCAGCAGTGTTTCCCCTCAGATATTTTCTCTGCTGGTGTGCACATGCAGAGCCCATGTCGCCTCCCCCAAATAAAATTTCATGTTATTTGACTAAAAACTATGCATTTTCACATCTTACAATATTTATTTAAAAAAAACAACACTGGTTGTAGTTTTTCACAGTACACTCAGACATTAGCAAGAAGAAAAGTGAAACAAATATGCTCACTGATGCAGTAAACACTACGGCCTGAAGTAATCCTCATTCACAACAGGATTAGAATTGATTTATATTTTAAATATAACTAAATATTGTTTCAAGAGCAGCAACTGTAATGTTTACAGTGTCACTATATAAACTCAACAATATCTCACTGGAAACAAAAATAATGTCAATAAAATAAATAATATTTCTGACATCAGTCAGTCATTGATCCTGTCCTCCATCCTCCTCCCTCTGCTGCTGGTGTGATTCACTGCTGCAGGTACCCCTGGTAGAGGCAGGAGGGGCTGGTTTGGGAGGGAGGGGGCCTGTCGTCTCAGCCTGTAGCTAAGTTTAAAAGAATTTGCCAAATTTTAAGATTCATGGTAAACTAAGATAAACAGTTAGGTTACATACAGACAGCTTTCATTTTAGCTTGTTCGTAACAATTCTCTATTAGCTTAACCAGCGCGCTGTGGTTGTGTAAAACACACCAGCAGTGGATGAGAGACTGCAGGCAAAGCGGTTGAAAATCACTTTTCTACATGTTTATGCTTGTTGAACAGGTGTTTTGATAAAGTACTTATTGGCTTTTTACTGGCGAAGGTTTTACTGCACTTACAGTAATGAGCGTAGTTGTCAACTCGAGTAAATCGTTATGTTTCACTTCACCTGGTTCACTGTCTCCATCCATCGCGGCCTCTGCCACTGCCCGCTCTGTGTGTGTGTGTGTGTGTGTGTGTGTGTGTCGTGATTGTTATGTACAATGTGAAATTTCAGCGGTGGCGTTCATCATTTAGCAGCGGCGCTGTGCTGCTGGTGATAGCATATAGGGGAAACACTGTGATCAGTGCTACGAGTCAGCACACACACACACACACACACGTCGTCGTGTTACCATAGAGACGGCTGAGTTGGTCAGCATAAAAGCAGGGAGGACGCTGCTGGACTGTTAATGCGGTGTCCAGACAGGGGAAGGAGTCAGAGAAAGGGGGGGTGATGCTGTGACCTCATTAACCTTTGACCTCTTCACTCTTTGCTGCTAATAATTGTTTCTGAGTGATATTTGACCTTTGACCCCAGGCAGGTTCAGCACCTGCTCTGTGTTGTTTTGATGTCCTTTGAGCTGTTTACTGCAGGTTCAAAGTCCAAAGTGTGTGTGTGTGTGTGTGCGTGCATGTGTGTGTGTGTGTGTGTGTGTGTGTAGTCTACATGCCAACAGATAGGATCTGTAAATTTAAAGTGACAGACAGACAGAATGGTTGATGGGTTCATATGGAGCGTTGTGGAGAGAAAATGTATTCAGGATAGTTATTTTTGGCCCAAAAGGAATTAAGTTCAATTTAAAATCTCCTTTTTGGTCTGAAAGCAAACACTGAAAATTCAAAAAAAAAATGCTTGTCTGAGGTGTGAAGGTGGTTGAGTGGATAAAAAGCAGCATGTAAACAGACTGAGTCAATAAATGATGACGTACAAGAATCATGTGACTTAAACGTCACTGAAGAGCTGAAAACATCAGATCTGTGTGGAGCGATGAGACTGTAACCTTCCTCACATCAATACATGAAACAAACAGAAATGTCGTATTTCCATCATGTTTTCCACATGGTTTTCCAACGTTTGAGCTCTGACTGCCGCTCTTTTAATGACTCGTTTTAATGACGTCATCTCATTGTCTCCTCTTCTTCTGGAACGGTTTAATGGCACCAACTGGAGAATTACTGCCACCAACTTATAACAGTAGTGGATGAAAATGTGCATTAATTCGATTTTTCTTTTGGCAATTTGTGCTTAATTTGGATGGAAATCCAACTAAAGACAATGCTAATATTTGTTGATGCTAAGCAGATGTAATGTAAAGTACAGTAGTTCCTTACCTCGGGGTCAGGACTCCCAAAGGGGTCTCAAAATAAATCTGAGTGGTCACAAGATGATTAGAATATATTTATGACACAAAATTCTGTAAATCTTTTTAGACTTTCCTTAAATGTTTGCTTTTTTCTTGCAAAGTACTGGACATTTTCTCCTTTTTTCTCCTCTTCAGGAGACAAAAACTCTTTGGTTGAACTGCTCACACTGAGGCGATCAGCAGCAGGTTGAAAGCAGATGGTTCATGAAAGCAATCTGAAGCCAAAATGGTTGGGAACCACTAATCAAGTAGATGTGAAAATATTTCACTTGACTTGACATTTAATTTTGGACCACCACTGCCATCCTTGGAGCTGGCTAAAATAAAATTATTCTTGATTAATGCTGTGAATATTTTCCATTTTATAAAATAAAGTAAAATATTCAGTTCACAGAGGGGAACAGTAGAGAAATATATATTACAGTTTTTTTCTTTCAGGTAATGACAATTTTGATCAAATCATTACAAACCTCACAAAGGGGAAATATGCTTATTTCTAAAAATGTAATTTTAGTCTGATTTAAAATATTTAAACATTCAGTCTGTGCTGTAAATGTGTGACAAACACATTTTCTCTCCATGTGTGAAAGATGGAAATGAAAATGGAATACTGTACCTTCATCTACCTGCAGCGTTCCCACTTCCTGTTTCATTCCCACCCATTTCAACCAAACCAGTGAATGCACAGAGCGCAACTTTAACATTTAAGCAACGTGTTTATTGAAATAAAATCTGCTTTTAGCTGTAAAAAACAAAAAAGAAAAAAAAAAACACTGTACATTTATTTCCCCAGAGAAGAAGAGTACATGATTGAGCAGAGTCGATATTTAAATCCGACTAGAATGAAGTGTGACGCCTGCGGGTTTGAGTGTTAACAGGCTAAATATTAACCCAGCAGGAACGCTAGCGAGCTGCTAACACCAGCAGGAGCTGTGCTACACTGACCAAACAAGGAAACACAGTGTGAACTTCAGCTTCATATATAAGATGGTGATGACAGTGAATATGCAGGTGTGTGTGTGTGTGTTTTATGAGTCTTTGGTACAGGTATTTAGATGGTGAACACAAGTCTTAAAAAAGCAGGGAGAACAATGAAATGCCTGTGTTAGCACACACACACGACACAGTAATGTTGCAACATAAACAGCAGATGACAAAAAACACAAATTAAACAAAATACACACATCGTTCACATATATGTACAGTCTGAACATCACTACAAGAACTTAATGTGATTGTCTCCATGTTTTTTTTTTTCACAGTGTATGTGATGGCCCCCATCTCCACCTCAACCCCCCCCCCCTTTTTGTACATTAAATAGAATAGAGCAAGGCACTCTGGGTAAAAGAAGGCGAAAGCGGGCGCCTGGAAAATTACATGCCATTAATCTGTGCAAACAATTGACTTTTTAGCCCCGGTGATTGGGAACACGGCAAAATTAAAAGTCGTATTTCAGCTGACCTGACAGGAGGTTAAGAAACGTTTGTATTTAGTCTTAGTGTACCTTTTCCTTCATAGTGTCGTAGCTTTTTATAACCCCCTCCCTCCTCCTTCTTATTCCCTTTCTTTCTTTCTTTCTTCACTGCTTGGCTCCCTGACCGAGCTGAAATTACCTTAAATTGGTCTGAACTGGATGGTAACACTCAAAAGTGCTGCTCAGCCAGCCTAGCTCCTGGCCAAAGAAAGCCAAGAAACAATAAAAAATGGGTAGAAAAAAAAAAAAAAAAGAGAAACTAACTCAGGAATTCACAGTCACTCTTTGTCACACTTCAACAAGCTGATCCGGCCATAAAGGAGCTTTAAAACTCGAGTCAGCTCTCTCAAAAAAAAAAAGAAAAAAAAAAGAAAAAGAAAAACACATTCAGACTTAATGAGGATGTCAGCATGAACCTTTCAAGGGCCGCACAAAGAACTTCAGAATCAAAACACTTGTGAATAATAAAAAAAGGGGAAACTCATAACCTCCTTCATTTAAACCGCTGCAAAAGGGTGAAACTAAACACAAATGAAAGGAAAAAAATATAGAAGCTATGGATAGACCGATATGGGATTTCCTATATCCAACATATCTGCTGATATACATCATAATGGTGCAATTTTCTTTGTGCTTTCTTAGACTTGTAATTCTCAAACTCTTTGGTTTTGATAAACAGAAACTCCTAATTAGATACTGTAAGAACTGAACATTTCGATGTACAAGTGGGAAACATGAACAAATGCATCAACACAAACATTTAAAACCATGTTCAGGCATGTTCTCAATCAAGAGAGTTCATTCAAATATCAGCTGATAAATATTGGTAAGCCCATATATGGTCTATCCCTCGTGTAATCCTTCATGGTGTGAATATTGTGATGTCCATGTAGAGGTGATGACAAAAAAACGGAACAAAACAGAAATGGTGAACAGAACCAAAACAAACCAAAAACAAAAGGAATATCAGTCGTTTGGAAGTGGGTGCTGTGCAGGGGAATCAGTGCAGCTTTGGTGGAAGAATATTGGCTGTGCCAAATAAGTCCCAGCGTGACTACCACACCCGGTTGGTCCAATAGATGTCCCTGTGGTACATTGCCGTGTTTGCGTACTGTCCTACCTGTTTGTTGCTGTATTTGGGCGGGTTGGCCTTGTAGCTGTAATCCGAATATTGGTCAGAGCCCGTGGAGTTGTTGTCGCCCGTTCCCACGAAGGTGTTGGTAGCGGGGAGGTCCTGAACGGCCTGGTGCTTCTTGGAGGCGGATGGTGACTGTGGCTGCAGCTGGATGGAGGGCAAGGGGGAGTTGGAGCGGTAGTGACGTCCCAGGTCAGGGCTTCCTGGCGGGTAGTTAAGGGGCAGGTGGATTCTGGGACTGTCGTTGACATTGTCATTGATGAGGTTGAACTTGAGGCCTTTCTGGAGGCTGGCCTCCTCATCCTCCTCTAGTGGCTTGGCAGGTTTTGGAGCTTTTCCCTTCTTGCTCTTTTTCCCTTTGCCATTTTTTGGGCCTTGCTTGGGAGCGTACAGGTCCTTGCTCTCCTTCTTGCCGGCCTGGTAGCCACTCTTGGTGTCCTTCTGTAGCCGGTGTCTGATGACTACCACGGCTACGATGACCAGAATGACGCCCGCGATACCTGCCAGGCTGCCGTACAGGATGTTGCTGCGCTGAGCGAGGGCGTTGTTGGGATCTCCGGCAATGTCCCTGTCAAGAGGGGTGTAGAGGCTGTGTCCGACTAGCGCCTCAATGAGGGAGACGTTGGCCTTGGTGTCGTTGACAAAAACGTGGACCAGGGCGGTGGTGTGGCGTGGAGGTTTGCCTTTATCACTGACTCTCACCACTAGGCGGTGCAGCCCATTGTGCTTGCCAGTGAATTCCTGCGCCAGCGTGATCTCCCCACTGGTGGGTGAGATGTGGAACAGGCCATATGGGTTGCCACCAGTGATGGTGTACACCAGCTCAGCATTGGGTCCATAGTCAATGTCCTCCGCCTCTACCACCTCCACACGAGTGTCTGGAGCGGGTGACAGGTGTCAGGTATGTGTAAGAAGAATTGGATGGTTTGGTGACATAGGGGGCGTTGTCATTCTCATCAAGGACATTGATGGTCACACCCACATAGGAGGAACGAGGTGGGTCACC
Organism: Scomberomorus guttatus; assembly: GCA_038419695.1. Classification (NCBI taxonomy): domain Eukaryota; kingdom Metazoa; phylum Chordata; class Actinopteri; order Scombriformes; family Scombridae; genus Scomberomorus; species Scomberomorus guttatus. The sequence goes on from CM076452.1 coordinate 2,603,018, forward strand.
AGCGTCCACGGCCTTCAGGCGGAAGGTGTAAGTGCTTTCCTTCTCGCGGTCAAAGGAGATACTGGACAGGATCGTCCCCGTGCCATTCTGGATGACAAACTTGCCATTGTCCGGTTCTACAAACAGCCTCACTCGGGCGTTCTCACCCTTATCAGCATCAGTGACAGTCACCACGCCAACAGGATTGAGTGGAGGCATATTCTCGATGACAGAGAAGCTGTAGCCGCTCAGCATAAACTTGGGGTCATTGTCATTGCGGTCCAGAACATTGATCACCACTGTGGCAGTGCCAGTTTTGCTAGGAAGGCCCTTGTCTGCTGCAGCCACACGGAACTCATAACGCTCCGTCTCTTCCCGATCCAGCAGGTTTTTCACACGAACCTCTCCGGTGTTGGTGTCAATCTCAAAGAGCCTGGAGGCTGAGCGCTCGATGATGCTATACGCTAGCTCTGCATTGGTGCCACTGTCCGCGTCTGTCGCCACGACATCCAGCACCTTGTCACCGGGCTGGTTGCCCTCTGCAAAGTCCACCTCGAGCATTGCAGGTGAAAAGTTTGGCGTGTTGTCGTTCATGTCGGTGACCTGAACTTTGAGGGAGTTGGTGCTGGACAGAGCCGGGTTCCCAGAATCCACAGCAACAATTTCAATCCTGTAATCCTTCACACGCTCATAATCCAGCAGGGTAGTTGTCTGCAGGAAGTACTTTCTCTTCCGATCGTTGGCAGACTCACTCGCAGGTCGAAGCTGAAACGGGACGTCACCAGCAACCACGCATGTCACCACCGCATTTTCCCCCTCATCACGGTCTGACACCTGGACCAACGCCACTGGTGTACCAATTGGCATGTCCTCAGAGATGTTGGCCACGCCATCCTGGTGCGTCACCAGGCCAATACCTCGGATCTCGATGGCCGGTGCGTTGTCGTTCTGGTCCTTGACGTTGATGTTCACTAGCACCTTGGAGCTCTTGGAGTTGGGCCCACGATCTTTGGCAAACACAAGGAACTTGAGGAAGTTCTCCTCCTCACGGTCCACCAGACCCTTGACGTAGATGATGCCGGTGGATCGGTCAATGCGCAGTAGCCTCTGAACGGTCTCCGACGCCTGATGGAGGCTGTAGTCAATCTCCCCATTGGTGCCAGTGTCTGCATCATTGGCTCTGACCTACAAGGACAAATAAAGAAGATTTACCCTTCACGACCATACACTGTCCTGCTAAAACCATGGACACTTTAACACACAAAGGTCACTCATAGCTAAAGCCTGAAACCTTTTGGTGAGATGAAAGTCCTTCCAACTGCTATAACTATTTTTAATTTTAGTCAACTGTCAAAAATAATATAAACCCAGTCTTCCAGTCAAAAATTAAAGCAGTTTTTGTCTTCAGAAACACGTGACCTGCACATGTCACTGACTCCACGTTACTTTCACACTTCTAGTTTGTTTTTAGCACACGTTAGCTAGTGAAGATTTGCTGCTTTTCTTTGTCATATATGACAGTAAACTGAGTATCTTTGGGTTTTGGACAAACAGAACAAGACATTTGAATACATCTCCCCGAGCTGTTGGAAATTATACCAGACATGTTTTACTATTTTCAGACAATTCATAGACTTAACAATTAATGGATTCATTGAGAAAATAATCAGTAGCTTAATTAATAATAAAAATAATTTAGTTAGTAGCCCTATTCACCATAAATGTTTGAGTCTGATTCCAATTTAACTAAATTCTGACAATTCATAGTCACAATTGATAGTTAATAGCTAACTGGCAGCTTTAACACACTTCATTACAACCTCAGTTACATTTTAATGATTATTTAGATTCTTTGACTTACAAAGAGTTATGGCCATTACTAATCCAACACTACAAAGCCCTTTGTGTTTTCGTGACAGGGAGGAGTTTTTCTGCTGCATGTGAGACATAATAGACGATCAAAGCTGAGTGCACACACCCACACAACAACATCTAACGGCCGTGCAGCGGGTCATTGGCATCTAATGGGCAGATGAGTGAATGTTAATGTTCCTCTCATTATCAGAAAAGCTCCGGCTCCTCAGGGCCCATTAGGAGACCAGAGAGGACAGACCAGCATGGCCACGATCCGGCTTCATACGTCCAAATCCAAAATAAATGGAGGTAATTAGTCAATTAGGAGGTACAAGCAGTCAGCAGAATATCACTTAGGACGTACTCGTTAGGACGCCTTTCTATCTATACATCTAATACTTTATAATTGCTTTTATTCAATGCCACGGCTGCTGCTAGGAAATGTAGGTTGGTGTGTAGTTTCAGATTAACTAGTTGTTGAGCAGCTGATTTAAATGTCCCAGGTGGTGCTGGTTCAGCATTTCTACAGCTTTCGCCTCAGATTTACAGTAATGTGATTTGGGTTTTTAAATTTTAAGGCCATTATTTCTTTAAAGCAGGACTGGAATTGGGCCAAGCTTGCACTCTGCCTATAAAGTCCTAAAAATACTAAATACTTAAAAAACAAGAAAATCTGCCAGAAGAGATTATTTGAGTTTTTCAAATATATAATTAAACTCATGTTGTTTGGGCCAAGGACACAGAAATATAAATCAGAGTTTCCAAATTTTCTGAAAAGAATAGTTAGACATTTTGAGATATGTGCATATTTACTTTGTTGCAGCAAGTTAGCTGAGAAGATTTATACCAATTTCATGTCTGTATGGTAAATACGAAGCTACAGCCAGAAGCAGATTAGCTTAGCTTAGCATAAAGATTGGATGCAGCTAGCCTGGCATTGTCCAAAGGCAAAAAATGAACGTTTCAGCACCTCTAAAGCTCACTAATTAAAATGTTACATCTAGTTTGTTTAATCTGTACATAAACTAAAGTTGTGGTTGTAGGTGGGGTTATGTGTGGGACTATTTCTTGGCCAGGCGCACTGCGCTGATTTCCATAAACCACAACTCCAACTAATGATTATTTTTTATTATCAATGAACCTGTTGATTGTTTAATGATTCATTGTTTAGTCGTTTGGTCTATAAAATGTCCAAAAATGGTGAAAAATGTCAATCACTGTCCATAACCCAAAGATATTCAGTTTATTATCATAGAGGACTAAATAAATCAGAAAATACTCACATTTGAGAAGCTGGAGACAGAGAATTTGTTGAATTTCTTTGTTAAAAAATTACTCAAAATGATTAATTGATTTAATTAATTTCTCAAAAAATCGATTATTTGACTAGTTGCTGCAGGTTTACTTTTTACACTTCAGTTTTTGTTCAGATTTAACAAAGAAGATAATGTGTCAATTAGTGAGATTTAGAGGTGCTCATAGGCCGAGTTTGTTTTTTTTGGACACGACCAGGCTAACTGTTTGCAGACTTTATGCTAAGCTAGGCTAACCATCTCCTAACTCAGTGTGGTATCAATCATCAACTGATATCCAATCAAAAGAGAGTGAATAAGGCTGTTTCCCAAAATGTTGAAATCATGCTTTAATATACCAAATATGTCAGACTGAAGACATTTCCATGTAATGCAAATTTCCATTTGATGGGATGGTGCAGCCATAAAAAATGTAGTCTTGGGTTTGAATATTTCACTTAATATAAACATCATATAGCTTCAATAAAGAGCTGGAACCACCTCATAGAGAATATGTGTGTATTTCTCACACAAGCATTTAAGTGAACATTTACGGGGAAATCAGGCTTTTAAAGGTTAATGCAGTCAACAGAATCTCTGAGGGATTTTCTTTCTAACACAGACTCTAGTTCGTACTGCCACATAATAAATATCTGGTTTCCTGCTTGCTCAGGATCACAGATTGTGACAGACCGTCACCGGCACCCGGGGGTGACCGTGGAAGTCACTGATCCAAGTCGGAGAGGTTAAGGTTAAAGAAAGCATGAAAGTGAAATTATAATTTCTCCTGCCCATTGATTTCCTTTCCTCCAGTGTGGCTTCAAGCAGCAGACATCACCAAACAGCGTTGAATTATTGACAGCTTCTGAGAATTGTGTATTGAACAGTTGAGCTGCTGGAGCACAGTGCCGCTGTGATGAGGCCAGAGCTGTGCTGGCTGCTCTCCAAGGCCGCTCTGTCCAAGCGAACAGCAAATATAAACACTGTTCATCTCCCAGTTAACAATTAACCAGTGAGACTGACTTGTTTCTTAAATGAGCAGACCAGTTTCATGTTTTTGCCTTTTTAATGCAGAAAAAACAGAAAAAATTTCTCCTATTTTTCAAATGAAACCATCTGTTTTTTTTTTCTCTCCAGGAAGCAATTTGTTTAACTTCATTTCTATTAAATCAGCTTGTACAAACTTGACACTTCAGATAGATAATCCATCAATTTTAATATCCTGACTTATCCTGGCTTATTGTTGACTAAATTACATTATAATTGTAGTTCAGAGTGTAGACTCTTCAAATCATTTTGAGCTGTAATCGGTTGTCAAAGAAACATTTGAAGTTTTTTATCATCTATTATGAGAATGTAGCTGTGAGTCATTACTGTAGAAATGACTTGACATCTGAATACTATTTACTTGTATTCTTTGTTCTTCAATAAGCTCTAGATTTGATAGAGGAACAATGTGACAGATTTTTAAGAAATGTCATGATTATTAGTCGATTAAAGGCCCTGAAAACCTTCACTCTTCTCAATAAGATTCCTACTCTTAGTGTCCTACATGAACATTTTCTGTTACTTTACATGAGATATTTCTGTGCAGTGTTGCCAAATATTTTCAGTGGGAAATAGCTAAAGCCTGCAGGAAAAATTAAACTAAACTGACTGTAACTAGCATTTTTCATGAGCTATTTTTCTTTTCAAACAGCTCCTCAATGTGCATCTAAATCTACCTCTAATAATAATATTTATGCCGGCTGTTGTATCAACTCTAACTGAAGTATCATGAATAGAGAGATGATCCTGCACTGGAATAAATTCACTATTGTTCACTGTCTATTTTGAAAAAACAAAATCAAACTTAGTATAGTAAAGTTAAATCATTTAGAATAAAAACAGTGTTGATCAATGACTGAACATTAAGTGCACACATTCATAGCTCATTCACGACTCTATCTGGCTGATGATTGGTGAACACTGAACAGTCAATCCAGAGAGCCACATTAGTGCTCATTCATTGAGAAATACTGGCGAAAAAGTAGCTAGATATGTCGCCAGCCGTTTTATTGAAAAAAGTTGCTAAATGGGTCTGAAAAGTCACTAAATCTAGCGACAAAGTCACTAAGTTGGCACCAACTGTTTCTGTGTTTTTCTCTGTGCTTTTCCTACTAGTTTGAAGTGGGCGGGGCTTAGTCAGAACAAGTTGATGTCACATACTTCTCTGCACCAATCAGGATTTAGCAACATTTGAATTAAAACAGTTGAGAGTTTGGTTGAAATCTGAGTTGAGTTTGAGTGTTAAACTCCAAATAAAGCTAGTAACTGGACACATAGTTAAGATTTCTTTGTCAAATTATATATATTCATTACAAAATAAGCAACAATCAAAGTTGAAAGCTCCAGAAAAAGCTACTAAGTGGACCTTGAAAAAAGATTTTTTTGTCACACTAAGGTCTCTAAGGTCAAAAATGAAATTTTACAGTCATGAATATCTAATGCTACTAAGAAATACTGTAATAGAGAAATAAAAGCCGAGCCCACAGGGGCTTCAAGAATTTCTTTAGTTCTTATGTTGCTATTTTTTCCCTTTTTGTTGAAAATGTATTTATTTATTTAATCAACAATTTATTGGTTCATTATTGTGGTGGAATTATTGTTGCCAAAATGTTCACTGCTGCTAAATGACTTACTTTGTTTGTTTTAAGATAAATACCAGAGATAAAGTGTAAAAAACCAATTTAATTTCTTTAGTGAAAGAAAGGCCTGATGATCTAAAATGAAGTGACACTAGTGGCTGTGTGGAAGGTGGAAAATCAGTCCAAAAACTGATTGTTTGATTTGGGTAAATGGGTATAAACATGCAAAAAGCAGCGTTATGCTCCTTTAAAGAGTAACATGTCTGTGTCATGCATTGGATGATTTAAGCAGGTCAGGGTCGTCAGTCAGCGCTGTCCCGCTGCCTCTAAAGCATCACTCTTCAAACGCACGTTAAGTGAAATGAATTCTGCGGCTCTCTGAAATGCAATGAGCCACATCCAGAGCAATAATACCAATAAGCCCCGTGGATAATCTCATGACTGACTCAGATTAAGTCATGCACGGCTCGCTGGAAGCCTGGCTGGTCGCACCGCAGTCATGGAGGGATGGGAGGAGGAGGTGGAGGATGATATGGTGAGGTAGGTTCATCAGGATGTTGCGGAGTCACCAAGCCAAAACCGAACCTTCCCGCTCTGCCCGCTGACGGCAACATCGCGTCCCGTCGCCCCGGCCGAGGGCTCAAAGGTGAAGTTGAATCAGTGGTTAATATGTGACTACGCGCGGTGATCCCACGCCCTGCTTCACCTCCACAGCACCATCTGTCTGTACGGATAATTGAGCAGCATATTATGTGCAGTCACTGCACCGTGTTGTCCTGCAGCTTTCAGTGTTATCACCAACAAGGCCAAAGGTTCCACTGCAATGTTTGGTGGACAAGAAAAACTCCTGAGCAGCAGCAGAAGCAGCACTCCGACATGAGGAGGGACAGACTTAGCCTGAATGCAACTCACTTTCTCACATGTTTATGTAAAAGTTTTGCAGGTACGATCATTTTTTTCTGAATCCTGAACTTATGTCTTTAATCTACATAAAACACAGCATCCGAATTTGTTGTCATAAAGTCAAAGATTTAATCCTGATTTTCTCCTTAGATTTTCAGTGGAGTAGATTTCCTTAGTCCATAGTCTAAAACAACATGACAACTAAACACAACAGCTGGATTATCAAGATGTCTGTCTATCAGGTGTCGGCTGTTCCCTGTTTAAGGTGGAAAGTACTAATTGTGTTGTGTTTACATCCTGGGACTGATTTTGGTTGTTTTCTTGTCTGTTGTGATGATATTTTGCTCATTAACTTCACTGCAGAACATATAGTACAGTATATGTACAGTATTTGTGTATTTGTGTGTGTGTGTACTGACCTGCAGCACAGAGTGTCCCAGCGGGCTGTTCTCCAGGAGTTCAGCCTCATAGTGACTCCTCTCGAACTTCGGAGCATTGTCGTTCTGGTCAGTGACGGTGACTCGCAGCAGAGCGCTGCTTGCCCTTGCCGGCCTTCCGCCGTCCACCACCCGGATGTTCAGGTCATATGAGTCTTTCTTTTCGCGGTCCAGGTTGCCCATGACGACCAGCTGCGGCAGCTTCTCGTCCGTGTCCACGGCGACCTGCAGGCTGAAGAGCTGGTCGGCATCCAGCCCGGTGCTCAGCGAGTACTCAGCCACGCCGTTGGTGCCGGAGTCCCTGTCGGTGGCCATGGGGATGGAGAAGAGGGCACCGATGTGTGTGTTCTCGGGGATGGACAGGGTGAGGATAGGCGAAGAGAACTGCGGCGTGTTGTCATTGATGTCCAGCACCTCGATGCGGCCCTCGATCAGCCGCGGGCCCGAGCCAATGCCTTTCACCATGTCGGTGATGGACACCTCGAACTCCAGGAAGCATTTGTCGCCCTCAAACAGGTTGCGGCAGTCCCTCAGCATCTCGCGATCAATGGGGATCTCTGTGGTGTAGATGTCGCCAGTTTTGCCGTCCACCCTCAAGAACGGTGAGCCTACCTCCAGCTTGTAGAGGTGACCGGTGTCGGGAAGGCCCTGGTCCGCCGCCAGGCTGCCGATCAATGTGTTGGGCGGCTGCTCTTCAGGAACCCGATACAGGATGTCGGTGGGTGCAGCACCGCAGGAGACCAACAGGACCACCGCCAGGAACAGCACAACCTCCCACCTCAGCGCCGCCATGTCTCCGCCTGACAGCACCGCTCTGAAAGACACAAACAGAGAAAACAGATTAGCCAGACCACCCGTCACTCATCCTACATACAGCGTCCAGACAGCGCCAAAAAACAGAAAGTTGACTTCGAATCAGCAAAACTGCTCCTCTTTCAGATTTATGTGGGAGCTGTTCAGGAATAGATTGTCGAATTTGTCTCCTTGGGCCACTAAAAGTGTCCAAAACTGTTATTTGCGAGACCTGAAGGTGACGAGGTTTCGGGCCTCGGCTGCTGTGTGTAGAGAGCAGCCGAGCAGCACAGAGTGATGAATTCCTCCTGCTGCCAGTCCGCTGCTCTGACAGGAAGACAAACCGAGCGCTGCTGCAGGTGACACTCCACCAAAAATACTGACAAGAGGCAGCGAGAAGGAACGGGACACCTGCAAGTCTCAGTAACTTAGAATGAGGACTTTATAAGACCTTTTTATGCTGATTACAATGAAAAATGTATGTGAAAACATTATAGTGGAGGCCTGCACTCGTGAGAAAGCAGAGTAAGTTAATTTTGTTATTAGTTGTTGGACATGTTTTAGCTGTTGTTGCCCTTTGCGTGAGATCACTCTTTCCAAGATACAGGTTCAAATACACATGCCACAAATACATCAAGTAATTTTAAAAAGAGGGAGAAAATGCTAAACGATGCACGTCTCGTAACTGGAGAAGAAAACCAGATGGAGAACAGAGTTCACATTACAGTAAGAAACACTACATTAATCTTCCAGGTCACTGAGTAAAACACTACACAAGATCCAGTGATTTAGTTTTATTTTGGAAATCACTCCAAATTATCCCAAAAACTCTCTTTCTCTGCATTTCAGAACCTGAACGAGACTGTTTCTGATTCACAAAAGCCTCTTTTACAGAGCCTGTTCACGGCGGGAATGTTGCGCCATTATTCCGCCTCGCCGTTCTGTATAAAAGGTGGAAACACAGAATGGGGGGGGGGCATTGTTGTTCCGGCAGTGGAGGTAGTCACATTGCCGGATTGCTGTGTGTGTAAAAGGGACAGCCAGCATGGCGGGATTACACACAGTAAATGCCGACGCTGTTGTGTTACACGTCACGCCAGCATGCTATTTAAAATTACACACCGGGGCGGCATTATGCCGGCTTTGTCTGGTTCAGTGTAAAAAAGCAAAGCCGGCATAATGACGGTTCTTCTTTACGGCAATACTGCAGGATCACTGTATAAAAGGGGCACAATTGTTTGCAACAAGCAATCTCTTCTCCTTATACTACTTTTATGGAGCCTGTGGACAGAATAAAAACTAAATTAGATGTTTGAGTCATAATGTCTAAGTTTTGATTTAGAGCCTTTGGATGTCTTCAGGATTGTGTGAAGAAAATTAAATTTTTTATCACCTTCTGACCCATCAGGCAAGACGAAAACTCATTTGTTGTCTGGTGCTGCAAAGTTTTTCAACTCAGATTTAAGACGTTTTAATATTTCAGCATAGTCTTTTACTTTATACATCAGTTAAGGCCTTGAAATAAGCTTTTATGTTTATTTATAGTAAATTTCAGACTCTTCCAGACTCCCTTTTTTTCTACGGAGCTGATGAGCACTGACTCTCTGATCAAGGCTGAATGTTTTATTTACAAACTGACTTTTCACCTGCTGTCTGGTGTTCATAATGCCACATTTGAGTCTTGTAGATTTAATCTTTCTTCCTCTCCTCCATCCCTCCACCTCTCCTTCTCTTTCTTCTCTCTGTCTCTTCACTTTATTTTTTATTCTTGGCAGTAATTCATCTCAGACACACACTCTGCTGAAGGAGTTTCTCGGCTGCAGGTCGCTGGGGTTAATCTGAAGAGAGCTTTTTTTTCTCTCCTCGCGTCCTTGATTCGGAAAGGAACACACACACACACACACATACACACACACCAACATGGACCAGCATGCTGAGCAGGAAGCAGGAAGTCTTGGTTCTCTCCTCCTCCTCATCCTCCGATGACTGCAACTCTGATGCACAGAGTTTACTTGTGTACTACTGAACAATGTGTGCAAGTGTGTGTGTGTGTGTGTGTGTGTGTGTGTGGTGGTAAGGGCTTGTATTTCCTCAGCCTGTCTCCTACAGAGTGAGAAAGAGATGTCAGACCTTGTACACATTCAGCTGCTTCAGCTGCTTCTGTCGTTCACACAACCAACATAAAACCAAGATAATGGTAATAAAGACAACAGCTGAATCTTCTGTTTGTCTTTAGAGAGCCGAAGTAAAACCGGAGCTTCCAGAAGTAAGAAAACCTCATTTAAAATCTCATTGACATTTGTAACTATGCTGATAACTTGATCTATATAGGTTATTGTCAGACATGAGCCATTTTCAAATGTGCCCTCAATGGAAAACCAAAAGTTCAGTTTTCTGTGGTTGAACATAAAAACATAAAGATTAAGGCTGCAACTGGTGATTTTGTTTCCATGTGACTGATTAATCAAAGATAATTATGTTAAAACGGATAAAAGCAGCAAATCATCCATTTGTGAAGCTGAAAGCAGCAAATGTTTGACATCGCTGGTGTTGTCGTCCAGTTGTTCTTCCACTCTGCTCCCTGCTGTGACACACACACATTCACACCTAATTACCCCTGTTCGAATGTGAATGAGTGTGTGTTTGCAAGTGTGAACGTGCATGTGAATACCTCTGTCTGTCTGTGTGTGTGTGTGTTACAGTGTAAACTATGTGTGTGTTGCTTTTCTCACATTTTTCTCCAGAGCTGCCAAATACCCCAAATCTACCGACCTCTGACCTCTGACCCCCGCTACATTTCACACAGCACCGTGGAAACAGAGCTGAAACAACACAGTTTACTGGCTGACGTCCAGTCTGCTCAACACAACAGTCCGTCTACACAAAACTAAACCTAACAGACACTGTATGTTGTAAATAACGTGATGTAGAGTGGTTCTCAAATGAGGGTATGTTGGGGTACTGCAGGGGGTATGTGAGATTTTCGTTCATGCATAATTCCTAAAATAATAAGCCTATACTATCATAAGTTCAATAAAAAATGTAAATGTATATTCAATAAACCACATTTTATATTCAATATTCCTATTTTTAATGCAATCGTTTCCCAAAGCAACAAACGGACGGCTTTAAAATGAATGGACAATGCGGGAGAATGAAAGCTGAAGGTGTTAGTAATGCAACATCATGCATGCCAACTGCCGTAAAGCCTCACAGATGAAGAAAAAGAAAGCAACAAACTGATCACGTCCACGTTGACTACACACAGAAGTGCGCAGAACGAACACTGAGCAGGCTGTTAGAATTACAATCTGATATATCCAAAAATTTACATTTGTATGTCCTTGCATATTTACATGAAGCTTCCCCGTCCGGTGCTTTCTGAACGCAGAGTTTGTTTAACAGTGACCTCGTGTTTTGCCAGCAGGTAAAAAATAAAGTAGTACACGACATGAGAGAGGTTTTCAGAAGGAGTCAAACTACAGTCTGTCCAGTAAAACAGGATCAGATAGGAATTTGGAATTTGTTAAAGATTCTTTAAATGTTTAAACCCTTTAACATCTGCTTTCCCCTTTTGTTTACAGCAGCTTTAAGTTTAGAAAAATCTTATTTCACCCTGACTGTATACTATATTGTATATGATGATGAGTTATGTGGGTTTGAACAATGTTTGGCTACACAGCAAAAGTTTGTAAGGACCAGGACTACTAAATTACGAGCGGATATTAAACTGCACGATCCAAAATTTTGCCAGAAAAGAAAAAAAAAAAGTTGTAACTGAACATTTCACTTAAACATTCAGTATTAACAATTTTGCAACTTTCCAAATATGTTAACTAACAACATTTTCTTATTATGGTGACAGAGAACTGAATTCAAGTGGCATTCTATTTCCTTCAAAACATATTAGCTGCTGAAATTTAGTTGTATATAAACATCATTTTTAGCAGACAAAGTTGGCTGGATTCACCTGTTTATCATCTTAGTTCACGGCATCACTTGAGAAGAGTTTTCACAGTGATACAGTAATGTTTGTCAGAAATATTTGTATTTATAGTTGTGGGGTATTTACATTTTCTAATAATAATGCTGATATGACACCTCAATTTCTGTCTTGAAACTAAAATGATTGTTTTCGATACCTTACTTTGAGAAATATTAGCATGTTTTTCTAAAAAAACACTTTAAAACATGAGTAACCAAACAGTATAAAACTTTATCTAAAATTTTGAATAAAGTCTGGTACTATCTGATCAAAGTAAAAAATGAACAAAAAAAAAGATTACAAATCTGACCTTAATACTGATGCATCTTATTCTGTGTCAAAATACTACTGAGGTTTCAACACACAGGTCTAGTTATATATCATTAAAGATGCTATAATTTTCTAGAAAAATCCATTTGAAGCTCGTGAAAACTAGAAAATAAAACTGTGCATGAGCCCATACTCACTGCTGTATGTGTAAATAAACTGGCCTGTCTGTCATGTAAACTGTAACATGTGGAACCAAAGTCTTTAAAAAGTTCTGCGGTCATGAGAAGTTTGGGGTTGAATGTCAGAGAAAGAAGAAGAAAAAAAAATCAAAGTGCAGTAAGTTCCTGTTTGTTGATGTGCATGACCCCACAGCTGACATGTTAACATGTTTGCTCCCATGTAGTGTATGTTGTGTGTGTGTGACTGTGTGTGTCCTCTGGGATGGTCTCGGGTGAGCCAGAGATCGTCCAGCTCGTCCTTTTTCCCACAGTCTGAAACTTTCTCAGCAACCAGCCACTGAGTGTGTGTGTGTGTGTGTGTATTTGTGTACAAAGAGGTCGAGCCAACAAGCTGCTGGAACCAGTCTGTGTGTGTGTGTGTGTGTGTGTGTTACATTACTAAGACAGTAACATTTCCATGTGTAAGGAGCCGGGCAGTAACTGTTTGACTCCCGCTCAGAGTGTCTGCTGCTGGGACGGGCGAGAGACAAAGACTCACAATAGAGGATGTAGAAGAAGAGAGAAAGAGGGCGTGTCCAGACAACAGCGCTCATCTGTACATTACAATGTAGCTCAATGGCCCCATTACCACCTGCTGTGTGCGTGTGTGTGTGTGTTCACTATTGATATTCAGAGTGTGTCTCCATGTTAACGACCCCACCTGCACACAACTAAACTCCTCCTGTGCATCACATTATATCACATTACATTACATTAGACAGATGAGCTACTGAGCTGCAGCCGCCCTACATTAAACTACATTAACCTACTACTGTACATATATACAGTATACGTACACACATACAGTATATATGTCTGTAAATGCCCCACAAAGGTCCAGCTGAGTACTTTCATATTAAAAATTTGCAATATTTGCCCAATATTCATGTTGTTAATGTAAAAATTATTCTCAAAAGTGATCAGGAAATAAAATAAATCACACATTTGCATACTGAAAATATACTTAAGTACTACGATTATTCAACATAAAATTAATCGCCAACTATTTTAAATCAATTTTTTTTAAAGAAAAATGCCAAAATTCTCTGATCCCAGATTCTCAAATGTGAAGATTTTCTGGTTTCTTTAATGCTCCCTGATACTAGACAGAATATCTTTGGTTTGTAGACTTTCAGTAAGGACCACAACGGACTAATACAACCAAACATACTGTATTTAAGAGATAGATATCTTGGTAAATGCTAAACAACAACAAACTGCACTTAAATTTCCTGGAAAACAAAAACAACCACATGACGCTGCAGCAGTGAGCTGCAGACTGGATTCGTAACACATTAATTGTACATTAATTGACTACTGACCTTTGGATTGTTCGACTGAGCCGTTAAAACTTTAGCGATCCCGTGACATGAACTGCTGAACTCCCTGGAAAAGTGTGTGTCTTCATTGTTGACTTCATGCTGCACTGGTGGGAGTGACTAAAAGGTCCAACCAGTAAAGTCAAATGTTTTAACAGTCCTGCCTTTCTCAGCCCATCCTATCAGGTCAAACTGCCTTTATCTACACAACAAACAGCCCCCTTGGTTACTTAGCACCTGCGGACATGTCACAACCCTAACACTGGGTTTCACATCACATTAAGGAGGTAATATCATTTCATGAGAACCATAAAACAATAGCATTTCCTTCATTCTCAGACACAAATATGTTATGTTTTAGTAGTTTACAGTATCTGCAGATCAATGACGCTCTGATGAGTATTGAACCTTAATTAGTCGCCATCAAATGTCTGGCCGAATTTGTAATGTAGTTTACTCATTTTTTGTTCAGATAGTTCCAAACTTCAATCACAATTTTGGCAATTTTAGACAGTTTTCTTTAGGCAAACTCTTTGTACAGCTGCTTTTGCTTAGACAACATTTAATATTTGAGTACTTCTCAAAGTAAGGTGGGACCACAACTCATGTAACATATTGGCAATCGTATCAAAAGATTTTGAACATCCCATCCCCTCTCCATATGCTGACATCAGTCTGCTGCAGTTTATTTTCACCAGCTACGTTATTTTGAGTCAAATCCATTTAAACTGGACACGTCTGTCATCTGTGTTATATAAAAGCCTGAATAACTCCTGGGATCATTTTTAATTATATTAATGTGTTCAATAATTACAAAGGGACATTAACAAACAAATTACAAACCACTAAAATATGATAACTGTTCTGCCAACTCTGGCAACTAAAAGCTGGTGGGTGGTTGCCAAACTGGGAACCACTTCTGAAAGTTTCTGTCTGGCCTCACAGGTATGTGTTTTTATAGATGGGCGTGTGTGTGTGTGCAGTAACCTGAATGTCCAGCACTTCAAGTTCACACATACCAAACCTGGCTTGAATTTAATATGACACACATTCACAGAAAATCAAAAGACGCTTTGATGTTTTCAGATCTCAGAAGGACAGGATGTTCATGGTCGAGGTGAGCTCTCTTGACAGTCCAGTGTGTGTGTGTGTGGTCCCCCCACCCTGCAGCACAATGGGGATTACTCTAATGACTCTATTCACTACCATTGTTTGATCCAGATTAGTGCGCGTGCACACACACACACACATGCATACACACATCCTCCCTATTCAGATGCAGCAGCCAACTGTTGCCAGCCTCTGTGCCTCCTGACACCACCTGTATGGGTGAAAAGAAGTAGTTTGTACAATGTGTTCAAATCAAATCAGAGGTATTTATAATTGTTCAGAAAGGCTACACTCAAAGGCATAGCAAAAATCTGACCCTCAGAGAGAAGGACGACGCTAGATTGTTTGAATACGGGGATAATGATGCACTCTTAGTAGTTTTGCACTCGGTTGTTCACATGAAAATGGACAGAAGAAGTTGTGTAACGAGTGAAAAAAAAGTTAAACTGTGGCTCCTTTTTTACATCTGCACTGCTGGCCAATCACAGTATGTGTAAGTAGGTGTGAATGTTGGATTGTCAGTTTCAGAAAGTTAAAGAAATAATCGCATTACAGCATTGGAAACATCGGGAGGTTCTGGAGCTATTTGACTGTCTGACAAGCAGCTCTGGCAGAGTAAACTCTACTGGCCCCTTAAAGCTAAAGGGTAACCTTCAAATGAACACTTTCTTACAGTGTCCGACCTCGTCAAATGGTATTCCAAATGGTCCCACTCAAAGGTGGAGTAAAACCCTGTCGCCATAAAAAGGGGGAGACGTGATGAATTGTACAAATGGGAATAACTGCAGGAATTCATTGTAGCCAATATCACAAATAAAAACATTTCCTCAAGGGGATTTACAGTCTGTACAGTATACAACACCCTCAATACTTAGACTCTTGATTCGGATAAGAAAAAAACTCCCCCCAAAAAACTGTAATGGCAAAAAAATGACTAAAAGTGACAGAAGTAGTTGTGTGAGAATGAAATCACTGTCTGAAGTGGGCAAAATAGCCAGATTGTTGGTTTTGAAGTTAGAAAAATTGAAGCTTGAACTAACCACAAGCAGGTGCACAAGAGCTTTGCCAAAACAAGTGAATATACATGAACATTGGCAAAATTTTGATTGAAATCTGGAACGATGTGATCAAAGAATAAATCTTGAAGATTATGACTCTCACCAGACATTTGATGCCGACTTGTACTCAGTTCAACAGACACATTTCAGTTAGTACCAGAAAAACTATTGAGCATTAAATCCAACATTAAAGTAGATGCAGTAACAATCATATTAACTACAGAACTACTCACACCGAAAACATCAGTTATAATTAATACTTTTCAAACCTATAACACACCTCCACCTCTCCACACAGGCAGCAGGTGTTGTGTCATGATTTATGAATGCGCCCACACCTTGAGTAAATAGTCTGTGTGCAACAGCTAAAGTTATCAGGGCTGAAAATGAAAAGAACGTGACTTTCCTGTGAGCCACAAATGCACCGAGTGACTGAGGCTGCTTCACATTTTCCTGTCAGACAGGAAAAAGTGGATTTACAGTCGCTGACTCACTGGTTTTAATGGTTTCAGTGGATTGTGTTCACTGTTTGTTCACTATACAGCCTAAAAAAATCTTGCTCGGAGGCACTGCAGCAGTAATCTGACTGGTTCAGGGATCAAACCTGTGACCTTTCACTGACAGGAAGTGCTGTCTAACCCCACACACACACACACACACACACACACTCTGATCCTCTGGCAGCAGAGCAGCAGCAGCAGAAGGGGATTATGGGAGTGGATGGCAGATGAACAGCAGGCTGGTATGAAGTAAAGATCAGGCATCAGAACGCTGTTTTAAATCCACAGCAACATATTTATTCCACATGTCAACCGGCAGCAGCAGCCTGAGGACAAAATGAAAACAAACTCCTCTGTATCAACATCTGACCGCGTTAACGCAGAGAAAATCACAGCTCAAATCATCAAACCGCTGCTCACGCGGCTACGATAAAGAGCGATGATCGAGTTTGACCAAACTGTGATGTTTATGTAAGATTCATAACGTGTTTTAGAGCCGCAACGATCGGTCGATTAATCGATTAGTCTGTCGAAAAAGAAAATTAATCAGCAACTATTTCAATCAAAAAACACCTGTTCAAAACAGACGCAGTGACGGTAAAATCGTTGTGGTCGCTGTGTCAGTCGGCTCTACAGCAGACATTTAATATGTTGATATTATTAAGTCATCACGATACAGATACACGATAACAGAAATACTTACTAAGTACTAATACTAACAAGCATGGCTGCATTAACCTCCTATGGGGCCACGGGGCAAACGTTTGTTGTTGGGTCCCTATTGACTGCCGCTATGATTAATTGGTTTGTCGATTGACAGGAAATTAATTTTGATAACCAATTAATCGGTTTAATGCCAAAAATTCTCTGGTGGCATCTTCTCAAATGTGAATATTTCCCAGTTTTACATGATAGTAAACTCAACATCTTTGGGTTTTTGACTTTTGGTCAGACAAAACAAGTCATTTGAATATTTTATCTTGGGCTTCAGTGAATAACGATCGGCATTTTTCGCAATTTTCGGACATTTCATAGACTGAAACACAATTTTACAACAAATTAGCTCAATATAAACAAAAATTATTAATGTCTTACAACTAGATTTTGACACAGAGTCCCTCTTCCAGGAGCACAAGATGCAGGATGGAGGTCCTCTCATAGCTGATACTGTACTTTAGTAGCACAAATTTGCAATTATTATTATTATCATATATCGCTGTAAACTGAATATCTTTCTAACATTTTGACATTTAAAGATGTTTTAAGATGAAATTATGATGGAAATGTTTTTGACAGTCAGTCATCCTTAATGAAAATAAGGGTTGGTTGCCGCCCTTTATAACAGGTAAAGTTAAAACTCAGCACATGTGGATGCTGCATAATGTTATTCATATTACAGCTGTCCATGCATGATTTAAATATGCAGAGATGTTTTGCATGACAGTGTGAAATGACACCTGGTGCTCAGAGTGTGAGCAGGCAGTTTCGAAACACGTAACCGACTTTAACCTCAATTTCTACAAAGAGAACAGTGGTGGGACAAAAAAAATCAATACAGCAATAATAGCGTCGAGTCAATAAAGATGCTTTTAGTCTCTTTTACAGCAGGAAACGACGACATCTGTCCATCTGTCCAACAGGAACGTGGACAGATTTAAATGAAACTATCTGTGGATGTTTATGGCTCCCTCAGGGTGATTTCTAATGGTTCTGGTGACTTTCTGACCCGTCTCTACCTTTTTCTTGTTTTTAATCAAAGCTACCAAAATGATGACAGTCGCTTCAGGTGAATGACATCAGATATAACTGATGTCATTGCAGCTTTTGGCTGATTTGGATTCAGGGACACGTTGAGTGGCAGGTGCGTGCACGCCTCCAGATTTGACATATAGGTCTACAATGAATGTTTGAAATTTGGAAGTGCGTGCAGCTTTTTTATCTTTTTTCATCAACAGTATATGTGTGGCACATTATGGGAAAAAGGGATGTGGATCCTTTTCATGTGGAGAATGAAAATTGCCTTTCACACCTGGTCTGGAGCAAATTTTCTACATCTTTATGTTTCATTTTGCACTAAGAAAAACTTTCTTCAGGATTTAGTAAAACCTTTTACTAGCACCACCATCAGGTCAAAATCTCCACTTACACGCGACTTAGTGAGCGACGTACTGTGACAGTTTCATGTCCCGAGTTCTCCTGCGACTCTTGTTTCCAGGCTGAAATAAACCTCTGCGACGTGAGTCCTCAGTCTGTGCTACTACACCGATGTGAGCTGTACGGGTTTTTTCGGAGGGATGTTTTAATGAAGCCACACACAACATATCTGACTTCTGATTGTTTGAGAAAACAGGAAATAAAAAATGGAGGAGAATCGACGAATGGATCTGTCACCTCCACTCTGTTCATCCTAATAGACTCTCATAATGAAACATGCATCTACAGCCTAAATAACTGTAGTTTCAGGCAGTATTTTTTAGGTGTTTTACGGTCGTGCACTTACTACATTCTGTAAGTTAGAGTCATCTTGTGCCAAGACTGAGGTCTTGTGGATGTGCTGGATACAAAACAATCAATCAAATTACACATGAATGTGATTAGGCGATTATGATGTCACTGATCATTTCCTTCCTGTGGCAATTTGCCTAAGGAAGATCTGTCGCTGGTCAAAACGTCGCTAGTTAAATTAAGGGGAGCTGTGATTCCAGTGTGCAGGTTCTCCTAATATTGTTTTTAATGTTCTACACAACAGTTTATTTTACAGCTTAGGAGCTGTTCCCAACCCTTCAAGGGGCCACCAGATAATATAATATACATTTCATCTGTTTTTTTCACAGTCTTAGTTTTTTTCTTGTGAAATACTAGATACTTTCACCTCTTTAGGCCTCAAATGAAACAATAAGGAAAAAAATCAATATTTTGTTGTGTGTGAAACTGTTCTTAACTCATGTCCAAACATTAACTGTAAGGGGTCACAGGTAGACGTTAGTTTATTTAAAGGGGTTAAGAGCCAAAGAGATTGCGCACCAATGGTCAGAAAGTCATGCAATAGGTGTTAAACTCACCTGTTCAAAATCTATTTGAACACTAATCCTGTGGTTTTCAGGTGAATGGTGACTGGACGACTAAAGACACCAGATTTCTTTTTTCATCAATTAGTTGATTTAAACAGACAGATTGGTTATCTCTAAAAACTTGAGCTACTCTAAAGACCAAAAGGTGTTTGTCACGTCTTTGGTATCTCAGTAATATTCACAAACAGGTCCATGAAAAGACACCATCCTTTTGAACAAGATCCTAACAACTGATTAGTCAACTAATCGGCTGAGTCATTTGGGCTGACGGTGAAAAAGCATCTATTCATCTTTTTTCCTGACAATATAATTGTTGTTTCTGTGAGTCAACGTGACTTTTTGCCTTCCTCATTCTTGGCCACTCGCTTGTTGTCACACCTGAACAACAAAAAAAAAAAGGAGAAACCTGCCGTGAAAACTCTTAAATTGGAAGCGTGGACGCTTCTTTTTCTGCAGTGAAGATGTGAATGTGTGTGTGTGTGCTTCCATTTCACACACCAAACCCATTTCCACTCTCCCAGCTCCCATTTTAATGACGGGCATTAACAACACGGCTCGCTCAGATCTCCAATTTTTACGCAGAAATGTGCAGAACGGACTCTGTTCGACCTCCCTCCCTCCTTCTATTCCTCCTCCTTCTCCTCCTCTCTATTTTTTTCTTCATTTTATCCTCTTCCTCTCCCCGCTGACTAATCCTCCACTTCCACCCCCTCGACTTCCCACAGAGCCGTGGATGACCCTGACGTTTGTCTTTGTTTTATTTGGTCAAATTTGGACGGATATGCCCCCGAATTAGAGGAGGCAGAGAGGAATCCCAAAGCCCGGTATCAAACCTCAGACCTCACCCTCGGCTCCGCGGAGGCAGCGGCTCGGGTGACAGCGGGGCACGCCGTCCAAACTGGCCGCAAACCTCAGTGAGAGTATCTCCACCTCAGCCACTTCTGCTGCAAAATAAACCTGAATATACATTTACAGTGGCAGAAATCAAAGCGGATGTCTGATACATTTGCACAGAGGAAACCCTCCAGTTTAACCAAAACCCACGAGCTGAACCTCAGGGGCTTTAATGAGCTTTTTATGTGTTTGTAGAACATTTTTTGAGCAATAATATGGAGGGAAGATGTCATTTAAAGCCACAAGCAACACGGCTACGTCTATTTTTTGAGATACAACCAGATTTAGAGAGATTCAGATTCGCGTTTTCACCAAAAACACCAACGACACAGCAGCTGAGCTCCGCAACGTCTCCGTTAAGCCCGACTTTGATTGTGACGAGGTCTCTCATGAGCTGCACAAGAGCCGTCTCGAGTGTTTTATGTCAGGAGTGTTTTGCAAGAAATGATAAGGAGCGGGATGAAATAGGGAGCGGGGTCAAAGGTCAAGTGTAGGAAGTGAAGTGTAGGAACAGAAACAGACGCCTGTTTCCCACCAGCGCTTTATGAAACATCACCAGAAGCAGCGTTCCAAGTTTAAAAGCGTACCACGGTGGTGGCAGCATTTACTACTAAAGCTCACTGTCTGTCAGGGAAAGGCAGATGCAGTTTGCATGTAAATACCCAACTCCCACACCCTCCCTCTCTCTCTCCTCTCTCTATCATGTAGAGCAGGTCGGACGCCCACCCTTTTTTTTCTCTCTGTCTCTCTCCACCACAGCAGAAGGAAGGAGGAGGACTGGTAAGCCGGAGACTGGAGGGACCGGACGGACTGGATTCCCCGGTGGTGACGCACGCTCATCTCGGCGGAGGATATTCATCATACACCTGTCCTTGTGCACTTTCACAGTTTACGCTGAAACTCCACCGCCTTTATTTGGATCTAAGCTCATGTTAACAGCACACACAGCAAACGCTCATTACATGGGGTAAACATGAAGGGAAAGGGTGTTAAATTTAATGCTACAGGTGCCCAGGAGGCCTCAGGTGCTGTGTGAGGGTTTACAGAGAAATAGATATGGAGAGAAAGATATGTGCTCCCTCGCCTGTGTGACTGGTTTATGAGCAGCCTCAGATGAATGGACTGTTGTATTGTTGCTTTAAGCAGCCCCAGGAGTCCCTGAAGGAAGATTAGCTCTAATATTACAGTGGGAAGACAAACCTCTGATTATAATGACGAGCTTTTTTACTGCCATTGTATATTCTTCTCTATAGACTGAGAGTCCCTGCAGAACTCTTAAAGCCTCAGATGTAGCTATAATGACACCCCACTGTGACGATGCTCCTATATGCACTATAGGGAACGGTGCACATACAGTACTCCCCTCCTGAAATGCATTATACAGGATTACTGTAGTGATTTTTCAGCTGCAGAGAGGTTAGGAAACCCGGAGTGACCCACAGGAAGCTGTATTTTATTACTGACAGACATGGAGGTAATGTTGAGGACGGAGGGGATCGATACGGATCAATAGCACTGTAGTGTAATATAGGTAAAATACCAATCAGAGGAGATTAGACGCTGAATATGAACATCATATCGGTTTTAATGGTTTATTTTACCAACAAGTGTTTTAAAAACAGCTGTTCGATCGTTACAAACGCCTGTGTGCCTTCAGAGATTTATCCTCCATCGAGTATGTGTGTTTTTTAATTAAGGTACAAGTGCTCATCCAGACGAAATTGGAAATAAAGTGATTATACTCGTCCTATTCTCGTGCGTAAAGCCTCTCCTAAAGAGCAGCAGACTGACCGGAGGATTTTGATGAAAATGTTTGAAGCATTTTATATGAATGTGCATATGAATAAGATGATCTGGTAATGAAATTCTGCGTGGACCGAGGTCTGTGGAGAGAAGTTCCTACCTGGACCGAGTGAGAGCCGCGCGGTTCCCCAGCTCTGAGCGCTCCAGCCCGGCTACAGGCGCCGCTACTCCTCGGTGCCCAGACGGAGCCTCTCCAGACCTCCGGAAAGAAAACCCCGAAATTAAAAATCCACAACGCTGAAAAAAACACCTCAAAACAAATCAAACAATCCAGTCGGACAATTATCCCTCCAATTCCTCTCACAATGTCTGTCCACTTTTACTGTCGTGACCAGCGCTGCGCGTCAAACCGCCGGTCCTTCCTCTCTCCGGGGGAACGGCTAGAGCTGGAGCCCAGCCGGGGGAAGACCCGTCCGGACTGGGGGGGGCGGGGGAGGGGGGTCACTCACTGCTACTCCGTGGAGGGGTGAATGTTACCACCGGGCGGTGTGTAACGTCAGCAGCATCCTCCGCTGATGGCACGCTTGGGGAGGTAGTGGGGTGGAGGTGGTGGTGTAAGCGGACGGAGCACCGGGACTGGGGAGGGAAAATGAAAAAAAAAAAAAAACGGTTAAAAATCACCCAAGCAAGAAACACTAGGTCCGGTAGGTCCGGGAGTTGCCAGCAGCGGTCGTCCGGTTAGTTTCCACCCCGACGCGCGGTCACCGCTCTGCCGCTACAAACTCTGTCCGCCTCCCGGTCCAGCACGGAGCAGGTCGCGCGGCTGCACTGTCTGTGATGAGAAAGTGGAGTGATTCCAAACGGCTGCGCTCGCGCTTCTCTCTCTCTCTCTCTCTCTCTCTCTCTCTCTCTCTCTCTCTCTCTCGCTATTCCACCCCCCCCCCCCCCTCCCTCCCCCCTACACTCTCTATACACTAGAGGGGGAGGAGGGGGGGGGGGCGGAGCGAGCATCCACCCCAACAACTCTTGGATTTCCCAACATTTTCTGTCATTTTACAAAAAGATATGGCGACTTCTTTTCGCTGCCATTTGTGAACAACCGGAGCCGGTGCTTGTGTCTTTTTTCTTTTTTCCTCTTTAACCGTCTAAACTGTGACTGTATACGGCAGCTCGGAGCCACAGGTCCGAGTCTCCATCACCTAAACACATCACATAAAAAGAGTGTAACTGCGGTTAAAGGGATGAAAAACACTCACATATTCACAGATTCAAACGTTTGAAACCTAAAACTGTCAGATTTCTCTCACAAATATACAGTAAATCTCTCTCTCTCTCTCTCTCTCTCTCTCTCTCTCTCTCTCTCTCTCTTCAGCGCTGTGTTTCTTCGTCTCTCACCCTTCCTCTCTCCCAGCTCCGTCCTGCCACAGAGAGGCGGGCAGGAGCTGTCTCTCGCGCTCTGAGCGCCACCTACAGGCGACAAGCGGCACGTGACGGGCGGACTGAGTGAGGCAGAGCACGAGCTCAGGGTGCAGGCTTTTCCCGCCACTGTGAAGCAAAGTGCAGCAGGGGAAATATAACAAAAATAGTCTATTGTGTGAAGTATACTGATATTTATTCAACATTATGGATGTTATTACACCGGTGTCTGTTATATGAACACAGCGCAGCATGTGGTGGAGGGAGGCTGTTATCCAAAGCAGCTTTCTGTCCTCTAATATTACATACAACACATACGGATGAGTGTTTTGCATATGGCTGCCTCAGTTTTGGCAATCTGCTTAGAGAGCTAATCCAAATGCATCATTCAAAAAAAATTAAAGCATATTCTCCAACACTTAACGTCACCTTTTGCTTTTATTAGGATACCCATTACTATTATACTGATGGATAGATTGATAGATATATGGATTGATAGATAGATACACTGTTCAATGATGTTAATGTGTTATAGTATAGTACACTAGTGCAAGTCAAGTGGATGAAATATCCGTCCTATCAAGTCATTTTTATCTGATTTGAGTCAACATTATTTGTTTGTTAAAAAGTGAAAAAAACTTACCAGTGCTTTAAAACTATTTTAGCATGTTCCAGTAGCCTAGATACCCAACAAAAAGGACACTAATGTAGGTTGCTGCACTAGAATCAAGAAAAATAAAAGTTGATTTTATAAAATATTTGACACAAGTTGGATTTTATTGGAAACACTGAAATAATGTCACTGCACTGTAGTATTTACTATCACTTCAAGTAAATACGCCTTTTGGACGCAGTACACAGACAACAATGACATTGACATAGGGCCTGTAACTGTCACTTGTGTAATCTCAGCTGGGTATAGATTTTCTGCTTGTGCTTCACGCAGAAAATATATATTGCTTACAGTAGATACTGTGATGTAGTGCAAGAACACCCTGTACAATCATTCCTGTATTGTGAGCTCAGCGGTGGAAGAAAAAGTAACGATACCACAATGTAAAAAAGTATTAGAACAAGTTCTGCATTCAACATTTTACCTAAAAGCACAGAAGTACTATCTAAAAAATGTACTCAGAGTATCAAAACTGAGAGTATTCATATGGCAGTATGGCCCCTTTCAGAGTGTCATATTATTGAATTAAAATTACTGAAGCATTCATTTGCAATTAGCATTATAATGTAACTTGTGGTACCAATTTTAACGACTTTATTAATGCTGGTAGACAGTTTATCTTTACTTTGTCACCAGTATAATCCAATTATCACAGTTTTTTCTTGGGTTTCCTGATTAGCTGTATAATATATATTTAACTCTGGAGAGTTATAAACATTAAATATCAGTTTCTAAGTGGATTTCTTTTCCTTTTTGCTTGACATTTCTGAGCGATGTTTACTGTATCTACTTTGCCGCCTGGCTAATCAGGTCTCTGTAAATAGCAGTTTGTACTTTTGGTTAATTACAGAGACATTAAGATCACAGAAATGGGAGGGTTGATGAGCATAGCTGTGGCTCATGTGCCAGGATTCACACACCCTTAATTTACCATGACATTCATGATCAAAATATTACATCATGTACTGTAGCAGATGCAGTTGTCGTCTCGGTATTTTAGTGGCCTGAATATGTTTTCTGTAACCTATAATCTTTGTTTGTTACACCTGGACCAAATCACAGGGTGATGAAACAGTAGCACATTGATTTTTGGCATTTTAGAGGTTGCTTTTTTGCACTTTTTTGGGGTCCTAGTTTCTAGTTTCTAGATGTATATGATCTGGTTAATGAAATGATGACTGTTTCTTTTTGTTTGATTTTACCTTGAGTGAAATAAAGGACGGGTTCACAGTTTCTCAAGTGTGTCCTAAAACAACAGTCAGGAGCCCAAATGAAGAGTGAAACCTGTTTTTCTTGCTGTAATCATTCCTCCTGTTCATACTGACCATTAGAAGATCCCTTCATAATGCACTTACAATGGAAGTGATGGGGGACAAAATCCACAGTCCTCCTTCTGTGCAAAAATGAATCTAAAAGTTTATCTGAAGCTAATATGAAGCTTCAGCGTCTAAATGAGTCAAATCAAGTAGATATCTTTCAACATTACAGTCTTTTTAGTGCCAAAGTCCCTCTTTTTGTTACTATACTTCCACCGCAGCTCAACAGGGAAACACTGTCCGAGGAAACACAAAGAGGGAATTTGATGCTAAAAAGACTGTAAATGTGGCAGATATCCACTTGATATGACTAACTCAGACTGCTGAAGCCTCATATAAGCTTCACATCTACTTTTAAATGACTGTGTGGACACACTGTGGATTTTGGCCCCCATCACTTCCATTGAAAGCACATTTGAAGGGGATCCTTTAATATCCAGTATGAACAGGAGGAATGATTACAGCGAGGAAAACCTCTTTCACTGTTTATATGGACACCTGACTGCTGCTTTAACACACTTGAAAAATTGTGAACCTGTCCTTTAAGTGGATGAGTAATTACTGTACTTTGGTGGAGGTTATATCTAAACAACAAACTGCTGCAAGGTCTCCAGTAAATCCTCTACTGTATTTGTAACCAAAGGCGATTTGATAAAGTCTTCTTCACTGTCATTGTGAACATTTGCTTCCCTTCAGATTCTCTTCAGTATAGATCTGCTAACTGTTGAACACAGTGGTGTGTCTGTTTTGTCAATGTGTCAAGGTACACAGGTTCACAGGTACACCAGCAGGTTTTTCTTTAGCAGAAAAATACATGTTACCTTTCAGTTTCTGACTTTTCAATTTTTCTTTTTTTCTCTTTTGTTCCACTAAGATAATGAAGTGTGTTTCATTTGTGTTAAAAGAAACAATTACAATAAATTCAGCAGTTTTTTTTTCTTTCCCCAGGATGGTAATGGAAGACAAAAATGGAGATATAATAATCCAAAGTAAATTTGTCTTCCACTCAATGTATTTTTATTTTAAATCTTACAAGGTAGTTGGAGATTTAATAATACATATTTACAGGGTATTGGAGCCGCAGGCATAGAGCTACATTTTCATTAAAGTACATTGCCAATTTTTTCTATTAAGAGGCCCTGGGGCAAAAACATTTGCTATCGGGCCCCTTTTGACCTCCCCTTCTCAACCCCCCAGCATTATGTGCATTGTGTGAGTACAGTGCACACAGAAACATCAGTACTCCTGTTACCCCAGGTTTTTTGTGTGCCAATTAGTTTGTGGTAATTTGATTAAAAATGAATAAAATTAATGCAATGGCCAATGCATTAATTTTATTAAGAGATCATTAAGACGCAAGCCATATAATCACAACGTCCGCAGTTCGAGTCCGGCTGTCACCCTCATCTCTCCCTCCCTTCAAATCCTGTCGTCTCTCCACTGTCCCTCTAATCAAAAAGCCAGAAAATGCCCAAAATATTTAAAAAAAGATAGAAATAATGGAGGGTAATGCACCATGGGATGACTACTATAACTAATACTAGATAACTAATATAATAAGGTTCTTAAAATTAACATTTTTATACAATGACCCTTTACAGGACTACGCCACAGGATCAGGTCATAATACAGGGCCCACCCTAGATTATTTTGAGGCCAGGTCACACCAGAAAGTAGCACCAAGCTCCAGAAAAACACCAGCATGAGATCACAATAGCTCTCTCTTTCTTTCTCTGTACTGTGCAGTTTACTGGCATTCTGTCCTCAGGATTGTACATCTTTTCATTCAATACAGAGTTATTGAAGGCTGTGAAAAAGCTCTCAATGTTAACAAGCTCGCTAAATGACAGTTAGCAAACTTGCTAAGTTCACACAGTTTGTTCAAAAAAATGTATTTGTACTATTGACTCCTGTCTCATAACTGTCTAAAACACATTTCTTCTTTGGTGGAGCAGTTTAAAGGCAGCTAATAAGCTATGATAGCTTCCACCATGTAAAAAATTCATGTAGATTTACTTCACATATCTATTGATTGTGGCTGTTCAATTGTAATTAATTTATTTTGCCCCTAAATGAAACGCTGGTGTGATCGAGACATAATGGTGTAAATGATCAAAAAGAAAGGTAACGTACACCTCTGGGTGGATGTCCTCATCTTAAGTGCTGTTTAGAAATGAACTGAAACACACTTTATGTCCATCACAAGGAAGCAAAAACCTGCCTTTGAAGTTGCTGACAAGATGAGCAGCATGTCAGGATTCACTCTGACACCGGAGCATCTAGCCTCACCACATGTTAAGCATGAGTTTCATATGATGGTGACATTAATCTTAAAAGTGAAAGATGAGAAAGCAGAATGAACTCAACCAAATAAAATAATAATAAATGAACATTATGGGTTGTTTCCAGATGAGGATAAATATATTTTTGAACTTTTGTTCTGTGTTAACAAACCCCACCCGTCTGGCACCGACAGTGCGTTAAAACAAAGCAGAAAACGGTGCTGTCAGTACTGTTTAACTCTGTCTGTTTCCCGGGTTTGTTTTTTCCTCATTGTCTTCCCGAAGACATGCTGCGACAGATTTGTCTCCAGAGGAGTTTAAACCTCTGTGGTCACCTTCGTTTCCCAGCATCCCTCTCAGTAATTAACCCTCCAGCCTGTGTGGACCCTGACTGATCAGCTATAATATTCTTATCAATATTCTCTGTCTGTCCTCTGCAGCTCAGCCCTGCTGCACTCACACTCATAATCATAGTTATGAAGTTAGTTCGCAGAGTTAAAAGTTTGCTTTGTTCTTAGTTACAAAAGTGATTCCAGGAGTTTAATGTCCATTATTTAGTTTTTATTAACACTTTCTAATTGTTAGTTATACAACTATGCTTTTATTTGGACAGAAACCCATCAGTAATCAGAATCTGATCATTTGATCCGACAAACTTTCCTTTAAACATTTTCCAAAGCCTCCGTATGTCCACACTAACACGACACTAACCGAACAGAAATCACTCACGTTCCACCCGCACTTTACGTGTGTAAAAGCAACTTTAAACTTCAAAGCTTCAGGCCTATTTTTTTCTATTTTACGTAGGTTACTACACTGATTTTGGATTGGGCTGTGAGTGCTGCCATAACGCAGTTGGCCTACATTCGATGCTAAGCATGAAAGCATCACATGTAGACACAGACAGAAGACCGAAGCTGCTGCTAATCTGCGAACATGCTCGACAATTTTCTTACCTGGAAAAGTTTTTTGATCTCTAGAGCGGATAAATCTGAGCACAGCAGCTTTGCATTTTAGTGTGGATGAGAAAAACTGATCTTTCAGTGACGCCCAGACACGGTCGAGGGCTGCGTGGTAGTGTTGCTCCTAATCCTCTCTGTAAGTGTGTTTCCATCCACCTGTTTTTGTCAATTTGCATATAAAAAAAAACCTGAGTGGAAACACAGATAATTTGAAAAAAACTCAAAATATTGCATAAACATTTTTATGCTTGGCTGAGGTGGAAAAGTTGGTGTCAGTGTAAATAGATTTAGTGAATAAATGATTAAGCGTCACTGAAGAGTTTTGCCTGCCGCTCTTTTAAAGACGTCGTCTCGTTGTGTCCTCTTCTTCTGCAACGGTTTAATGGCATCGACTGGAGAATTAGTGCCACCAACTGTTTATCTTGATGAATCAACTCCAAATATAATATTTGCAAAACAGCAGCGGATGGAAACACGCATTAATTCGAATTTTCTTTTGGTGATATTCTAGAAATTCAGTTATAATCTGTGCTAAACTTGAACAGAAACCTGCCTAGTGATCACTCATTTTAAAGGTCAGCTGTTTAGTTCTTTGTTGACCAAAAGAGGACAACAAAGAGGAGATTTAAGGTCTCAGTATGCTTCGACCAAAGGACTCGGTGGAACGTCCAACAGCCTCTGAAAACACCTCTCTCCATAACTTCACAACAACAGACTTTAGAGGCCTGCATCCTACAAGTTTTGTAAGGACTGAATTTCAATCCACACTTCACACAACTACATCTGTCATTTTTCATGTGAACACCATGAATTTTTTTGGAGAGAAACTGTCATAAAGTGTGCACTGTTATCCCCACTGTGCCATTGATTGTGTCTCGTCCCACTCTGTGAAAAGAGGCTTTTTGCCCCAACTTCAATTGTGACCATTCAGAACAGATAGAAACACTTTTACCATCAGATGTGGTCGGACGACATGTCGCGGTGCTGAACTCTTGTTCAGGTGTTTCGCTGTGGACAGAGATCTTTATGAAAAACAACCTGAACACACAATGTGTTGTTTTCACACACGAACAGCTTCTTCAAAAGTTTAGTGAAGCCATTGTGTAATCCTCTGTAATATTAGTTATTCATTTTAACAGTAATAACGGGGTATTTTTCTGGGAGTGGTGATACAACTTTAATTAAAAGTAATAAAGCATCAGATTTGTCACATAGAAATAAGAAAAAAAAACAGGTGAAGAGAAGGACAGGAAAGAGTTTATTTAGTTTGTCTCACTTTCTAATTTTCTAATTCTGACCTAGTCTCATTTTTTATTCGTTTCTTTTCATAGTTGTTGTCACTTTCTGTGCTGAGTACAGCTGTCATACCCGCAGACAGATGGACTGGAAGCAACATGTGAGCAGGAAACACACCGACAGACCGACGGAGGAAATTAAGCTGATTAAACTGGTATAAAAACAACAAGAATCATTATACTCCTTCCTCAGATAATCATCATTAATCATCAAACAAAGAGAAGCTGTGATGAAACAATTCTGCGTCATTGATTTAAAAAAAAAAAAGTTTAAGACTGTACTTGAGAAGAAAAGTGAACTACAATAGTCCCAGAGAGCATTGCTGTAGAAAACATCCAATCAGAGTTTCAACAAAGTTAAACTGCATTAATCCAAGCAGGCCAAAGTGAAGGTGTCAAGGGGACACGGACAAATGGAAGGAAGCTGATAACAATATTAATTATTGAACTGAATTATTGAATTATTAATGCAAGGGAATAGATGAAGTAATTCAATGGCACAATGTGCAAAAGCAAGGCAAAAATAAAAGAGTCCCAGATGAGGATTTTGAGGAATGATTTTGTAATTTCAGCGCACAAATGACTCATTTGGAGGAACGTTTATCAAAAATTTCCCTCCAGACACCTGCAGTCTGAATGGACCCATGTGGCCTGAAAATTAAGATTACAGCATATCCTCAAGACGCATTTTAATGCCCCACTACATGGCCAAAAGTATGTGGATGCCTGATAGTTTAATGTGATTCTGACACCACAGGCATTAATCTGCTGCTATAACAGCCTCCAGTTTTCTGGTTGCCAGCAGACGTTGTAACCTGGCTGCAGAGATTTGCTCCCATTCAGCCACAAGAGCATTAGTGAGGTCCAGCACTGAAGTTGGGTGATAACGTCTGGCTCGCAGTCGGTGTTAGATGGGGTTGAGGTCAGGCTCTGTGCAGTTCTTGCACAGAAAAAACAGTTTTTCTATTGACCCGGCTTGTCATGTTTAAACAGGAAAGGGACAAACACAAAATGTTGCCACAAAGTTGGAAGCTCACTGTTGTCAACTTGGGGTTGTGACCCCCCCCCAAGAGCTCCCGAGATAAACCTGAGAGCTCACAAAATGATTACATGAATAAGAAAGAAAGAAAAAGTCTTGTTACTTTCTTTTCTTTTTAAATGCTGGATACTTTCACCTCCTCTGGCATCTCTGGCCTCTAAAAACCCTTTAAAATCAAACAGTCTGAGAGGGAAAAATCACTTTTTGGCTGAACTGCTCATAGTCTCATGTCCACACTGCTGTGATATTACTTGATTTTAAGGTCACAAGCAAAAAAAAGAATGGGGACCACTGGTTTAAAGTATCACGTTATGTTGTAGCATTAAGATTTCCCTTCACTG
This sequence comes from Scomberomorus guttatus, assembly GCA_038419695.1. NCBI lineage: Eukaryota > Metazoa > Chordata > Actinopteri > Scombriformes > Scombridae > Scomberomorus > Scomberomorus guttatus. The sequence goes on from CM076452.1 coordinate 2,634,394, forward strand.
CAAGTAAGAGGCCAAACTAACAGCCCAAAGTGGACACATACACACATATATATGACCGTATATTTTTGGTCGTATATCTTATTTTTTAAAGCAAATACTTTTTAAGATGCTGTGAGATTTTGAGGAAGGCTGTTCTTGAGTGAATCAGACAGTATAGGAGTTGTTAGAAGGTATATTATATATAAACACATCCTGGATCTGTGTTTGTTCTGGACTCTGTCTGAACATTTCAAGTTTGAAAGCCATACCGCTCAGTCAGAAGTAGGAATGTTTCTTTAATGGGCATATTTGCCAACACCAACACCAAATCTAATATATTTCTAATTGAAATATTTCTATATTTTTGATTAGATTTCTGTCATTTCTTTCCTAACAGAGCAGCTCACTGTATATTTAAGCTGCAGTAAACCTACATTCATATTAGTAAAACAATTTAAATATATTTAAGTGCAGAACAGCTCTGATTTCAGAAAATATAACCTGCATTACAGGTTATAGTAAGATACAGTATTTATTATGCTATGAGAGGAGTGTCAGCAGTGGCAGGAAGCTTTGGGAAAGATTTTGCTTTTCATCTCCAGCAATAACAAAATACTAAAGTTTAGGATGTGTTTTTAACCAACAGCAGAAGGTTAGCAGTCAGGTTAACCTGCGAAATGCCACAAAAAAGATGCAAAATGTCTGCGGGTGACGAGTGTGGTAGGGGTGCTCTGATAGGTAGGAGGGGGGCCCTTTGTCTCATAATCCATCCATGACTGGACACACATAAAAGAAACTGATCAATCTCATCTGAAGTATCCGGCCCGCAAGACCGTTTGATTCTGGCCCAAGAGGCAATTCATAAATACAAAAAAAAAAGTCTCTAGACAGAAATAACTTTTTTTCTGAGATAAAAGATAATAACATAAAATAGTGGACTAACACATCCTTCCTGGTGGCCCCTTCCGGCTGTAACGTGTCATCGCTCACATGCATCATGGCGACTCTCAAGAAGAGAAAAGTAATTGTGAAATGTTGCACTTTCCAAGAGAAATGGACAATTATTTTTTGTTGAAGTAAAAGGTGAGCCACTGCACCTAGTTTGTGGTGATGTGCTCGCAGTGATGAAAAAGGCCAAAGTCAAGCTCCATTACAGCTCGAAACACACTAAACTGGATCACTTGCAAGGACAAATGCATTTGGATAAAGTTAACACTCTTTGCTGGAGTTTGGTTGCCCAACAAGCAGCTGTCACTAGACCGCATTCTGTCAGAGACGATGTTACGCAGACAAGTTTTATGGTGAGTGAGCTAATCGCTAAGAAGCTGAAACTTGTGAAGGAGTGCCTTGTTGCTGCTCCAGAGTTGCTACCGCCAGACAAAGTAAAATTGCTCCAAAGTGTCAGTTTGTCTTGAAGAATCGTCTCAGAGCAGATTACTGATACGGCACAAGAAAAAAACACTGAAGGACACTGCAAGCAATTTCAGAGTTTTTCTCTCTGGCCTGCAATGAAACAACAGACATAACAAATACCGCCCAACTAGTTAGTTTGAGCACGTTGTTTTGGCTATGAACAAAGTTGAATTACCACCTGAAAGGTTAAGTGGCTTTACCGCAGATGGAGCTCCAGCCACGGTTGGCCCGCAAAAGGGATTAACTGCATTGATCAAAAAAGAAATGAGTTGTCTCAGTCTCAATCCAAGTGATTTAGTTGTATGTATCATACATGTCTGTGTGCACATTCCCTGAAGCTCAACAATGAAATGACAACTGTCGTTTTCACCATGAACTTTATCAAAAGCTGAAGGACTAAACAGCTGCCAGTTCAAGGAGCTACTGAGATCTGGTTTACCATTGTGAGGTGTGATGGCTGAGTCACAGAAATATGCTCACACACTTTGAGAAACTGAGTGAAGAAGTAAAACAATTCACGGAGATGAAGGGAAAAGCTGTCGTGGAACTCAGTGATAGAAGTGATAGAGGCTGTGTGATTTGGCCTCCATGGTGGACGTTACCAAGTACTTCTCAGAGCTGAACGTCAAGCTCCAAGGTCCCAACCAGCTTCTCAGCTCTCTGCTTTCAAACGTGAAATCATTTGAAGCGAAATTAAAGCTGTGGCAAGTGCAACTGGAAAGGGGAAGCACTGCATTTTCCAACTCTGCGAGAACAAAAGCCTGCTGTGACATCTCAATATGCTGGTGAGTGTGCAAAACTCCTTCAGGCATTTGGCGAGAGGTTTCAGGACATGAAAAGTAAACAAAAGGATCTGAGCATATTTGCTACGCCCTTTAATGTGGAACCAGCTGATGTGCCTGACAACCTACAACACGAGCTCAAAGCTAGGTACAACAACCTCCCTCTGCTCGAGTTCTATAAACTGTATGTATGTCCTGAGGATTTTCTCATTCTGAGGAGACGTACACTGAAGTTTGCATCTCTGTTTGGGACAACCTACTGCTGTGAGCAGTTCTTTTCAAAACGGACTCTTGCAAAAACTCGGTTCCACCCAAGACTGACTGACCCAAACCTGGAAAACCAGCTGCGAGTAGCATCATCATTACCACCATCTGACATCAGACCAAAAGAAGCAGTTCCAGCCATCACATTAGAAAGGTTAGTTTGACCAATAAAAAGCATGTTCATTTAATAGATTTTCTTATATTTTAATTTAACTGTTAAATAAATTATTAATATTAAAATAATAATAAATGAGATATATTGTAATTCAATAATTTTGTATGGCCCTCGAAGGATGATCATGATCTGAGGGTGATGTGATGAGGTGGAGATGAAATATAGATAGCTGATAACTGATTATATGAAACGACACTTCTTCTTTCCCATTTGTTTCACTGACAGGTGTACAGACTGGTGGAGCAGGCGGCAAGTTGATATGAAAACGGCTGGTTCAGGGCGCATCTTCATCCATTTATGGCTAATTCTGGGAGTGGAAGTTTCACAATGACTGAGTTTTATAAAACAGAACCATGTGTAAGCACGGCTTTATAAATCTGAAGAAAAGAATGAACATGTATATTTCTGGCTTTGTGCGTACACACAGTTTTATGCATCTGGCTCCTGGCCTTCCAGGTGAGCGTCTCCATTCAGCTGAAGTCTACATGGAGGTCAAAGGTCACCCAGGAGGAAGGCAGATAGCTGAGCCGAGCGGCTTCTTTCCTTTCAGCAGAAGCTGCTTTACATTCAGCAAACTCGTCTCATCCTGCTTTGATGAATAGACTGTAATCTGTAATCTGCGGCGGCTACCTGCTGCTAACGAGCCAAATTAATTAGACACTGACAGTAAACATCTATCGATAAGATCAGATGAAACTTTATTGATCCCTGAGGGGGACATCGGCACGTTGTAGCAACAAACAGTAACAGGAAACCACAGAAGCAGCGAGCAGGAGACACAGCTACAGCGGGAATGTACAAACAGAAAAAAAGATAAAATAAATATTAATCAGAGCTTTTAGTGTTCAGTGTAACAGAAGAAGAACAATGAAATGAAAAAAAGACCAAAGCTGTGACAATTAATGAAATATTTGCAGTATGAAAGAGTGACAAATTGCTTGCAGAAACACACAAACACACACACACACACAGTTGACAAATTAGATTAACCTCCAGAGGTTTATTTAGAGAACCTTTGGTGTGTGTGTGTGTGTTTATGTATTTGTGTTTGAAGCATAAATAACGAATCACTGCTGGAAGGTGATAACACTGAGGCTCTGTGGTAACTATAGTGGGATGTGAGGTATCATGACTATTGTTTTTTGTGTTTATGGTATCGCTGACTCTTTCACTATACGGTCAGAAGTATGTGGACACATGCCTGTCAAGATATTTCTGTGTTCTTTTGGACTGGCACAGTTTTATCTGGTTTGAAAATTAAAAAGAAATAAAAACTGAAATAAAAGACGATGCTCCATCGTCCACATACTTTTGGCCATGTGCCTCTCTCTTTTCCCCATTTTTCTTAACATTTTTTGTCTTTCTGTTTATCTTCTGCTCTATAAATAATGTTCACTTGCCTGTATTGAATTAAAACTCTGTAGTATCCCCCTTTTCTTATTTTCTCCGTGTGTTTTCAAGCAGCCGAGCATGTACAGATCATTACTCAATAGAATAATCTGCTCCCTCTGAAAAACAGTTGAAAAGGCTCTTAATGAGTCACATTATAACGAAGCAGTAAACTATGAGCAGCAGCAATCAGCGTTATTCTTTTCCATGTAGTTGAAGAGAATGTGATGCCATGGGCAGCAGTGGGGGGTTGATTGAACTTAATATTGTGGATTGTGTGTTACATACCTACATGTGTGTTCCCGGATTGTTCTTTTTTTTTCACGGGCCCCAGGAAAAGGAACCGTCACAATGGTGCATTAATGGGGTTTTGAAATAATATTAACAAATTATCAACAGTAGCAGTAGTGGAACGTCTGGTTCACAGGAATCTTTGAAGATAATAAACACGGACTGAAAAAGCTCTCAAGTGCTCAAATTTGCATCAATAAAGCGAGACAAACTCATTCTGAACACATATGTGACGGGCACCCGTGTAGAAGTGGGAGAAACATTTTCAGGGTATGCATTTTAATTTCTAATTTATTGTTTAATCCACTGAACCCAATTGACACAATGGGCTTCTTGCAATAAGCACTTGTATGAACCCAGCTTTTAACACTCATACGAAGAAACCTCACAGAAAGAAGGAGCAGAATATAAAAATGTTCTCACATTAGGACCAATCTGTACCAAAAAATGTGCCCCTTCTTCTCAGAGTCAAAACTCAGTTGAGCCACAGCACAAACTCTTCTCTCTCTATATCATCTTTATTTAGAAATTAGAATAAGTCAGAAAACTGAATTTCCAGGTAGATTTTTTCGGCCTTTACAACAGGAAGCAAATATTTACCGTTTTCCCCAGATGCATTGAACGCCTCAGTATCCCAGAGCGCCCTCAGAAACAGGAAGTGAGGACTCCTCTTGGCGTCCTGTTGAACCTCGGAGGTTTCACACTGGTTGAGCGTTCAGGAGCGTCTCAGGGGTCGCTGGGTCCATCAGCGACGGCAAGGACATCTTGCCTTCAGTCCACCACATGAAGCGTCCCCCGGCGGAGCCCACGCTAATGGTTCCTGGATGACATTTAGATAAAGGTGAGAGGGAAAAGGTTCAGTAAACCTGCCGTCAACCTTTAACCTCCCGTTCAGGAAGTCAAACTGCAGCCAGTGAGCCTGACATTTCCTCTGCAGAGCACTTCATTCAGCTAATTAACCCGTTAGCCGGATGACCCACAGCACAAAAGGAGGAGGAAGAAAGGATGAGACGGAGAGAGAGACAGAGTGCCGACAGCAGAACAGTCAAACAATCAGAGTCGACTGTTGTTGGCTGGTCATTGTTTATTCATTCTTTTTTATTTATTCCGTTTATTTTACTTATTTATACATATTATTTTTCTCTTCTAGTATTTATTCTTGTATGTTCTAGTATTTATGAGTCTGTTTTATATGTTTTGTAACCTTTATGTTCCATCTTCTATGTGCTGATGTTGTCTTGGTCAGGACATTCCTCTAAAGGATTTGATCCATCTCCATCTCCCGAGATTTGTCTTTAATACTTTTAATGTTTCGGCCACTATTGGATGGATTGCCATGAAATTTGGTTCAGACATTCATGTTCTCCACACGATGAATCTGTCTGACTTCAGTGATCCCCTGACCTTTCTTTTTGTGCCACCTTGAGGGCGACATTTATGACTCTGAGTAAAATGTTTTAAGTTTTTGGATGGATTGGCATGAAATTTGGTTCAGACATTCATGTTCCTCAGAGGATGAATTCTAATAACTTATGGTGATTTTTACTTGTCCAATACTGACTCAATACCTAGAAAACTAGTGACATTCCCATCAGCCTCAGCTGTCCTTTGTGTTAAGTGCTAATTAACAAATCTTAGTATGTTAACATGTTCAGTGACAATGAACAATTATATGATTAACAAGACTACACTCCACCAGTTAAAGACATGTTGTGTAATTGTATCACCAGCAAATCCCCAACTCTTTAAAGCTGTACTAATCTTTACTTTTTATTTATAATGGATCAAATTACTATGTCTAAAGTTAAACCCACAGATAATTATCAAACTCTTCAGCTCTACAAAGCTTTTCAGCCTCTTTTAGCTCCTAGTTTTGGTTTGACGTCAACCTTTCGGGTTCAGTCTCAGAGTTTTCTCTGAAAAACCCGCTGAACACTACCTGCTCAGCACCAAACGGCAAACAGACACAGTTAGCTGTAGACTAGCTGGTGAACATAGTGGAGCATTTAGCAGCTAAAGAGCCAGATATTTCCCTCAGGAGTTGGTAGAGAGCAAAAACAGCTAAAAGAGAGTGAATATTGGACTTACATTCATCACGTGAACAAAAACACCACTCCAATGGGATGATTATGTTGCTCTGTGTCTGCTGGATGTGTACTGTTGCTGTTTGCAATAAAACTTGTTCTGCTGCCTCCAAGTGGACAGAAAAAAATCAATTAATGCAGCTTTAACGACCAACTTCACATTATTGTATCTATCTATCAAACATTATACTTACAAACCTTTCCAAAAGTCTGTAGCTTAAGTGGCTACATCTGATTTCCAACTCTTGTCCTTTGTTTGAATACCTGTAAAACACGACCAAAATATCCTTCATGATGTCCATGTTTGATTTTATGACAGTGAACCTTGTCAGTACAACACTGTTCAGCAACTCACAAAGCTCAAAACTATGCACCTAAAGGGATTTTTAAAAATCTGTTCCTGCTTTTGCTTTCCTGCTAAAAGTTCATGGATTATCTTGTTGCAGCAAGTTTCAAGTTTCTCAAGCTGATGTTCAAATGTTTTTTTTCAAAAATGACACCAACGGCTGCTTGGAAAGGAAGAAAATTCATTCATTGATTCTTTATTTATGAAAGGTCACTCTCTTTGTTCAGGACAATAAAAACAAAAGTGTCACAGAAGCAAAAACCAAACATTTGGACAAACTTATAAAATGCAAATAAAAGATAAGGATGAAATGGTTAAAGGATAAGAACAGGAGTCAACCAGCAGTGAATAGAAAATAGAGCAAAAACACCAGAATGGTACTTTTAATGTGTTGAAGTTGCAGATTTGACTTCAAAGGTACTGAATGAGTGCTATTTATCGGCACAGTAACCATGGCGACAGTGGTCATTTCTATGGCGGGGGGTTCGTGTGTTTGAAAGGTGCTTTTAAAGTATGCAAATCAGCTATAATTGGTGTGCAGAGAGAAGGCAAAGTGGCTTAATTAACAGGGTCAACCAATCAGACGACAGAAAATAAACAGCAGGCTGACAGTGGGAGGGGCTCATGTAAACAGAGGCAGGTGTAAACATGATGGGTGACCCCCTGTTGTTTGTCAGGTGACCTTTGACCCCTCTTAAATGCCATTAGTACTGCACACACTGGAAACAGTACATACACATGCATTCGCTTATTCTCTCTGATGATCATGACTGTAAACATATGCAGGAGGATTTAAAGACAGCCTCTCTTTCTTCCTGTGGTAAGTGGGCATGAGAACCATCACGTACTCCCACAGGTTTCCACATAAAGAAAATAATGGAACACCACATGTTGTGATGTTCTTTTCCATTGCACATACACACATACACAACATGATCAAAAAATAAATAAAAGAAGAATAAAGAGATCAATTGTGTACATACAGTACCAGTCAAAAGTTTGGACGCACCTACTCATTCAAGGGTCTTTATTTTTACTAGTTTCTACATTGTAAAACAATACTGAAGACATCAAAACTATGCAATAAACAAAAAGATGTTAAACAAACCAAAATATGTTTCATATTTTAGATTTGCCTAAATGACAGTTTAACCAGTTTCATGAGGTAGTTTTCAATTAACAGGTGTGCCTTTTTAAAAGTGGTGAAAAAATTGAATTGAAAATGGAAAATTTCTGGAATTTCTTGCCTTAATGCGTTTGAGACCATCAGTTGTGTTGTGCCGGGTTAGTGTAGGTATACAGCAAATAGTAGTAATCAATATAATGGCAAGAAAACAACGGTCCATCATTACTTTAAGACATGAAGGTCAGTCAATCCGGAAAATGTCAAGAACTTTGAAAGTTTCTTCAAGTGCAGTCGCAAAAACCATCAAATGCTGCGATGAAACTGGCTCTCATGAGGAGAGCAAGAGTGAATTTAGGTTCAACCAAGTAAGTCTTCTGCTTTCTGATGAGTCCTGGGAGTGAGAGAGGAACACTGAATAAACCTACTTTTCTCTGTTCTCTGCGGCTCAGTGTTGACGTGTGACACAGGTATTCAGATCGATACCTATCAGCAGCAGGATCACAGCTGATACACAGTCAATACAGTTAACTAAATGGGCCTGTCAATAAAGATTCTGTCTCTGTCTACAGCTCTGTCACACACACACACACACAGAGGACTATACCAACATACAAAATATATGTGTGTGTTTATTTCTCATACTGTATGTGTGTGTCTATGTACTATATAGGCTGTTGGAACAATGGATATTACTCCTGTAAGCTAAGCTTATTATAACTTGAACTAAAGCTGGACAGATGCTTTTCTGTTAGAGTCTCGTTAAGCCGGTGAAACACATCACAGATCATACACAGATGATTTTTACACTCACATATTGATGAAACAGAAGACAACACTGGATGACTGTGACTGAGAGTCATGTCGCTGTAGGCAATCACTGAAATCCTGTGTGAACACCAATTCTCGTGTTTGACGTTACCAAAACAGAAAACTGTTTGTCTTGTTAATTTAATGCTGAAATCTGCGTGGAAAAGCTAGTCTACAGCTAACTGTGTCTGCTTGCTGTTTGGTGCTGAGCAGGTAGTGTACAGTGGCTTTTTGCCTGCTGCGGCTGAAAACAACGCTATGAGAGTGTGTGTGAAATTCTTCTTTTTACTCTTTGGGAACATTTTTGTGAATCAAACACGCCCACAAACTGAGCAGATGAGGTCGCCTTCTGTGGACATTTTAGAGGCGTTGATTATGCTAATGGACAAATCTGAATGTTCACCTGCTCATGAACAGGTGACATTCATCGGGCTGAAAAGAGCAATTTACAAGTTAAGAGAGTTTGTTGAATCCGACTAGAACACTCATATGAGCAAACCTCAGAAAAAAGAAATGTTCAAGGCCCAATGAATTTATTGTTGCTCATAAATGTTATCTGGGCAGCAGACATCAATCAGTTGAAAATTATCCTGCACCAGAAACAAAGTGATTGGTGATTGGTTGAATTGACACAGTTGGTAGTTGTCCTCTCAACATCACTTGTCCTCAGCCCCCGAGCTGAGCCTGAGAGCGTTTTCAAAAAGCTTTGTTTTTAGGTGTGATAGACGGCGGCACGGTGTGAACGGAGAAACAGAAGAGAGAAGAAGAGATGTGTTTTCAAATTTAAAACGGCTCAGTAGATGTACTCTCTGCTGTCTCTCTCTCCTGAACATCTGTTACCATGGCACCCATTGGAAAATATTGCCAATCAATCTGGCTGCTCCGCCCCTAACATGAAGCACATTTACACACACACACACACACACACACAATAATGTGCTGCCAGCTACAGAGCCCTTATGCTTGTCTAATATGAAAGGAAACAAACACACAAACTTAAACACACACACACACACCCACACACACACACACACACACACAGAGAAAGAGAGCTATTTAGCACCCTCTGCTATTGTGTGTTTGTGTGTTGTGGTCTCCATGGCCACAGCGAGGTCAACCACCAACAGAGGGCTGATTACCATTAATTAGTATTTATGGTTCATCAAGAAGACTTCATCCACCGTTCTGCACAACAGTATCTATCTATCGATCGATTTATCTATCTGGCATCGTATGATGGCATCATCTGGCATCATGATAAACAAATTCAGGGTTCTACAGGTCGTGGAAATGCTGAATGGTGTTATGCAGCTCTCCAGTCATAGAAAAGTTGCAGAAAAATGACACATTTGCCAAAAATGTCCTGAACAAAGACACACAGCTATGTCTAGCAGCAGTGTTGTCTGGTGGCACTGTGAGGCTGTGATAGAAATAAAAGAGAGAATCAAAGATGGATAAAAGTTGAGGTCCAAATTTGTTCTTGATCCTTTATAGCAATCATTGTGGAGTAAATAAAAAACTGGCCAGATGGTGATGTCAGATAAATGAGCCCTTTATCAAGAGGGTTTATTATGCTGTGAGCATATTTAACAATGGTGCAAGACGACAGTCTGTCTGTTAAGCCCCTTGTGGGATTTTATGATATCATCTGCAAAGTTATTACAATTAATTCAGTGGGGAACATAAATATCTGTAACAAATTTAATGGCAATCCAGTCAATAGTTGGTGAAATTTGCACCTGCTAGTGATGATAAAGGAAAAGCCAGGGGAAGTTTGTAGGATTCATCCTCAGGGGAACATGAATATCTGCACCAGAAATCATGCCAATCCATCCAGTTGTTGAGATATTTCAGTCTGGGCCAAACAAGTGGACTGACATTGTTACCTCTAGAACTGTGTCACTAGTGTGCTATTAAATAAACTGATGTTTGTATAGTCACACACTTTCACAACTGAATTATCTGCAGATCACTTTCTTGACAAATCAATTAATAATTTTGTCTACAAACATCAAAAATACATGAAAATGCTGATCGCAAGTTCCCAGAACCCAATTTAATTTTTTGTCGGACCAACAGTGAAGAACCCAAAAATATTGAATTTACTATCATGTAAAACATGGAAAAGCAGCAAATCTGAGAAGCTGCCATCAAATGTTTGGCTATTCGGCTTGAAAAATCACTTAATTGATAGTCAAATAGTTTCAGCAGATGGAATTCTCTGTTCAAGGGGAAAAACATTTGGGCCAGCAATTTTCAGCTTTTAAAGGACAGGTTCATAATTTTCAAGTGTCTCTTAAAACAGCAGTCAGGTGTCCATATGAACAGTGAAAGAGGTTTTCCTCGCTGTAATCATTCCTCCTGTTCATACTGGATATTAAAAGATCCCCTTCAAATGTGCTTTCAATGGAAGTGATGGAGGCCAAAATCCACAGTGTGTCCACACAGTCATTTAAAAGTTTATCTGAAGCTTATATGAGGCTTCAACTAATTCAATGCCATGAATCAATAACTGAGAGCTCTCTTGAGACATTTTTTATTTATGCTGAGACCAAGATCCTGAAGAGCATCCTTGATCCCACCTAAACTGTGTTTTTTCATAAAGAAACGAATCCTTCCTGATCTCCCTGTTTTCATACTTTTTTCGTTCAGTCTACTCATTTGTTTTCATGGTTACTAATTCTCCTGTCATTTCAGATGCTGCCACTCCCTCATACCATGCTATCACCTCATTCCCTTCACCTGGTTTTCCCTGCCCATTTCCCCACCTGTAGCTTATATACCGGTCCAGATTGTCTTTTGTGTTATGCTAAGCTTTCAAGCACTTACTACCCAATTCCTGAACCTTCCCGTCTGAACTTCAGCCTGATCCCCCGATTTTCTGCCTGATACCTGCTGGTTAAATTTGCTTTCTCCGATTGATCTCCTGGTTCTGACCCTTTCCTGTTTACTGGAATAAACCTTATGAACTTTGATTTCTTACCTGATCGTTTCTGTCGTGCTTGTGGGTTCTCACCTGTTCTGAGTCAGTGAGTGTTACAGAAACCCCATTTTCTGCTTTACTTTAAAAGAAAACGATGTACCAGACTGATGTATTTAACCGCAGTAAATTAAATTATTTCAGTCCTCGTTCTATGGTCATCTGGGAATGAACTCTATTCACTGACGATCAATAACCATCACGTTAGAAAATTCTATCTATCTGCAGTGTTATTCTTCATTCAGTGCCGGTGTCATGTTGTCATTGTTGTTCCTCCTGGCATGAAATCATTTTGCTGTTAAAACTGCACAGTCTGGAAATGTAACATGTACGCTGCATGCTGGAGAGAGGCAGCTGTGTTTGAGATACTGGACCCAATCGCAGCACATATTCAAGTGTTAACTGAGTACTTTATTGTAACTACTGTATTCGCCCAAATATAGGACGAAACTGAATATAAGACAACCTCCTCTTTTCCACCTTTTTGTAAAAATACATTTTATTTTTGAAGATACAACACACTTTTACACTCGTCCTTTTGGGAAAGTTTCCTTGATTAATCCAAAGAGAAGAGAGTCGTAAAAGTGAAATACTTCCATTAATACAGAACGTAAATCTAGATTTGTGTCTTGTCACTTATCAGTCACTTACTCACACTTCCTCCTGTCATTTCTCAGTATGTTTTTTGTCTTTTTGAGCTCCTCATCATCCGTCACAGCAGTACTTCTTGGTTGCTTGACAGATGATTCAGTCTTCGGTCCGTTTCTACAGCAAAGACGTCAGAAAATGTTTTGGACTCATTTTCACTCGTCATGAATTTATTTCCTCCGCAGCAAAAAAACACGTTACACGAGCCTTCAGAAACTCCTGCAGGTTAAACATAGCAAACCAAATTAGTGCTGATTAACTCTGACAGACTCACTATAAACACACTGGAAGAAGCTTGCTAGCCTAGCACCATGAATGCTACGAACTGTAGGAGCCGGTGTTACATCGATACTCTCCATTCAAAGAGGATCTCTGATCTTGTGAACATATAATCGTCTAGTCCTCAAACACAGGATGACCACCAGTTTTTCAAATGTTATTTTCAGAAGAAAACATTGTCTTTTATTTGGGCCAATACAGTAATTTTTAGCCGTGTTAGCAGTGGTGCTCCAGGGGTGGCAACATCGGTTGGTCCACCACTTTGGCGCAGACCAAATATTTCGACAGCTATCAGATGTATTGCTATAAGATTCAAAACATCAACTTGATAGATTGGCACAAAATTTGGTTCAGACATTCAAGGTTCTCAGATGATGTATTCCTCTGACTTTTCCTATAGCGCAACCATGAGGTTGACTTTTCTGATTTGATGGGCTGCAAAAATAAATAAATAAATAAACTAAATCATTTTTGAGTACACACATACACACACACATTTGTAGAAGCCATTTTGTTTCTGGGCCACCACTAACAATATGGTTGTCAGGATGACTGACAGCTCTCTGTACGGTGGATTGAGGCATCAGGTGACACTCTGAGACAAGCTGACTATGTGTGTGTGTGTGTGTGTGTGTGTGTCTGTGAGATACCATCAACAAGTGTAAGTCTGTCGGGAGCTGACATGTCAAGATGCTCTGACAGCATGACGCACTGATGTGCTGTGGTCTCTGTGTGTTTGGTGGTTTCATCATCCAGCTGATTCTGTATTTTTATTGGAAAACAGAAACTTTGCAGTTTACCTGCAGGAAACTCAGAGCGAGACTTCATCTCTCAGGATTCTCACCACCAGGTTTACAGATTAAAAAGTAGACATACCCTCCTACAAGGTTTGAATCTTGTTAAGCTGCTACACATATGAATTAAGGACACTTTTCCATTTGCCTGGTCTGCCTGTCACACTAGCAACAGTGAGTGAATGTGAAACCAGGACATCTGGGTTCTGTTAGATATGTCTATACATGTCACTTGCTTTTGAAACATGTTTATAGTATAATGTTTGCAGATTAAAGGTAAAATATTACTGTGAAAGGTATAGCCTAATGGTTTTATATTGTTATATTTGGGTCCACTTTAAATGTTAAAGTCCATTATTATTTCAGCTTTAAGTGCAGTTGAGTGTTTCTGTAACTTGCAGTTTATCATTACAGTAGCTTTGAGTCACTTATACACAGGTGATAATGTCTACGTGAATGTTGGTTGAAGTAGAAAACTGTAAGACGTACACCAGAAATGTGAGATATCTACAGCTTTGAATACATTCTGTGAAATGTTGTGTGCTAAAGTACCAAGAACTAAGAACCCAACAATCAATCAATCAATCAGTCAAACCTTTTCTTATGTGTACAGCACCTTTCATACAGGTTAGTGCAATTCAAAGTGCTTCACAGATGACTGACAAGCCGACAATACGACAGAACAAATGTAGACAGTAAACAATAAAACAATTGAGAATAATGCCTACGAGAAATACTTTAATAATACAATAGAGTGAAATAAAATATGTGATTAATAAAACTATGTAAAATAGATACAAGTAAGGTGTTCATAAAACTCGGTCTGAGCTGTCTTAAGTCAGTCTTTTTCTTATCTTGACTTTCTGATAAAATCAAACCTGTTTAATATTACTGGAAGTTTTTAGTCTTGGCTCACGTAAATAGTGAAGTTCAGTGATGTGAACGTGTCCTCCCATATGTTTTGCACAATAGAGTGAAGAAGTGTCCACATTCTGTAATGTTTTCTCTTTTTCTTTTTGGCTGGAAGCTGTGGCCAAAAGCTGCTTCTGTTTCTGCTCCATTGTTCAACAGTTTTTCTTCTTGTAAATTTCCACCAGGAGCAGGATGGGAAATAATCTCAAAAGGAATCTAGTTGTACTCTTGCAAATAGTGACCCTGCAAGATCCCCAGTCTTTGCGTCTGTGATTAAAAACTCAGCGACTTATGACACGTTGTCTTTAGATGTGAGAGGGTGTCAGACTTCAGTCTTCAAAGTGTTTTCAAAGTCGTCTGGTGTTTAGTAAGAAGACTCGTGCCAGAGGACCTGAGGGGCCATACTGGTTCATACTTTGTAAGCATGTGAGCAGTGGTGGAAAGTAACTAAGTACATTTACTCAAGTACTGTACTTAAGTACAATTTTGAGGTACTTGTACTTTACTTGAGTATTTCCATGTGATGCTACTTATATTAATATTTAGAAATATTGTACTTTCTACTCCACTACATTTATTTGACAGCTTTAGTTACTTTTCAGATGAAGATTTGACACAATGGATAATATAACAAGCTTTTAAAATACAACACATTGTTAAAGATGAAACCAGTGGTTTCCAACCTTTTTGGCTTTTGACGTCTTACAAAAAGCAGTGTGTAGTCAGGGTCACATTTCAGATGTCTATGAGTTGTTAACAGCTCCACCAAATAGTGATTTTTCCCTCTAAACTTCTCACATGGTTTCATTTCAATAAATGTTCAAATGATCCAATATTTCAGCAAAAATCAAAGATTAGAGAAAAAGTCCAAAAAGTGAAAACAGATTTGTGTATCAGAACTTTGTTTTTTCTTCTTTCCTCTCCCATTAATCATCTCACGACCCCTCAGATTTATCTGCTGACCCTTTGGAGGGGCCCGACCCCTAGGTTGGGAACCACTGGACTAAACTAGCCAAATGTGTGTATATATAAGTAACTCAAACTCATTCCACTTGGAGCAGCTACAACAGTAACATGCTGCTTACACACTGATGCTTCAATATTAATAATCTAACAAGTAGAATTCAGGCAGCAGAGTTCTTTTCAGAGTATTTTCTGTAATATTTACGGTCTGAACAGACAGCTTAAAGACATTTTACTCACAGGAAACTCACTTTTACCATCTCTCCCAGGTGCCTCGAATGCAGCATGAGCCACAGCTGGGTGAGGTGCGAGGGGGGTATGATGGGATATGGAGGACTTTCTGCCTGCGGCCATGTTAAAGCACAGGTCTGTAGTCCGATTCCCACGGGCGCTCATTAGAGAGCCGCCACTCAGAAAACACACCTGCCGGCAGCCAATGAGACGCTGCCCTGCAACCCACGCAGGTCCCGCCTACACATGAACCATTGCTAACACGCTCGCTAACAGAGCTAAAACACACATCCACCTTCAGAGCTGTGAGCGAGGTCTGCTCAGAGTTCGGTC
This sequence comes from Scomberomorus guttatus, assembly GCA_038419695.1. Classification (NCBI taxonomy): domain Eukaryota; kingdom Metazoa; phylum Chordata; class Actinopteri; order Scombriformes; family Scombridae; genus Scomberomorus; species Scomberomorus guttatus. The sequence continues at coordinate 2,650,190 of CM076452.1, forward strand.
TCCTGGTGCTAATCTGGTTTGTCAGCAAGGTAAAAAAATACAATCTATCTATTACACACAGACAGGATGGACATCTTCATCTCTAATGGACGAGAGTCTTCCTCAGTGTAGGTCAGGCCATCAGACTGTTTCCACATTAAAACAGCTCACGCACATTTATATTTTAATGTTCAGTCGCCTACGAGCTGCTGCATCTGCACCATGGTCGATTACTGGAGGACAAAGAAGTACAAGCTGTATGTTTGCCTCACTATAAAGTCACATTTGAAAGTGTATTTTTAAAGTAACATCCAAACATATTGGGAAATCCTCTTGTTCTCTGTTTTCCTCACAGTCAGTGGTAATCACATCAACTCAGAGGCCGATGCCACACGCGTGTAAAGGTGGAAAACCTCTTGTGTTTTTTTACACTCCAAGATAGTTTTTTCTTCTTTGGTGTCCTTATTAAAGAGAAGAGCTGCAGTGATTAGCCAATTGAGAGAAAATTAATCAGCAACTATTTTTATAATTGATTTAATCATTTTGAGTCATTTTTTAAAGAAAAATTTTTCACCATCTTCTAACATTTTATATACCAGACAACTAATTGATGAATCGAAAAAATAATCAACAGATGATCGATAATGAAAATAATCATCATAGCAAAAATGCCAAATATTTGGATGGGAAATTGTGATTTGCATGTTTTCAGTTTTATAAATGTTTTGTCGACCAAAACTATTAATCGAAAAAATAATCATAAGATTAATCTAACATTGAAAACAATCGTTAGTTGCAGCCCCAGTAATCTCCACTGGATACATACTCACTGTCTGACAAGTGACTGAGACATTTCTGTTAGTTTAATGTATTAATTAGAGGAAGGTTACAGTCTCCTCATCGCTCCTCACAGATCTGATGTTTTCAGCTCTTCAGTGACGTTTGAGTCACATGCTTCGTTTTCCCTCGTCGTTTATTCACTAAGTCTGTTTACATTTGCACTTTGTCACATTTTGTTTTTACTGATGCAACAACTTTTCCACCTCAGCCAAGCGTGAAAGCTTTCTTGCGATATTTGGCTTTTTTTTTTTTCCCCGACATTTCCACTTTGGTTTCTTTTATGCTCAAATTGAAAATATGAATAATACATAAATTATTACTTCGAGAGCACAAAATAATTTTTATTTACTGTCCAGGTGAAGTATAATTGTATGAATGATATACTGGTGTCATATGAACGTTTCGAATGATATGCAAACTGCAGCGAGATGCAGAAAAGTATCATTTTAGTGAAATGAGCCTTTCAGCAGAACAGCAGACATGTCGGAGGCAGTTGAGGATGTTACTGTGACTTTACACCTCTGACTGACGAAGGGCGGTGCTGCAGACTCTTAGTTTGAGAGGAAGAGGATGATGATGATGATATCCTGCCTCAGAGGAACCTGTAGGTGTGATGAGGGAAGAGAAGAGTGAATATGAGGGAAATAGAGAGAGTGAGAGAGACAGGGAGGAGAGGTCAGAACTCCTTTCATCTCTCCATCTCGACTTCAAAGGTGACATCGATGCTGCTTTGATTCCATCAGCACCTCCCGTCTGAGGATGAGGAGGAGGAGGAAGGGCAGGGAAACAGGTAAAAAGGGAGGAAAGAAACTGCTACATTGATTGCTAATGTATATCTATATTGTTTTGTACTTTATCTGTGTATTTTCATTCTTAGTTTGTCAAACAGTATCGACAAATAATTAATCTACACGCTGACATCCATAACAGAGACTGTTTGAAAACCTACCTGAGCTCAATGTGCATAAATACATTTTCATAAAAAAGAGATGTTGTTATGATGTTGATAAAAAATAAGCTCTCATCATCTTCTGACTGATCTGTGATTACAGAAAGAATAAAAACTTTTCAACAGTATCATCGAGGCCACTCGCTCAGAAACCTGCAGTTCTTCTACCTGCTCTCTGCTTTCATTTCATTTCATTTCATAAAGCAAATTAGCAAAAACATTTCACAGTCTGAAATTGTAAAACAAAGACGTGGAGGACTTTGACTTTAGTCCTTGAAAAAAAAAAAAAAAATATATATATATATATATATATACACACATTCATATCTATAAATATTTATACACACACACACACACACACACACACACACACACACACACATATATATATATATGAACTCCAAAACTGTTCCATATATATTTACATGTAGTCATATAATTGAGCAATCTCTGAAAACAACTGCAGTAATTTAAGCTGCCCTGCAGAGCTGCTGTACTCGTCATAGATGTAAGAAATACTTGAAGCGTTCATTTGCAAAAACAGATAAAAGTCATTCATAAAGTGAATAAACAAACACCTGTTTGATTGATACTCCCTGGAGTGCACACACACACACACACACACACACAAAACATGATTTAAGTTATTATCCTAAATCATATTTGTGTGTGTGTGTGTGTGTGTGTGTGTGTGTGTGTGTGTGTGTGTGTGCACTCCAGGGAGTATCAATCAAACAGGTGTTTGTTTATTCATTTCAAGAATGGCTTTTATCTGTTTTTGCTCTTCGTTTTCTGTCATTAAAAAACAAACATCATGAAGCTCATATTAGAAAGCGCACTCTGTCTGCCTCACAATAAAGTCACATTTGAAAGTTTATTTTAACATCTCAACATTTGGGGAGATCCACTTGTTCTCTGTCGTCCCCACAGTTGAAGGTAATCACACAATTTTTAATGGTATTTTTAAAGAAGCGTATATAAAATCGCCAGCGAAATTTTTGAACCCTCTCGTACAGACAAGCTAGCAAGGCTACCAAAAACTAGCCTACTGACAACCTCGGCTGTCTACTTCAGTCATGTGACCCCCACTTTGCAGGTCGTCAAAAGGACACACTTAAGAGAAATTTTTGTAAGAAAATCCTCCTGAAACTGTAAAAGTGAGGGAGGAAAGATTAAGATTTTTAAAAGTGGAAATTACGCTCCAGAAACCAAATGAATAAAATACTAAGAAAAGTCTTTACTCTAAAAACCCGCCCGCTCTGATGTCACTATGATGTCACTCCTGTGCCAACATCCTTCCCGTGAGTTAAGAGTCAAACAGCTTCTTCATATCAAGTTTGCTCAGTGTCTGTAAATATGTGAGCATTATTATTACAACAATAACAGTCCAAATGACAACATGTCGTCTTTATTTTGTGGATAATTAAAAGTAAACTGTTAGAAAACAGGCGTGAGAGAACAGCCATTTCTATTTTGGTCCTCCGCACTGTTTGAATTGAGTCAACAGGGCGAATCCAGCGCAGTAATAGATTTCCTTTATTAACTCAAACAATCATCACAGATATATTTAGCAAAATTAACAGAATTCATTTCCAGAGTCTGTGTTCAGGCGGCAGAGAGGATTGTCTTTTTTCAGCTGTTGTTGATTTTCTGTCTTCAGCTTTCAGTGACTCCGAGATGGAAACCAAGAAGAGAAAAACATTAAAATGACTCTGAAGGTAATTACAGAGGCTGTAAATGGTCAACTGCACCACCATCATTTGAAAGTTCAATAAGAAATGTAATTGTTCTGCACTTTCTACCTTTATATCCATCTGCGTGGGCTGTTGTTATGTCTGTCTGCTCTCTGTCACTCTTCACTCTCAGATTTCTGTCAGTCACTGTCATATTTCTGCTTTCTCACGCTGTCAACGCTCAAAACATCATCATATCTAACAAAATATCTTTTTGACTGATGGATGCTGACTGTACATGTTGTGGGAATTTAACAATGAAAGGTACAGTACAACCTTTTTTTCAGGCATCTCCAATTTTAAAGGATAAAGGAAGCCTCCTAGATAAGGGAACAAGGAAGGACACACTAGACTGTGTGGACACACTGGATATTTTTTGTTTTCATATTGTTCACATTTTTTAAGCACAGGATAGAGACTGCAAATGTTATATTAATAGTTAACTATTAAAAAGTGTCATCATGTTTCAGAATTCTGTTTTAATGATATTCATATTTTAACACACACACGCTACTGACATTTCCCACAGTATTTACATAAATGATACATGATTTATAGACCTGAAAAGTGTAAGTCACACTGAATCTAAGATGTGCATCGTCTCTGTGTGTTGAGATGTGACTGAGTTATGACTGAGCAGGAGAATGCTTATTGGTGCAAAGTGGATTAAAAGGGTTAAAAGAACTGTGTTCATTTACAGCAGTTATCACCACAAACAAACCGGTGATCATAACAACAAACATACACGTGAGGGAATTTTACCAGTAAACAAAGAAATCATAAAAGTCATGACAAAAATACAAACGAATCAGCTCTGACTAGAAAAACACCAATAACAGACGTTAACAGAAGCTAATACCTTAATGTAAAATATGTAGGTTAACAACAGTATTAATGTAAGTATGGCAATATGATAAAACGAAATAATCCAAACAGAAGTATTTATGGATTTCATGTCAGAGCTGAGATGTGCAGTAATCCTGCAGCACAGACAGATGTCGACCCCCTTCAACAACATCATGTTTCTGCTTTAAGTCAGTTATGATGTGTTTAATCTCTGCTGACTGACGTTTTATTTTCCTCATAATAAAGAAAACTCGTCTGAAGCTCAAACATTTGTTTACTCAAATTCACTGTTTCTTGTAAAATGAGATGGTGTTAATTCATGGTGCCATGATCAACAAACCAATCATATGGTCAGCTTTATTTAGTATTTCAAAAGCCTTTTGATGATTGTCATAAATCTTAGTTATGAACCAAAATAACAGCATTAGTCACACAGTCGACACCAGTTGCATCATCCAGCAACGTTTTAGTTTAGACTCTGAAACATGTTGACATTTTAAAAAAGACAAAATTAAGTATATTTCAATTTGTTTTAGCAATTTGTTGTTTGTTTTATACTCATTTTTATTTGTGTAGTTAATAATAAAGTTAATAATAAAGTTACTTTAGAGTTGTTTTGACAGTTGATATGTTTCCACAAATGTTCACAAATTTTGAGCAACTTTTCTAAAGTGTGTGTTTGTTTGAATCAAATGTCCAGTGTCCATCCTCTCAGATCAGAGCCACAGAGTCCAGGACTCTGTTCCCCACTGTGGAAACACAAACTGCTGCAGGGCTCTCAAACTTTTTCAGTCCTTCATGCTCACTTTCTGAACTCCTGTGGCTCTGCACACCGCGCCTGAGGGGCGACACCGGGGAAAAAAAACTGTCTGTGTGTGTGTGTGTGTGTATATATGGTAAGGAGAAGTTAGCAGGTAAACATGAGCAAAATATAATTGTTTATATTCCATGCATGCAACATTATTATGTTGATTTTTTTATGTCAAAATTTTGAAATTATAATTGATTTACGTGACAGCTGCTATGACCCGTGTCTACAAACCGAACAACACATCAGAATACAACATGACACAGAATATTCTTGAAAACAAACAAAAAACATAAACCAAAAATAGTTGTGTGCACTGTACTTTATTTACTATACTGTATACTGTACATATATATGCACTTTTTTAATCCACATGGCAAAAATATTCCTTGAAATTGAAAACGCAGATGGATGACATGAGTTGAAGACATATCTTTGAATATTTTTTCTTCCATTTACATCATAGTGCTGCAATGTCTGGAAGATAATATGCTCACAATGACAATGCTAACATGCATCCTGCCATAATAAACTGAAAGTCCAGTAGAATAACTGTGTGAGGAGGCAACCACAGGTCACTTGCCAACAGAAATGTGAAAAAGGAAATGTTAGTTCCTAGTTTAGATCCTGTGGTTCCATAGTTTAGTCCAGTTTGGTCAAAAAGTGGCAGAATATATTACTAATGTGACCTACAATGAACCAGTAAGAGTTCTGTTATTGCACAGTATGTAGGAGCCCAAATGTGGACACGGGCCTCAATGTTGTGTGAGCAGAGATCCAGAAATTTCCTGTATTTCACTGCTGCTTGTAGAGAAAAGAAAAGTTCACTTTTAAAGTTTCTTCTTCCAACTTTTCCGACAGAGAGGATTATAAACTAACAACGTCTATTTCAGTCCCTGTTTTCTGTGAAAATGAATGTTGAAATCAAACACAGGATGGAGGGTGTGAGGGGGCAGGACCCTGGGCTTAACCTTTAACCTCGGGGCACGCTGAGCCACCAGCTGAGTTTGTTGTGTGTTGCTGTTGTTCTAATGAAAGCAGCCAGGGTCGAGGTGAGCCACTGTTTCTGCAGGTCGGCAGAAAAAAAAACACACATTAGTCCGGGTAATGGGTTCGGGACACCCTGCTCACATTTACAGTGGTTGACCTCTGACCTCTGAGTGTGCTGAGCTGTGAGGCTGGGGATCATCAGATGAAGGGAGGTTTTTCACAGATGAAGCTCTCGGTTCGGGTTTCATTACCGCGGCGACCTCAAGGCTGCAACTGAGGAGGCGGGGCCAGGGGAACGCCCGCACTGGCTACATGTTCCTCCATCTTTCTCGCCTCTGAATGGATAAATAATTAGCTGTGCTTCCTCTCCTCGTCCTCCCACACAGGGTTAAAGCCGCTGTCCTCACCTCACTCAGCAGAGAAGAGGAAAACTGAGATGCATTCAGGAAGGCTGCAGAATTACAGCGCTGCTTCTCTCTCCTCTCATCCTCCCTCACAGCTGACCCTCATTGGAAATGGACAAGCTGGATATCACAGAAACACGCAGCAGCTTCACAGGCAGAGAGGGCACACAAAACTCCAGCAGAGGAAGAATTGGGAGCGTTTTCTACAGATGTGGGTGGAATTTCCTGCGTTGCCAAAACACCCAAATGGTTCCTCCGGTGATCTGATTGGTCGTCCGTTTCTCCCGCTATCACTGGACTCACTCTATGAACAGTCAATGTGATGTCAAACAGTCGTTCAACATTTTCACCTCCACCAGCTCTCCCTCTCTGCACTTCACAGTAACCTCGCTCGCCCACTGATGTACAGAGTGACCACAGACAGAGGAGGAGGCAGAGAGCCGCTCACAGTGGGAGTTGAACCCTCAGCATTCGCTCTGCTCAACAAGATACACGAAAACTGCTTGAAGTCTGCTGAAATATTTCAGCTGCAACAGGAGACACAGCAGACATTTTGACTTGTCATAGTTTTATTCAAGCGTCAGGAAGCCATAGGTTTATCCAACAGACCTCACATCAGCTTAAAGGATGGGTTCACAATTTTTCAAGGCTGTCTTAAAACAACAGTCAGGAGCCCAAATGAAGAGTGAAACCTGTTTTTCTTGCTGTAATCATTCCTCTTGTTCATACTGACCATTAGAAGATCCCTTCATAATGCACTTACAATGGAAGTGATGGGGGACAAAATCCACAGTCCTCCTTCTGTGCAAACATGGATTTCAAAGTTTACCTGAAGCTAATATGAAGCTTCAGCGTCCAAATGAGTCAAATCAAGTAGATATCTTTCAACGTTACAGTCTTTTTAGTGCCAAAGTCCCTCTTTTTGTTACTATACTTCCACCGCAGCTTGTTAAAACAAGGAGTCAGGAAGTAAGGAAGCTTTGTAGTTATGGAACAAGGGAGCATGAAGCATCTTAGTTAGGAAGAAAAGAAGTACACTTCCTAGCCAGGAAGCAAGGATAAAGGAAGCATCCTAGATAGGGAACAAGTTGAATGAAGTTTCCTTGTAAGGAAAAATGATAAAGGAAGCTTCCTATTAGGAAACAAAGAAGAATAATGTCTCCTAGTTAAGATAGTAGCTAGGAAGCAAGAAAGCTCCCTAGGCAAAAAGCAAGGAAGCTTCAAAGTTACGGAGGAAGGGAGAATAAAGCCTCCTAGTTAGGAAGAAAAGAGGGAGAACGCTTTCTATAAGGTTCCTAGTCAGGAAACAAAGATAAAGGACTTTGGAGTGAGAGTGGGAGGTCAGAAGGATGAAGTTTCCTAATATAAGGACAGTTAGACTTTGGGGTTCCCCCACCATTAAAAGGTCGTGTTTGTTTATGATTCAGACACATGAAGCTGGAAGTAGGAAAAGTGTCTCTCTGATTCGATCTGGTGCAGGTATGCAGCTCAGGTGAGATCGATATATTCAGAAAGCCACCAAAGCATGATGCTCCTCTGTCAATATTTAATCAGGAAGAGCGGCATTGGTGCGAGTTAACATTTTATATAATACATTAACATTGATTCAGCGAGTCTGGCAGATTAAAGTGGATAAACAGAAGGATGGGGGAGTCAATAATTTGGTGCTGTTGGAGCAGGTAATGTGACAATGTGACAAAGCGGTAGGAGAAGGTGAATAAAGAAGATATAAAAAATGAAATGAATACCATTTCATCCATTCATAAAGTAAATGTACAATAAATCTGATATTTCGGATCTATTTTGTGTCTAAATGAAACGGAGCGATTATCAGTGTTTTTAGTGACACCTGCTCTTTTCTCATCTTTTGTAATAGCAGGAAAAGTCTATTCAGAGAGATCATCTCCTCCACAGCCAGCTGGAGCTGACACAAGAGCCGCAGGTGGGAATAATTACAGAAATTAAAGAAAGCAGCTCTAATTAATAGCTGAAAGTAAGTCCAATAGTAAGTCCAATTTCAGTTCTGAATTTTGAGTTGATGCCTCAATATGATAAAACTCAAGCTGGCTTCTCTGGCTTATACAGCAAGCAGCAGACACACGACAGAAGAAGAAGAATTAGTCTCTAATTAGTAAATAGTACAGCAGGATTTATCATGGCAATTGAACCAGTAAGAACAGGAATAAACATAGGACAGCAGGAGCACCGTCTGGCTTTATATGCGGATGATGTCATTATCTTTCTCAAAGATATGGGAACATCTATCCCTTCCCTGTTGGATCAGATTAAGATATTTGGAAATATCTCAGGCTATAAGATAAACACATCTAAAACCTCAATTATGCTGTTGAACTATGCATAAAGGAAAAACCCGCCTGAAGAAACTGCTCAATTCAAAGTTGTTGATTGTTGTACCATGTCTTGAGAATATTGTAGAACTAACTACAGACCAGTGTTGCATGAAATCTCAAATTTGGTAAATAGATGGACATCTATACTAATGTCATTAATAGGGAAAATAAATAATCTCAAAATAATGTACCTCCTAAGCTGCTGTATTTGTTTTGTAATTTACCATTGCTGCCACAGGCTAATGTATTAGTCAGATATTTGGCAGCTGGTGGGAAAACACTCAGCAGCATTTTGTTTCGTTAAATGTGACTGGTACTGTACGTATAAAATAAGGTGTAAATACTTTGTAGTGTAAAGACAGGATTAAATGTTCCAGCTGCAGTTCTGATTCATCATCTTTGACATTTTTTTAAACAAACTTGATCTTATTTTTGTAGCTTTGTTCTTAAGAAAAGAGAAAGGCAAAAGCGAACTTTCTTTTAAAAGATTAACATCACACTCCTATAAGACTGTCATGTTTTTTTTTTGTTTAATGAACAAGATCAATGCAGCAAAACCAGAGATATCAGGTTTTTTCAATACAGATTACACCAACTTGCGTACTTGGGAGTTCAAAGTTGGCAGGTTCAACTCAGGAGTCCAAACTCCCGAAGACGGGAAGACGCAGCACGCTCGATCTGCTACTGGGCTTTAGCAATACAGTGTCTACTCAGATTATCCTCACTGCTACGTATATTCACAATAAAATAAAACATAATATAATCTCTCATAATAATATCTTTCGGTTTTAATATATGTATTTATTTATTATTTTTTAAATATTCATACGTATATAGCCTATATTAAGTATTCTAAGATCTGTGCATATAAAAAGCCAGTGGCGGGAAAAAGTTGTGGAAGGTTTTTGTTTTGGATGTTGTTGATGAATGAATGAAGAGTAACAAAAAAAGACAGATAATATAGAAAGTGTATAGAAATGGATGACGCGCTGGTTGGCGTTGTCGTCGGTATGCTCTACCAAGAAGCTGAAGAGGCCCAACTGAGGAGGCGAATCCGGGAAAGAAGAGCCAGGATGGAGCTGCTGTAGGATGGAAAGGAGACGTGCCACATTAGCACGTCTCTCTAGCTTTTTACGTGTCTAAACATTAATCTATTTTGTTAACCTGTTTACCCATTTATGTGTAGTGTAGATATTATATATACACATATACTCACTTGACATTTTAACAGGTACAGCTATATAAAAACTATGCAGTTTAATATCGTATAACGTCTATTTAATCTGTTAGAGGTGTTGGTTTTATGGTTTGTGGTGCTGTTGAACTGTGTTGGGTTTTACTGAGAGGTGTTTCTAATATTTAGTCAATTCTAATTTGTATAAATGGGATTGGATGAACATCAGGGGTGCGTTTCTGGACGTTTACATCGGCAATGCAGGATCTGTTGATGATGCGTTTGTCCTCCGCAGAACATTATTGAGCGCACCTTTGGGATAATGAAAACACACTGGCGGTCATCTTCCTGAGGGCCCTGGAGATTCGGCCTCTGTTTGCCCCCAAAGGTGATAGGGGCATGCTGCATCCTCCACAACATGTGAGTGGCAGCAGGTAATATCCTGGAGGAGAGTTACAACTATTGAAGCAGCCATAATATGGATATAAACAGACCCGGATTGAATTTCAAACTCACCATTTATTTAGAATTTATTTATTGACAAGTGTCTCGAACAGAGACATATATCACTGCTGTTTCTGTGGCTGCCCTTTCCCTCTCCTCTTGAGAGCCTGACTGTCTCTGGGCCTCTTCCTGTGTGGCTGACTGGTCCTGGTTTCTTCTGTGGGGCAGAAGCCGGTGTAGTAATCAAGTTTTCTGCAACAGCCAAGGCCGGACAATCGAAATCTGTCCCTGGAATGCAGCATCCATTAGACTTTAATCATATGGCTCTTCTAGACTTTTCAAATGTTATTGCACCAAATGAATCAACATTAAACTTGTGAACGTGAAATATTGCAGCAACAGTCCGACTCAGTGCGAGTTGTACCTACTGTCAATCACAGCTGTCAATCAACGCCCACACGGCAGACATCAAAGCTACGCTAAGTCAAATCTCTAACACAGCAATTTTTCCAAAATGACCAACAGCACACTTATTAGAGGGCCTGAATTTAGAGACTGAGACCATAATGACTCGTTGAGAGAAATGATTGACTCAGTATTGACTCAGAGAGACATTGAGGCTTTTTGAATGGGAGTCAGTTGAAGCTTCTAGCGGCCGTCGGTGGCACTTTAAGATACTTCGGCTTCAAGACGTGGTAGCTGCTGCTTGGCCAAGTGACATCACTTGAGGCAATTTATCAGATTTCACACAGCTCCTGATGACCTCAAGATTATATTTTTTTTATCATCTTTCAGGACTTTGGCGGCTCTGTTACATGTTCTGCTGCTTTTATGTTTTGGTGAGCCAATGACAGTTTTCCACTCTTGTGGACAATAAAGGTTTTCTATTTATTCACTTATTAAGTATATTTCTCAATTTGATTTTATACATTTCTCACAGGGGCTTAACATCACCTTTCAGATGTATTTACTTTAAATTAGATGGAAATCTCTCCTGCATGGAGTTATATTCAAAGATCTAATCTCTCTCTGATATCTGCCCTGCTGTTACTTGATCTTTGGATCAAATTTATATATGTACAGGTGTAAAAACACAAAGGTGTGAAGGTGCAGTGTGTGTGTGGTGCCAAGATGTTTCCTGTTGTCAGACTGAAACTACAGCTGCCATCTCTTCACTCTCTCTCTCTCTCACACACACACACACACACACACACACAGAAACATGATGAAAAATAAGAATTGATACGATATGATGTACTTAAATTTCCCTGAGGGGAAAATATTCTTGGGCTCAGTGTCGCTGCATTTAACAACTGTCATTCTACATTTTACATAGAGCATGTAGACATGTGACACAGTCAACCACATACTAGTATTCATATGTACATACATTCAAGTGCTGGTAGTAAAAACTTTAAAACAACATATTGCACAAACTGTCCATCCTAACAAAGTCATTTTGGAGACTATGGCCTCTTTGACTCATACTATGTCCTTTCTGTTTAATATGTTAATAGAAGAAAGCACAAATGAGTTTTTAAAACGATTATGTCGCCACTTGGGTACTCTATATCATCTGCCAGAGGGTAAAAGCTCGTACTCTGAGTGGAGGACACGGGATGGATCAGCCAGTATTCTCTGTGCTCCTCTGATATAACATTTTGATCAAAACCAGGAAGGGATAGCTCGAGCTTGCTGTGGTTAAGGTCACCCAGAATGAAAATGGGGGCCCCAGGTGTATGCTGCAGCTGATGGTGAATAGTGGTGAAAAGGAACATAATTGATCCATGATCTGTACTGATCGACCCCTACGGTTCGGCAAGCATGTGTATGGAAGAGGATTAGGGCCACGTGAAAAATGTAAAGTCAGAATTTTGAGTTTAAACTCAGAAAAACAGCATCTAACTGGTCTGAATTGACATTTGCAGGTATGTTTACATGCTGTTTGATGTGCTGCAGCTGAGCAGCTAATTAGCTACCTAGCTGCTAACTCATGTTAGCGGTGCACTTTTCCCTGGTGAATGTTTGTCTGGTGGCTCGTTCGACAAGCTAAGCTGCAGGACAAGGTGTGTGTTCATGTTTGTAACTTATCATTAAGTTTTGATGATGTGGCCTCAGGCTATTTTTTCATTCACTACCAGGAAGAAGGTATCATGCCTCATATTGCACCTTAACAATTTAGTATTGAATATTTTATATATTTTAAGATTTTATTTAAACATTGGACATCTTTTTTGCTGATCTGAAAAATGATTCGATCCGTGACTCAAAACCATGATACAATCCAAACTGTGCGTTTTGTGATCCGTAGTGTTCCCGAACTAAAATGGTCTCATACTTAGTTCAACGTGAGAGTTACAGACAGTTTCTCTGACTGTGTATTGTTTGCACCCGTTACTACTCACAAACACACAGACGCCTCCACCCCTGTCCTTCCCCGTATGATTTCTGTCTGCATGGATAAGAGAGAAACCCTCAACTTCAATTAGGGAGTTGGGAATGAAGCCAGGTTTCTGTGAGCACCATGACACTTGATTCACGATACTCAAAACATTCCCTGGCGTTGATGCGGAGTTCCTCCATTTTGCTTCTGAGTGACCTTGCACAGTATCATGATGGAGGGCAATGGAGGTCTGTTTTGTCCCCCCCCCCCCTTCCCCTCTGCTCCAGTGATGACTGCATTGTTCAGGCTGCACTTTCACAGCTTTGGGCAGGTCTGTAATGGAAGTAAATCAGCGTCAGAAGGGGAACTTGAGCAAAAGTCACCATAAAGTCCTTAACCTAATGTTGGTCTCACATAATCGAAGAAAATTGTAAAACAATCAAATATGGCACTAAAACACTCACATAAAGTGAATGCAGCAGTCACCATCAGTACTTACTGCTGGAGAGCCTCACACATTAGCCTGAGACTTGTCGGGGTATGCGTGTCTGACGAGTGGTGTTAATTGGCAGCAGAACGATCATGAAGAATTCATGCTGTAATAACAGTGGATTTCTCTGGTTTAATTAAAGATGTCGCCATGGCTGCATGCATATTTAATGAGCAACATCGCCAACAGAAACTGATTACTGAGCCTCCCAACATGTGACAACGCACAAGCTAACAGCTGCTTTTAACACACACACACACACACACACTCTCTCTCTCGGTCCACTGGACCAGTTGCCTTCCTGTAATCTGTTCATCTGTTTTCATGTTCACTGCCTGATATATTACTGGTGTTCTCAGCCTCTAAATATTAACACTCACAGTAGCTGCGTTTACAGAAATGATAATCAGTCAATGACCTCATTCAGGATGAACCTGTAAACATCTCCATCACAATAAACTGGCTCATTCTGAAAGAAATGAAGCTTAGAAAGAGCAAGTTAAACTATTCAGAAACTGTTCAAAGGATAAACCGAGTCTTGTAAATACTTTTTGTGATAACTTTTTTTTATTTTCTGTATTGCTGCTCACTTTCTGATCATGCTCACCCACCTGAAGTCAGACAAAAATGTTCCTCGAATGCGACTCTTTGTCATTAATGTGTTCCCTGTACCATCTTTTCTGATACAAGTTTGCAAAACAGCCCCTTCACACAATCATGGTGAAATATTTGGTTGTCAATTTAAAATGGTGGTCCAAGATCTCACTGTGAGACACGACCAAACAGTCTGAGGCAAATTTAGTACCAAATTCTCACAGTGTGACTGTTGCTATGACCCACGTCTGCAAACAAACCAAAATACAACACGAAATGATGTAGAATACATTGGTCGGTGCAACATTTTCTAAGTGCCATTTTTGAATAAAGTTTGGGAGAAAAAACACACAAACCAAAACAATGGAGGTGAAATAAAAAAGTTTGTGGCAAAGAGGGAAACCTGTGGAAACAAAAGCCATGTTTGTACGATGTGTCCAGCTGCAACCACGACAGGACAAGAAAGGACGCAGCGTGCAAATAAGTTTTCCAGGACAGAAGAATTGCAGCTTCCAGGTGAGAAAACAAATCTTGACACTCATCATACAGTTGTGAAGTGTGAAGGGTTCTGAAAGTGTTTTTCCCCTTTCTGTATTCCTATTTCAAATATTTCTTCCTGAATATTACTGAACATAGACTCTCCTGGATAATGTCACGATCCTATAGGTTTATATTATAACCACCGAACTATTTCAACTTTGTTTCTGAGATATCGTGTTTTGTGTGTCATTTTGGCAGATGGCTAAGAATCCTACGATACCCTCGAGCCTCAGCCTCAAGTCAGAGGTGTGATTCAGAGTGGTAATTAATTCAATTTGCTGAATCAACTAAAAAGTGACCCAGAAATTAAAAGTGAACTGATTTAATCTGCAGATTGTAAAATACATTTTCTCAACACTATAATCTTTATATTCCACTCAGAATTAGTGGCACAAATGACTTAATTTTAAACTCCGTGATTGGCTGTTTCTTGCTGAAATGCGCCTTTTTAAGTAGACAGTCTTGTACCTTCGACTTTTTATCAAAGAAACATTTTCTGATGCAGTTGTTCATCTTTTGTTCTAATGATGTACCCAGGAGAGTTTCATGTCAATCCAAACTGTAGAAGTGTGAGTCACATGACGTTGTCTAAGGGGAAAATGAACTGGATTTTTACTTACGGAACCAGTGGTGCATGAAATAGCTTCTCTTACTTTGCAACTCTATTGCATCAGGATACACCATTGTCCCATTTTCCCAGCTTGAACACCTGTCAACTTGTGTCTTGCTTATTCAACAACAGAGGGTTCAAACTACTCAACAGAGGAGAATGGTGCAGCCATTCCTCAGAGTTTTGCCAACTGAGCTAAGTTTGTGATATTTTCTTTTTGTTTTGAGTTGGGATCTCAAAGAGGATATTTTGTGATATGGCCTCCTTTTAATTTGTTTAGAAAAGAAGTGAGAAAGGACTCATTAAATGAGCAGAATGCTCCTAACAGGGGGGATGAAATGTGTTTTTAGAAATGAGCGCTATGTGGGCTCTTGAACTAAACCATTTTGTGTGTGCTTCTTTGTAATGGTTATTCCAAGGTTCATGATGAGCTGGGAGTTTCAGGTATCATTGTAGGGATTGATTTTTACAAAAAAATACTACTAATAATAATCATTTTTGTCAAACCGCTGCAATAATATGTTAACATGATCTAGCTAACATAATCATATCATAACAACAACAGGAATTTTCCAAACCCTGGGTGCTGTTCTTGTCATACTGTGATATAACTTTGAATGGAAAAGTCTAGATGTTTACGTGCAGTATTTTCCTATGAAATCAGCCTCTTTGGAAACTTTAGGATGCTGCCTTGAATCTTAAAATATAGTTCACAGAGTTTGTAAGGAGTGTGGATGTGCAGCATTTGCAGTGATGGAGCCACCGGTGGATCCGGAGAGAGAACAGAGATTAACTGCTTACGGCAAGAAAACTGACCTGAACTGGGCCTGAGTCTCCCAAGGACACACATACCTGAAACCCATATCTGATGAGTCAGTACTCATCTCAGTGAAAGAAGTGTTCTAAAGCTTGAGCATCCCAGCAGCAGCAGCTGGACCTGAACCCCACCATGCCAGCTGCTGAAGTGAACCGTTAATGGCTGAATCTCCTTCTGCAGTTCACACGTAATCATTTGACGTTAGATGATGATGTTCTTCTAATCTTGTAGATTTGTTTGCAGGTGTTGTTTGTTCACACGTGGAGCAGATGGTGGATTTATTCTTGGATTCACTTAACTGCAGGTTTTTGGCTGAAAATGTTTAAGTTTAATAGAGGAGAGCTGCGTCCCAATTCCACAGTACAGAGTGAACTATATACAAATGTTCATATTTGACTGTTTATGCAGATAATATTCAAGAAACAAATGTGCTTTACTGCTTTGAACTAACACAGACCAAATCTTTCCAAAGATTCAATATCTATTTTTGTTATCTAAATATTCCTGAATCTGTTTCATCAGAGTTGAAAAAAATAGACATTAATTAGTCAACAGATAGAAATCTAAATAGCAAATGTTTTAATCTAAATCAAAAGTGCCAAATAGTCATTTGTTCCAGCTTCTCAAATGTGACGATTTGTCGCATTTCTGTGTTTAATGTCATTGTAAATTTAACAAGTTTGGATTTTGGACTTTATGTCAGAGAAAACAAGATATCTGGAAACCTCAAACTCGAGCTCTCAGAACTGGTGATGGGCATTTTACACTTTTATGGGTTTCCCTTATAAAACAAGCAAGGAAGTGCATGCACCGGGGGGGGGGGGCAGAAAATATGTAGCCACAATGCTCTGATAGCTTATATAATTGTTTGCAGTATTTAGAAATAAAAAAACTTGCTGGAAACCATTAAAATTAATGATTAGAGGCGAATTTGTATGCAACACTCATCCACACATCACCTTTGACAGATATCCGTCAGCTCTGGCTAACGTATGACACATATTCCAGCGACAAACAGCAGCTAGTAGCAGTAATAACGCTAACACGGGCTACACAAAATTAGCTCTACAATTAGTGAGAATCAACCAAATGTGTCCCAAACGTCAACCAGCAGCACCAGTTAAAAGCACAGAAGCCCCCCTCACACAAGTAAAGTTAGCATGAAAACAATAAATTAACATTAGCATATAATTCCTGCTGCTTGACTGCTGTGCAGCAGACTCTGGTTATATTTGTAACGTTAGCAAATCCTGCTGTTTCCTCATATTAGACACTGGACTACAGGCAATACAGGATTTAATCAGTATTATTGATCAGCCACACAGGATCATGCAAGAGACTGCACAAAATTATTAATGTAACAACACAACACAACATGCATTTAACACTGAAACTACACGTCAAACTGATTATCAAAGTCTGACAAATTCACTCTTCATCAAACAGCCTTAAACACACAGTAACTGAGTGAACTGTCTGGCCTTAAAACAAACATTTCCTGCAGTTTTAGTGTAAAATAATCCACCTTCATGAAATCCAGGACAGCTAATTCTGTACTCTGAGTGAACCGAGAGGTTTCCTTCTTGGGATAATGAACATTTTCCATCCATTATGCCTGAAGGCACAAAAACAACTTCTCATGAGCTCTTAGTCATTCTGGTTTGCTTTCTAACATATATATAGCCTATAACCACATATTAATCAATCATGAAAATATCACATCCTACTTCTGTCCTGTGAATATTTGAGTCATCTCTATTTCACTTCAATTGAATCCTGTTTGATTGATCATACGACGCAGCTCTGACAGACTCGTAGGCCAGAGTTGCTCTTTGTTCAGTTTTCTGGTGTTTTGTTTGGCAATGGAGAAGCTTTAACTCGGCACTAGTGATGTGGTATCATCCTGTTCAGTACAATATTATGCCATACATCGAGCTGAGCTGTGATCCCCACCATTCAAGCCGTGGCCTGGCCACCAAGCAGAGCCACGACAGTGTCAGTGCAGTTATCCCCAGCTGTGAGGCTGCAGAAGAAACATGTCTTCACAGCTTGGCACAGCATGGCTTGTTTCAAGTTATTATGTACATTGAAGCATTACATTACATCCTTTCATTTATGGGCTCAGTGTGGGGCAATTTAGTTAAAATGAAGGATAATGTGTGTCTACCTTTAGTCTGAATACCAACATATCTGAGTGAGAGTGACACACAGCCGAGGAGACACGAAGCTAAAAGGAAAAAACACGTTAGGAAGGCAAGAAATGGGCCCATATTGATATTAGTCAACTCACCTTTACACTCGTTGGGAAAGAAGATCCTTGCACTTAGGTTTTGTATTCTCTCAACAACCAAGTGTCCCAAGTCACATTAAACAGTCTCTCTTAACTGGTCAAACATGTCATTAATCTCTAGTTTCAGCCTGATGAATGTCACCTGTTCATGAAGTGAACATTCATGACATTTCATTATTAGCATCATTGACATTCCTAAAATGTCCATATACTGTAAGGCGACCTGTTCCGCTTTGTGTTGTGTTTTGTGCATGAATTGTGCTTATTATTGTTTTCTGTATCATATTTAAACTACAAATTCATTCAGATTAAGACACTATGAATTAAGGTCATGTGAGTGTTTTTTACCCCTTGGAGAGGGGTCTGTTCATGACTCGTATGACAGCTCTAAATTTTGTTTGCACTGCGCTGTTCAGTCGAATCAGTCGGCATTTCAGACCGATGCATCGACTTAGAAGGATGCAGAATATTCTCATCTATATTTCTGTATATTTATCTTGTCACATATATTTTATTCTTATAGGCCTACATACTAACAACATTATTGCTTACAGTCTGTCATGCTGTCACGCTGCATTACTGTGTATAATGACATGGCTGAAAAAGGGGCAGTTATTTGCTTTATAGACTGATGAATAGATTGCATCAAAGAGAAAATTTGTAAAAGTACAAGACACCAAAAATCCTCTTAAATCACTCGTACGTGCCACTTAAGAACATGGTTGCTCCTTGCACAAGGCCTGTCGTGTCAAAATATTTAAATAAAGATGTTTAATAACAAAGAAATTGAAAACACAAATGAAAGGAAAATCATTAGCAACTAATTTCCAAACGAATAAACCAGAATTCTAACCAGCTTGTAAAGAACAACACTGCAGCGTAGATCATCTGTCCACCCGCTCCCCAAACACACCATTTCCAGATACACTGCATGTGGTGATTGAGATGGATTCTCCATCTCGTTATAGCTTCCCGTCAGTCCTCCAGACCGCTCTCACTTAGTGTGTGCGTGTGTGTGTGTGTGGACCCTGTAGGTGGTCTTAATGGCGGCAGCATATGTCATCGTTAATCTGATTTGGGAGATTCACTGGACAGAGAAATGGATGGATGGAGGGAACAGAGAGAGAAAGGGACCAAAAAAGAACATACATAGCAAGAGAGGGAGGGTATTACGGATGGATGGATAATAAAGGGATGAATGAAGGGATGGAGGATGGACGGTGTTATGGATGGAGTGGTGAGGGGGTTAAGACAGATTGTGTTTTTTCTGATTTGCAGAGCGATAAAGTGTAATGTGGGTCAGCTCTCAGTCTGGTGGCTGAAAGGATCAGACACACTAACACACGCACACACACACACACACACACACACACACACACACAGCTTTGGAGTTGCTGGAAGGTCTTTTTTCTCTTTGGTTGGAGCTAGGCTAGCAGCTTCCCTTTGCTTCCAGTCTTTGTGCTAAGCTAGGCTAAACACATCTTGGATCTCTCTTGGCTAGTTGCAAACAACAAGTCCTCCAAATTAAACAACCAAATTAAGTTGGAAATGTGACACTAGTGGTTGGAAACCGGAAACAAACTGCGGTCTCCTGTTGAAAAGTCCAAAGTCCACTTTTTGCAAGTTTGGGTTAAACCATCCACCCAACCCGCCGCCGAGTGAGGAAATTTGTCACCATATATAGACGTCATCTGGACTGCTCCACTTCTCTAAAACACAGGAAGAAAAGAGGAACTTTTTTGTGGAGGTAACAACAGCATAAAGTAGCATGCTGCACTACAGAAAATTAAAACAAAAGAAGAAGAAAAAGAAGGTCCAACAGCATCACTTATTCATCACATTCTCTTTATTTATACAGAAACTTTCATACCCCAGCTGAGACAAAAAAGACTGAAAAATATACTGTATATGAGGTTTCCATATATTTTTTACTTGCTCATATTTAAAATGTGCATAAAACCAGGATGGACTCTGACTTTACATAATGTCGTGTGTTCCTGCTGCTCTCAGTTGAGGAGTAAACAGCCGTAAGTCAACTGATTAAGTTCAAAGCACAGAGAGAGAAAGCTGGAATAAAAAAGCTTTAACAGCAAAACCTGACATGAAATACTCTGACGACAACAATAAAACTAAACTTACCTGTTTTAAGTTTGATTCAAGAAAGCTTTATTATTGTTTCCTACAGCCAAATATTTATTGCAACCCCAGTCAAGTTCAATCAAAAAGTACCAAATATAAAATTTAACAAGAAAGGAAGCCGTTAAATAAAATAACAACATACCATTTAGATATATGAAAATATAAATATCAACACACTGTTGTAGATAAATATAGTGAGCTGTGAAAAATAAATATTGAACTGAAAAAAAAAGTAACAATTCAACTGTATGATGTCAGTTTCTCTCGATGAAAACAGTGGGAATAAAATGTAAATAGAAACAGCTTCCTGGTGATTTCCCTGCTGTTTTTTCCTGC
This sequence comes from Scomberomorus guttatus, assembly GCA_038419695.1. NCBI lineage: Eukaryota > Metazoa > Chordata > Actinopteri > Scombriformes > Scombridae > Scomberomorus > Scomberomorus guttatus. The sequence continues at coordinate 2,670,907 of CM076452.1, forward strand.
CCTGCTAATGTTTAACCAATATTTTTCTGACCTGTCTGTCATCTTGGATATCCTTGATCCCCACCCCCGACGACCTCTGACCTCCAACAAAATAAGCATCTGGATTAATCAGCCCCAGCAGGCAGATGAGGTTGTAATCCGCTCTAATCCACCACATCAGATACCAACACACTCTTTCTTTTTGGCTGCGACGTGGCCATTCTGCTGTAATGGCCATCGTGAGATTAAGTGAGAGTGTTAAGCCACTTCTCGCTGACAGAACGCCGTCACTGCAGCGTGAACAACAGCGATTTAAGACCTCAGTGGGAGGCAGCAGGAAAAACAGACATTTAGATTTAATAAGGTGACACAACAGAAAAACAGACAGTGTTTACAGCTGGAAATGAGGGGGAGGTGAGGTGGGAGGGGGGGTTAAGGTACAAGGCGTAATCCTAACACAACAATACGGCTCACACAATTAAAACTACAACAACGTCTGTCAATATTAGTATGAAGACAGATAGCAGCCGTCATGTCTCTTTAATCCCTGATAAACCTGCCTGTGTTAATCCCTCATTAACTGCCGTCACTCCCAATACACAACACAGCTGTCCACATATGAGTTTATTTACTTTTGTTATTAAGTCCAGAAAGTTTAGTTTTAAATTTAAATGTTTCTGTTTTTCTTTACTGGAGTGTTTTTTTAACATTAGGTTAGTTTCATATAGCCAGGGTGCTTTGTTTTGAAATCCTGTGTTCGCAAACATTTGCTCTAAAGAACGAATCATTTGGGTGAACGAACTGAACTGAATCACTTCCTGAAATGATCCGTTCAGTTCTCGGTCAGTTCAGTTGAGCTCTCAGTCAGTTGCGAGCGAACGTGATTCGTTCACAGGAGGAATGGGGTGCGTTCAAGACCGCAGATACACAGCTGATTCAGGTTGCTAACATTTAGCTGCAATGAGTCAACAACATCGGTCTTGGACTGCAATCCAGATATATATCATCATCTACATTGATATATGCACAGGCTAACACTTAATGTTACTACGTGCAGTGTCGCTCGTGCGTGCACACACACACACACACACACACACACGTGCACACACACACACACACACTATAAGCAGTAGGTAAGGGGCAAAATGATCAAAATGCCTCCCCCTTGTTAACCTGCCGCCCCCCCTCTCCATCCTGTAGTAGCAGAGAGAGTGCAGAGGCAGAGAGTTTGTTTAGTTGAATATGTTAGTCTAGTCTGCCTGACTCATTGATCCTTTATCTGATTGAGCTCAATGCAGGTTAGAATCTATGGCCCTGACCATGACTCTGAAATATTAGTAGCCTAACTGTGCTGTGTATTGATAAATCCTGCCCTTGTGTCAGTTTCTTGAATCTCTAATATTCTCTAAACTTTATACTATAAATACTTAATTCTATATTATATTGCAGCCTATATACTTTATAGAGTAGTGTCACTTTCACGATCGAAGTGGCATGTAGCAACTTGTAGTCACAGAAGAGCGAGAGGATGATAGAGACACTGCTGCCTGGTTTTCACAGAGAACACAAACTTGTTCTTTATTTATGCTGCCTGCTTTATGTTTGCTTTTTGATCCTATGGCTGCTTGTTTGCTTATTTTTGTGGATTACATGACTTTTTCATTTGCTTATAATGCCTGTTGAGGTGATACTCTAGGGGTTTTCTAAATCTCGCCTGCACAATTTGCTTCTTCTCTTTTGTTGTTGGGTTTCTGCTGCTTTGTTTTACAGTGCAAATAAATAAATAAATATAAAAAATATTCATAGATTCCACTTCCTTTTCTGGTTATTTCAGGGGTGCGAATATTTCATGTTTATTTTCAGTAATGTTCAAGTTTTTTCTGACATTAACTAACTTTATCTGGCTATATTAGGCTATCATGTTCTCTTTTATGTTTTCCACAATGTTCATTGTGTGTCCATCAAGGAATTCAGATGGTAAAAAATTTCAAGGGGTCACTTAAAATGGCCCTGCTTGTAGTGTATTGAATAAACGCAGTTTGCTGCATAAAATTTAAAGGTGTATTTACTCATTACTTTAATACACAGTTATAAAAAGACAATTGTAGTAAGAAGAGGAGGAAGACATCAGGATAAAATGTAATTTTAAAACAGTTATGGTTAACGTGTTGGAACATTGCAGATAAAGTTGCTGCCTGTGTTTCTGACTATGCTGCCAATGTTGTAAAAGCCATCCAGGACACAGGTTGCCACTTATTCTGCTATGCCCACACCCATAACCTAATTGTACACAGCGGCATTGCTGCCATTAAACCTACAGTGGACAAAGTAAAGGCAATAGTTGAATATGTGCACAACAGCACAGTTACCTCTGAGAAACTGAGGGCCATTCAAAACCAGTTGAGTTGTCAGAATTGCGTCTCAAGCAGGATTGTCCAACTCGGTGGAATTTAACTTATTACATGCTGACGAGAGTTTTGGAAAACCGAGATGCCGTCATCACAACCCCGAGTCTTAATGAATCCAAAACTGGTCACCGTATCTCCAGAGGAGTGGGAGGAAATGCAACATGCCTGCAAGGTGCTGCAGCCCTTTGAAGAGGTCACAGTTCAAATTACGGTGGGTACGTGTTTTTTTTAATGTTATTGCATTGTGATGTGATAATACTGTGAATTTGAAGGCCTAAATTTCACTTGCACAGTCACATCAAAACAAATTCATAAACCTGTCAATCAAGGCTACTGTTTGTCTGGCTTGACCTATGCCGTTACCATGGGAACCTGACTTCAGAGGAGCTTCAAAGGCTTCAGCTTACTGGTTCTCCGCTAAGATGTGATATCTGTGTCACTGTAATCAAAAAGGTAAAAATCTAACTAGAACTTGTGCATTGCTATTTTTCAAACTAATGGTTATGAATATGCTTATTGTATAACTATTACTACTAGTAGTAATAATATTATTAATAATAATTACAGTAACAATATTCATATTATTATTATTATTATGAAGAGGCTTAATCTTTCTCTGTCTCTCTGTTATGTGATTGCTTCAAAGGTGATTCTTCTGGCAAGAGGTCTGCAAAAGTTAACTGCAAACCTCCGACTAGCTGCTGGAAACCTCCTGCGAGGGAATCGGTGGACAACATTTGCACACAGATTCCACAAAATTAAGTCCCATATTTTGCTCTCGAAGGCAGCAGCCCTGGATCCCAGGTTCAAGAAAAAGGCCTTCCAGCAGGACAAGGCCACCGATAAGGCCTATCAACACCTCTGCAATGCTGCAGCGAGGGTTACATTCCCCAACCAGCAGGCTGAGGGATAAAAAGAGGGCCTCTAGCGCCCAGGTTCTCGAGTCTGCTCGTGGTAGCAAAGTCGAGGGGTGGTCTGTCCCAGACTGTGTGATGTTTTGAAGAAGAAACTCTGAATTGTGGCCGCATCTGTCCCATCACAGAGCGTCTTCAGCAAAACGGGGCAGATCATTTCAGAAAGGAGAAACTGTCTCAGTTCATCAAAAGGTCCGTCAGCTGGTATTCTTCAATGCAAACATGCAGCAAATTTTCAATGAACGTCTTCATCTTCATTTCTGTCCTAATTAAGATCCTGCTTGGATCAAAACGTTGATCTGTTGGTGAAAATAAACACTTTGGGAGCATTACAGCAGTGTGCACAAACTCTATCTTTCTTTTACTTGTCTTTCATCTCTTCAGCACCTGCACCAGTGTGGATGTGCGTGTTCTATTTTTTCATAATTTGTTCAGTCTCTTGACTTTATATTTGTTTTGCACTACAGTTAGGCTATTTATTTTCTTTTTGATTGCACATTTAAGTTAATATTCTTGATATTTTTTAAATGTACAGTAGTTCTATTTGTATTACATCTTGTCAGTTATGCTCTTGATTTGTTTTTGCACTGCAATATCAATATTTATTTTTGTATTGTTTTGGTTTTTATTTGCACTGTAATTTATATTTCCTACTTTTATTATTTCTTGTTTTCATTTCAGTATAATAAAACAAATATTTAACAACCTGACATTTAGTTGCATACAGCTTTTATTTATTTATTTATACACCAGATATTTCCATCTGTAGTTCCTCAGCAGGAGTCGAGGAAATGGTGACAGGCAATCCAGTGCAGTAAGAGATAAATATAGTAAAATTACATTAAAAATAAATAAAGGCCTACGCAGAATGCTAATGACTGCAAGACTGGTTTTCTTTCAGATATTTTTTTTCATGCAAGATTTAAAGTGTTTAAAAATACTGCGCTCTCTGATACTAATCAGCAACGTGTTTCACAACCTGGTCGCCCTGACTGAAAAAGCAGTCTGGCTAAACATGAGCTGCGTCTAAGTTCAGGGGCTGCATCCTTCAAAGGACGCGGCCCCCTTATTTAACGACGGTCAGCTTAGCGTTAGATGGCGTGTTATGTATCTTAGGCTGAGAGAGGACCATGGCCAGATAAATTAACACTGGTTAAGCTATGTACAGTAATGTTAACATTAGCTAGTTAACGTAACAGTTAGCGAACATAGTTTATATGGCTAATGTCATTTAACTTTGACAACATAATGTCATATTTAAAATAACCCTATCCTTACCTTATTATTAAAAAAATGGTCTTGTCATTAATCAGCTAAAACAGGTTGAGTAGATAGATAGATAGCCTTTAAGCCATATCTATCTAAGCTCTCCACACTTCTATCTAGCTATTGTTTATTTAACAGTTTTTCTTCTTCTTCTTTCCCTAAACCAGCCCAGACCCCTGTACTGCAGGATAAACCTTAGTGTCTCTGTGCTGGACAGGTTCTTTAACCAGCAGGACACGGCTGGATTTTCGGCTGAGCAGGGAGGCAGTGCTGCTGGACCTTCTGAACCAGGAACGGAGACGTCGATGGGGTGCCACAGTTGAGACTCTGGTTCTCTTCTTCTGGCTGGAAAGTGAGGCATCATACAGGGTGGTCTCCAGAGTATTTGGGATGCCTCGTTCCACTGTCCACCACATCGTCCAATGAATACAAGGTGTGGGAGCCTGGTGCTTCAAAGACCATCATTCCAGGGCACGCTCCATTATAGAGCATGCTTTGGGGATGATGAAGACCAGGTTCTGAGCCATCTTCCTTCAGGCGCTGGAGGTGCACCACACCTTTGTACCTTACATAAGTAATCACTAAACTGGACTTTTTTTAGAATACTGAGGAAGAGTAAATCAAACAGGGTGAATTATTTTTTCAGGAGGTATTTCTTTATTTTTTTACCATTTTACCTTTTCAGGTCATAACAGCATGTGCCTTCCTCCACATCTGCCTCGGAGGAGCCGAAAGGAGGATGTAGAAGTGGAAGAGGATGAGGGGGAGAATGGGTTGGAGGCAGTCAGTGGTGCTCCTTGGCGGGACCAGCAGTCTGCAGAGGTGTCTGCCCTGGAGGAGATACCCCCTGACCATAATTATTTTTAACAGGCAAGTAAAATAATTGTACAGCTACGATTCCTATTTATTTAAAATGTTTTGCCTGTTGAAATATTTTTCTCTTTCTGAAAACATCTTAGTGACATGGCAGCCGTCGATTGACTCGGCCCTGCAAACCCAGCCGATGGACGATGCAGTGGACAGTGGAGAGATGCATCCTCAAACACACTCTGGAGACCATTTTTAAACTATATTGTGGCATTAAACCTGCGTTCAAAAGGTTATTCTGTATTATTGCTTAAAAGGTTCATTTGAAAAAGAGATTTCCCTCTTTAGAAGAAAGGCTTTTCTCTTCAATAAAAGAAATAATTTATTGGTGTCCTTCGTATGTAAATGTCTTTTTTCATCTGAAAGTGCAAAAGCTTTTAGTGTGCATCTGTGTGTCACTGCATATTTTGTACTGAACAGTCTTTTCTTTATCTGTACAAAAGGCTCAGTCAGACACAATAAATAAAACCAAATACATCTGTGGCCGCCCTGGCTTTGAAATCAATGCCACATCCAAATCCTCTTTTACTGTACTTCCTCTTTTTTATGATTTTGACTTATTATGTACTTGATTTATGTTGTAAATAGTTGTAAAGATGAAATAAATAATTGTATTTAACAATTACTTTTCTTTTCTAATTCATTCAAATGCATTCATATATATATATATATATATATAGATATATATAGATATATATATATAGATATATATATAGATAGATACACACACACACACACACACACACACACATAAACTAATCTCTCGAGTAGAGAAAAGAGCCTGTCCACTCTCCTCTGCCACCTCATGTCTTCCTTCATGAGCTCAAGAAGCTCATCATCTCTCCCTCTCTTTCTCTAAAGTGGTTCTGGCTGGCTTTCCTTCTCTGGCTGGCTTTTCTCCTCCTCCTGCTCCTCCTCCTCCTCCTCCTCCTGGTCATCCACTGCTGTACTTAGCCCTGGTGTATCCTCAGGGATGGAGGCAATTAGGATAGGGGGTGTGGTGGAATGTCTCTGTCCCAAGACCTCATCCATGAGGACAAACCGCGGCCAAAAAGCAGCAGTGGGTTTCCCACTCACACCCCCTCTGACCCTGGCCACTTGCAGTCCTAAGGCAGAGGAAATCAGTCATGGCAGTTAACAGCAGAAGCAACATGATTAAAACAAATATAATTTCAATTTAAAATCATGTGTATAAACTTTTTTCTTTTTTTTTGTTGTTTTTTTTTTGGCTTGCAGGGGAGTCACCTTGTTCAGCAGGCCCATTTCCTCAAGAAATTGTCCTAATCACAGAGCAAAACAAGAGCAAAGGGAAACACTTATCAATCATGTCACTGGAAAATCTCCCAGAATTCATTTACTTGAATGCCCTATTTTGGCTTAAAGAAAAAAGGTCAGAGGTCAGAGCTTGCAGGTGACAGCACTACGAAAAACACAACAAAGAAAAGGGTGTCGCCCCATCAACTGGTTGTCTTATTATTATGGGCTTTGAAAGTGAAGTCTTTAAAAGCTTTAACGTTACTTTCAAAGGCTGTAAATTTGGTCGGATGCAGGCAGCCGAGCTGCAGTAAGTGCGGCGGCTCCAAGTAGATTAAAAAAAAACAGTTAACATCACTATTTTAACGAGAATTTGAGGTTATAAGGTCCTTCGTTTTTTTTTTACATTCATATCGTTAGCTATTTGACATTTGAAATGCATTCTGGGATCGGTTGGGCCATGAGGGATCTATCTGTTGCATCCTCCAACTTCGGGAAAAGAAAGCCGCATTTCTCGCACATTTGAAGGAGCCTTTGAAATGGGACAGCCTTGGTCGCACTGTGGTAACACATTCGCTTTTCAAATTCAGCCTTCGAAGGATGCAGCTGCTGAATTTAGACACAGCTATTGTGAACTGAAATTTAATGTAACAGTCCCCTCCGGTGGAGGCTCCTGTTGACCTTGTGCCAGTGTTACAGTTTGTTACAAATGTTTTAAATGGAGGCGGGATAAGACTGTTAAAAATCTTAATTAATAAACAGACATTAGCCATGAACAAAAAAATTCAAAGATCAAGAGATTATACTTCTTAACAATACTGCAAATGGTGGTAGGAATTAGATTTTTTATCCAGTACCTTAAGTGTTTGTTTTTAGAGTTTATGGATTGGTTGCATTGTTATGTTGCTTAAGTTGTGACACAGTATGAGTGATCGGATAGTATCATAGAGCGCATAAACAAAATTGCCGCTGGGTTACGTTTGACAATCCCTGAATCTTTTTAAAATCTCACCACCTTTTGTAGTTGACAATGCGTGGTGAAACCTACTATATTAAAAAAAACGAGTGGCTGAGACTGTCTCAGATCCCGTCACTGCGAGGGAACGGTGCGGGTTCAGTGAACGTGAGCCCTGAGTGATAGTCACTGAGTCGCTCAAGCCCGCCCCTCTCCCTCCCTCTTATGTGTTGAAGTCTCGAAGTAGGAAGTAGTACCAAATATTTTATTTCATTATTATTTGTCCTGAGGTGTCCTTACCGCACGCATCATTGTTTGATGTATGACACACTTAACTGGCTACCACTTAATTCTGGGAGACGTTTTCATCGGTTGCTCTCTGTTTTTATTAAATGTCTTTAACTATTATGTATATTTAAAAAACACTTTGGTTCCATTTAGTTCATCATATTCACTCAGACACACTCAACATCCTTTTTTTTTTATTGTGCCTAAAATATTTAAAGATACTGGGAAACGTGCTTTTAAGTTTAAAGCACCATCAGATTGGAATAATTTACCTAACTCACGCAGATCAATTTACTTCTTTCCATGACTTCAAGACTTTGTTCCTGACCACGCTGTTCATAAGTAGACTTTATACTTTGACATCATGTTATTTGATCTATTCATTTATTTTATTTTTCATTCATTCTTTGTATATATGACCCATGTAACGGATGTAGCAGGTGGGGTTTGGGATGGTGGGAGAGCCCTTATGTGTACGTCCATGTTGATGTTATTATGTTGATTGTTTTGTGTTATTGTTACGCCCTCGAAAACGAGATGGTGCATCTCAAGGGGAAAATAAAAATAATAATCTAATGAACAATGAATTGCAGCCATAGTGAACGTCAGTGAGTTTGGACTGTTGGTCAGACAAAAGAAGAAATTTGAAGATGTCACCTGGGCTCTAATTTACATTTACTGGTCTAAACAATCAATCAGTTAACTGAAAAAATAACTAAGAGGATAATCAATAATGAAAATAATAATTGGTTGCATCAAGTTTTTCAATATGCAAAATGTTGAGAAACTTTCACTGTTGAATTCTGGTTTCTGACAGAAGACATTTTTACATTTCACAGCAGGAGCGCTGCCTGTTGATAAAGATCATGTGACTTTGTGGTGAAACTGTTTTGTCAACTTCTCTCACTGAGGTCAAGAATGAACTTTTAATCTTAACAAAAAACCTCCAGGGAGTAAATAACCAGAAGTCACATCAGTCTCATAATGAAATAGTCACATGAAAGAAGCAGCAGCGTCAGATTTCCTGTGACTGACCTGATCCTGCAGGTCTGAGGTCAAAACTCATATAAGAGCTGCTCTCCTCGATTAGAGGCTGTCGAACAGGTAAATCCTTAAATTGGACAAACCTCGGACAGAAACTGGCATCCAATTGGTCTCCCAGTTGCTCCCTTGTCGATTCCCAGACTCCTCTGCTGCTCTCAGTGTGCGTTAATGTGACAGCCACTTTGAATTTAGGCAGCGGATTAAATTAGGGCTTTAAAATCCTTTTGGAGTCGCTCATTCAGACGTGAAAAGATTAAGGGGCGACGATGAAAAGGGATTCTAGTTAAGACCTACATTATCGCAGACCTCAGCGCCCAGACAAAGAAAAAAAAAGTGTGCGGTGCATTTGAAGCCATTTGAGGATCTGTGTAAATGATTTCTTTGTGGACGAGTGAATGAAATTATAGAGCAGGGACCAAGCGCCTCTCTCTCTTATCAACCTTGCAAATGGACAGGGCCTGTGAATCAGACACAGTTTCATTTCTGACAAAAAAGGCTCAGGGGCAGACGAGCCGAACACCAGGTGAAGTTATTCACCTCAAGGTAATATTTACCGAGACGAGAGAGATGGAGAGAAAAGAGAGGAATTCAACCTTACCAGGAGCAAAGGATGATGGATGGAACAACAAACTGAGACTTCAATTAAAAATAAATGGAAATATCTCATTTCCCCTTTCACAGATTGGATTTATATTGCCGGAGTTTGTTGCCTGGTTACCTCTCATTGCCCTGCTCATTTCCAAATGTTGATTAGTTTGGAGACAATAAATAAATCGATGGCTGTGGGTTTCCAGGCCTGATTGTTTCCGGGGGAAAAGGCAGAGCGTGGTCCTGCTGAGTAGGAACGTTAGTCTGCTCGGAGGAAATGGACCTGAACCGGGACGTGACCGCCATCTTAAAACCCTTCAGTAGGGTTGTTCAAGGGCGTAGGTTTGTGAGGGGATTAACTATTTAGATAATAGTCAAAGTGTCGTCCAACATCCAAAAAACATTTTACAAAACTACAAAGTTGTCAGACTAAACACGTCCACCAAGGTTGCACAATACTCTGACATATCTGTTATTTTAAAGTATAAGTGTGTGCGGACGGATGCATCCAAAGCTTGATACATCTTACTCCGGGGTTCCTGCAGAGTTCACCAAGTGAAATTTCAGACTTTTTAAAGCTCATCAAATGAATTTTAAAACGTTTCATGATCACAAAATGAAAGTATGATGGAAAACCAGGAGGGACGGTAAAGTCTCTAATTATTTATTACTATATCACAGTTTTTCAGTGCTTCCCAGCAGTGTATAAAGTGAATTCCTTATAATTGATTAAATGAATGTGACCTGTAAGCAGATAAGCAGCAAGAAAAGGATGGATGGATTAACTTTCTAGCTACTGTAGCTAACAGTAGTGACAGTGGTGGAGTGCTTTGGAGCCGGTTTGAAGGCCAAAGTTGCAGCTTATGGTCGGCGCTATCTTTTCCATTTGGAGCTAGGACCCGCTACCTCAGACCCAAGCTAACACTAGCTATTTTAGCTAAATTGTGCCAACAGGGAAGGTATCATAGTCAAGTAACATTAAACTTAGTGAACTATTGTGACAATAGTCCGACTGAGTCCAGAGCAGCAGGTGAGCCAACTGTCAATCACAGCTGTCAATCAACGCTTCAGCATCAAGCCGTTGAAACTCCGCAAAAAAGGATTAAACAGCTTCCTGCAGCAAGGTGTTACATTATTTTTGACTTTTTATATACTAAGTTATCAATAAAATCAATAAATTGATCAATAACAATTGTCTATTATCAGTTACAACCTTGGAAGACATAATGTGGATGATATCCATAAATAAAGTTATTGCTCATTGGGTCCTGAGATTTACAGAAGAAAACGTAATGAATTTATATATCAAAGTTATTACCAACAAATAAGAGATGGATAGAAAGATGCCAGTATAAGAGACAGACAGACAGACAGTGGAGTGATATGGAGATACTAAATCTGTACTCGAGGCTAAATGCACTCTGCCTGCTGAACTGTACAAAGAAACACATTTAAACTTCATATTTCCATTTCCATTAGCTGACACTCTCATCCAGAGCGAGTGCAGTGAATTCCCTCTTCACTTTCTACATTTGATGGAGGAAAATGTCATTACACTGAGAAAAAATTTTAAAAACTCTCTCCATCCAAACATTTTCCGCCGTGTTGCGTTCACTCGAGTGTCAGAGAGCTGTTAACATGTTAATATCTGATCAGTGGCAGGTCTCCGGTCCTAATCTCCCTCTGACATACATCATTAAATAAAATAGGAAAAAATAAAATGTAAAGCAGCTGTCACATATTAAACAAGTCAGAGCGTTAATGAAGGGAAATTGCCCCCTTAAAGTATCATCTCTGATTAAAGCTGCTGAGTTCAGAAGAGAAGAAATACTTCGATTTGAGGGACACTCCTCATACCTAAAGAACTGCAGAATCAAGTCCAGAAGCAACAATAAGGAAAAATAGATGTCCAAATACTACTACTACTACTACTACTACTACTACTACTACTACTACTACTACTACATGAAATAAAGTTAACTGCCAGTCTTTTGTGAATGTAGGTATGACTTTTATTTGTTAATGCATACCTGGAGAAATATGTTTGTTTTAGAATTAATAGTATTCAAGCAATTTACAGTGAGAGGGAAATATCACATTATGCTAAGCTAACTGACGTTATTTGGTCATTTAGTCTAAGGTTATTGGTTTTGTAATATGAGGTATAGTATGTTTTTTCTGTGAAATGTAAAGGTGTCAGGTCAGATAAGTCGACCTTATTATCACCTCTTTTACTCAGACATTAGCACTCTGACATTAGCTTTATCAGTTGGTTCATTCAGTTAGCTAACGCAACAGTTCCACCTGGCAGTTAGTAGCTGTAAATATTTATTAACAACTCGTCTCTACGTAAGAACTAGTTTATAACGTTATAACGTCAATGTTTCCCAAGTTTGAACTTATGTACATTAAAAAAAAAAAAGATTAGTGATGTTCTCTAGTCATTTCTGAGAACAATATGACCCCGTGTCTAGACAGCAAGCGTGTCAGACGTGTTTTTCACACGTCATACACTCTCATTGTAATCTATGCAGCTGTCTGCACCGGCTGCGTGCAGGCTCGTGTCTCAGCTGCATCTCACAGGTGTGACCGCAACTGAAGTGTTCATTTACACTTCAAGTCTATTTTCCTCCAGTTTACACGTCACTACAGTCGTGTATTGGGCTCTGAGTGCTTCCAACACGCGGGTAACCAACGCTCAACACTGCACCTCAACACACAGATGGCGCACTCACTGCTGCTGGTGCTCTGCTGATGTGCTGCTCACACTACGCTTGCTGTCTAGAAATAGTGTGAGGATGTATTCTGGATTCGACACCACAGAATGAAAAATTGTGGATAAAGAATAAGACTGTTTACTGACTTTGTAAAATGTGCCTGTCTACACATGAGAAGTGAAAGCACAGTGTATATTATAAAGTAAAACTTCTTTTGATCAATCTGATGTCATTAAGTTTAAAGTTTTCCTCTTTAAAGTTTCTTTCAAACAGATAAAACCTGTTGGTCTTTCTCTACCTTTTATTTGATGTTTTTTGTGTATTAAAACCTTCCAGCCCTCCAGCCTTCTTCTCCCTGTCTGTGGTTAACGAGCTGTTTTCCCTGTTGATAGATGACGAGCTAATTAACACACAGGTGTGACAGCAGACTCAGGTGCTCTCATCAGCATGTCAATAGCATCACCACTGATCCATGAAGACAAGCTCCGGATTGTATTTTAAGAAGACATTAAAGACTTTTCTTCTGCATCTGACATTTAAAGTACTGTTATGTTTATAGCTTTCAAAGTTTTATCGGTTAGTTTTCTTTTTACTCTTTTCCACCAGTGTTCTTTTGCTTTTTACTGTTTAATAGTTTTACAAAACATTTTATTGATTTATTATTTATAATGTAATGTTTTGTTGAACTTTCCTGTCGTTTTAATACAAATATTGAATAGATTTTGGGCCGCATCGTTGCACAAATAGAGTATTTTCTACAACATTAAGGTTTAAAAATTACATTCAGTGTCATGCAAATCCATATAGTTTCTTATAAGATAAATCTGTCACTAATGATAACTGTTTGTCAATTCTCGAATCCATACATAATTACATTACATTTATCTGGAGACATTCAGCCAGTCATCAAACTCACTATAGTTGCAACTTTTTTCAGATAATTGGTTTATTGATTACTTTGGAGACCTGCTAGCTAACTGATAGCGAAAGCTTTGTCCTCCTGACATCCCTTCACAAAGACAAACATTTAATGCATCACTGACAAAACAATACTGAAGCCCGGGCACACCAGCAGTTAAAATTTATTACGGCAGTTCCATTGAAATAAACAGATTCATCGCACAATTTCGCAGTGGATTCACTCACGGGGGGGGGGGGAGTGAATTTGCACTTCTTTTTCAATCTTCTTACGTCTTGTTGAAGTGGTACAGCAAAGTTCCTCCATGTGTCCTCGTTAAATAAATGATTGTAGGACTTTGTGATGTAATGACTTCTTGCAGAACTAATTGGCAAACTACAGTAAGTAGTAGTACAGTAACTGGCGAGCATCGCTGTAAACACACTAGCCAGCCAGAAACATGTTATTTTGTCACAATAGAGAGCAGAAGTGAGAGTTTCTGTTCCAGAAGAAAACCTCATTCAGAACCCCATTAACATTTCTAGTATCATAAATAACTAAAAATACAGCTTTGAAACATAAACTTTCTCAACAGTATGTTGTGTTGTTCACTCCAAGGATGGTATTTCTAAAAAAACAATAATCTAATATTTCTCTTTCATTTAATATTTCTGTTTTTATAGGCCCTCGACGAACAGCATGTCCCATAACCCCCATCCTGGATTAATCATGGCTTTCAAGCCTGTCAAAATGATATCATATTATGTCTCTTTTTATGTTGCCTAAATGAAACCTACGTGCTTCTAGATACCTTGGTTTATTTCTCCTCTCAGCTCCTGAATGTGTTTTTTTTTTTTTTACTGTCATCTGACTATAACTGTAATACTGTTTTATTGGGATGTCCTTAATAATCAAATGTGTCTCAGTGAACTCTAATAACCTCCACACTCTTGTGTCTTAACAGGTACTTGGGCGCTGTGACCGGAAATACATCACACAAGTAGCCATGTGACTACTTGCAAATACCTCAAGTGTGGGTATTGGGACGTACCTTAAGTTAATGGGTGAATACCCATGATGCTGTGCTGCTCACTTCCCATGGGAGCTGTAGTTTCTCGTATGCTCACAAAGTAATCGTTGTTTAACTTTGTTAAACAACTTTGTTTGCTATCAACTGATAGCTGTAGTGCTGTACTGGAGCCAATTATAATATAGAAAGTAAATGCTGAATGAGAGATTGCAGTGCGTCAAAGAAGCTATTTTTTTAATTTTTTACTTAAAGAAGTTAGTTGAACGGAGGCTCGCCCGCACATGATCTCACGACATTGGCTCTCTGTAGCCCTTCAAACTGACTTTACTCTTGAGTATTTCTACCATCGACCACCTGTCAAGTAACTGCAAACCATGTTTTATTTGTGGAGGTGTTTACTCTCCAACAGTGGAGGTTAAATAAAGTTGGATGGTAACACACCGCTAATAGCTTCCCCTGGGTTTTGATTTCATGGCAGAATGCAAAAAAAGAAAAAAAAAATATATTTTTTTTTTTCAAGCCACAGCCAAGTTATGTACCCCATCTGCAATTTGTAAAACATGTTACAGGTGACATTATTTACTTACTAAACAAAGAACACAGTATGTACAATTATAAGGTTTCAGCACCACTCCACACATAAATATCGCTGCTGTTCTCTAATGCAGCCATTAAGTGAAATACTCCAAGACCAATAGTGCTTTAAGGGAAAAAGATGCTTTTGAACAGCTTTTCTATTACCAGTTTTCTTTTGTCAATGCCATTTTCAATCTATGAAATGAAACTGATACTTTTTCTTTTTTACAAAGCGTGTCTCAGTTTTTACTCTTTCAAATAACCATCTACATAACTTTTCACTACAGAAGTTTTTATTTTACTTATTATTATTATTATTATTATTATTATTATTATTATTATTATTATTATTATTATTATTATTATACACATAAGATTAAACGAAGACAACACACCTGAAATAACTATATTTGTTCTGACTTATGTAATGAGTTTGCCTAATTTGTATAATTTCATGATTAAAAAAAAAGGTTATAATACAGAAATATATTGTATGTGGGTCTATATTAATCTTGTCCACTCCCACCCCCCTGCCATAGACCCATTTTTTGGGGGGCAGGGGATCTTTAGGGGGAGATAGCAGATCAGCAGTATATGCCACATAGAAGTGGTGTACATAACCTAAAAGCTGGGAACCTGAAGATTAAATTGCTCAGAAACCCCCTTATTGTCAGTATACCTAGGGAAGTCATACATCCTCTGAATGCCCTAAATCTGTAGTTTGTGATTGTAAAGTTTCATGAGGTCACAATAGGTCATTTTATACAGTCAGGTCAAGTTTAAAAAAATGGTCTCACTGCAGTGAAATAGCTACTGTGGGGACTAACATCATCACACATTAATACAATTGGGCTCATTGAAGAGTCTCAGCTTTCCAGTCAGACCCAATTTATGCAATTCAAGCCTGTTTAGGGACCCCAGTAGGCAGAAATATTCAAATACACCATTTTTAGAATAGGCGTAAATAACACATTTATACTGCATGCAAAAAAACTGCATGGTTTTTGCCCAAAACCGCATGGGATTAGCATAAAGTGGGCATGTCTGTAAAGGGGAGACTCGTGGGTACCTATTATACAATATTTAGCCCCCTTCCTGACAAGCTAGCATGACATGGTTGGGTTTGGGTTACCAATGGATGCCTTGTCTTCTAGTTTCATATGATACCAGTATGTCCACTGACTTTAAAACTGAGCCTTTGAAAGACAGAAATGTCAAATAAATGCATTTTAGCGGTTGCAGTAAAAGTATTTGTGCATCTGTTCAGCTGAGCAGCTGTTTCCAGTAGCTGGACTATTGTTAGCTACAATGAACACACACATCACACACACACACATCATATAGATCAGGTCTGCAGATTATTTTATATTAAACCAGTCAGACTGAAGTATGTTGTGGGGAGTTTGGGGTAACCTGTTTTACATTTACATTGTAACACTATAATACCCACTGTACCTACAAATTATATATATTTATTTTAGTCTAAAATACAACGTGCAATACATTTCACTCACTACAGTATATAGGTAGTAGGTGGTTATGTACAGTGTATTCAGCCTGTTCATCACCTGCCAGGTGCATGGGCTAACAGGCACACGATAGCTGGCCAGCTACAATCTGTAGCAAACCGTTATCTGTCTGTCCATCGTTTATGTTAACTCGTTTTCACTGATTGAACATCCAACAACAGTAATATGAATCTTACCGTTGTTATTCCGTCGTGTCGTATTCCGATCATCTGGTTGGATGCATCTCACTGTTTTTGCTCAATGTTGGTATATATTTTTAAAAAACTGTCCACCGTGAGTCCGACAATCTAAATCTGTAGAGTAATTAGTTTTTGCCCTTATTGTCTTTTATTATTTTTTCTTTCTTAATAATCTGCAAAATGTAAGAAGATTCTGAATAAATGAGATTATTTATATTATCAGGGATATGTAAAGATGTAAATCAATATGTCAGCCTGTCTTTACTGTGAAAGCAGCTCCTGATATTTCCTGATTAGTTAAGAGAACAAGCAGTTCTCAACATGATTTTTGTTGTTGGGGAATGAAATGAAACTTCTGCTTTAGTTTCCTTCCAGCAGCTTCAGGCCTCAGATTCTGGTTTATTATTCACGCTCTCCACAGAGAACAGCTTGGACATGTTTGTGTTAAATCTGTAGCCCCTTAAAAACTTTGGGGGTGGCCATGGCCGGCGGGTGGCTGACCTCATCCTCTGGACTGGAGAGATACCAGCAAGCCCCGAGGATTGTGGGTAAACCCCAGAGGCCTTCGGCTGGCCGCTACAAAGCCGCTCTGACAAATCAGCCGGAGGGGAGCAGGAGGAGCCGAGACTGCATGGAGGACCACCAAGGCCAAGAGGCCCGGGGCTATGCAGAGCAGTGCTCGCTCTACCAGTCGCTCTCCTCGTCTCTCTCCGCTGACTGCCGTTATTTTATTATCATGACTGCTGACGAGGAAATCATTTTTCCAAAGCAGTTTACAGAATAGAAACCAACACTTTATCAGGACTGCAACTGTATTCATTAAAGATGAATCTACTCCTAGTTTACTTTCAATACCAGATGACTTCTTTTAGTCTATAAAATGTCCAAAGTATTGATAAATTTACACAATATGTCACCAGGGACCAAAGTGATGTTTTCAAACTGCTTGTTTAGTCTGACAGTCCAAAATTACAGTGAAGATGTGTAACTGTGTCTGTTTGCTGTTTGGTGCTGAGCAGGTAGTGTACAGTGGGTTTTTAGAGCTTTTTCTCTGCAAACAGCTGCCTGCTGCGGCCCAAAACGACGCTATGAGAGCGCTGAGAGTGAATCAAAACAGTAAAGTTGCAGCCGGACAGATAAACAATGAGCTGAAACTCACTATAAAGGTCTGTAAAGCCGAGGGGAGCTGCAGAGTCACTGATAATTCTCTGTAGGTTCATCACTACAAGCCACACACAACACATTACACACTGTCATACATTGTTATTGTAGAAAATATCAATTATAGCCACTTCATGAAAATAACCCAAGCAAATAGATAAATCACAAACAAGTGAGGAAAACAAACATCTTAACCGTTTTAACAACACAAACACATTTGGAAAATGTGGAAAAAAATGTTGGCAAATATGTAAAAGGACACTAAAGGGGCACGACGGGACACTAAAAACTGACAAATACATTAACGATTTGTTGGAATATGCCATAACAACGTGATTTTACTTTCATCATCATCAGGTTTTAGTGTTCCCTGGAAATATCTGTTGTGTTCTAAAATAGTTTCTTTGTTGTGTACATCTTGGAGCATTTTGTGTATTTGCTTGTGTTTTTATGTTTTTGCAGTACGTGTCTTTACGCTGCTTATGTGTCAAATACGTGAATGTGTTTCTTAATTTGCTTGTGTTCTGTCAGTTTTCTTGTGCTTAAGTTGCAGCACCTTGAGCTACTACAAGCTGTGTGTAATCTATAACAAAAGGTCCATTATTATTGGATTATATGACACAAAGACACATTAAGAAACACAGTCACTGGAAACATGCAGTGGCAGCTCTCCCTCTGTTTGTTGTGGATCACATGACAAACCACTGCTGGGTGACTTTTGCACTTTATTTTAGCAGCTTAATCTGTCAACCATGTTAGCTAAGCTCTTCACAGGACCAACAGGTGAAAATGTGTTTGTTCCCTGGTGTCGGCGCATGAACACTTCATGGCGGAGGAACCTAATCTGAACATTACTCCTCTCTCTCTCTTTCTTTCTCTCTCTCAGGTCAGCCGGCAGCAGATCAATAAATCAGCAGATCGATACATCCTTATCATTTTCCTCATGTCAGACGCAGCAGGGAAACATGAAGAGAATTGCCAAGTTGACATTTTGCAGAGGAAAAGCATTTTCCCTGACAGCAGTGATATTATGTTTAAGTATGTAAACATGCAGAGACACAGACGTATTTATCGACATATGAACAGTCTCATTCCCAGGTGATTTGAAAACACTGAATGTGACTGAATTATGACGGCTATTTGAGTTGAGTGCATTATGGGTAACTAGACTATTTAAGATCATTACTGGCAGGAAGATTCTCCAGAGACGACTATGATGAGCGACACTAATGAAGGTGAGTGGATCTGGTTTGAGTGAGCTGTCGGAGGGATGTAGTTGTATCTTTCATTTTATTTTACAAGATGTTATAGAAAGAAATGTTTATGTTCAGACATTCAAGTTTTCTTTTTCAGATTCCTGTGATAGTAGAACTAAAAGCAGCTCATCAATCAAACATCTTACATGTGGCTTTTAAATCTGATTAAGTAAATTAGTGTTTTCACCTGCAAACCACATACTCCTTAATGTAACCCTCACAGTTACTTTAATTTCTCCTTAATTAATGCCATTTATCTTAAAATTAGGTAAGAGGGTTATTAATGGCCAAGGACACCAACTTAAACAACCAATTAATTTTTTCTTTCCTCCCAGGGTTGTGATTTTAATATGTATTATTTTAAACATGATGAAACTATACAATAACAAATATATATTATAGCTTTTAATTCATTTTGAAAGGTATTTATTTATATCACAAATTAAAGAAGACACATTTATGTGGAAATTGCTTTTTGTATGTTTTCTGTTCTTTTCATTATTTTATTTATTTTTATGCATTTATAAAAATGTATAAACTAACACTGGTCAAATGCATTTTTCACATTTTAACATACAGTATATAAAATATATGTTCAAAATTTAAATAAAAATACATTTTCTGTCTGTATTTGTACTTTCTCCTGAACATTCTCCCTTTATCATCCAGCACATTGTGCATAAACTACAGGCAGAGTTCATCATTAATCTGTGTGTTTAGTCGTGATGGTGTGCTGTGTCGTGGTGTAGCTCAGAAGACATTTGTTAGACTAACTTCCTCTTCTCATTGTAGGTAAAGGTTTGTTTTTATAATACTGTATATGGATGCCCTTGTGTACAAATCAAATATTTCTAAATCAACCATCTCAGGTGATGAAACATGCTGAATAAGATCTGCATTTCAAATGCAGCAGTTATGATTCTGGTAGTTTTCCTGGGGTCACGGTCTGGTCCTTGAATATTTGCCACCAGGTGGACCAGTTCCAGATACTTAATGTTCGAGTACATGATATACCTGTGAGGCCTTGGATCACAGCAGCTCTCACTGTAAGTAGTCCTGCTGTAAGGCTGCAGCATCCTTGTCTGCCATAACGCTCTTCACCTCTGCAACCGTACCATCCTCTGTGTACACACTTACTTCTGCAGCATGATTGTTGTTTACAGACTGTGAGCATCAGATAAATCCTCTCAAAACACACTGGAACGTGTCATATTTGCAAATCCATCCTGAGCTCAGGAAGTTTTGACCCTGTGACTGACCTGTTATATTTGCATTTGGTTTCTCATAAAATGCCACATTGGATACCTGCACAGAGGGTATCCACAATAAAAAAAATCATATTACAATGATAATCACAAAATCTTGGGAAAAATGCTTTCAAGGATTGCTGTTTCATTACATGGAGGTTAGTTGACATTATAACAAACACTATCTTTAAAAAAAACAATTTCTGAATAGTGTTTTAAAAGTGATGACATTCATATAGATAAGCTATAATATGAGCATCCGTTAACAAGGTCTTATGGCTTCCCTTATTCAAACTGTGTGCAGTTAGATTGGCCCAAAGCATCAATGTGGCATTAGTAGTAAATAAATAATAAATTGACAGATGGATTACTGTTGTTTTGGTGGGAGTTAACTCACCAAAACAACAGAAGCATATTTACACACCCAAGTACCTTTAGCACCCACAAAGCTTGACACAGCTTACCTTCTTCAAGAACAATCTGTTAGATCTGAACACTTTGCAAAGCTCAGACAGACACTGTTGTGATGTCTGGTCAAGTCACTTTGTTGCAGACTGAAATATCTTGAAAAACATTTAATGGATTAATCCATTAAACCCATTCAATTATTTTTTGGCAAAAAAAAAAAAAAAAGTCTGTTGACTTTGGTGATCCCCTGACTTCTCTTAGCGCCACCAGCTGGTTTACTTTTTTGGTTCAGAGTGTAATATTTCCGTAGTTACTGAATGCATTGCAATGAAATCTGCTATAGACAATCATCACAGAATTAATTGTAATAACTTTAATGATGCAGTTGCGTTATTGCTAAATAGCAAACGTTAGCAATGCTAAATTAAGATGGTATACATTATATGTGCTCATCATCAGCATGTTAACACGGTCATTGTGGGCATGTTAGCATGTTGATATTAGCAACATGATATTAGCTCAAGGGTAGCTTTTAACATTCAGAGATAAATTTTAAAAAATGGCAACACTATGGACTGCTTTCATTTGTCACCTGAAATTAATTCCATACTTCCCTGGAACTTCTCCCTTTACCATACATAAATAAACTGAAGCTATTTTCTTTGTGTGCAATTGCAATATTGTGTTTAATCACACCATCCTCTACCCCAATTTCTTCCCATGAACAGGGATCATCATTAACTCTTTGTGTAAGTTTCTATCTCATCACTCTTGCAGCTCTTTTCATTTCTCTCCACAGAGATGAGAAATGAAGAATGTGTAATTACCTGGAGGAGCGAGGCGACCAAACTGTCCGTTAGCGGCACAGAAATCCTGCAGTAATGAGAAAAGATAAGCCACTTACAGACAAAAGCTCTGCTATTTTCCTCACCTCACTTCAACAGCTAATGACAGACGCTAACACGTTGGCTCTCCACTGCCTCTCAGCTACACCTTCACCCTCTCCACAAGATGTTAAAAAAAAAAAAGAGAAAATCACACAGAACACAAACAATTCAAAATACATGAGCAGGAGAAAAGTGAGAACTGCTGAAGTTTTACGTGTTCATAAATAGTTTTAACTCAAACCATATTGTGATAAATATTATTCCATAGTCAGATGAGAAGATGGATACCGGTTTCACCTGATGGGTCCATGACATGTTTAGCCTAGCTTAGCACAACTGCTAGCCTAGATGCTTGTGTCCTACAGTTGTTGCTCAAGAAACAGCCCCAATGCTAACTGCTAATAAAGCCATTTACATTTCCAATTCTATCAAACAAAATACATATAAATAACACAGCTTCAGAGTTTTTGGAAGGTGTCATTTTTCTCTTTAGATGGAGCTAGGCAAGCAGTTTTCCCTTCCTTGCTTCCAAGCTTTGTGCTAACAGCTTACGAGAATTTCATAAAATGTCGTAGTATTTTCTGTAGTAGTTGAAAAAATTGGTAAACTTAGCTAAAGTTAATACAGTACAGTAATAGTTTTTTGTTGGGAATGGATTTTATTGTGGGTAAAGCAATTGACAAATACGTATGACGATGTCAGGATGGTTATGAGGGTGAGTATATTTGTGGTCTACAAAAGAAAACATAACAATATGTGTAATAGCAAATGAACATAATGTTAGATTAATAAAACTATTTACTGTAGCCCTTTAAAACACAACGGCATTATAGTTCTTAGCAAGCTTCAAAAACTCCCCTTGCCAGAAATGAAAATACTGAAATTAACTGTACTTTTTAAAAATTTACAAACATTAATATTGCACCTTACTCCACAATACTACAGGATACTGCTCATAAACATATTTTAAAATTATACAACTGTGTCACATTGGTCAAAAGTAAAATAGCGACCATGCGGAGCTCTCCACACTAACCAGGTCAACTTTATACAAGCCTGCAAAACCCAACCATAAATACTGAATGACAATGCGATGGAAACATGAAGACAACTTATGGTTATTCACACACAAACAGTGAAGTTGAAGCAAGTGTCCAGATTTTTCTCCTCTGCTCTTCATATAGGTATATTATCTTACAATAAATGGATAATTTACAATACTATATTATAATTATTATTATACTATATTATGTTCTGAAAACTTGCAGATATTTCTCTCATTGTGTTGTTTTCAGCGGCAGCAGGCAGCTGTTTTCAAAGAAAAAGCTGTAAAAAGCCACTGTACACTACCTGCTCAGCACCAAACAGCAAACAGACACAGTTAGCTGTAGACTAGCTGGTGAACATAGTGGAGCATTTAGCAGCTAAAGAGCCAGATATTTCCCTCAGGAGTTGGTAGAGAGCAAAAACAGCTAAAAGAGAGTGAATATTGGACTTACATTCACCAGGTGGACAGAAACACGACTCCTAATGAATGATAATGTTGCTCCGTAACTGCTGGATGTGGAAATAAGCAACTGTTTGCTAACAAGTTCAACTTTTTTTTTCTGTGAGCTGACTAGTTTGGGAAACATTTGGGTAAAGAGCCAGCAAAGTTTAAGCCCCTCCCAAGCTTCTAAGCAAGGATATATACTAATCACACACTTGAAACAGACTAAAAGTGAAGCAATTAAGCTTCATCTCCACCTGTAGCGATTTAAGCTCACGTTTTTCCATCATGGAAATAAAAAGTATTTCCATCACTTCTCCTGCACAACTTTCAGCTGCGCAGACACACACACACACACACACACACACATACACACTGCTGTGTCCGTTTGGCTGTAAAGGATTACAGCAGTGTAGCAGTAATTAGTTGTGGCATAATGAACATTTGGCCCTGTGGCGAGGAATAATTAAGCAGCACTTTGCAGTGATCGGTAACGAGGTGACGAGGCCAGAAAACCTCCGGAGTTCACCAACACTCACACTTAATGGGATTCATTACACACACACAACATGAATAATACATACATACATGTATTGTATGTAAATAATTTATCCCTCCTCTGTGTCATTTCCAACATGCATGTGTTTTTACTGCAGGAAAGTCTGGGTCATTAGTGCTGATTTTTTTAGAATTGTTTTTGTTTTTAAATGTTTTATTAAATATTGCCTGGTGAACAGGCAGCAGCATCACCCAAACTCCTTCATTTGTAAGTTTCTATAGTTGTTGTTTCTCTTTTTCGGATCAATACCAGATCTGATGTTTTTTACTTTGGTTGGTCTGACTCAGTGACTCTGCTGAGATACGTCTTTCCCACCAAATATCCAAAAAATGTACATTTTAAAAGGCATATATGGGGTAGTGGTGGCTCTTCATGTTATGATTTGATGTAGTATTGATTCTTGATTCAAAACGATTCTCGATTGAATAAATAAAATGGGGGGGCAAACCATTCACTCAAGTCTTTAATCGTTGGAAATGCAATATGAAACATAATTGACAGTGAAGCTAATTGATGAAGGTCATTGTCTGATGAGCAGAAAACAGAAAAGTGTGTGAGCTTGGTTTAGAAAAGTAAACTGCATTCATATGGAAGCATCTTTACAGTATTTTGCCTGTATGAGAAGAATGAAATCAAAGTGTCATTTACTGACCAACATCACCGGAGTAAAAGGGGAAAACAAACCTTATATCTCCAGCAGTGGAGAGCAGCTGCTACGATTACACATCATGCTTTTTGTGATTTTCTGTTATTTATACAGGATGTCAGATGTCAAAGTTCCAAAACTTGAGGTGAACGTATGTAAAAATGCTCTGTGCAAGTCTGCAAGGGCTTCAACCTGCTCTGAACACTTCCTTTGCAAAGTTACCTCTACTTCCTCCTCGTGATGACATCAGATTGTTTGCGTGTTCCCACTAACAGCCATCCCTTCTGTAGCCTTTGTTGCTAAGGTTTTTCCATGTGTTCACGCTGTCCACTCACATATTTCAGATCCGATTTGGCCTCGAAAATGTACAAATGTATTTGAGATGTTTCCAGTTCCTGAAGTTGGTCAATCAGAACAGAGTGGGCTCATCAGGAGGGGGGCCTTAAAGATACAGGAGCTAAAATGGCCTGTTTCAGACAGAGGCTGAACTGAGGGGCTGCATAAAGGGCCAGTATAAGATAAATAAGGAGTTTTTAACTGTAAATCATGTAAAGATATTCCAGTAGAGCCTCAGAATAAAAATGTAGACCTGGACATGTGCAGAATATGTCCCCTTTAAATCCAAAATGATGATGATCCACAAGAATCTGCTCTGCCCAAACAAATGCACCACTGGATAGCACTTTTACCATGCAGCAGGACAATGATCCTCAGCATTTTTAGGGTCAAACAGTGGAATGTTTTTGACTTTCCCAGTAAATCTCATGACCTCAATCCAACCAATCATGTGTTCACTTTTAAAGCCCAGACTGGAGGCAAAAAATCCCCCGAAACAAGCAGGAAGTGAAGATGGCTACTGTCCAGATCTGGCAGAACATTATCAGGGAAAATAAGACAGAAGTGTTGACTGATTTCAGACTCAGTGACTGCAAAGGATCTGAGGCCAAGTATTAAATATGATGACTTTATTTGTGTTTATTTCCACTCATCTACTTACTTTCTGCTCCTTAACATTGTGGCACTGAATGTTTAATAAAATCTTAATGTAATCTAGACATAAAACCCTCAAATTGAGAGCCACTTTAAGTCATTGTGTAGTGATGGTGTAGTTCCAAACCTAAAGTGCTGGAGGCAACACAATGAAAAATCTGTCCAAATACATACAGACTGTACATATCTGCGTGGCAAACTGCATTTAGTTTTTAAGATTGAGAAAATGTTCCAACAAAGCTACAATTTGTGGCCAAAAGAATGTAAACACCAGTTTATTTTAATCATTCTTCCCAGATTGGGTGTTTTTTTTGTTTCTTTGTTTGTGATGAGTTGGCATTCCAGTTCATCCCAAATGTGCTGGATGGGGTTGAGGTCAGCAATCTGTACAGGCCATAATAATATGTTGACTGTATATAAAGCTGGACATAGTGAGGTGTGTCATCACCTGATGATTTGCATTGGAGCCGGATTGAAGCCCAGAGTTGCAGCTTATGGTTGGCGCCGCTTGGTGCAGACCAGTCAAATTCTTCCAAACCAAGCTCGGGAAAGCATTTCTTTGTGGAGATAACTTTGTGCATGGGGG
The DNA here is from genome assembly GCA_038419695.1 of Scomberomorus guttatus. Taxonomy (NCBI): domain Eukaryota; kingdom Metazoa; phylum Chordata; class Actinopteri; order Scombriformes; family Scombridae; genus Scomberomorus; species Scomberomorus guttatus. The sequence continues at coordinate 2,696,628 of CM076452.1, forward strand.
CAAACTGTTGACACAAACTTGGAAGCACATCTTAATCCTCATACATTAGTTTAACTTCTTCCTTCACCCAGTGATTATCAGCACCCATGGGAGACAGGAGACAGGAGACAGGGAGCGGTCGGTGTGTTGTAGACATGGTCATTACTAAGACAACAACAGAAACACCTCCCTCCCTCCCTCCTTCTCTACTGTAATGCCATGGACACACTACACGACTTTCAAAGTCATCATATTGCTGCACTGTTCTACACAACTTTCTGTCTTGTAATCGGGAGTCTTGAAGTCGTTGTGGTTTGCACACATGACTGATCGATGACATTACAAGATCTTTCACCAGGGAGAACCCCCGACGAGTCTGTCTAGTCTCGAAACTACGTTTTTGTCACAAAAACACACGCAAGAAGTGCGCTGATTTGCAGCAAAAAACAAGGAAGAAAAAGAAAAGAATATGGTGAGGTAAGTAAATATTTTTTCAATGGAAACGTAGGTCGCTGATTCTCACAGAACTATATTTTTGTGCCCCTTCCCCCATACTAATAGATGCATGGTAAGACTGAGTTCAGGGAGCTGCTGCAGATGACAGTAGAGCAGTTTGTTCTGCTGTCATCACATCATGTCTGCCTCACCTCATGTCTTTCACTCTCATTGGCTGTAGCTTGTTGCATGGCTCCTCAGCATATCTTTCAGGTGTCTGCGACACATCAGCAAGCTCTTGGATTGCATCTTTGAACAGTTCAGTAGCAATCAAGCGCCAATTTGCAAGCGCTGAGCTAACGCTGATTTGCCTCCGATCTCCAAAAACTGTTGCTGAGTGGAAAATCAGGGCTCCTGTACTATGAACTTGGCTTGAGATGACGGCCAAAATTATGCTAATGAGTTAGGAGGAGAATGAAGGACAGGGAAGAAGAGAAGAAGATGAAGCAATTGAAAGTGATAAAAGCATCTTGCAGGTTCATTGCATGTCACACTGGTTTGTGTCACACTGTAACATATCAATTTTGAGGCATGTCAGATTGTGTGATGAATGCCTGGTGACCTGTAGCACTCCAATGTAAATACAAAGAATGGCTGATTTGTAGATGTTTTATGTTGGAGGAAAAAAAGGAGATGAAGAGAAGAAGAGATGAGGAGATATACATTCAGGAAAACCACTGAAAATAACATTATGATGAGTAAAAATGTGAACCTTTACTATAATTTTTAAAAAAAAAGTTTGACCAAAGTGTTACTGTTGCATTAATATGTATTTTTCATACTAAATTTAATCTTTAGCACCTGGTTTTTGGGGCGTACATGTTCCCATGTGTCAGTTTGTTCAAAGATTTTCAATAAAAGATTCACTCCTCTACTTTCATGTTCATGTCAATTAAATAAAATCCTTGAATCCCAATTAATCAGCGTTGGAAATGCCGGAACAAGCACCATTTCCTTTTTTCTCAGCGTCTTTTCGCTTGTTTTCTCCGGATAAAGAAGCTTTTATGACTCAGTGCAGGATTAAACGACTCCCTCATGATGGATATTTTTTGTAGTAAATGTCGACTTTTCTCTGCCTCTAATGTGCTTTACCTTCCTTGACATTGCACCATGCAACCAGTCAGATTGACTTGTGAATTATGTCAAAAAATCCTGCAGATGAAAGAGTCCTTTGAAAGCAGCAGTAAAAGAAATCAAGTCTTTCAGCCGGCGTTTGAATGCAGACGAGGCGCTGCCAGATCAAAATCCGATCAAACAATAACATTTTTCTCTTTTTTGATTGTGATTAGGCCTTATTTTCTGACAGCCACTAAAATAATTGTGAAAGTAATGAGATAGTGGCAGTTTTTTTTCTCTCACTTTCTCTCTCCTTTCAAATAATGAAAAGATGATGAAAACAGCCGTGACTCCAGGAAGGAGCGTTGCTGGGTGGGAAAACGACTTCAAAGAGAATGATAAGCAAATGTAGCCGAAGCTTTCATTCTGAATTAAGTCAACCAGCTACTTTAATCAAACTGTTTCAGAGGAATCAAACTACAGAGAAAGAGAGAGAGAGAAGGAGAGAGAGAGAGAGAGGGAGAGAGAGGGAGAGAGAGAGAGAGAGAGAGGGAGAGAGAGGGAGAGAGAGAGAGAGAGAGAGGGAGAGAGAGGGAGAGAGAGAGAGATTGATTTCCAGCCTCTGAACTTCCTCTCACGCCACAGCTTCTCCAACGCACTGACAACCACTTCCTTCCATTTATAGTGATTTTTGTGTTTTGACTCTTTGTGTTGACCTCAGGGCCTGTCAATCGCATCTGAACACAAACAACAACGATGTGAGCAAGACCAAAAAAAAAAAAAAAGCTGACATCATACTGAATTATGCTCTTTTTTTCCCACCGGCTTGGCATGTTGACGTGATGTAACGCGGCGTGATGTGGGCTGAATCTAAATGTCTACCCTTTAGATGAGGCTTTCTCACCCCCAGATACATCTGACCAATGAGAGGAGAGAACATTCTCACCTGGCTGTTAGTGATGCATTTTGATTCACTTGAATTATTTCCGTGTGAAAAGAAACCGAACCACACTGCAAGAAGATTACCAACTCACCCACTGATTCAGACCAGAGCAAACATACTAAAGGTCTGAGAACACTCTTATATGCATTCATGAATACATTGACCAAATTAGGTTCACTTTCCTCCGCTTGATTAATTTCTTTACTAAAGTAATTTCTGACCTGGAGAGATCTGAAGAAATCTTCATTTTACAAGGTTATATGTATTCTAAAGGTGTTCAAATATGGGTGTGATGAGGTGGTGGGAGAAGCACAACTCAGTGAACAAAGTTAATTTAATGATGAACATAATAATACTAATAATAAGAAGAAGAAGACTGAGAAGAACTTTATTTGTGTAGCACTTTCTTAAAACTATGTTTAAAGTGCCTTACTATCAAACCCAAGGAGACAGTGGTGTAAAATTACCACAATTAAACAATAATAATTCTGTACAATAATAGAGCTGAATAATAGACAAATAGAAAAGAAATAATAAAACAATAATTGTATAGGAATAATAGGTCATACAAGAGATAGAAACAATTTTGTCATGTTTATATTACAGGCAGTCACTTCATGAGAATGAAAGGGGATTGAAATATTGCTGTGACACTAAAAAGCAAGTTTTCAGATGAACAAGATGCAAATTTTAGAGGTGATGCAATTTCATGAAAAGTCCAATCCAAACCCAAAGAGGCAACAACGCCCTTACAAACTTACATCTTTTCTGTAGTATGTAAAGTATGAAAAAATGTCATACATAAAACCTGTTTTTAGATGGTAAACAAAAAACAAATTCAGTGTATGAAAATCCTCTGTGGGTGGGTAGGAAGCGTTTCAGAGACACATGGAGTGCAGTCTGAGTAGATGATTGTTTCTTTCGAAGACACCTGGATATGATGCCGCTGCTGCTCCTCGCTTCCCTTTCGGGCTTGAAGCAAAGAGAAAGCGTAGCAGAAGAGCTGCAAACACAAGCCAAATATCTGTCTGTGAGAAAGGCAAACTGATGGCCAAGCATTAGTCTGCTTCCATCCGAGCCGGTTAACCGGAGAGCTGCCATTACTCATGTCCTAACAGCCTATAATGGAATTTTCCTCGGATGAGCAAAAGGTTGTCAAGCTGCTTGCTGCAGATCAGAAAAGCAGCTCAGCGGACTGGAAGTCGAACAGGAAGCGTGGAGAACAAAGAAAAACCACCACACACACCGCACTGAAAACCACCTGATATTTCCATTAATTACACAAGAGCTTTAAGGACACAAAGGCTGCATTACAACATTGTTAAAACTGTTTCTATGAACAAAAGTGAATCTGTTTGTGTTCTTAACATCAAATTTAGTTTGTTTCTCCTTAATCAATACCAATCACCATGAAATTCAGTTAAAGATTCCCTCCAGACATGTTTTAAGAGAAGATCGATGAATAATATTGTGTGTTTTATATGTTTTTTTCCACAAAAAACCTTCTGGAAAACTGTTAAAAGACATCTTCTCCTTCTGCCTCACTGAAAAATCCACAATATCTGAATATGTAAATTGTAAATATGTAAATATGTAAACATTTCTCATTTTAAAGGTTGAACTACTCCTCATTCACTGTAAAGTCCATTCTCAGTGTTTGTGCACTGGAGGCTTCAAGTTTCCACATCACACTTGTATAAGTTGCACATTGGACCACGAGCGGCTCCAAACTAGTTGTGATGTCACAAATCCTGCTTGTAGCTACACACCTTAAACAATGAGCCTCATGCAAGAACCACTCATATGAACAGATTCGTTCTTAAGTGACATGTAGATGTAGATGATTTAAGAAAATTTGTGGAATTCATCAGTTTTCTTGTACTTAGAACTTACGAGATGCTGACCTGTCGAGTCATGAACAGTCTGACTTCCTTCACAAAGGGCGAAACACTTAGAAATATGTCCTAACCTGAATGAATTTGGAGTTTGAATATAAAACTGAAAAAACTGAAACTAAAATAAAATATATACCTAAAACAAACTGAAAGCATAATTAATATTCTGTTCATCATATCATATCATGGCTGCCAGTTTACTGAGAGGTTTTTTTTCGATGTGATGGTTTTTATTTCAGTAGTAGTAGTAAAATAACCTGATGCACCAGATGGTTTGTTACACAGAACCATCTGAGAAGTCGTTTTTGGAAACTGTTTGGAAAAGGGCAAGCACTTTCAAAAAATACTTGGCAGGTGATTGGATGAACCATCTGTCTATCACCGTCTTACCTTGCGAGGCAGCTGGATTCACGAGATCACGAGAGAATTCTCATAGGACGCTGATTGGTCCGAAGCACACAAGCGCATAACTTACGCGATGATGTGATCTTGCGATCCAGCTGCCTCAGGGTGTTTCTGCAGCTCTCTGTCCAGCATCATGTTGTGTTGCAGCTGACTGTAACATCACCTACTGTAATATTCTCTCTAATATCTCTGGTACTGTCACATGACCGCCTCTCATATTAGTCATGGAGCACTTTGTTTTAGAAAGACGTTTTTTAGCATCTAACTTCATGTCAAAGCGTTCCCTCTTTATAGCGCTGCTCAGATGACTCATCGTTGGCAGTTGGACTATATAATATTAATTGTTTCCCTACTACTCACACTGACAGTGTATTTGTTATGATTTTGTCTGCTGACTTCTGAAAGCAGAACTTCTCTGCAACATCAAACTCTTCTTTTTACTCTTTGGGAACATTTATGTGAATGAAACTCGCCCACAAACGGAGCAGAACAGGTCGTCTTATATGGACATTTTAGGGGCGTTGATGATGCTGATGATGAAACGTCAGAGACGTTCAGCTCTTCATGAACAGGTGACCTTCATCAGGGTGAAACCACAGATTTACAACAGGTTTGTGACATTCATGACATTGTGTTTTGGTTCATAGTGTCGACAATCATACGACTACAAACCCTGTCAACATGGTGACGCAAAGTTAAGACCAAAGACGGAAATTTTAGCAGCTTTAAAAAGTAGTTTCATCTCACTGAGCAAGTTAAAAAAGAACTGGAGGTGTGAGGTTGTTATAAACCAGCACCGACTTCAACTTTATAAGTCTTTCATGTTTTTTTAAAACTTATTGTTCTCTTTAAAACATTGTAAGGAGTAACATAATAGTATGTACAAATTTGGGTTAAGAAGATAAAACATGTTGGTTCAGTCCTTAAAATAAAATATAATTCAGTGTATCATATGTAGCATTCTTCACTTTTGCTCAGTGGATTTACTCAGCAGCGATGGGGTCAAAGGTCAGAGGGAGAACACCAGCATCAGGTCATTGGTTCAGCATGGTGGCGGACATATTGGCCTTTCCTTTGATCAAACGCTGTGACCTTCTGATCTCTGAGAGAAGCATCGCGCTGACATTCAGGCTAATTCTCTTCCATTATAACCCACACACTTTATCACTGAAGCACCTCGTGGTGGTGAAAAATTACTGATGTCATCCTGACTCATGTCTGGATGACTCAGCGCTGGTACCTGCTGTCAGGTTACCTCCGTCATTAAAACACTGTGTGAATTTATATGCAAGGGGACCTATTATGCTTTTCCTTATTTTCAGTCATATAATGTTACAATGTTGGATGTTCATATTAAACGTGACCAAAGTCTCAAATAATGAGGTAAACACATGTATGTATGTGAGTAAAAAGTACCGGCTTCAGGCTGCTCTGAAAGTTCAGTTTCCAACGTTTTTTTCTACTTTCAGTCCGAGCCGATGGTGGCTGGTGACACAGTGCACACCGCTCCGCTCTGCTAACATTATAGCATTTTTCTATTGTTTTGACTCTAATGGAGTCCCAGAATAAAAAATATAGAGCTGGAAACACATTACACACATGTTGCAAACCCCTGTGACACACCACTCTATAGCTAAATTTCCATACAAATTTAGCACAAATTTCAACCAAATTTCCAGAATAAATTCAAATTAATGCGCGTTTCCATCCACAACCATTTTACCATTAGGAGTTGGTTCATCAAGATAAACAGTTGGTGGCGCCAATTCTCCAGTTGGCGCCATTAAACCATTGCAGAAGAAGAAGACACAACAAGATGACATAATTAAAAGAGCAACAGTCAAAGCTAAAACGATGGAAAGCCATGTGGAAAACGTGATGGTAATGTTTGTTTCATGTATTCATTTGAGGGACGTCACAGTTTCCTCATAGCTCCACACAGATCAGATCGTTTTCATCTCTTCTGTGGAGCAGAAATAAGTGGACATTTATGTTTCATGTGCATCATGATTTAAACATTTCATCTGTTTCTGTACTTTGTCTCATTTTGCTTTTATGAGTTCACCAACTTTTCCACCTCAGCCAAGCATAACATTTATTTTTCAATATTTATTTCAAAATTTTGGTGATTCCACTCAGATTTTTTCATGCACAAATTGAAAACACACTTTATGACAATATTTTACCTGATGACATGCTGACGATGAAGCTGAGATTGTGAAATTGTTGGTTCTGACAGAATCATCACTGTTGCATGTTCTCTGTTACAATAAAGTATAACATTGTGAGGACATCAGCCTCTCCTCTGCATCATGCATCTGCATCAAGATCTGTCTCAAGAATTCTTGGTCTTTTATATCTTATTGTATAATAATCTTATTGTCATCAAGTGTTTCTAAAACATCCCTCCTCTTGAAGAACATCTCTGCCTGAGTGCCGTCTCCTGGCAGCTCCTAGCAGGTTCAAACTTCTGGAGTTCCTAAATATCAGCAGTGATGTGCTATGTTAAGAAAGCTGATAAAATGCTTTTACTCTTTGTCCTAAAAGCAGTCATTTGGAGATTTTTTTGATTTCCTTCTCTGAAATGCTTGATAAATACGGCCCCAGGAGACTTTTCTATGTTGATGAACATTTTGGTTATTCTTACAAAGAAACCCCTCAACTGTGAAAACACTCAGCAGTTTCTCCCACTCTGCCTCTTACAATGTGTAATAATATGGAATATGAATATTGTTGTGATCTGAGGATGATAATTATGATGGTGATGACAGAGAGGAACTCCCTGTTGCCTCCTCAAAGTGTTTCGGTATTAAAACCTGAGACCCTGGAGAAAAGAAAAAGAATAAAATCCTCTCAGCCGAAGAGAAATAAATGTTGAACCTTGTTGCGGTGGAAACAGGGACAATGAATGTACGGTGAGGTGAAATGTACCTTTAAACCTCTCCCTTTTATTTGGAGCCATTTCCTATTGACAGCCTGCTGGGACTCTGAATTGAAAGGGCATGATCTTTTCTGAAGGCAGACAGGGGATTGTACAGATACTATTTTCGGAACCACATCAAGCCAATTAGCGCAGCAGCAGCTAAGCTGGTGCATGCTGGGAGCCTGTGAATGTATGAGAATGTGTGTGTGTGTGTGTGTGTGCATCTGTTTTATGTAAGCTGAGCCATATGTTCATATTCAGACTGTATGTGGTCGTGCATCGTGCTGCATGTCTCTCCGCAGCCACTGTGGAGGGTTAAAATTATCCCGGGCTCGTTAGTTAAAGCGTCCCAAGCGTCTGCTAATTAGCACATAATAGGACAGGCGCGTCCGCCACAGAGGGGCCTGTAATTTAAGAATAAAGTTCATTTTCCTTCCAGAGACATTCCTCACAGCCGTGACCAGGCGACTACAATTAGCCTCCTCTCCATTAGCATCGCTCGTCAGCCGTGAACCATCAGTTATTATTAGCAAACAGTGCTGTTATTACACTACATGCAGCACAGGAAGGACAAATCTCAGGGCAGCCGTGTCTTTATTAAACAAAGGTCTTTTCTTCCATCTCCTTTTGGTCTAATTTGTCATGTTCTGGGAGTTTTCTATGAAATGAAAGTTGTGGTTTTCCAGGCGGTTTGGGGAAGCTGCGGTTTAGTTAGTGGAGAGGAACATCAGCCGGAGGAGCAAACAGGAAACTGGAAATGTGTCCGTGTTGAAGGTGTGAGGACTGTGCGAGCAGCAGCTGGAAATAGAAAGTAGATGAATCACATTCGGTTTGTTCTGTAATTGCAGCCTTCGCGTTCAGAGAGAGAGAGAGAGAAGCCACATTCAGCCATCTGGAGCTCCAACTATCAGCTTCTGTGGAGGACTGAGAAATGATCACAATATCAACATATGCAAGGATGAGTTCCAAAATTAGTCACCACCAGCTGAAACATATAACACGTCTAATGAAGGAAGACATCAATGCCGCTTAATTAATATTGAAATTAGTAAATATGTGAAGAGTTTTACAGACTTTTACAGATTAGAAAATTATGAAGTGGTATCATTTGTTTTTGTGTGCTTTATCTATTGAAATGTACTGTATTTAGTAGCAGGTGTCAGGTACAGTGACTTTTGGCAATAGAGCTGCTACATGTAGGTATGAACCTGCATTTTACTAAGAGGCAGCTATCAGAAACAAACATTCACTTCATTTAAAGGTGTGGTCAGTAACATTTGCACAAAAAAAAAGCTCAAGCAGAGGTTGAATGGACTTATTGTAAATCTCTTTGGACAAAAGTGTCTTCCAAATTGTAACAGGTGCTCACACGTGTTGCAGGTCAGTAAGTACGTTACCATCCACCTGTTTTAATGCACATTTTCTGTTTGCGGAACTGCCAGATAAACGCCTGGCATTTTGTATAAGTTGGTGTGTTTTTAAAAGCTAAATGTGACAAAGTACATTGGGAACAGATCTCGGGAATAAAGAATGACGTACATGAAGCGTGCAGCTTAAATGTCACTCAAAGCTGCAGAGTATTTTGTCTCAGTTAACCTTCTGTCAATGAAACACTTCCTGCCAATGTTTCACATTAACAGAAAAACATAACTAAAGCTCATTTATTGTGGACACAGAGCGTGAATAGATAAACATTTTCTTTTATATTTGTTTACTACATTGTTTGCTTTTGCTTTTTAATGTGAATTACACTACACATTTTTTAAAATAATTCTCAAGATTGTTTCATAGACTCACCTCTTTTGCTAAACTGAATTTATTTAAAATGTATTATAAACCTTATATTTATTAACACAGATGTAAAGCAAATATTTTAAATAAACCTTGCAAAATAGTTGGTAGTAAATTAGTTGTTACTTGCAAAAAAAATGTATATTTATTTAATCAGATCATCAAATTTCACAAGATATTAAATTTATATGTTTGAATTTCAGCCCACCAGTGACTGTGAAAAATCAAAACATCAGGTTGGAGCAAGGCACTGACCCTGTGTGCAGGTTGGGGGTTCACTTCCCGCCTGTAACGACTTCTGGATAAAATAGCCTTCATTTGTTTCCACTAAGCGACAGCTGATATTTAAAAATCTGCAGAAACTGTAAACTAATGGCAGAAGACGGAGGGAGCCGCTGATGTCGGCAGACAGCCGATCGATCAGCGACCCGGGGAGTCTCACGTCCTCTGGCCCCGCCCACCCTAACCTTTACCGCCACTGGTCGACAGGTCCATCAGTCAACATGACTGACAGCTGCAGCGGCCCCTCATCCCGCTGATCGATGGCATGGATTTTCTCCTCTCAGACACAGATATTATGACATCTGATGGTGTGGTGGTTAATATTCCTCCATCTGAGATCCGCACACACACACACACAAACACACACACACACACACACACACACACACACACACACACACGCACAGAGTAAGGAGAGTGTAGGCGGAGATCAATCTCAGTGTCTGTCGTCTTATCAATAACACTTTGAATGGAAGATGAGTACAGGAGGGAGAAGGCCGCCAGGGCACACATTTGTCTTCCTTGTCAAAACCTGCTGCATACATTACCCACAATGCAACTCACCTGCCGACAGTTCAGTTAGAGATTTGTGTGTGTTATGCTGGAAACCTCACTTCTTTCTAACTCCACACCCCCAGATTCTTTTCCAATGGAGAATGATTTTACCCAAAATTTAGATTAAAAAGGAAACTTTTAAATGTATGTAGCCTGGGAGTGACCACAGAGAGAAAAATAAATAATTTGCACTCTCAATATATTCTTAATTCCACCTTTAAAATTCTGATTGTTGTTTTTTTGTAACAACAGCTGTCAATGAACAGCTGAACAAATCTGAGATGTGGGCGACGATTCACAGGTGTGGGAATGCTACCGGGGCTCTGTCGAATAGTTTGTCCTCAGGAGCAGAAGTCAAAATAAAGGAGAAGTTAATAAGTTACTAAAAAGATTTCTGGAAGAGTCACAGAGTGGCTGTTAGAGCAGCAGTAGAAGTTAGTTTGTTGTCAGTGGAGTTGGTGAGTGTCTGCACTGTAAGCTGTGAGGCAAACAGAGCTGTGTGCAGCGACAACTCGTCTCGACACTTCATACTGCGGCGTCTGACTGTAGGGAATCATTATGAGCCATCTGAGGATGTTTATTAATGACCTTGGCATGGTTGGAGGTGGCTGCCATGCTGTTAATGCTATTCACTGGCACACAGCGAACCATGGCAGCGCACAAAGAGAGGCAGGGAGGCAGAGGACAAGGCGCCTGGTGGACATCCATATTAATGCCAAGCTCGGCCTGTGTTCTGCTGCCATGAGCCCCAGCTGAAGTCCAGACAGAGCAGCCTGATCCCTCAGGACGCGCTCCTTTATCTTCATACCAGCACATCCGCTCCGGCCCAAACTGTCACGAGATGTCTCAAAAGATGTCTGGAGATCTCCTCAAAACGTCTTCAGACGCCTTCTGATGTTCCAAGAAGTTCCTGAGACGTCTGACGGCAAAGTTTGGAAGTCTAGAGAGAAGATTTGACTTTACTTTGAAAGTCAGAGTATTGAGTTGAAGGTGAAGTTTTGCGCAAAATCAAACCAATCATGATAGTTGAGTATAGTCTATAGTCTATAGTCTCTTATTTAAATAATTATTTATAGGTGACAATACACAATCAACAGCTAATTTGCACCTCTATTCCCGACACGATTACAGGAAAGATTCACATTTTTTCAAGTGTGTCTGAAAACAGCAGTCAGGTGTCCATATGAACAGTGAAAGAGGTTTTCCTCGCTGTAATCATTCCTCCTGTTCATACTGGATATTAAATTGTGCTTTCAATGGAAGTGATGGAGGCCAAAATCCACAGTGTGTCCACACAGTCATTTAATGCAAAAATGCATTTAAAAGTAGATGTGAAGCTTATATGAGGCTTCAGCAGTCTGAGTTAGTCATATCAAGTGGATATCTGCCACATTTACAGTCTTTTTAGCATCAAATTCCCTCTTTGTGTTTCCTCGGACAGTGTTTCCCTGTTGAGCTGCGGTGGAAGTATAGTAACAAAAAGAGGGACTTTGGCACTAAAAGACTGTAACGTTGAAAGATATCTACTTGATTTGATTCATTTGGACGCTGAAGCTTCATATTAGCTTTAGATAAACTTTGAAATCCATGTTTGCACAGAAGGAGGACTGTGGATTTTGTCCCCCATCACTTCCATTGTAAGTGCATTATGAAGGGATCTTCTAATGGTCAGTATGAACAGGAGGAATGATTACAGCAAGAAAAACAGGTTTCACTCTTCATTTGGGCTCCTGACTGTTGTTTTAAGACAGACTTTAAGAAACAAATTGTGAACCCGTCCTTTAAAAACTAACACACATCATACATAGTAGATTTGAAATCAAAGTAAGAGGAATAAAAACTGTAGAAAATGTATCACAACTCTTTGTCCCAACTATCTTAAACAAACAACACAATCATAGAGCTATAAAACACTGTCTATATTCTCCAGTCAGGAAAAAGGCGGAACTCCATGTTAAAAAGCAGTAAAAGGAAATACCTCATGTATTATTATTTTAGATTCATTTAGCTGATGGGTATAAAATACTATAAACAAGTCAGTCAATTAAAAAAAAACAAACAAACATACATATTTGAGTAGATTTGACCTCATAATTAATAACATTCTTATTTCAAATTTATTTTGGAAATTTCACACAATACAGCAGCACAAATAGAGGTAGGACATAGATCAAAGAAAAATATATTTACAATGAAATAAAATAAGAAGATATAGAAATAAAAACTAAGAGCCATGTACATTACTGTCATAATATCTTACTGTACAGAGGAGCCACTGCTCAGACCTCAGCCCTGCACATCAAACAAGCTCCAAACTCTGCACAAACATGAAAGACAAGAGTCATGTAAACGTCTTCAAACAACACCTGTGCATGTTTGCTTACATGCAGATGGAGAAGCATGTTCCAACCTTCTCTGGATTCATGTGAACATTACAGACGTTCTGTGAAAACAAAACAAAAATCACTTCTACAGACACACCTGATTCATGAATCAAAGAGCTGCAACAATTAGTTGATTTAATTTAATTGAATTAAAAAAAGGAAATAAATTGGCAACTATTTTCATTTAATCATTTCAGTCATTATTCAAGCAAAGTGCTCAAATGTTCTTTGGTTCAAGTGTCTCAGATGTGATGATTTGCTGTTTTTCTGTCACACATGACAATAAAATTAAAATATATTAATATTTTGAACTGTTGAACAAATTGAAGACACTTTTTAAATGTTTCATTCACTAAACTGTTAATGGAGTAAATAACCTGCATATTGAACGATAATGAAAATAATCGTTAATCGCAGCCCTTAAAGGGAAATTTAATTTCAAACTTCCTACTATTAACCCATTCATGAATAACGAGCAGGAACAAAACCCTGAATATTCTCAGTGATTTCAGAGACTGATCCTGGTGTGATATTCATAATGTAACATCGGAGGTCAGACAGAATCAGTTTCACGTTGACGGTAATGTGTGAAATGCCTTTTAAAGCAGTTCTAATCCTAATCCTAATCTGGTTTCACAGGTGGATCCTCTTTGTGCTGCTTTTGACCTTCTGGCACACGGCTCATTTTCAAATCCACTTTTCTGATGCAAACTGGGTGAAACGCCAGAACAAACCTTCCGGCTGAATATTTTAAAGCCCTACATTCACACCGGCTGTTTTATTCACTGTTAGCTCACTGAGAGGCAGCTGTATTTTGTTGCTTTTGCAAGCATCGATTTCACCGACAGCAGTGTCTTTGTCTAATAGGTAATGGGGCAGGAGAGCTGCTGGTCAGCTGGTCTGCCATCTCTGCACAAATAATGAATCCATGCAGCTCACACACGTCACACATTAAGAAACATAAGCAGAGGAACACCGAGGAACCCTGGTCTCTTGGAGGAGAACACGTCCCGACGACGAGGGAAGAGCAAACCCTCAACTACTGCAGCGACATGAAGCGATGTGTTTTATCTGCCGCCTCACTCCCTCAAATTCTGCCGCGTAATTGCTTGCTCTCAGCCTCGGTTTCCTCCACAGTGAGGAGGAGGACTGTGTGTGTGTGAGAGGGTAAATATTTCTGGATGTGCAGTTGTTTGTGTCTGAGAGGTAGCATTGTCTCACTGGGAGAGTCACAAAAATACAGAAACAACACAGTGAGTCATGGCTGCCGTATGCGCTGCTAAGTACTAATGCTAATAAAATTTAAGTTTTCTCTCTCTCTCATGATTAACAGAATATTTAAGAAATAAGGCTGGTGTTTATAAAAAATGTGTTTCTGTTTGTCAACAAATGCCATGAAAAGTCCAACACCAACAATGTGTTAGCACATTGGTTCCTACTGAGGGCTTATATCTTTAAAAATGACTCACAAATATATAGTCTCATTAAAAAAAAAAAAAAAGTGATTTCAGTGATTTCCTAAAACAGCTGGACACTGTTTAGCAAACAAACTGGAGGAAAAATTTGTTATGCCGTGGTACCACCGAGCACAGCTGCGTCACATTCGGTTTCGTTCCATCCTCCAGACGGCTTCATACCCCACCGGGAGCGTTTCAGAAGCAGAGCGACTGTGGTCAAGCCTGCTGCCTTTTAAATTCAGTTACGCTGCTACTACAGTAAGCAGCCTAAGCCAAATGAGCGTCTTTAGGCTTTAGGCGTGCTTCTACTCTGGGTAGGTAGGCTTGATGCAACTTCCGTCAAAAATAGACTAGGCCCGTATGTTTAGCAGATCACAAGCATTCACTAGTCTGACTTGATGTGTAATATTAAATATCATTTATGACATTCAGGTTGCTGTTCATTTCTGGAGGTGACTCAACTCAATGCAGTACATTTCTTGCTATGAAAAAAAATATTCTAAAACTCTTTAAGTTCTGGTAATGGGTGAAATATTCAAACTCAACCTTCCATGTTTTTATTTGGCTGCATTATTCCAACAAATCAAAGTATCCTAGATGTCTTGTGCATCATTTTAATTCCCCCAAAATTCCTCCTGACGTCTGAAATCTTTGTTAACTTTGCGATCTTCTCTATTTAAAATAAACCTTTGTAGGTTTGAATAATGTTTGTACAAAAAAACTGCATTCTGCAAGAATGACGAGGTTAAATGAATTTTCAGCTTCTTGCTCTCCTGGAAAACATTTTCAGAGTCACAGGCACATTTTGGCTGAAAATATACTGTTTTCTGACAATCTCACAGCCACACATTGGCTTTCCTGCTGAAAACACTGAATATTCCAAATCTCTTTCCTGTGGTGTGTCTGCAGGCTGCTGCCCACAAACTCCAACACCACAATTAGAAGAAGAGGAAAAACAACAGGAAGCTGGAGTCTTTATCAACACCACCCAGGAAAACAGCAAGGTCAAAGGTCACGGGGGTCAGGGGCACAATAACTCCCATCAAACAGTGCTGATTAAAGTCAGGCAGAAAGCAGAGCGCTGCTCCATGACCAGGCAGACAGACGAGTCATCAGCCACAAGAGAAAAAGAAAAAAAGAAATAACCTGGACGAGTTTGTATTGGAAACCAGCACACAAACACACAAACACATACACACACCAATGCATCCTTTATCTCCATCTGAATGCTCGTTGATATTTGAGGATGAAGGTTAAAAGTGTTGAGTGGTGACATCTGATTGGTCCTTTTCTTCAATAAGCGATCTGATATAGAGACAGAGAGAAAGACGGGTGAGAGCGGCGAGAGAAAAGCTTCAAGGCCTCGCAGTGATTTCCTTTCTCTGCTCTGTGTGTGTGTGTGTGTGTGTGAGATAGTGAGGAGGAGCAGTGGCGGCTCTTCATCATCACCTTGGTGCTGATGAGTCGAGCCGGGGATCATGAAAGACTCACTCAGAATGGGATTCTGTCCATTACTGAAGGATGCTGACAAATATATATATTTATTTATATATATATATGTTATATTCACACTCAATGTTCAGGTATAGAAAAAGATTTCTGCTCTACACACACACACACACACACACACACACACACACGGCATAACCAATTTTTAATTTTAATGATATGAATGATCAATAATTGGAAACAATAATTAAGAAGAGATTTCAGTTTTGGTTTTCTGTCAGAGTTGTCGATCTAGAACAAAATGACTTATTTTATTGATTTTTATGATTTATTCTCAAAATTTTGATGCTGATTGATTGATTCCGATGTGATTTCTGGGTTTAGATGCGTTTTGATGTGGTTTCTGGGTTTAAGTCCAGTATAAATGTGCTTTAAATATGGTTTAGATGCAGATGCATTAATTTGATTTCTGGGTTTACAGCATAGACCGTATAAAAATAATGGATGTAGCCGGCGTGATGTCACTGATTGGTTTGTGGACTGCCGTTTTGAAGCCTTGAGTTTGGCATTTTGACCGTCGCCATCTTGGATTTTTTGAGCCAGAAGTGACCATATTTGGACAAGAGGAAGGAGGTGACCCTAGCGCTAGCTGCTAGCTTGGTTAGCACGGTTCATTTACAGTCTATGGTTAACTATGATAATGCTAATTTTAGCCAGCGAAAAACAGGCTTAAAACCATTAAAACAAAATGTACTTACCGGAAAAACTGACTCCGATAAATACATTGAGACTCCTTAGAGGGTCTTTTAGGCAACCAAAATGTTACAATTAACTTAATGAACTGAAAACACACTGAAATAGCAACAGTTACGGCTACACCTACACGTGGTTATGTTACCTAACCAATGTTTTCACCATGGTAGCAACTTGTCAATCACAATGTAGCTACACCCTAAAGCATACGTTGCTTTATCATCTATTTTACTCTAAATGGGGCCATAATTTACTAAATGAACATCATGCTGTATTGAAGAAGACTTGAAACTAGCGATTGAGACCATAAACTCATTAGGAAAGTGTTTACTGAGGTAATAAATAAAGTGTGAACAGACACAGTTTAAATGGTTTCAACACGGTTTCTGGGTTTACATTATGGCCCCATTGTGATTTGATCTCAATATGCAAATTAACTGGGTGGAGCTGGCAGACTTGTCCACAAACATGTTGTGTGCCAGGTCACATCGGTGTGAACAGTCTTTTCGTGGTGCTGTTGAATTTAATCAAGACATTTGAGTGTCTGTGGTGAGAAAAAAGCCTCTCAGCAGATCTGGCAACTCCAGACTGAGAAGCTTTATTATCGATAAGGGGGAAGTTGTGGTCTTATTAAAACAGTTTGAGAAACAAAGAGCTGCCTGAGTGATGAAACACAGCAGGAAGAAGGAACCAGAGAGGTCACAACACCTCCTCCAAAATATTTAATTGGTATTTTCTCAGCTGCTTTTTTCTGCTTCTGTGGCTCCTACCTGCTATTTAAGACAGAAAATTCTCTACATTACTGACTGCTGCACAATACGCTCCAGGCCTGTCATTTTGTGTGAGAGGGACACTTATTACAAGTTTTCAAAAAATATTTCACAAGAATGTTTCCAAAACAAAAAAAAAAAAAAACACAAAACAGCACGTCCTGCAAAATGAAATCACCTTTTGTACCTGTTCTTAAATATAGAATTAACCATCAAAATAACTGAATACACACTGACGCTAAACATAAAACACTACACTGTAAACATTTTTTTATGTTTTATACTAATGTGGATACTACTGACAGCCTGAAGCATTTTATATCAGCAGTGGATGCACACAGTCTCCTTTTTCTACTTTTTTCTGCTACTGAAATGTCCATTTATTAACTTCTGTCCCTTTTATAACTAAGTGTCTACAGCCACACTAGCAGCTCAGTGACACAGCAGTGCTTTGAGCTAAATGCTAATGTGAAACGGTAAAATATTTAGTTTAGAGGTGAAATGTTAGTCAACATGTAATTGTACAATCAACTGAAAATTTATTGTCAGCCATTTTGATTATTGCTAATTGTTTAAGTAAATTTTCAAGCAAAACTGAAAAATATTTGCTGGTTTCAGCTTTTTCATTGTAAGTTTTTGCTGCTTATCTCTATCTTATCTCTATACTATGGACTTAACACTATTTCTAACATTTTAAATATATATTTTTATCAGTTAAGAAAAAATAGTTATTTTGAGTCCTAATTTGTTTTCATCGATGATAAATTTCTTTCTAAACCAAAAATGCCAACCTCATGGTAACACTAGATGAGAAGAAGAGGATCATTAGGTCATCAGGTCATTAGGTCATTAGGATACCGTCACGCTCAGCTCGTCACGGTTGCTCATAAACAGCCGTCTGTGAACATGTGTGTAGCCTTTGTAGCTAAGGTTGTGTGATGTGTTGTTCACGTTGTCCACTCGAGTTAAGGACAACAAAAAGTAGTGAAATCCTGCTACTATAGTTTGTTTCATGGTTTGTTGACGTAGCCTTCAGAGCTGGTAGTTGTCTGCTGTGGGGCAGCTTCCTGAAGCTGGCCAATCAGAACAGAGTGGGCTCATCAGGAGGGGGGCCTTAAAGAGACAGGAGCTAAAACGGCCTGTTTCAGACAGAGGCTGAACTGAGGGGCTGCATAAAGGGCCAGTATAAGATAAATTAGGAGTTTTTAACTGGAAATCATGTAAAGATATTCCAGTAGAGCCCCAGAATATAAATATAGAGCTGGAAATGTGCAGAATATGTCTCCTTTAACGTATATTCAGTCACTGTAAACCATGACAGTGTGACAGTGAATCAGCATCTGCAATAGCAGGACCCTGAAACTGAAGCAGCTGAACTGAGTTCACAAATCATTCTTTTTATTATCTACACTTGTGCTATCTACACTGTTATTTTGTCCACCTCATATATGTTCTTATATGCATGTGTGTGTTCCTGTGTGTGGAGGATTATGTGTGTTTGCTTTGTGTTTGTGTGAGTTACTGATCTGAAGGTGTTTTCTGAGGCACCGACCAGCCAGCTGTCAGTCAGAGGGGAGTGGGCGGGAACAGGAAGTTGGGCTCTCTGAGGTCAGATTCGCTTTCGTCCAAAAAGAGCGAGTCGCTTTGACATAATGAGGACACGAAAACATCTTGTTAGGAACTGCCAGCTCTGATTAAACTTCATTAGCTCTCTGTTTCTCTCTCTGTTGCAATTTCTTTATCTCTTTTACTCTGCCTATTTCTCTCCGTCTCTCTTGTTCACTTTGTTAATCTCTCTTAGTTTCTCTTTTTTTCCTTCTGGTTTGGTATTCTTTGGTTTTCTTGAAGTTTGTGAAAATGCTCGATGTAATTAAAAAAAAAGAAAAAAAAACTATTTCCAAAATGTACCATTTCTTTAGAATGAATACATTGAAATATTAATCTGATTTATGTGTTTATATAAAAATATGTTCTTGCCAGTTTCTCTCCCATTATATGTTTTAACTTCAAACCTAATTCTAAAATTAACTCAGACAGGTTGATCGTCTTCACCTTCATTTTTGTCAAAGCAGACATGGTCAATATTACTTTGCACAGATATTGTGTAAAAATGTATATTACATTTAATTCATGATTGATGCTGCATTGCTGTTTTTTGTGGCACATATCCATCTTGTTTTGTTTGATTTTTTTAATGTATTTAACCAATTTGTGTTTTTACATTAGTTTTTTTATTCTTCAGTTGGGGGGAGGTTAACTTTCTAAACCTGTTTCTTGACTTCTGCCACGTCTTGTTTACTTATCTGTTTTTAAATTGTTAAAGTGCAAAAAAGAAATTACTAATCCACAATGTACAACAAAAGTACATTTCCTCCTCTTTTATGGAATTTAGTGTTATTTTCTTTACATTCTTGTCTCTGTTTTGTCTTTTTTTCCCTGCATCAGCAGAGCAGATTCTTCAGGTAAACTTGCTGGAACAAAAGTCAAAAAGAGCTCAGGAGGTAGAGTGGGTCATCTAATAATTGCAAAGTTGGCACTTTGATTATCCTGTCCACATGTTGAAGTGTCCTTGTTGAAGACAAATTGCTTCCAGTGGTTAGGCCAGCATCTTACATGGTAGCTAGCTCACTGCCATCACTGTGTGTGTCTGTTATCAGAGTGTTTCTCCTAAAGTACAATTGCAAAGTTTCTTTAGAGTTTAATTAAATCAGTATGTTATGAAAACTAAAACTTTCTGGAAACTCTTGTTCCTCCTGAAGGCAGGAAGTCAAAGTTCAGCACCAGGAGAACATTGTCTCACCAAGAAAACACTAATTAGGTATATTTTAATAGTTAAAGTCACATTACGGAGGATCATGTGACCTCTGTGTGGGAGTCACCTGGCCCTGCTTCTCTCTCGGACCGATCCGTGTTCTCTCTCCACCAATCAGAGCAGATGGGTAGAGCTATGCGTCATGGCGGTCCGTGAAAGTGACCTCCTGGTCGGCGTGGGCCTGACGGGTTCACAGTGAGAAGCTGGCTGGAGCTGCTGTCGGCCAAACGGAGGGAGTAGGAGTGTTACATGATTGGATTGGTGGGAGGTTGTTGTGTAACGGCGCCAAGCAGAGCAGCGGAACGAGCTGCAGAAGACAATTAGCAGGAAAATGAAGCTTCAGACTGAGTACAGAGGAGAGGAAGTGATGATGGTGTTCACAATGGACTTTGCATGTCTCCCTCTCAAGGGAATTCTCCTGGTTGAATCTTCAGCACAAAAGATTAACTGCATTTGAAAGTGTCTGGACTTTGATAAAAAAGGTACAAGCCTGTGGACATAAACTTAATGTGATAAGTTAACAATGACTCACAAGGTGCATTTTGACAAGAAACGTCTGATCACTGAGCTTCTGTGCGCCGCGATTGCAGAAGGAACTACAGTTTTTCAGTGGAAAAAGATGGAAAAATCTGCTTAAATCAATTTACATTCAAATTCTGAGCCAATTTTGGATACATTCAGTAATTATAGCAACTAAAACAACAAAGCGCTTGAATTAACTTTAACCTATTTAGGTTAGAGTAGAACTGGAGAGTAGTTCTGTGTGAGGCAGAGACCGTTGAGTATGTGCAGGAATGCGATTCCATTTATAGTGTTTTGGTAGCTTGTTGTGTTGCCTATCACAACTTGAATATCACCAACGTTTGTAGTAAACTTGAAGCTTAGAGAAAGTTTAACCAGGAAAACGTATTTATGTTTTCACTAACTGATGGAAGTAGAAAACACAAAACCCAGAAAACACAAAACCTTAAAAACAAACCAGCATACATCAACCTGCCCAAGAATATACATGAATAACTTAAGTACACAACTCTATAAGCTAAATAATCATGCAAGACAGTCCTTTAAAGACAACCCAAATAATATGAACAAGCAAAACCATATGACCAAAAGGACTGGACAACAGAAGTGTAACACAGGAAACCAAAAAAACAAAAAACACAAAGAGCCCAACAACCATGAATCCATGACACTTACCATCCCGCCTGCGCCTACCTGTAGCAAAACATCTGGATTCCCTACCTTGTTAGCTAACAAGCGTGTCACCAATCCATCCACGTTTTGCTGCTGCAAAACCACAAGATCTTCTTTACAAATTTCTCTGTATAAACCTGTTCAAAAAAACAAGATACAGCATATCAGACAGTTTTGGAGTTTTTGGAAGGAGAGAAGTGTTATCTAGACAAGGAGTTTCCAATGCTTTTAATCTTTGTGCTAAGCTAGTCTAAAGACATACACAAGAGGAAATCCCAAAATAGCTTTGAGCTAACTGCTCACAGACTAACAGAGCGAACACAGGGTTGTCTGGAAATGACATCTTTCACATTACTGGTGCTTTACGCTCTACTTTATAAATAGAAACTGAATGAAAGGTTATCAAAAAACAAATAATTTTTTCTTCTTTCTTCCCTCTCCTCTCACAAACTCTCCTCCACCCTTTGTGAATATTTCACAGTGAAACGAACGAAAGTCGCCTATGTGACTTAATGTGAATTCATAACTGGATGTCACAAAGTGTCTGTTGTCTTTATCATCACGCTGTTGTCAGAACAACAAACCGCTGCTCTCTCCCAACTTCACTCTAGCTTCATCTCATCCAGGCGTCCCTCTTGACTTCACTTTTAAAACCTCTTGTTGATTCCTTTTTAGACCAAACATCTCATTTTTTTGATGAAAGGAAGACTTCACGTCTAGCTTTTATTGTTTTAAGAGTTTCCGTTCCCTCTAGCGGTGCCTTGTTGTCTCTCTCTCCCAGTGGTCCTCCTGACAGGAGTCATCGTTCTGTGTTGCGTTATTCAAAACCTCCGGGATCATCAGTCTTCAACAGCCTCAGGCTTCTGCAAACCTGGTTCTCCACATTCACATCAACACGCAAACACAGACAAACACACTCAGCTCCCACTGCAAAAAACTGAGACCGCCATTTGGTCTCCTCCATGTTTGATAAAGCTCATAACGTGATGAGCAGAAGGCAACATGCACACCTCCTGCTTTGTCTCTTCTGTGGTACAGAGAATCAATTCCCCCGAAGATCCAATTCCAGAGAAAAAAGTGAATTCCTGCACACATGTATCACTCTCTGCATTGATTTATTAAAGTCAACAGTTTGGTCACACGGACCTTTCTCAAAACATATCAATCACAAAGTGACACAGTGCTGAAATGCAGCCCATAATTGCTTGATAGTCCACAGCTGTGTTGGAGGTGTGTCCATGATCACATACAACAGATTCCCTCAACTGTCAAAACACACAATATCTATAGTCATACACATTCACAAACATTTTTTTTTTCAGATTAGATGGTTAGTGGTGTATATATATATATATATAAGAGATAGCCCAAGTCTACTATATACAAATGCCCTATGGGGTCTTATAACTTTAGATAAGAATAATAATAAGTGTGAAATAAGCTCATAACATGGCTGCAGTAAAGAGAGCCGAAGTCATGACGTCACATCCTGTCCAGCCTCTGTTCCACCAGCTTCTGTAACTCAATATAATCTCTCACTGAGTCTTTATGAAAAAATGAAGCATGTTCCTGGGATTCACTTTTCATATTCTACGATCCACAACAGCAGCTTCTATCAAAAGTTGAAACCTTCGTGATTTTAACAATGATTACTTTGTGAGTAGGGAAAATACAGCTCCCATGAAAATTTTGTCCATATCCATAAAATTCTCGATGCAGCAGCCCGTTAGCGTCTGTTAGCTGGTAACATTTATCTCCTAAGTCAGATCAGTTTATACTGTTGCAGTCGTCATGACAACAGATACAACAAAATTATATGTAATTGTTCGTCTGTGTGATTGTTCTCTGTGTCGGACTGAAGATCATCGGGGTGTCAGTGACCAACAGTTCTCCCTGTAAACATGAATGAATGACAGTTTAATAGTAATATGCAAAGTTTAATACTGTGATCAATGCATTGTCTATTATTTATATTCATGAAGTATTGTGTGAACATAAAGTAGTAAAATGTGAGTGTGTGTATGTGTGTTGGCTTGAAGCAGCAGAGGCCTCAGGAAGAATTCCTGGTTTCTATTGAACATACTGTACATTATTGATAGTCTTTTATCAATAATTCATTTACTGCTGAATCTGCAGGCTGAGTTGAGTGAGAGTGAATATTTTTTACATTTTAAATTTTCAGCCACAGTTGGCCAACACTTTAATAGATATGTTAAAACATATTGTAAATGTGAGAACAACCCATTTCAGTTTGATGAGTGAAAATAGTTGTGTCTGCAAACTGCAAGAAAAATGTGCGTCTCTGTAGGAAACTCAGTAGCTAACATACTTAACTCAGCTTTTACTTTATAGAAGATATTGATTGCAATCACATGCTGCGTCTTTACTCGAAATGCCAACTTTTCAAATACATCCGTACGTGTTCAAGCCAAGTACGTGTTCTATGAGAGTTAACAACGCAAACACACACGGAAAAATCTTAGCATCAACCTTAGCAACCAAGACTACGGATCAGACCACCGTTTATTGGCCAAGTACAAAGAAAAAACATTGCAAACGAAAGCCCTGAGTTTTGACTTGCAGGGAGCATTTCTACATTTGTTAACCTCAAGTTTTGGAACTCTGACCATGTTTAGCATTGAGATCTGACATCATAACAGTATATAAATAACAGAAAACCACAGAAAGTCTTCAGTCAAACCCTGCTCCTCTGCTTTTCATAAAAGACATATAATAGTATATCCTAGTATTAGAAGGTAGAGAAATACTGTATGTTCACCTTATCATTAGTTAAATAAATGTATTACCTCGCTATTTGTGTTTGCAAAGTTAAGTTTTATTTTCCATCGGTCATTTATCTGAAAGGTTTTAATAGTCATTTCAGCACCAGAAGCTCCCCACAGGGTGACCTGATAAAACTGACTGATGGAATTATCCATCAATGATAACACAAAAGGTCCACTTATTAGCTTTTTATGAACTTTCAACTGCATTTCAAAACTAATGAGTAAACCTTGAGTTGAGATTATTCTTTGACTGATCCTCAGGTCAGAATGAACTTAAATGCTAATAATGTTCTCCAGTGGGTATTGATTGTCAGATGGAAATTTGTGTCATTTTCTTTGGGATTTAAATAAAATTATATTGTTGTAATACATTCCTAAAACATGCCTCAAAAGGTATTATAACCAGCCCAACATCTAAAATATTAATATTTCACTGAGAGGCAAAGCATATTACCAGAGGACAAGATTTGGCACAGGGTCTTGGACTTTTAGTCCTTTTATTATTATTGTTGTTTTTTTTATTTTATTACAGTATTTGCAGCAGTTGATAGGTTTCTATCAGCTCAAAGTGTTCCTTCCTTCTCTGTTTTCCAAACATTCAGAGTGATGCCGGTTTATGATCGAAGCGCTCTGTGAAATTAAACAGCACCCAGATGATAACTGGCTGTTTGGTGGGTTTGATGATGGAGGGAAGAGTGATGAGTGGGAGGACGGAGGGAGAGATGCTGTAGGAGTAAAAACACTAAGAGGGGGTCAAAGGTCAACACATCACACCGCTCACATGTTACCCTGACAGAAACAAACGCAGGAGGCTCCGAGGCAATGTTGTGTTTGAATGTGAACTCTGACGCTGGGAGGAATATTAGAGGAAACTGCTGCAATAAAATGTCCTGATTCACAGATTTATCAGTTTTTCTTTCCACCGGTTGTCAGTTTTAGCTGCTGTTCTGGGAACAGCCGCAGTTTCATGTGAGAACTCGAGGAGGAAAACAGAAGAGGTAAAAATGCAGACAATTTCAGCCCAATGCATCTCGCCTGGATGTTTTGTACATATACAGTAATAATGAAAATCTTGTGTGGAGCTCTCAAGACACACCGAGCACTTAGGAGTGAAGAAAAGAAAAGAAAAGGGCTGCAAATCAATATAAGAAAGGAAATAATTTATAAAGAAACACATGGTACTATTTTTTATTTTACTCCTTTTTTAACTATTGTCAAAGTTTTCAACTCAATACAAAATAACTTCATTCATCCCTCAAGGTGTATTTTAAGGTGAATCCACTCAGCAAACAACAGACACTAAATAAAACAGTAAACTATTCAAACACATCAAGAGTGAGAATGAAAAGACGAAGTGAAAAAAGGCTCTAAAGCAGCAACAGATGAAATACAAGTAATATTATTAATAATAATCATATCATATACAATTGTGTCCATAGTTGTGAGTTGGGACATGTATAACGTATGTTTTAATAAATGTGCTTAAGATTTCAAATAAGATAAGAAATCTTTACTCATCCCGAATAAACTGTGTCTACTTTGCTCAAATTAATCAGAAATAGAAATAACATGCTGAACATGGATGACTACACTTGTGCACGGCACCAAGTCACAGTCTGAATATCTCCTGATGAAGTTGCAGGAGAACGGCATAAAAAAGGAACATAGTCGAGGTCTACCAACAGTCCCTGTGACAAAGAAAGTGCTGATGTTCCTGTGGCACGTGGCCAACCAAAACAGCTGTAGGGAGATGACAGACAAGTTTGATGCGTCACAGTCATCAGCACACAGGATCATCCTAGAAGTGCTCAACATCATTTGTACAGTGGGACCAACCGTCATCTCCTGGCCAAGTACTTGTGAGAAAGCAGCGTCGTCTGCTGCTTTCCATCGCCTCCGTGGCCTCAGTGGTGTCATCGGGGGAATTGATGTGCGCTGCATCAGGGTGCAGAGGCCACACGTAAGAGGAGGAGACTACATGAACATAAAGTCATTCTATTCCATCCTCCTTCAGGGGATTGTAGACGAGAGGGGGTGAATCATTCATTTTTTCTGGACCACCAGGCAGGGTTCATGATGCCAGGATGTTGAGGGCCTCCAACTTCTACACAACATGGCAGGAGAAGATGGGCCAGTACAGTTTGCTGGGAGACAGTGTGTGCATTGCACAGGCCTTCCCATTTGTCATCACTCCTAAGCGTGACAAAGGGGCTCTTACTGAAGTAGACAAGCTGCAGAACTCAAAGATCAGCCGTGGGAAGGTGGTCATTGAGCAAGTCTTTGGAAGGATGAAGTGCAAGTGGAGGCGTCTTCGAGATCTGCAGAACACCCGGATTAATGCCGTGGTGATAACAATGGCAGCCTGTTTTCTACACAATATGTGCATCGGTGCTTCAGAGATATGTCAGGAACACCCACATGGCTGCCAGGGCAGGGAGATGAAAACGAGCAGAGTATCCTCTATGTTAAGTGTTCAGAGTTTTCAGAAAATGCTATGAAATGCTGTACGCTGCTCTATCTGAAAGTGTAGCAGTGCTCACCTCTACTACTATGATCCCAGCCACAGTATAACTTGTCTTAATTTCAAGATTTATTTTTTTAAATATTTCAGCGATTGCCTCAGGTTTCTAAATAGCATATCATCTCTGAATAAAACTGGAAGCATATAGTTCCCTTCCCTTTAGTTTTATTATTATCTTTCACTTTTTCGTATGCATCAACAAGAGTGCTCCATTTCCTGGCCACCTTATCAGGGCAGACAGGCTGCGTGAAAAGGCTGCCCAACTTTTCTGCTGCGTCTTCCCACAGCTGTTTTTATTGGCCTTGGCAGATCTAAGCCGTGCATTCGGGTATTTTAGAGTTTTTGGGAGACCTTCGCCTTCAGGTCAATTAAAAACTGAGCCCTGTAGTAGTCTATTCTTTATAGACTCTATAGTCTATATTTCTATCTTTATTCCGACTTCGCAGCAGGAATATTGGTCGGCATTCGGCAGGCACGTCGTTCTTTATGTCAAGCTTGAGAGAATAACTGATGTCCCGTCACTCGAGCCGCTCACTCAGCGGTGAAGCGGTCACCAGCCTGACTCTGCGGTGTGCGTGATGTGATGGCGTTACCGCGGTAACCGCAGCAGCTCTGTTTGAAGTAATCTTGAAACAACATGTAGGGCTGTGTCACTCTTTCTGTCACTGTTTTCCCTTCATGTAAGTATTGGAAAATGATCAACCAGTTAAATTACTGAGAATGTATTACTTCTATACAACTGAAACCACAACTAACACTGTTTATTATTAGTATCAGTATTACAGCTACACCAGACTCTACTGAAACTAGTTTTACTACAAAAGTGTTTTATTTCTGAAATTCTGAAATAATTTTTCATTTGGACTGTTAGCTGGTTGTTTAGCTGTTATGACAGCTGTTTGAATAAAAAATGATGACTGTTTGATGTGTAATTTCCTCCCATGCAGCTTTGATTAATTTATTAGATATAATTAATAAGTCATTAAAGTGTGGGTGAACTGTAAGAGATGACTGACAGCTGGGACAGGTTTGTTGTTTTCCAGCGAATACACTGCTGTCACAGGGAGAGACAGACAGGGAAACCTTTTCAAAATTTGAATGTTTTAATAAAATCTGTGAACTTTGTTTAAAAAATTAACTCCACATTTTGACCTTGTGTGACTGAAGAATTAATACAGCTGTTTGTTTTTTTTTTTCCTTCAAGTCCATATTACGTTGAAAATATCTCAGAAATCATCTTAAGAAACAGACAATTTTAACTCCCATTGAGTTAAAATGGAACTTAGTATTACAAACAATTGAACAAATGTACTCTCACCTTATTCCTCTCCTTGTTTTGATGGTTTTGGGCTCACGTCTTCTCCAAATGTGAACAGGCTTGAGGAACCTTTCGAATTTGTGCTTAAAATCTTCTCAGAGCTCTCATTCATAAATTCTACTGCAGCCTCCTTAAAGAGGACATATCATGAGCATGTTCAGGTCTGTATTTTTAATCTGGAGCTTTACTGGAATATCTTTGCATGATTTCCAGTTAAAAACTACTTATTTATCTTATACTGGCCCTTTATGCAGCCCCTCAGTTCAGCCTCTGTGTGAAACAGGCCGTTTTAGCTCCTGTCTCTTTAAGGCCCCCCTCCCGAAAAACTTTAGCAACCAAGGCTATGTAACAGATGGCCATTTGTGGGCATGTGCGATGAGCTGACATCAGCAAGGTACTAAAAACAAAACAAAACAAAAAAAAATGTTGCAAATGAAGCGTTCAGAGCAGGTGAAGTCATGGATTTTGACTTGCAGGGAGCATTTCTACATATGTTCACGTCAAGTTTTGGAACTTTGACCATGTTTAACATTTGACATCATGTCAGGATAGAAATAACAGAAAACCACAAAAATCAGAATATGTCCCCTTTAACTTTTCTCCCAGAAGAGGAAGAAACCTGTGCTTAAATATCTCCATTTACTTCTGTCAATAATGTCATGGTGACATGCAGCTGAGTGTGTGGCTGTCATTTCAGTGGCGGTGGTGTGTTTCAGACTGTGTCTGAAAATATGTTTTAAGTTGGCCCCTTTAGCTTTGGCACTTACTTTCTATTTCCTGTTACCTTCAATCAAATTGTAGACTTTTTAAAGTCCTCCTCCACTCAAAAATGTGTTTCTCCTCTTGTTCTTTCAGTTGAATGTTGTTCAGAATGATGTATGTGCAGAGTTTATTTTCACATTCATCTGCAGAAAGTTTAACACGTGTTCTTATGAACATGATTTGTGTCAACACAACTAGTCAGGAGCCAATCATGGTCCAGTTTGCAACCATGTGACCATCTTACTGGTGCTTTATCACGTCACTACTACAGCTGCAACAATTACAGTGCAGAGCTGTCAGATTGACTCAGATGTTCCTGTTTTTAGTCCAATCAGGCATCTATCCTGCAAAATGATGAGATTTATGGGACTGGTTATTCTGACAGAGTCACAAGCTACTGTATGTTAATGGAAAATCGAACCCAACAGACATACAATAAATAAACTATATAATATAGAGTGTAAAATAAATATGATGGTTTCATACATGAAGGGTTATGAGTAATAAGTCTGGCAAACATCCAGAGAGAAAACTGCTGTTTCCGTGTGTGTGTGTTTTTTTTATAATGCATTTCCCGGAGGCATCGACCGACACAGATCAGCTCTTCATATGTGAGAAACACTGAGCTGCTGATTCACACGAGACCGGTGTTATTATCAGATGATGTCTGATAATCCACACGTTCACACTGAGTGAAAAATTCAGACATCCAAACCACTAAAACCACTAAAATACAAACTGAGAATAACGCTGCAGTAATATGTCAAAATGATATTTATTATTAAAAGAAATGTATGTAGCATTTTCAAATTTGGTACTAAGATTTAAAGTTTCTTGAATTATCTGTTTTGACTGTAAAGATGTTCCTGCATTTTAATTAGAGCTGAAGCAATTAGTCAATTGATTTTACTCACTTTTTTTAGGCAAGCATGCCAGAAATGTGAAGATTTTATTCTTTTCTGTGTCATATATGACAGTAAACTGAATATTTTGGGTTTTGGACTGTTGGTCGGACAAAACAAGACATTTGAAGACGTCACCTTTGGCTCTGGCTTCTTTTATTCTCCTTTTTGGATCCCTATAGCTTCCACAAAGTAGTCACTAGTCTTCCAGGGGTCCACACAACAACAGCAACAGTAAAACAAGAAAAAGCAAAACAAGCTAAATATAGAAATCAGAAAAAAAGTTAAATAACTGACAAAAAAACAAAAATGTCACGATAGAAACAAAAGTAAGTAAACTTTATTTATATAGTACTTTTCAAAACAGCAGTTACAAAGAGCTTCGTGGTTGATAAAATGCATAATAATACACAGCAAAAACAAAACATTAAAAGACAAATAAAACCAATAGGAATTGCAAAGAAAAAAACTTATAAAAACACCATCCTATACAAGTGGGTTTTTAAAAGTTGTTAAAAGGTGGTACAGACTCAGCTGACCTCACAGTGAGGAGGCGACTCCATAATGTTGGAGCTAAAAGCACAGTCTTTGTTTTGAGCCAGGACCATGGGACACTGAAGAGCAGGATCTGAGTAATCTTGGTGCAGAGTATTGGGTTATAAGTTCAGAAATATAAGAGGGTGCCATGCCATGGAGGCATACAGGAAGCCAGTTCAAGAGGGCCAGAATGGGGGTAATATGTTCTCTTCGTTTAGTGTTTATCAAAGCCTGGCTGCTGCCTTCTGAACCAGTTGAAGTCGAACAATTGCAAACTCGCTTAAAAAAGAAAATATGGAGTTACTGATGGTTGATTTGCTCTATGATGTTCTTAGGCAGTGCTGGACTTATTTTGACAATATTTCTGAGTTGTAAAAAACAAGACTGAACCAATTTCTTAATTTGACCAAGATTTATAACAGATGGTTTTATATTCCCTGCTAAATGCCTGAGGTATGGACTAATACTTGAAACGTGGTCTGGGCCAATGACCAAGATATCTGTTTTGTCCTTATTTAGCTGTAAAAAATTCAGTCACATCCAATCTTTGATAGCAGAAAGACAACAGTGTAAAGTATCAAGATTTTTAAGCTTGCCAGATTTAAATGATACATAAAACTGGGTGTCATCTGCATAACAGTGACAGGCAACAACGACATTTGAGCCGACGATGAGACAATGACGAAAACTATCTCAGGGCAGTTCCATCTACCCAGTGCTTTAGTCTATCCAGCAAGATGGTATGATCAACGGTGTCAAAGGCAGCAGGCAAGTCTAACTATACTAAAATGGAGTGATGACCAGAATCTGCATTCATGAGCATATCGTTAGTGACTTCCAGCAGAGCAGTTTCAGTACTGTGCAGCTGGTGAAAACCAGATTGAAATGGGTCGAGAATGTTATTAGCTTCCATTATTCCCAGTAGTTGTTTAGCAACAGCCTTTTCAATGATTTTTGAGACAAAGGGTAATTTAGAAATTGGTCTACAATTATGAGGGAGTGTTGCATCAAGGCCAGTTTTCTTTAAAAGGAGCTGAATACAGGCTTGTTTGAAATAGTCTGGGAACAAACTGGCGGATGGGGGGGTAGAGTGTCAAGGCCACAGGAGGATAAGTGCATGTGTGACACAATATCAAGCAGATTATTCAGGGAAAATAACATTGGGGAGGCGTCTGGAGAAGTTATACATGAGTTAGGGGGCGTTATAGAGGCTCTGATACCCTTAACCTTCTCGACAAAATAAGCTAAAAACTTATCATAATCTTTAACAGAGGAGGCCGAAACAGTTGAAGGAGCAGGATTTACTAGTTGATCAATGGTGCTAAGCAGAACTCTATAGTTATGCTTTTTTTTTTTTACAGCTATGAACTTTGTAAAATACTTGTTTCTCTTTTTTGACTAATAAATTATAAGCAGACAGTAACTCTCATATGAAGGAGGTGGACTTGTAGGTTAGTTTTCTTCCACCTTCGTTCTGCTCTTCTACATTCTCTTTTAATTGGCGAGTATCATCACTTACCCAAGGTGATGGATTTGACTGGTGCCTTGACCTTGCCCTAATGGGAGCAATGTAATCTAAAACTGATGAACATAAAACATTAAACTGAACAAGCAGGTCATTTACACCATGTAACTTAGTTAAACTAGTACACTGGGCAGAGAAAACTGGGTTTTTTACTACCAAAGCCCAAGAGAAGGCATCCCCATGAGCTGAGACTGGGCTGGGTGGCTCCAAAGCAGCTAGCCGCTCTTGGAGCTTAGGCTGTCACTGGAGAAGGTCACTGATGAGGCTTCAATGGATGAAAGTTCAGACTTAATGCCGGAGATCTCTGCAGTGGACTCCATCGTTGTCCCCACAGTCAACCAAAAAGGTTTCAAAACTGCAATAAAATAAAAAATAACAAATATGATAAAATTATATAATAAATCAAAGTAACATCTATGTAGGATTTTGTTTTAGTGACCTTTTTAAATCAAGATAAATTAGAAAATGAAGTCTCTCAAACTTAAAATGATTAAAAATGTAAATGTACTCGTGATTTTTGAGTTTGTTGTCTCTGATTTCTTTTCTTTTTTTATCTTCCTCTCTGCTCCTCATGCCTTCAGTACATTCGAGTTGTGATCTGCAGTGAGGGGGAAAAAATAAAACAAAAAAATCTAGTTTACATTGTACGTAACACCCTTGAAATCCTCCACAGTCAGAGACGGGAGCTGGCTGGCGGTGATTGAGCTGGGCCCTCGGGGGACGTTGGTTGCCAGATGCTCTGCCAGGTCGCGGCAACGCCACCTCGACAGCAGCAGCAGGTGGCGGTTAGCGTTTGCCAACAAACTGCTGGCAGCGGCGGCATGCTTACTTAGCCTCTGCCTCCAGAAAAGGCTTGGCAGCGTGGAGCCGCTGTGTTAGGAAGCTGATACGCCTACGAATAATGAGACAAAACAAAGCTCCTCTCTCTGCCTCTCATCTCCTAATATTCCTCTTTTTTTTCTGTGGACACTTTTTGTCCGTCTCTCTGTGTGCTTCTCAGGGTGTCTGACATTCAACTTCACAAATACCAGCACATAAAAGTCATTACATTTTGATTTATGAGGTCTTCATTTCACCATAAACATTTTATATAATTTGTTTGTTTCCTTTTTTTCCCAGAAAAAGTTGATAATGTAAACAGTCAGAATCACCAACCAGACACATATAGCTCTACACTGAACCAGATGAACAGACTGAAAAAGTGAGAAAGTGAGTCCTGGAAAATGAACATTTTGACCAAAATGTCTCTGAAAACATGAGTGGTCCTGGGGAGAAAATGTCATGTGAAGTACAATAAGGAACAGAGGTGGTCTATTTTCCCATTTCTACTCCACTGCAGATTGAGGGATATTTTATATTAGAGTCAGGGCTGTAGCCACCACTGAGGACAAATTATGATGAAATTGATTATGATGCTTTTCTCAATAATGGTAGCATGAAAAATAACATTATTTTTTGAAATGTAATGCAAATAACTGGATTATTTTATTTATTTTACTTTAGCTCTAAAAAGAGATTGGAAATGGAAAATGAATAGAGGTATGACTAAGCTGTTAGTATACCAGCCCGCTATAAGAAACACAAAGTGGTTAAAAAGACAGAAGATGAATAAGATCAAAATAATATTTTTTGCTTATCTTCTAGATCTTTTAGAGGCGGTCTTTATAACATCCATAAAAAACAGGAAGATATATTTGATTGAAATCAACCTGAGCTTCCAGCCAAACTTATATTATTAATTCTATTCTTTTGTTCAGGAAAATGCTTTTCTCTTTTGGAAGGATATATAGCAAATAGAAATAATGATACTGGAAATTATCTTAAAGCTGCACTATGTGGGAAACAGTTTTGACTTTGTCAAAGACATCTATGTAATGTGTTGCAGAGATATCTACTGAAGTTAGTATGCTAACCAGCTAGCCCCTGCCTGTAATTGTAATACCACTTTATACCTTGAGAGGCGATAGTGAGTCACTGTAGCGTACAGTCTGCCCTCAGTCCAACATGAGAGGAAGAAGAAGTAGTGCTGCCCTGAGCCACCAAGGTGGATATGCTACCAATAACAGAAACTTGGAAATGAGACAATACACTACCACAGTTCGTCACGTAGTTTATGATTGGTTCACAGGATTAATTGCATAATTTTCGTAATAAATGTCTGAGCATAATCACACCCAATTCAAACCCAATATCAGGAAAGTTTACAGAAACTTAAATGACAATATTTCGAATTTGGATTGACACTAATTTCTAATACTTTTTAGATGTTTACTATTATGTTCATAAGACCCTAAATTACATAGAAGATATTACATAGAAGGTTATTTGGGTTTCCAGTGGCTTTAAACTACAATTCTGGCCAAATCTTGCACATTACATCTTTAAAGTTTAGTTAGTTGAGTTCATAGGCGGATTTATTTCCAGAGGAAAAACAAAAAAAACAATGGCTTTGGTGTTTGGGGGACTTTTACTCATGACTTCAGTATTTTGTGATTGAAGCTGTAAAGTGTGATAAACAACCTGCTGCATTTCCCAAAATTTGACATTTTTTTTATGAAAAAGCTTTGTCTGCATGTCGATTTTCAAAAATAAATTAAACAAGAAACTTGAATTCTTTAAGTCAGCCTCTCTCAATAAATTACAGCATATTTCTGAAGCTATTAAAACAAATAATCCTGCAGTCGCTTCAATTTGTGCCACCTGTCGGCTGAAATCTTCCTGCATCATTTGATTGAAATCTGGTTTTAAATTTCTTCACATTTGGTCCTAAAATGCGCTGAACTCTGGCGTCTGCAGAGACCCAAACGCACCATCATGCTGCCTTCAGGCTGCTCAGATTTCATATCACAACCAGACGCAGTGAAGCGAGCAGACGGCAGTCCACACATATAAATTCACTTTTCAAGGAAAGAAAACAACCCACCCAATAATTCAGCACTGTCATAAACACATTCATACATATGGACGAATCGCCTGCAACGCCTGTTCCAGCTCAATGTTTTTTTCATGGACAGCAGCAAACGGCCGTCTCTTGGTTATTGGCTCTGCTTACGGGGCCTCGGGGTGCCATCAAAGATTTAGGTCAGCCGTGGGCAGCTTCCCCGATCCAGGAGCAGTCAGTCCCTACAGAGATGGGGTCAACTGCTCACCAACCAAAAAGTCGAGCCGGTTGGACCGGAAAACAAAACTCGAGACGTTCCCAGCATCTCCGTGAGGATCAGGAGTCCCCGACTGCAACTCCTGCCTCGAAACTTTCTGTATTAATTTATTCATGGGTTGAGTGATGAGGGAAATACACACAAACACAGGCCCGCAGTCAAAGACACACATCATGGGACCGTGACATCTCATATTAGATAGTGACTTTTCATACATCATATTTGTCGGTCCCTTTACCTCACCGTGTTTCCCGTCACTCTGTGCTGTAACATGTCTGATAGAAAAAGGCAGAAATACCACAAAAACACAAACTCACCACAAGTTTCATTTAGTAGCTTTTTTATAGACTTTTAATCATATCATGAGCCTACTCAGCAGATGGAGTTTGCACAGTTGTCATGGAACTATAGATTTTTTAATTTCTATTTTTCATGCAATTTGTGTAAAAATTCATCTTCATCTCAAAATCAGCAGCTCCATTTATGACTTTTTCTCCAGTAAAAGTTTTTACAGCTACTTCCAGGCCTGTGTGTGAACCAGAGGTGTTGAGAAGCAAATGCCATTCACCATCATGTAAATCAGAGTGATGTAACTAAATGTATTGATCCTTGCTGGCTGATAAAGAACAACTACAGTCAGCAAATCAATCAGTGATCAAATAAATAAAAAAAAAAATTCGATTGGCTCTATCAATACATTTTTTAACATTACTAAGGCTCACAGTGTCCCATCAGCAGTGTTCTTATATCCCTGGAACTCAGACAGTCTCCTCTATCCATTCATATGTGGAGATTTGTGCTGGATTGAAAACTTCAATTTACAGTTTCAGGTTTTTTTTTCTTTTCCATAAAGTCTCCTAGTGCATGTATAGTACTATTCACATGCAAAATTATGGCATTTCTGAAAAGTTGTCCTGAACAAAACAATATATGACATGCCTGGCTGACAGATATAGTGACTATATTATAAACCATAAGTATAAAAAGTCGTATAAAGAGAAGAGTGTCAAAATGAAAACAAATCTCGGGGTGTGGAGTTGGAAAGAAGTGAGGTTACCAGACCTCTGTAGCTCTCTCCTCATCTCTGCTGGAGGCTTGCAGCTCCAGGCAAATCTCCAACTGAACTGTCTGCATTCGTGTTGCATTGTGGGTAATGTAGGCTTCAAGTTTTGACAAGAATAAGGGTGAAGAATGGGTGGAATAAGAAAGACAGTATCTCTGGTTCTGCTGCATCAATGTTGTTTTGGAGTTTAAAGCAGATTTCATCCACTCTATATGACACTATCTATGTAACTGTATCATATACAGCACTCAATATATGCTCGATCTGGCTCTTTATAGAAGCTTTATAATGTTCACGCAATGAAATATTCAAACCTCATGTTTTTTAATGCTGCACTATTCCATCACACAAACACACTATATTCTAGATGTCTTGTGCATCGTCTTACACATATTTTCCCAAAAATTCAGCCTAACATATTTGGTGCCTTTGCATACTTTTTGACCTCCAGTAGAATTTGAAATCAATTTTCACTTTAAATTCAAGTGGAGGTCACAAAGTTTCTAGTATTTGAAAGTGTAATGATGGACTCACCGAGCAGGACTGGAGAGGTTTAGGACAGCAGTAAAACAGTAAAAACACAGAATACTAAATTTGAAGTTATAATTTAAATTAGATTACAGACAAGACTAAGGACCCTAAAATCTGACAGAACATTATACATTGCATCAAAATCTGTGCTAAAATAAATAAATAAAACCATAATGTTTTTTGACACCATGTCAGAGCGGAGTTGAGTCAACTCTTCGGTCATTGTTGAGGCTGTAGTTGTGTTGTTATATTAATTCTGTACATTCACATTTACTAACTGTACATGACGGGGGCAGAATATTGGAAACACCATCTTGATGAGAGTTTATAATGTCTATAAAGTGCCAAAATACTTAATTTTAACAAACCTTTTAGTCAGTTTTAAGTCTTAACGGTGTTGCATACCGGGTCTGAACTGAAATTTAAAAAAGGTATAGGTTTGGGCTTCCTCCACAACTCCTATTCTTGTCTTTTATATAGTTCTGTTCTAGATTATGACTCTTTGGACTGTTGACAAGTTCAACTGGGAAAGACGTTTTGGGACCAACAACATTCATCTGGCTGATATTCAGAAAAGGCAAAGTTGATCTACCTACTGGTGAGGCAGATAATGAGATGCTGCAGTTACATGCTGGTAGTTGACTGCAGTGTGTGTACTGCTACTAAACCATATCAAGTGGATATCTGCCACATTTTTAGCATCAAATTCCCTCTTTGTGTTTCCTCAGACAGTGTTTCCCTGTTGAGCTGCGGTGGAAGTATAGTAACAAAAAGAGGGACTTTGGCACTAAAAAGACTGTAACGTTGAAAGATATCTACTTGATTTGACTCATATTAGCTTCAGATAAACTTTGAAATACATTTTTGCACAGAAGGAGGACTGTGGATTTTGTCCTCCAGCACTTACCTTTTAAGTGCATTATGAAGGGATCTTCTAGGAGGAATGATTACAGCAAGAAAAATAGGTTTCAATGTTCTTTTGGGCTCCTGACTGTTGTTTTAAGACACACTTTTGTGAGCCCGTCATTTAAGCCAGGGGAGCTATTTCACCCTTCTTCCAGCCTTATGCTAAGCTAGGTTAGTCACCTCTCGCCTAGCCTGCT
Organism: Scomberomorus guttatus; assembly: GCA_038419695.1. Taxonomy (NCBI): domain Eukaryota; kingdom Metazoa; phylum Chordata; class Actinopteri; order Scombriformes; family Scombridae; genus Scomberomorus; species Scomberomorus guttatus. The sequence goes on from CM076452.1 coordinate 2,733,977, forward strand.
ACTTTAGATGTAAGAATGGTATCAATCTTCTTATTGAACTCTTGGAAAACTAAATAAGCATATTTCCCAAAATGCCAAACCAAAGTGAGCAGCTGCAGCTACAGGATTGTGCATGTCTCCCTTTCTAATATTGCTTCTGTATTTTGACGCACATAAGTCAAACCACTACCTTTCTTGTAATATGTGGAATGATCTCTCTTTTAAAAATTAACAAAAATAACAAAAAATAATGTGTTCTGTGGCATACATGTTTGTTGATGGATCAACGGAGCATCTTCTCTCTTTCCTCCTTCCTCGCTCAGCTGACAGACTCCCCTCAGTCCTCAGTATAATCATCCTCTGTCACTGATGACTGAGGCGTCATTTAGCCGAGTGTTTTCCGGGGAGATTCCCTGTGGTTAATTCCATCAGTCACACCGTTAGATTTCCCTGCAGCTCTCTTCGCTTTGGAGGAGCCGAAATATTAAGAAGGCAGCAGCGATCAGATTCCATCTCTGGGGAAACGACTCAGACGCTCTGCTGTGACCGCTAAACCTTAAAACCACAAACTGAATATTGGAATATTTTCGCCCAAATGGAACAGCCTCCATCTCTCTTAGTCTCTCTCCTCACATTTTATAGGTATTTAGCAAACAGCCTCATCTTGAGTCACTTAAAGGATAATTAAGTACAAACAGCAGAGTCATTCCCTCCATGTGCACCCAACAAATCATTGCTAAAGAGGAAAGGGCTTTGTAGACCATCATTTAGACCTCCGTCACATTTGATTCATAACCATATTTTAAAGCTAAAACTCATTGCTATGCTCAAAATGTGTACATTTGGCTTCCAGTTCATTAAAGCTGGAGTGCGGGACTTTTGTCTCCCCCTTCTGGCAGTGAGAGTAATTACAAAAACACTGTCAACACATGCTTACGTCATAGGCTACACCGTAACCTCCTCCATAGCTATAAAACGGCTGTAAAATTGCGAAAAACAACCCTCACAAAATAATTCGTTTCGCTATCAGAATTTGATCCATTCGGTCCAATAACATTTGGAAACTCTAGAAGAGCCGCACGATTCAATTATTTTATCCCCATTCAAGTTAGCAGAGAGCTAACCGGAAGTTCTGCACTGCAGGTTTAAGTACATTTTACATGATAAAACTCAAAATACATCTCACTGCCCAGCTGTTCATCTACCACCTCAGGTCTTGAAACAAGACCAAACAAGCAGAGCTGCAACAATTAGTCGATTAGTTGTAAACTATTAATCACCAACCATTTTGATAAACGATTAATCGTTTGGAGTAATTTTTGTTTAGTCCTCTATGACATTACATTGAATATCTTTGGGTTGTGGACAAAACATGACATTTTTCACATTTTATAGACCAAACAACTAACACCAGAGACAAACCAAATCATTTTATCAACTTAAGTAGCATTTAGTGAAATGTGTATCTAGAAGTGAACAACAGCTCAACATCAGCACAATTGCAAAAGTTGCATTGTCACTTCACAAGACATGTTTTCTAAGTCATTAAATCAAACATTTAGGTGACATTTGCCGCAGTCTGTCTCTCAGTACCAAGCTCAGTATGCTAAGCTAACATTACCTAACCCATCAAAAAGGTTTTGAGCGGATGGTCCTTAATGTTTTTGTCAAAGGAATTTTAAGAGACACTGGAAATAATGCTGCTGCTCTGTCAAACTTCTGCAAGCCGTGTTGGTGTTCAGCTGTTGTGTATTTCACCTGTGTACATGTTAACTAGATTAATTCATATATTATAGCTCAAATGTGGACCTCTTTCGCTGGACAATGTAACAAATAGTCATTATTGTGAATCAAGTTTCTTTGTACTTGTGCAAATTCATGTTGAAACTAACTATGGCCTGACTCGTTTATTGTATCTTTCTCCAATTTGTAATTGAACTTTGTTTCATACAATATTTGCTTTACTCCCTTAAGTGAAATGTGTTTTGCTTTTGCTTGTTGCATTTACATAAATAGTGAGGACAAAGAAAGTACAAATGAAAAAACTGTTCACAGTGAAGTTTGTGAATTATCCAGAGTAACTACACAACGTTTCTTGAAATATTTGTTGCTTGTTTTTTTTATAGATGTGTTTTTTTCAGTTTTTGGACACCACAAATTAAATTCCATTCAGCCTGATTGTAGTGGGGCACAAAAAGAGGAATACCACTGAAGGTAAGTGAGAGAAATGCCATTTTATAATATAATGGATGAAATGACAAAGTGATTTGTATTGAAAACTGGTGAAAAAAATCAAATCTTTTTTAGGAGTGAATAATACAAAAAAATGTTGTACTGTACATTTGTAATTTCTTTAAGTATCAAAATACAATTTAATTGAATTACATTGTGGGCAGAATATAAGGTTTTATGGTTCATTATATTCTTTACTGGTCACAACTGATATTTCAACTTAATTGAAATGTTGGAGCAACAGTTTGTATGTGAGGATTACAGAGTTAAACTGGATTTCAGCGGCTGTACTCGGGGATTTTCTCTGTCATGTTAACACTCTCAGATCACTACATCAGTGCTAACAGTGCAGTTGCTGATCAGCTCTGTGACGTAGCTGTTATCTGAGCTGCTGCTATCTGCTGTGGGCTTCCTGACTTTACCCTTATCTCCTCTCACGCTCTCCCTGCATTTTTTCTTTTGTAACTCCTCCACTCTCTCATTTTTTCCAGATTACTCTCCGTCTGTTTCTGCCTGCTGTCAGAGGACGAGGCAGTAAATGAGATTAGTGATGGTGGCTGAGGGAAGCCCTGGCCTGAGGCTCTCTGGGCTTTGCAGACGTTTTTTTGATTTTCGGGTGAAGTGACAAAGCGAGGGTGACATTCAGTCAGTCAGAGAGGAAAACAAAAGGCAAAACAAGCCTTCCTCTGTCCGACTAGCCGCCATACAACACATCGGTCACGCTCTCTTGTTGTGCAGTGACAACTGGTACAGAATCCAATTTCCTGACACTATTAAAATAAAAAAAATACCAAAGACAAAGCTTCTCCTCGGCCGCCATGAACTCAGCGGATGTCTTCATTTACCTCCCCAGCAGCGGCGACACGGCGCGCACACATTTGTGCCTTCATGAATAAGCGAATACATAAATAACGCAGATAGCATGAATTATTCAAATCCTCCAGCAACGATGTAGGTGGGAGTGGAAGCTAACCAGCTCTGACAAGAAACTCACACGGGGAAAAGTAATAAAGGTTCAAATAACCTCAGTGGGCCTGCAATCACTTTGGTTTAATCCGAAGATGCTGAGTGTGTTTCTTGGAGCAGACACGTGTTTATATGAAACTGTGCTGCTGTCTCCATCCTGTCACTTATTAAAGGGAAGTTCTGCTGCTTTCAGCTAATTTGGAACATTTTCATCACTTTGACATCACTGTTGTCTCTCAACAGTTTTAAACAGTTAACAGATGATGTACAGTTGAATCACAAAACCACATCCTTCGGTCAACAGGTCATCAATCCAGACCTTGTTTATATAGCTACTTAACAATCAGTCTGTAGTTTATTATTAATGTGGTATGTGTACAATAGTATGTAAACACAAATAGTATTCAATATAAGTGACAAATAGTTTGCTTTCATTTTTTTTTAAATTTACCTTTTTTCCTTCTATGTGCATTTTTTAATTGTATTTAATTACATTTTCCGAATTGGTATATCAACTTTTTATTTATTCATTCAAGAAACTAGAAAATAATATTTTAGACAAAGTAACACAATATAAGGAAAATGGTGTTATTCCTTTTCAATCTGACATGTTGCACATGTCACGTTTTTTTTGTTTTTTTTTTAGCCTTTATTTATTCAGGGAAGTTTCACTGAGAGGAAGCCTCTTTTGCAGAACGCCCTAATCACACATTCAACCTGGAAGCTGCCCAGTACAACCACAGTCTGATCTGCTGGTCACTGTGCAGATCCACTGGAGCAGTTGAGGTTAAGGGCCTTAGTGGTAATGAAGGAGGAACAAGTGCTGCTTTTTCATTTTCCCCACCAAGATTCTTCCTACTGGTCCGATAGGCCTATTTTACAATATGGTGACTGAAACCAGGAGTAGGAAAACACGACAGTCTTTACTCTACTGCTATTATGGATGCTGAACAGCATATTTTCTCCCAGTCTCTTCTTTCTCTGCCAAAAATTACAATTGCAGATGTTGTCCGTCTTGTTGACACATTTCAAGGAGATGTGAAAATGTCAAAGTTGGACGAGGGATATAGATTCTATTTTAACCAATTTATTTTTGATTATCAAGGTAAGTACTATGCTAGCTAGATAACATGTAAACTCATTTCTAGTTCAGCACTTACCTGTTAAGAGTTAGATGATCTTCAAAGTATGCTTCAATAATAAAACTTTCCTTGTTAACTATGCGTTTGTACACGTGTCTCAAATATTATTGCAGGGAAAGTGATAATTAGGGCCAGATGCTATAGATCAGTAAAAAGCATGAGGAACCACATCAGCTCAAGGTAAATTCATGTAAATAGCTAATGTTGAATGGTACATTGTTACTGTTAAACAGATGGTTCTCATTTTCTACCTGCGCTCAAAAGGTATTGTCTGGGTGTCCATAGCAACAGTAGCTATACAGTTGAATAGTAACCACAGCACACATATTATTGATGTATGATACAAATAATTAATTACATTCATTCAAAGTTTCATATATTTATAGACGCTAATTTAATGTGATGCTTACTACACACTCACTATTCAGTCTGTGATTCCAAATGCATCTTTATGTGTCTATCATGAAACGGACACACAGCGAACACAGGAACTGTGTGCAGTCTGCTCTGTACAGAGCGCACTGAGGTAATTTTAATCACCGAATATAATAAAGACATCTTCACATAAGGTGACATCAAATATATTGACACATGAACATGTTGTTTTAAGGAGCTTTGCCTGACAGTGATGTGATTGCTGGAGCAGCAGCCCTCATTTCCCTTTGACCACAAACACTTATATATATTAAGTATGCCAAGGCAATTTTATTTATATAGCACATTTCATTACAAGTAAGCTCAATGTACTGAAAAACACAATATAAAATTATAGGCATAAACATGAGAATATGGGTAACATAAGAAATATAAATATAAGAATACAAGCATGAAGGATACACCCAAAGTACATTAAACATACCACACAGCAGTATGGTGTCATCAAAATTTGGAGATGTCCCAAAAGTTTCGCTACTGTCCTATCAGTGTCCAGCTGTGCTGCCCAAGGATGTGCTCACCCCTCCAAATACTCCAAAATTTCCCCCCTTACCTGTCCCACAATACACACTTCCACCATACCGAGTATGGAGGTGTCACCTGAAATGTCAGGGATGATTGAAGAGGAAATGCAGGATCAATCCAAAAGCCTGCTCTGGGTTAACATGCGTCGATGTGAGATCAGAATCCACTGCAAAAACGCTCTCTGCAAGGATCATTAAGATGCCCCGCAGAGCAAAGCCATGAAGAGAGGTTTGAAACTCAAGCCGCAGGTTATTCAACGGTCTCATCATCCACCCTGATGCTCCACACCTTGGAGCCAGTCCGGATGGCAAAGTGGTTGACATAAGTGAGGACTCTATGACCAAACCTATGGCTTGGTTGAGGTCAAGTGCCCTGACGTGAAAGACATTGGAGAGTTATCACACACCGAGTTTGTGTGATACCAGTCACTGACTGGTGAGGAGAGGAGGTGTCTGATATGATTGACTGCTGAGGAGAGGAGGTGTCTGATGTGACTGGCAAGTAGGGGAGGTGTCTGATGTGACTGGTGAGGAGAGGAGGTGTCTGATGTGACTGGCGAGGAGAGGAGGTGTCAGATGTGACTGGCAAGGAGAGGAGGTGTCTGATGTGACTGGCGTGGAGAGGAGGTGTCTGATGTGGCTGACTGGTGAGGAGAGGAGGTGTCTGATGTTACTGACTGGTGAAGAGAGGAAGTGTCTGATGTGACAGACTGGTGAAGAGAGGAGGTGTCTGATGTGACTGACTGGTGAAGAGAGGAGGTGTCTGATGTTACTGACTGGTGAAGAGAGGAGGTGTCTGATATTACTGACCGGTGAAGAGAGGAGGTGTCTGATGTGACTGATGAAGAGAGGAGGTGTCTGATGTGACTGACTGGTGAAGAGAGGTGGTGTCTGATGTGACTGACTGGTGAAGAGAGGAGGTGTCTGATGTGACTGATGAAGAGAGGAGGTGTGTGATGTTACTGACTAATGAAGAGAGGAGGTGTCTGATGTGACAGACTGGTGAAGAGAGGAGGTGTCTGATGTGACAGACTGGTGAAGAGCGGAAGTGTCTGATGTGACAGACTGGTGAAGAGAGGAGGTGTCTGATGTGACTGACTGGTGAAGAGAGGAGGTGTCTGATGTGACAGACTGGTGAAGAGAGGTGGTGTCTGATGTGACTGACTGATGAAGAGAGGAGGTGTCTGATGTGACAGACTGGTGAAGAGCGGAAGTGTCTGATGTGACAGACTGGTGAAGAGAGGAGGTGTCTGATGTGACTGACTGGTGAAGAGAGGAGGTGTCTGATGTGACTGATGAAGAGAGGAGGTGTCTGATGTGACAGACTGGTGAAGAGCGGAAGTGTCTGATGTAGAAGAGAGGAGGTGTCTGGTGTGACTGACTGGTGAAGAGAGGAGGTGTCTGATGTGACTGACTGATGAAGAGAGGTGTCTGATGTGACTGACTGGTGAGGAGAGGAGGTGTCTGATGTGACAGACTGGTGAAGAGAGGAGGTATCTGATGTGACACTGGTGAAGAGAGGAGGTGTCTGATGGGACACTGGTGAAGAGGGGAGGTGTCTGATGTGACTGACTGGTGAAGAGAGGAGGTGTCTGATGTGACTGGTGTAGAGAGGAGATGTCTGATGTAGAAGAGAGGAGGTGTGTGATGTTACTGACTGGTGAGGAGAGGAGGTGTCTGATGTAACTGACTGGTGAAGAGAGGAGGTGTCTGATGTGACTGACTGATGAAGAGAGGTGTCTGATGTGACTGACTGGTGAGGAGAGGAGGTGTCTGATGTGACAGACTGGTGAAGAGAGGAGGTGTCTGATGTGACTGACTGGTGAAGAGAGGAGGTGTCTGATGTGACTGACTGGTGAAGAGAGGAGGTGTCTGATGGGACACTGGTGAAGAGGGGAGGTGTCTGATGTGATTGACTGGTGAAGAGAGGAGGTGTCTGATGTGACAGACTGGTGAAGAGAGGAGGTGTCTGATGTGACTGACTGGTGAAGAGAGGAGGTATCTGATGTGAGGAGGTGTCTGATGTGAGACTGGTGAAGAGAGGAGGTGTCTGATGTGACTGACTGATGAAGAGAGGAGGTGTCTGATGTAGAAGAGAGGAGGTGTCTGATGTGACTGACTGATGAAGAGAGGAGGTGTCTGATGTAGAAGAGAGGAGGTGTCTGATGTGACTGACTGGTGAAGAGAGGAGGTGTCTGATGTGACAGACTGGTGAAGAGAGGAGGTGTCTGATGTGAGGAGGTGTCTGATGTGACTGACTGGTGATGAGAGGTGTCTGATGTGATGACTGGTGAAGAGAGGAGGTGTCTGATGTGAGGAGGTGTCTGATGTGACAGACTGGTGAAGAGAGGAGGTGTCTGATGTGACAGACTGGTGAAGAGAGGAGGTGTCTAATGTTATGACTGGTGAAGAGAGGAGGTGTCTGATGTTACTGACTGGTGAAGAGAGGATGTGTCTGATGTGACAGACTGATGAAGAGAGGAGGTGTCTGATGTGACTGACTGGTGAAGAGAGGAGGTGTCTGATGTGAGGAGGTGTCTGATGTGACTGACTGGTGAAGAGAGGAGGTGTCTGATGTGACTGACTGCCGAGGAGAGGAGGTGTCTGATGTGAGGAGGTGTCTGATGTGACTGACTGGTGAAGAGAGGAGGTGTCTGATGTGACTGACTGGTGAAGAGAGGAGGTGTCTGATGTGACTGACTGCCGAGGAGAGGAGGTGTCTGATGTGAGGAGGTGTCTGATGTGACTGACTGGTGAAGAGAGGAGGTGTCTGATGTGACGACTGGTGAAGAGAGGAGGTGTCTGATGTTACTGACTGGTGAAGAGAGGAGGTGTCTGATGTTACTGACTGGTGAAGAGAGGAGGTGTCTGATGTGACTGACTGGTGAAGAGAGTAGGTGTCTGATGTTACTGACTGGTGAAGAGAGGAGGTGTCTGATGTTACTGACTGGTGAAGAGAGGAGGTGTCTGATGTGACTGACTGGTGAAGAGAGGAGGTGTCTGATGTGACGACTGGTGAAGAGAGGAGGTGTCTAATGTTACTGACTGGTGAAGAGAGGAGGTGTCTGATGTTACTGACTGGTGAAGAGAGGAGGTGTCTGATGTGAGGAGGTGTCTGATGTGACTGACTGGTGAAGAGAGGAGGTGTCTGATGTGACTGACTGGTGAAGAGAGGAGGTGTCTGATGTTACTGACTGCCGAGGAGAGGAGGTGTCTGATGTGAGGAGGTGTCTGATGTGACTGGCTGGCTGCTCCAGCAGTGAGAATAGCAGGCTGGCTGTGTGCTCACTCTTGGTCTTGAAGCTGAGGTCAAATATTGGGTAGAGGATCCTGGTAATTTGCCATCATGCCACAGCAGGACCACATCTGACTGACTGTGCCTGCCAGGGTGAGGAGAACTGGTGAGTCCTCTGGGCTCTGCCAGCTGAATTTAGTCAACAATGACCCTCAGATTTGGGCTGTACTGCTGGAATTTCACAGGCATTGTTTATCTCATCTGCTCCTGCGTCACCCAGATTTGAACGGATCCCAATACAAGGTACAAGTAACTGGACCATGTGATTAAAACCCAACTCACAGTAGAAGTACTCACTCCAAATACCTCTGCCAAAACTCTTTCCCTAAAGCCAGCAGTGACACGCCGGCAAAACATGAAAAACTCATCAATAAGCTTCAGCTTATGTCTGGGACTTGGTCAAATGACCTCTTTATCAGCCGTGGCAATTCCAATCGTCCTTGCTTTGGACCAGTACACAATCCTGGATGCAGAAGGCTCAACTGATCTCCAGAAAACAAAAAAGACATGTTTGGATGAAAACCTTGTGAAATACCTGAAGTCTTCAGACACACCATCTAACCAGTAAGGGTCCAGAGAGAGTAAGGTGTGATGCCAGTTCCTCCAACTCCTGTATTTTTCCAGTGCGTCATCAAGTGCACCTAATTAAAGTCGAGATGAAATGAAAAATGCCTTTTTAACCCTTTAAGTTCATATAGAGGTTACACTAATTAAAACATACTTATGAATATTACGTTCTATTTCTGCCAAGTCCGTTCCGCTAGATCACATTAAATTCTACACACTGCACCTTTAAATAAAAGCTAGACTCAAAAAACATGAATGAATGTTTTATGTTAATAAATTACACTTAAAAAGTAAAATACATTTTTTAGATATAGAAGTTCAAAGTTATAAATCTTACACAGTGAGCTCATACTTATTTGGTAAATTACATGAATGATTATCTCTTCATTTATATTAAAACCAGCTAGAGCGTCACTGTAAACACATGTTTTATAATAATAATAATAATAATAACAATAATAATAACAATAATAATAACAACAACATCAACAACAACAATAATAATAATAATAATAATAATAATAATAATAATAATAATAACAATAATAATAATAATAAAAAACTCTCACCCTGGCCTCATACACCTTTAAAACATCTTTCAATTACCTGATCCTTAACTGTACTACACTATTTGCATTATGTAGATAATTACACATAACTACACATGTATATATGTACAGTAAAAATTATCCCACTTATTTTAAGCTATTGTTGATGAAGTATAGTTTGAAGTATTGTATAGTTTTTTGCTAATTAACTTTGGCTTTTTTGCTGTAAAATGCTGTAACAGTAATTTCCAACTGGGATTAATAAATTACTCTTTCATCAAAAAAGCCAATCATGTCAGCTTTTCCTAAATGTTTTGGAACTCTTTGTGGGTATTTGAACTTTCTTTACTTATATTTCAGGAGTTAAATGCCCTCACATGCCATTATTAAATAGTGGAAAAGTAACATTAGGACATTCATCTTACTCATATGTATAAATTGACAACCCTAGCTTGACACCTATGCTAGCTCAACTCTAGGTGACTAATGAATTTATCCATTTTGTTAGCAACATACTGCACTCACCCGTCGTAGTCATGTTAGAACATTAATCACAAGCTCAAGTGATTGATTCAAATTTTCACTCACTGGGCTCGATAATGAAACACATTGTTGAGAAAATGTTGTTTTCTGAAAAACAAAAAAAGTTAAAGACTATGACCCAGAAAGGTCAGTTCTAATGCAAAAGGTCAAAGATCAGATTGGGATGTTTTTGTGAGCGGTCGACCACCGTGATACCAACAGTTCAATTTAGTCACTGCTGGTGAAAAGGGAAAAAAAAGTACTCATAAAAAGGGAGTTTTACTTTTAGTAATGGATTACATGTACACTTTGACATGAAACCCTGAGTTTAAAGAGGCTGTTTCAGTAGTCAGTTGATTATGAGTAAGGTTACACAACAGTGATCACAGAGTTTATGTTTTTTCATGCTGGCAGAGATTATGTAAAAACAAGGATGAAGCTGTATCTCAATTTATTAATCTGAGTGCTTGTTATCCAAAAGCTGATATGATGAATATCTTTATGCTAAAAGTACAAATCAGTTCGAGTTCTGAGCAGCAGTTTACTCTCAAGGTCCCTAATGGCCACATAAAAAGGCCTCCTCTTGCTCTTTCTTCAATAATACTGCTCCTGTTTGGTACAAAAATACACTCATCTACAATAGCCCATATTGTGCAAACTGCCACTTGAACTCCAAGAAGAGTGCTTTTCTTTTGTTGTATATTTCTCCCCCAATCAGCGGAAGCGGCTGTGAGCGGAGCTGTAGGGTCTCTAATGAAAGACAGCGTCTGCAGCAATCACTTGGACATCTGCCGCTGCTTTGAGGCGAGTCATTGTCTGCTCGGTGCGTCCGTCCACTCCAGACGATCGCCACGGGCTACAAGTTGGCCTCAGCTGTCAGAGATGCGCTCTCGTTGTACAAGGAGGGAACTGTTCGGCAGGGAGGAATCCGCTCCGTGGAAATCGATGAAGAATGGTGGGTTGGGGGGCGGGGGGTCTGTTGACAGTGGGTGGGATAGAGAGACCACCACGGGCTCGCCAGATGATGCTGCTGCTGCTGGAGGGAAGAGAAAACAACCATCACTGGGAAAGAATGATTGCTTCTAATGTGTGAATGCCTCTAATACAATACCATGGAGTGTGTGTTATGTTGTAACACATATCGCACATAACACTGTTGTACCACTGTTACTGCTGTGAACGGTTAGATATAAGAAGGTTAGAGGGGACATATTTCTTTTTGTGATTTTCTGTTATTTATATTTTGTTATGATGTTGGATGTTGAACATGGTCAAAGTTCCAAAACCTTGCTCCCTGCAAGTCAAAAGTCAGGACTTTAGCCTGCTCTGACGCTTCGTTTGTGATGGTTTTTCTACCTTACCAACGAGCTGAGCATGCCCACAAATGGCCGTCCATTCAGTAGCCTTGGTTGCTAAGGTTGTTGCAAAGGTTTTTACATGCATTATTTACGTTGTCCACTCGTACGGATGTATTTGAGAAGTTGACATTTGGAGTAAAGAAGGAGAAGAAGAAGTGAAATACATGCTACTATAGTTTGTTTACATGTCCTCTGGAGCTGGCCAATCAGAACAGAGTGGGCTCCTTGGGAGGGGGGCCTTAAAGAGACAGGAGCTAAAACAGCCTGTTTCAGACAGAGGCTGAACTGAGGGGGCTGCATAAAAAGACCAGTAAATAAGGATATTCCAGTAGAGCCCCAGATTTAAAATGTAGGCCTGTAAATGTGTATAATGTGTCCCCTTTAAATCTACAATGTGGTATATCTGCCTACTTTGCTAAATCCAAAAACAGGTGTTACAATCATGGGTGCTGTCTTATTGAGTTGCCACGTGGGAGGGAAGTTCTCCATTCTGTATTCTCATTTAAACAATCTCCTCAATGTTACTGAACATAGAAACTCAGGACTCTCCTGGCGAATGTAACGATCCTATTGGTTTAAACTTCATATTATGACCACTAGTTTCAATTATTTCAACTTTGTTTCTGAGAAATCACGTTTTGTCTGTGATTTTGTCTGTGATTTTGTAATTTTTAGCTTCCGCTTGCTGTTATCAGCGCACGTGACCGAATTTTAAGCTCAGTTATTGGCTGTTTCTTGCTGAAACGAGACCCCGAAATATTTATGTACACAGTCTTGTACCTTCGACTTTTTACAAAAGAACCAGATATTTTCTAACGCAGTTGTTCATCTTTTGCTCTGATGATTTAACCGGGAGAGTGTCATGTTGATCCAAGCCATACAAGAGTTCAAACTGTGAGTCTCATAATGTTAAAAAATAATGAGATTTTTACTTTACTTTTACTTTTAAAATTAAAGATCCTCTCCAGACATGTTTTAAGACTTATACAAAATACTTTCTGGATTTTTCAGTGAGGGAGAAGGAGGATATGTAATTTTAAGAATTTTAATGAGATAATTGAACTTCTTTTGAGGAAAAAACATATTAAACATGAATGATTACTCAAAGCAATCTATGAATATGCAAATATTTTTCATTTCACAAGTTTAACTGCTGGACACAAGATATCTAATTTCACTGAGAGTCCATTCTCAGTGTTTGTGCACTGGAGGCTTTGAGTTTCTACATCACACCTTTGTAAGTGTTATACTGGACCACGATTGGCTCCAAACTAGTTGTGATGTCACAGATCTTGCTTGTAGGTACACATCTTAAACTGAGATTCAAGGTGAGCATAGAGACACTTTCCTCCTTCAGCAGCTGAATGTGAGAACAGACTCTACATCATTCTGCACAGAGAAGAGAACAACATCCAACTGAAGGAACAAGAAGAGAATCATGTTTTTGAGTGGAGGGGAAATCTTTTGTGTCTTCACATTATTTGTAATGTGAGGACACAAATTATTTATTAAATTGGAGGATAGATTCAATATTTTAAATAGATTTTATCCCCTGAGAAGGACCAGTCTCCACACTTTTTAGAATATATTTGGATAATCATTTCACACAGTTTTACTTGGTGTTGATGGTTGCATTAATTAGCAGTGCTGTTGTCCACCCACAGCCGGGAATAGAACAGGAAGCCACTTGAAATCAACAGGCAGCATCCAGCAGCGCCTACGTTCATTCGAACACTCATCCAGCCATTTAAGCCAACATCACTGTCTGGTTAAAGATCCAACAGCCTGTTTAAATGTTAAATTACATTTGTTTATTGAAAACAAGTAAAGGCTTGTTTGGGGTTAAATAGAAAGGATTTGATTTGAAGCCAGAATCAGGAACAGATTTGTTACGTTCTTCCTCAAGGAACTCCAAGAAATTGAGGCGGAAATTAAAGGACCAAAGCTGGTTTTGAGCATGTTTGAGTTCATTAACAAGAACTCGTTACATTACAGCTAATATATTCTGAAGCATGCCATCATGTTTTAGACTTTTTAATTTACTTTTGACTGATAGCTGATGACAGCCACAACCAAATGTCATTTCAGTTGATTACAACTATATATATATATAATTTTTTTTCCTATTCCAATTATCCAATTATTCTTTCATCAGTTATGTGATAAAATACTTGCAAAATCCACAGTCCTCCTTTTGTGCAAAAATAAATTTAAAAGTTTATCTGAAGCTAATATGAAGCGTCCAAATGAGTCAAATCAAGTAGATATCTTTCAACGTTACAGTCTTTTTAGTGCCAAAGTCCCTCTTTTTGTTACTATACTTCCACCGCAGCTCAACGGGGAAACACTGTCTGAGGAAACACAAAGAGGGAATTTGATGCTAAAAAGACTGTAAATGTGGCAGATATCCACTTGATATGACTAACTCAGACTGCTAAAGCCTCATATAAGCTTCACATCTACTTTTAAATGCATTTTTGCACTTAATGACTGTGGATTTTGGCTCCCATCACTTACATTGGAAGCGCATTTGAAGGGGATCCCAGGAGGATAAATCAACAGCTTTGGTTAAATTGCCAAATAAGTTTATGTAACTAATAAGGAAACATAAAATAAGCTGTGGGGATATGGAGGAGTCAGTGATGCAATGTCTGGATGGGTGGAGGTATGTGTGTGGTGTGGTATAAGGTGCAAACCTAAAGAAAATAAAGCATTATGGAGACCATTGATGAGGTTGAGGCTGCCTGGCCACTCCTACCTGTCAGGTGCAGCCAGTTACTGTGACGACCCATCCAGGCTCCTGCCAGAGGGAAACAGCAGGTGCTGTTGGACTGGTGAGAACTGGTTACACGCAGGTCGCAAATGATTGTGACTCTCAAATTTCAGATAAATTTGCGAGTCCTACAGTCCTCTCACATGTCCATGCATAGGTCACAAGTATTATGGTGTTTAGTTAAATGAGTGAGAGCACTTGAAGCCAGGAGGGTGAGCCGTCACATTATCTCTCCTTAATGCATCTTTGTTTTTGTTTGTGCTTTATTAAGTCTGCAGCTGTTTTCTGGAAAAGGTTTCAGACACAGAAATACAGTTTAGTGGAAAATGCATTGTTGAATCATTTTACTTCAATTAACAAAAGAGAAAGAGCTTCTTAAAAGATGATAATTTTCTTTGAATTAACCGCCTGACGTCAGCGTCCTGCGGGCTGACAACATCACGCTTCTTCCTGTCGGAGGGATGCAAATGTTCACATGATGCCTTCACTGACTCTCGCGCTGCGGGTGAAAACTAATGAAAGCCTTGCTGAGTGAATGGGGGCACAAATTTACTTCCTGTGATGTTCGGCTAGCCGCCCGCCGCCTCTGGCAGCTGCTGATGGAGATGATGTTGGTGATGATGATGGTGGCGATGATGATGTAGCAGAAGGCCTGCAGGAGTTTATGATCCGTGCAAATGGAGGAATCTGCATATTGTTGCATATGAGTTTGCCTAATGGACGCCTACACACTGAGGTGATGATAATAATAGAACATGGAGTGCGAGCTAACTGCTCTACAACACACACACACACACACACACACACACAAATAATCCTCAGTCCTGCTTAAACCATGGAGAGAAGAGAAGGAGGGAAAAATAAAGGAGATGGAAAGGAGATGAGGAGGCCCAGAAAAAAGGAGGTGAGGCAAAAAAGGAGGAGGAAAAAGGGAAAAAAGGAGAGATGAGAAAAA
Source organism: Scomberomorus guttatus (assembly GCA_038419695.1). NCBI lineage: Eukaryota > Metazoa > Chordata > Actinopteri > Scombriformes > Scombridae > Scomberomorus > Scomberomorus guttatus. Next base: position 2,749,273 of record CM076452.1, read on the forward strand.
AGGGTAGAAGAAAACAAAAAGGAAACCAGGAGATTAAAAAAGGAAATGAAAGGAGGCATAAAAGTATAAAAAAGTGAAAGGCAAAGAGGAAAGGTGATAGAAAAGAGGAGAGGGAAGAAGGGATAAGTGTGAGCAGGTGCAGAAGCAAACAAAAGGAGGAGAAAAGGGAGGAAGAATGAAAAGTGCAACAAGGGAACGAGAAATTTAGAAAAAAGAAGGAAAAAGATGAAAAAAATGGGAGAAAGAGGGGAGGAGAGAAAATGATGAGACGAGAGAGGGAGTAAAGAAAAAACTGAAATAAGAAACAGACAAAAGAGAGATGAATAAGTGGAGGAGAGGAAATAAGACGAGGATGAGGAGGAAAGGAGATGACAGGAGATGAAGAGGAATAGGAAAAGAAGGAATAAGAGGAGAGGGAAGAAAAGGAATGTGAGGTTTGCAGAAAGGGAGGAGATGAAGGGAGGGGGAGAGAAATTTTTAAAAGCATGCAAAGAAAATAAGAAAAGGTGACAAAGAAAAGGGAGATATAATGATGCAGAGAAGTAACAGAAACAGAGGAGACAAGATTATTGACAGGAGGAAAGGGGATGAGGAAAAGAGGAGAGAAAAGGAAAGGATGAATGTGAGGAAGGAACAATAAAAAGAAAAGGTAATAAGAAAAGTGGAGAGAAAAGTAAGGGGGAGGATCCACGTTGCCCTCACTTGCATCTTTTCTCTTAGTCTTAGTCCCTCCCACCGAGGATGCATGAAGAGACACAAGGAAACCATGCAAGGAGAGAGGAAACGAGGAAATATGTTTTTAGAGAAATGAGATGTCCTTTCCTCTGAATTCAATTCAATTTTATTTATATAGCGCCAAATCATAACAAAAGTTATCTCAGAGCACTTTTCACATAGAGCAGGTCAAAAATGTACTCTTTAATTTACAAAGACCCAACAATTCCCCCCATGAGCAGCACAAGGAAAAACTCCCCTTTAACGGGAAGAAACCTCAAGCAGAACCGGGCTCTAGGTGGGCGCCATCTGCCTTGACCGGTTGGGTTGAGAGAAGAAGAAGGAGGGAGGGAGAGGGGAGAGAGAGACACAGAGAAACATAATAACAAAGTGTCATATGAAGCGACATCCATTTCTGATGATGGCGGCAGCTGATCACGGCTGGATTAGCTGTCAGTCGGCTTCAACAACTGTAGAAACTTTTGATGGAGTTTGTCTGCACACATGTGCACTGAGATAATACTAATGAAGGCACACAGTTATCACTGCCAGAACAGCTGTTTTCTCTCTGCAGCCTGTTACCTGAATAAAAACCTGTATTTATATTGTGTACTGTGTCCTGCTCAGAGGCACAGGAACCATTACTACTGGCAGCATGCATTTGTAATATTTATCTGTATTTATTGTTATTCTGATTGTGAATTAATTGTTTAATAACCCAGAATAGGATTAGGGTGTCTTTTGAACACTAGAAATTATTTATTAGGCTAAATATTTCAGGGGAAATTGAAATTATGTAACTTTTCAGCCTCACATGTGACTGAATGGACATGTTGATGACTGATGTAAAATATAAATGTGTTTAAAAAGTGTTTCTTGCTGACAGATAGACTCTTCATGACTTTAATTTGATCCATAATAAAAGTTAACAGGGGAAATAACACAGATCATGAAAAGAAAAATCTTTCTAATAAATGAAGAAAGTGGTTTATGGTTCTTTTGTTGCTCAGACCGACAGTTAACACATTTTTAACTAGATGATGAATCACAAAACAAATAAAATATAAAACTTGGGAGTAATACACTTGAGTTTAATCTGTAATCTGTCTCCACTCAGTGATGTTATGATGTATCACAGTCTGATCACTTGCAGCGTCCAATCAATAACTGATATCCAATAAGGGGCCGTGTTGGCCGGTAAAAGACTTCCGTGAAGGCTGCTCTCATGTATCCTCGCCCATGGCTCCTCAGAGATCCCTCCACGCTCCTTGATCCTCGCTCCTCAGAGCAGAAATAAGAGCTTTGAGACAGCCTTCAAAATGGCGAACCAGAATGACTTCCGGTCCCAGCAAGGATCGAGGAGCGAGGAAGAAGATCAAATAAGAGACTTTACCCAAGGACACGAGAAGGAAAGGAAAGAGGAGCGGAATACAGGAGGGGGGTGGAGAAAAAGGGGAGTAAGACTCCAATATTTGACACTCTTCAAGCCTTCTTGAGTTTGACCTTTGACCTCGCCTTGCCAGTATGCTGCAGGGTTCAGCTCTCCTCCGTGAGTTGCTTGTTCCAGCAGATATTTTGGTTTTCACCACACACACAAACACTCCGGATGTCTGCCAGATATTAAACCTTCTGCAGTGATGCAGATGAAGGAAATTATGTCGACTGTGGGAATTGGCCAACAGCAATTAGACAGTTTGCTGGTTTGTTTGTTAGAGTGAATGTTACAGAAAATATAGAATACATGACAATACTGTTGGATGTAGTTTGTATTATGGTTAGATATAGTATGTATTAACTGTATAATCTTAGTGACTCTAGAACATACGGTTTGTCTTTTGTTACTATCTGTAATGTTTGTTTTGTTTATGTTGGCGCCTACAGAACTGAATTTTCTGTTTTATAGTTTTCGGTTTCGGCTGTTTAAAGTCCAACTGAAATCACATTTCATCATCCCTCTTTGCAGTCAAAAAATAATGTCAGTATGTTTTTTTAATGTATTGTTATTGTATTGTGTATTGTAATAGTTTTGTATTACAATGAAGAAAAAAAGGAAAAGTATCTGAAATGCTTTTAGTGGGGGCCTGTCGGAGTGTGTCTTTCATTGACATTAGCTGGCAGGCTACCGGTGTTACAATGTACAGAGTCATGTCATGGACACAGTGTGTCACTAACAAGGATTTTGAAGAGCAACGACCAAACCAGCATCTAACGGGTCCAAATGGGACATTTGCAGGTATGTTTGCATGCTGTTTAATGTGCTTCAGCTAAGCAGCTAATTAGCTAACAAGCTACTAATTGTTGTTAGGGGTGCACTTTTCTGTGTTGTTTGGAGGCTCGCTCAACAACCTAAGGTGCAGGACAAGACGTTTGTTCATGTTTGTAAGTTAGATAAGAAGGAGACTTAGAAAGCTAATGTGGGTTGTTTTTCATAGTCTGGCTCTTGTGTTGTGTAGCAGGATGCTATCAGGCTCAGTGTGACATCTGCTCTGCCTATGACAGAACGACATGTTATCACTTTATGCAAGATTTGATTTGCTGTATGGAAATAAGGTCTCCTGCTACGTAAGAGGATGATGGAATGGCATTTCATCGAAATAATGTAAATCTAGGGGGTACCATCATGAAATCAAATCATTTAAAATATAAATTTCTCCCTTTTGGTTTCACGATTGTAGTCCTGATTGAGTGGGAGTGAGAACAACCCCTTGAAATCTAGGCAAAGGTGGCTCCTCTGGGTCATGGATTTCATAAAACAATATATTGTTCATGTGAGACCACTGAAAGTTATACAGTCTATAAGCATATGTTTTACAGTATACACATCAAACAGACTGCAGACATACCTATTTTACTTACTATTCTCATTTCTTGTCTTCGTCTCTAGGTTTTTAATATATTTCTTATTTAAATTCTGCTTTTATTGTTTTTTTCACAGTGAGCAAAAATCTAATAAACTCACTCACTGTTCATCATCTACAGTATGAGTATATACTGTAGATGTAATGGTGAGGTGCAACCCTGACTTTTGCAAATTGCTTTTATGCAAATAACTATTGAAATTAATTAGTATGAGCTATACAAATTATAACATGCAAGTGCACATTATTAAATTAATGTGTATGTTTTCATGAGTAATGTAAAGATTATTACATTGTTAATGGAAAAGTTGAGAAAAATGACCATGATTTGCTATTTCTATAGAGTGGTCCACTGATGCCATTTCTGTTTCACCTCTCCTCCAGCTTAATGTGCCATTCGGTGAGCAGGATGACAAAGAAGATCAGGATGATCTTTCAGAATCACTCGAATAGGCACAGACACGGGTGTCGAGACCTGGCACACCATCAGCTAGTACATTACGTACTGTCTTGCCCCTTTAATGCTTAGATGAAAGAGCTTCCACAACAGCTGTTGAGGAAGCTCCTTCACCTGCCCCATCAACTGCCAGCAGGGAGGTGCAAGGGGAGTCAAGTGCAAGGGGAGGTCAAAATCTGACAGAGCTGCAGAAGCTTGTTGTTTTAAAGCAAATGGCAGCAAAAGTTGATGCTGACCCAACTCCTGATACATTCACTACATTTGGAAACCAGGTAGCATCTGAATTATGGCAAATACAACACCCAGCCAATTTAACTAGACTGAAAAGGAGCATCATGAATATATGATACTGAAGACGCTGAAAGGAATATATTGTACATGTACCACCAGCACTGTACACATTACACCCCATCATTCCACCTACGCCACCAATACAGTCCCCTCCCTTAGGACATGTCACATGAGGGCTCTCAACCTCAAAGCTTTTTGCAAACACTGCAAAACTATGATCCAAATGAAAGCCTGTGAAAAGCTATGCTTCTTCAATTTTGTTTCCATTAACAGTATTTCATTTACTTTGTTTTATAGGTATTTTTATACTATATGTGGATTGCTGTTTATTTTTTAATTTTTCCATTGTAGTGAAATTGCTACACTGTTGCATTTTTGATTTTGTGAACACAAGTTTGCATTTATTTTACTGTGGTAAAATATATAAAAGCAATGTTGACACTGCAGTGTTAAAAAATAGGTTTAACACTGGTTAGAATCTGAACAGTAATGTGCAGGATGTTATATTATACACTTTATAATGATATTTTATATGCCAGTGACAAAAATAGTCTGCCTGAACATGCAATTGAAAAAATTACATCACACAGTATGCAACTTGTATATACAGTATCTTGAAACTATACAAGACATTCTGTACCAAAGGTGTAGAATCAATAACAGAACCACAATAATAATAATCTTTATTTGTATAAGGTCCTTAAAAGGCAATGCAGTAAAAACGTGACAAACGTATATGAACAAACCATAGACTGTAAAAAATATGGACGTAGCCACCGTGACCCATTGGTTTCTGAAGAGCAGTTTTGACGCTCAAAGTGGGCGGCTCCAGCTGTCGCCATCTTGGCAGTGCCTGACTCCGGAGGAACTGCAGTTTTTGGTACATTCGCATTGGCTTCATTTTTCAGTCCCGGAGGTTGCCGCTTGGAACAAACACATATTTAACAAGAAAAAAATGCTTAATTTACAAAAATAACTGCTGTGACATCCCTACATACTAAATGTGTTGCTCCTGCCAAGGAACGTAACCTACAGTTACTGTTGGGTTGCGCTCACTTCTATGCTCCACTGGCTGTAAAGCCCCAATACCTTGATTACTCCAGGCTCCATCAGGTATGTTGTGGTCAGCATTCTCCCAGTCTGCAAAGGCCGGAGGTATATATGCCTCACACCTTCGCTCGCAGAGGAAGTTATGGATGCATAGGGAGGCCATAGTTATCTTAACCACCTTGTCTGGCTCCAAGCATATGGTGGACCTGAAAACCCTCAATCTGTTTGCAAGAATACCAAATGCATTTTCTAGCACTCTCCATGCTCTAGAAAGACGGTAGTTTAGTTCCCTTTGACTGTGGTCCATCTGCCTGAATGGATATGGCTTCAAAGGATATGTATATATATGTAAAGGATATGCATCATTGCCCACAAACATGTGTGGCATCATTATGTCAGAGTTGGGCAAAGGCTCAGGAAAGTTCAGCAGGCCCTAGTCCATCTCTTTCTGCAGGTCAGAGTGAGCGAACAGTCCAGCATCTGAGACCCTACCTCTGGTACCCACACTTGCATAGATGAACTGATAATTTTCATCCACAGCAGCCATCACTATCACAGAAAACCTGCCCTTGTAATTATGGTAAAGGCTGCCACTTTTTGCTCAAGGATGTATCTGGTTGTGTTTTCCATCAAGCGCACCAAGGCAATGTGGAAATTGCCATTTCAATTCAAAGTCCCGGGCTATTGTGCACTATTCCGCTTCTGTTGATGGTGCCTGGCAATAGAAGAAAAGAACAGTCAAGGCTAAGAGTTAAACTTCATTTGGTACACTGATTCTTGTATTTGCCACAGATGGCAAAAATAATAACTGTCTACAGTACTGTGAATATGAAGTCATGACTTAAGACTGTGACTCTTGAGGGACGTTTCATCTTTATGAGAAATAAAATAATTACAACATAATTACACAGAAACAATTACAACAGAAACAGACATTTAAAATGAACAATAGCTAAATCAATGTGATATCATTTTGATATTGCTCTGGCAGACCCACCTGCTGCCAAAAACCACAGGGTCAAAGATAGACACTCTCTCTGGATATTGCCAGTCCCATTTTGGTGTCCTGCTTGGTTATGAGGTATTCAACCATCCCCAGCAAGAAATGAATGAATGAATGAATGAACTTTATTTATATAGCACTTTTCGTGCACATAATGCAGCTTTCACAATTCACAATTCAGCAGCAAAAACAAAAACACCAAAAATACACAAGAAGGAAGGGAGAAAATCAATGTTACTATTTATAATCTAGCATTTACACAGTTACGCAGTCAATAATAGAAATTAGAGAAAATCATGAAAGATTAAAACCGACAGTAGCTAGTTATAGGCTATATTAAAAAGACAAGTTTTGAGTTGTTGTTTAAAACTGTCCACTGAGTCAGCAAGTCTAATATTCAAAGGCAGAGTGTTCCTTATTTTTGGGGTGTAATAGCTAAAAGCAGCATCCCCAAAGGTTTATGTGGCGACCTTGGGAATAATTAAAAGAGCAGCTGTGGAGGATCTTAGGGGACATGGAGGATCATAAAACGGTAGGGAGTCTGTGATATAAAAGGGGGCGAGGCCATTTAGTGCCTTAAAAACTAAGAGAAAGACTTTAAAATCAATTCTAAAAGATACAGGGAGCCAGTGTAGGTTGCATAAAACAGGAGTTATATGATCTCTCATTTTAGTTTTTGTTAACACCCTGGCAGCAGCATTCTGAATAGTCTGTAGTTTTGCGATGGCTGCTTTTGGTAGACCAGTATGTAGAGCATTGCAGTAGTCAAGACGACTAGAAAGAAAAGCATGAACAAGCTTTGCAGCATCTTGCTGGCTCAGTAGAGGTCTAACCTTCGCTATATTGTGCAAATGACAATAGGCTGTTTTTGGTCAATGAATTAAAATTGGCTTTAAAATTGAGAATCTAAGATGACAGAAGTTTCTTACTTGTGGTTGTGTCTGTGAGGCCAGATGTCCCAGCTTAGCAAGAACAAGATCCCTCTTATTTTTTGGGCCAACTAGGAGGATCTCAGTCTTATCTTCATTTAGTTTTAGGAAGTTCTTGCTCATCCATTCATCAATTGCTGACACACAGTTAGACTGGACAGAGTATTTGGGTCATCTGGACTCACGGATACATAAAGCTGTGTGTCGTCAGCATAGCTGTGGAAATTCACACCACGCTGATGGATTATGAATCCCAGTGGCAGCATGTAGATTGAGAACAGTATTGGGTCCCAGGACACTACCTTGTGTCGCACCATAGTCAATGTTTGCTGTTTCCTATATTCCTATATATGGTTCGCTCTGATGCTAGATTGAAACATTTCAAGAATACCATTCTCAGAAAGGTGTTTAATTGTTTAAACACTTCCTTCTCTAAAACCTTGCTCAGGAAAGGTAGATTGAAATGGGGTGGTAATTACTAAGAGAGGTGGGGTTTAAGTTAGGTTTTTTGAGTAAAGGTTTTACAGTTACAGTCTTAAAAGGGTTTGGGAAAATGCCAGATTCTAGGGGGGAATTTATAATGAGGAGTGTATTTAAGGAATGTTTATCTTTTTAACTTTTAAGTTAGTTAGTTTAAAACTCTAGAGCTCTTGAGTCTTCGCGTTGATCTACAGCACAATAATATAGTTTCTATCAGAATACACTGGCATACACACAAGCTTTTCAGTATCTGTAACCATGTCGTCCGTGCTGAACCATCATACGAGCAGGCAGCTACCTAAGGTTTAATTGCAAAAATATTTATTTATCTCCAACTCTGTCTGCAGAACAGACAATCCTTGCTGCCCATGTATCCCAATCTATTCTCTTACCCATATTATTTTTTTTTCTGCAAATCAGCACACAAACAGCTTGGATCGCTCCTTTCTTGCGGACATCCATTTTTAGAAGAAAAAAAATCATGCTTGGTATTGCGTCATTTCCCGTGATTTCTCGTGTGTGTTTTCGTGACAAAACGTAGTTTGGAGACCAGACAGACTCGTTAAGGATTCCTCCTGGTGAAAGATCTTGTAATGTGTGACCCCCTCACTGCATGAAAAGTGGGTTTTTGTCAGTAAGCAGCACTGTAAATTGCCGTGGAAGTTCAGGTTAGCGACTGTTCACGGGAATTTGTAGGCAGCACAGAAAACTGCCAGGAATTGACGTTTTCTGGCAGTTTTACAAACTGAGAGAAGCTTGGCAGCCCCCTAGGACTGGGGGAGGCTTTCACATGTAAATGGAAATGCTGTGAGCTATACAAATGTAAATCAGCATAGTAGGGGGGTTTTGACTCACTAATGGTTCAGAGGTTACACCTTTTTCTAAAAGGTACTAACTCCATTTCGAATCTTTTGTGTAAATAGATCAGGCTTAGTTACACACTCATAAATTGTAGCTTGAATAGTTTTGCCTTATGTACACAAAACAGTACAATTAACTTCTACAGTTTATTTTAACCAGGGTTCATACAGCTTTAAGAGTAGAATTCAAGCACTTTTATGGTAAGCCTTTCTCAACATACTATAAATGCAATGCAAATGCAAAAAATAAAGTTTCCAGAATTAATTTATACCCACAGCAATAAATGTATATTGACACTTTGTTTATTTTACCTGCTGTTCATATTAACTTTGATTGTATGTTTTAATCATGATTATTTGAAAAATGCTTTCAAATGGGAGTGGGGTGGGGTATAAGTTTGGTCCCAGCAGTGACCAGCTTTTTCATCTGGTTAGTGAATGTGCAGCCATGATATGCAGGATTCTTTCAGTCATGTCAGAGACCATATCCTTGGGCAAGGAGAGTATTTTGGTGTTCTTACTGCATATGTTTCTTAAGTCTTTTACAGCATAGTCACCCAAAATCAGAGTTTGAGGCCAAGGCATTAGCTTTCCCTGTAGCCTTTTACTTTCTGATTTACTCTCAGACCTTGCCCTGCTGTGTGAAGATGAGAGGTCATCCAGTCATCAGACAGAGATCCAGGGTCCTGCAGCAGTGGAGAAAATCTGTTCTCCAGTTGCACACTCGTTTGTTGGGGAGGTTTGTTGTTAGTTCTCACTTTCACAGCTGTCCACGGCTGTGTCCTACTAAGAACAGGGGTTGAAGAGGCGCTCTGCCGGGATGATAACGCAGGCCAGCCAGTTGCATCACAAATCTCAGGGCACTGGGCTCTGCTTGTTACTCGTCCTCCCATTTTCCTGGGAAATGATTTACTCTTAGGCTTTGCTCCAAGAGAGTTCCAGGGAGGACTGCCACTTGTAGATTTATTATCCAGTACACAGCCCTCCTGTTTCTTGGTAGACTTGGTGGTGCTAATTAGCTGTGTGTTAGCATGCTCTTGTCCACTGTTTTGAGTCCATGGTAAGGTGGTGTCATTCCCACATAGTCCATTGACTTCCACGTTCACTTCTAACTGGTGAATTTTGGTTTGTAGCACTGCAATCTTCTGTAGAAGTTTGTGGTAGTCGTCCATGGAAAAGGGAGGCATCTTGCTGCTGATTAGCTTTGGCTAAGTACCACGTTTCCAGTCACTGTAGTACAGGCTTGTGCTGCTGGTAGGCCTCACTCATGTAGTACTGAGGAGGTCATTAAAATGTTGAAATATAGCAATAGCCTACTATATCTACAATAAAAAAGTCCCAGTGTTTTATAAGTATCCAGGAGCTGCTGCTCTTAGTTTATTATAGAAGAAAAACAACAATACCAGCAGAAAAATGCAAGCACAGACGAGAGCAAGCAGCAAAGCATCTGCATTGTAAGAAAGCAGGAAGTGAAAGTCCTAAATCTCAATAACTGTGCAGAGTGGCATGACTATAGTCAACTTTCCTTTTGTGTTGCTGAAATGCACAGTTGATGTGTTTACCACACATCTTCCAGCACTGCGCTCAACAGGAAGAAATGATGCTGGGTATGAGGTGTCTGTTCCCTGCAAGCTCCAAACTTGTACTGGCTTTCCATTAAATGTCTGTCCAGATGGGGATGAAGCCAGGAAACTTTTGCAATGACATGTTTGAATGCAGTAACTTTTGACACGACATTAACAACTATGAACTACTTTCTAATGGCTGGTTGTGGTTCTGTTAGAGGGTCAAGGATGGGTTCTTCAAAACTGTTAGTGTTCGCACACCACTTAGCATATACATACTATGCTGACCTTTCTGCTCTAGATCCATCTATGGAGTAAGTTACATTCAGATATGTTACCCTTCTGCATGTTATGGCAAAACAGTCAACTTCAGTGATACAATTTTCAGGGTACACCTGATGATACATTGTCAACATTGCATGTCTGTCAAGCTCATCCAAGATAATCTGGTGGAATGCAGACAATGGCACCACTGTACAGTTTTGTAAGAAATCTTTCTGCTGACACAAAACACTGTGCTTCACATAAAGCATATCGGCTGTGTCATCACGTGACAGCTCCCAACCATTTGTCCTCCAAAAATACTGGCAAATTCACTACCATAATCACATGTCCCTGGCGGGCTAAACTGTTGACTGAAATTGCCTTATAATTTGGATTTCAATTGTCCTATTGTTGTTATTAAACTTTCCCAGTAGTCCAATAAAACGCTCAAATGAAAAACACCAGAAAGAATAAACTGGTCCTACAGTTCCTAGTCCAACACACACTCTTTCAAATAAAGATATAAATGCATGTTGAGGGTGCAGTGCAATGGGATGCTGTATAGCATCTAATTTAGCCCGTTTGGATTTTCTGTCCTAAACTCTATTGCTGAAATAACGTTTTCTGTGCTCAGAACACAGCGTATGAGAGAGTTCATTGTCACAATGTTCACAAAAGCGCCAAAGTTTTTTCTTCTTCAGTTTGGGGACTTCTATCTTGCAGGTGTAAAGGAAATAAATATGATTGCTGTGCTTGCATCTTAATATTTACTTCCCGGAAATGCTACGTTGCTTATGTCATCGCGTTAGAGGGCTTGTCCAATCACATGCCGGGTTGTGGTCACAGAGGATCTCGCAAGACAAGAGCATATAAACAGCATGTTCTGCATTGTTCTCCATTTTAAGTAGTGTCTTTGCTGCTTGAATTAGATCTCTACAATGGCCGGACAGCATCTCACCTTCAACACCCCAGAAACACCTCTGCATGGACATGGACTGCCTCGGGATTGACCCCTTTCAGCCAGTCCCGCAACAGACACAGACAAGAAACTGCTGAATGCTATCAGTGGGCTGTCTCGCCAGATGACACAGTTTTCTGTTGAAGCAATTTACCGCGGTGAACACCAAATTGCTATCCATGGAGGAGAGGTTAGTTGCTTTTGGAAACTAAAGTAAACTGTGGCTCCAGTGTGGAGGAGATGAAGAGGAAAAGACGGGCGCACAATCCCAAAATTGCAGTAAGAATATATTAGATTTGGGGCTTTTTTTGAAGGGTAAGAATGGAAAGATGGTTAGATAGTTTAAAACCACAATTAACCGTCTGGTTTCTTCAACTTTCAATCAGGAACAAACATCAGCCTTTAAACTTGAAAGAAATAATGATTTGACATTAATTGTGATAACATTTTTGGCCATATCGCCCAGCCCCACTATAAACTGCTTAAATTTGAATATATTTGTTCACAAAAGTGACTTTTTAAAAAAAATGTTGTATTTTATAGAAAACAGTGCGTCTACACAACACCGAAGGAAATTGCAGGTGCCACGAACCAGAGCAAGGGTAGGATTAAAAAAATAGGCTACATGCCTTCTGCTGAATAGAAGTAAATGAATATGTTCTCTTATCTATTTAAATTTTGTTTTCACGGACTGAGCTCGCATCACAACAGGCAGTCTCTTCTTAATTGGTGGTAGCTCTAGCTGCAAGTCCGGATTTGCAGTGTGGATAATGATGTCCAATGTTAGTAAGTTTTACTGTAATGTTTTTTGTTTTGTTTTTGTTTTTACTTTTACTGTGGCTATTTATGTAGCCTGTAAGACGTACTATGAGACAGTACACAAGAACTTCAGGTACAGCCAACCGGACCTTGCAGCCATGAAGACTTCAGCCTGGAGCTGACAGAAGGAAGAAGGTAAGATTTATTAGATTAGATTCAACTTTATTGTTATTGCACATGGTATGAGTACTGAGACAATGAAATGCAATTTAGCATCTAACCAGAAGTGCAAAAGAAGCAGTAAAGTGCAGTGCATATTGTTGGTCAAAGTAACATTATTTTTCAGTTACATTAGTAGATGTTTTGTATCAACATGCAGTGCATTGAACAGTACTGATTGTCTGTGTTCACAGCTATTGGAAGCGAGGCAGAGTGTACAAGCTGCAGATGACATGGACTTCTGGAGGGCATCATGATTGATATGATGATGAGGAGGACGGCACCTTTGACGGGGTGTCTGGGTGGATCGTGCGGATTCTTTCGCAGCCAGGAGCTCACCAACCTGTATGCCACACTTCAGGCAAGACTGGAAGCTAATCCAAAGTACATGGCTACACATCACAGATGTCTGCACATTGGACCACATTCGGATAAAATTCCTACCAAATACATATGACCCAGAGGCAGCAAAAAGAAATTTCAAGGCTCATCTGATGCCCACTTTGAGAGCTACTGGCTAGTAGCTAACTAACACCATCCCCACACCCACTCCAGCAGCACAGAAGGACAGACATAATGTCTGCAGGCCCAGAGAGGGAGACGGAAGGAGGGGTGAGAGCAATGGTGTGGAGCTGCTTTATTCACAGTCACTACTCCCAGTGCAAACTCAAAATCTCCTCTTCTGTTTTGTTTTTACGTCCCTTTACATCTGCTTTTTAAAAAGTGCTGTTTTTCAATAAAGCTTTTACTTTTCAACATGTTCCTCGCAAATGTTGCTTTTTATTCCCCGATAAATTAATATTCATGTCACTGACTGTAGTGTAGCCCATAGGATAGCAATAACATGAATATACATATATACACACACACACACACACACACACACAACATATCACATGGATATACAGTGGGGGAAATAAGTATTCAACACGTCAACATTTTTTTCAAGAAACATATTTCCAGTGCAGCTATTCACATGCAATTAAAACCAGACATTGGTATTAACTCAAAAAAGCAACACAGCTAAATAAATCATAACATTCTAATCAATAAAAAGTTATGTGCATTAAATTGGAAAGACACAGGAAAAAAGTATTGAACACGTTAACTGAAATGTAGTTCGTGGGGAAGCCTTTGTTTGCAATGACAGCTTCAAGAAACTTCCTGTACAAAGAAACTAATCTCTCACAGTGTTCAGGGGGGATTTTGGCCCATTCTTCTAAGCAGACAGTTCAAATGTTGCTGCTGTTCTGGCCTGCTGGTGAATCTTTATCTTCAGTTCCTTCCATAAATGTTCTATTGGGTTCAAGTCGGCTGATTGACTGGGCCACTCCAACACCTTTATTTTCTTTGTCTGGAACCAGTTGAGAGTCTCCTTTGCAGTATGTTTTGGATCGTTGTCCTGTTGTAAGGTCCACCCACGTCTCATCCTCATTGTCCTGGTGGATGGCAACAGATTTTTCTCAAGAATATCCTGATACACGGCTCCATTCATCTTCCCTTCCACTATTTGACCATGAGAAGAGAAACAGCCCGATACCACAATGCTTCCACCTCCAAACTATTTTAGTGTCATATGCAGAGCCATTTCTCCTCCAAACATGGTGTGTAGTGTTATTGCCAAAAATTTAAATTTTTCTTGTCTGACCACATCACATTCTTCCAGTAATCGACAGGCTCCTCCAAATGTTGTGTAGCAAAATTCAAACAAGCTTCAACATGTCTTTTCTTCAGTAATGGAGTCTTACTGGGTGAGTGCATTGCCTGTAGTTTACTCTGTGACAAATGTACCTGCTTCTTCCAGGTCATTCTGGAGCTTTTTTCGAGAGGTCCTTGGATCTTGGGTTACTCTTCTGACTACTTTTCTTACTGCTCGGTCAGCAATCTTGCGAGGAGCTCCTGTGTGTAGCCAGTTGATGGTGGAGTGATGCTGCTTCCACTTGCGGTTGGTGGCCCCAGTGGTGCTTATGGGAACATTTAGGAGTTGAGAAATCAGTCAGTAACCTGTGCCATTCCTATGTTGCTCAACAATCTTGTTTCTAAGGTTTTGGGAGAGCTCTTTGCCTCTACCCATCATGAGATGGTTCTTGCGTGACAGCTTGGTAGGAAATGATGCATTCACAGATGGCTAACCCTTTTTAAAACAGTGGAAGTGCTAATAGCCACATGCACTAACCCAGCTGATTCTAATTAGCACATGTAAGAGGAGTAGTTAGTTCAATCACCTAGTGCAGTGCTTTTTCTTACTGCGTGTTCAATACTTTTTTTCCTGTGTAACTTTTTTATTGATTGGGATGTTATGATTTCGTTAGCTGTGTTGCCTTATTGGGTTAATACTGGGGTTATTATTATCATTATTATTATTAGGAGTCCTTCTTATTTTTCACTGCTAAAAGTGTTTGTGCAAGACCAAAAGTCACTAAAATCGGCAGTTAGGTTGCAAATTCCATCCACTATTTAGGCACATGAAATGACACTTATTGACCTCAAGGTGGCGCTGTAACAATCAAGTTTATGTTTTTGCAATTATCTCGAAGACGGCTAGGCTTAGAGTAAAATTTATTTCATCACTTTAATTTCTCAACTCCCCATCCATATCTTTGCTACAAAGGTCTTCTGCTCTAAAAATGTCAAATTTTGTGACTTTTTCTGTTTTCTCAAAATCCTATTTTCGACATCTTGTCAGAAATTGCTGGGACAATTATCCCAAAACTTAGTCAGGATCATCTACTGACTTCACTGATCTTACGTTATCAAGGAAATTTCAATATGTCAATCCGTTTTGAAATTATAAATGTTTAAACCTGTGTCTTTAAGTTAAATTTTACATAAACACTCATAAATCAAAATTGGCTTAAGTGATTGTAACCAAACTTGGTGCATGTGTTTGGATGCAAGGCCCAAGCTTCGCTACGCAGTCCTGGGATATTCTGCCACTAGGGGGCACCACAAAGTTTATATCTTGTAATCAGCTGCACGGATTCATACGAAATTCGGTTTGCACGATATTGGGTGATGACTCAGTTGATGCATGACATTTTGTAATGATTGATTAAAGTGGGCGTGGCTTATTACAACTAAATTTCTGGACATTTTACATTCCAAACTTAAAAAAAAAAAAATCACCCGTAGGTTCTAGAGAGCTGAAATTTTTGCACGTCCACTGAATGAACCCAAGCCTGTATTATAACGGCTCAGGGTGATCAATAGCAACAGATCTATCAACTGATCACAAGTGATTTTTCTTTTTAAATGTCTGTGGTTTCATCCAATCAATGTCTGAGTGAGTCTAGCCAGGCCCGGTTTCACTGCTGTTCAGATGCTAATTAGAGTCATTCACACCTCCACCATGCCCTGAAGCCCCCTCTGTGGTTCGTTCTCGGCAAATTATGGCACAGGCGAACATGGACTTCACAGGCTGCAAACAGCCATTTCCTGCTGGGAATTTGTGAGGTTGGCAGGCATTCACGGGCCCAAAAATCATTTTTTCCATGCAGTGCCTGTCACCGAGCAGTCATGAAATGTGCAAACCACGACGACTTCAAGATTCCTGATTACAAGACAGAAAGTTGTGTAGTGTGAACAGTACAGCGATATGACAACTTTGAAAGTCATGTAGTGTGTGCTAGGCATAAGTTATCTACAGAGCTGATACGTTGCTATAGCAGACAAAAAAAGGCAATTTAATTTCAATTAGACTTTAACTAAGCTGCAGTAATGTTACATTATCCAAATCAAGTGAACATGAGCTTTGTTTGATACAGAATACAGGATAGAGGATGTTGTATTGCTGTACAGATTGTATGAGGCAAATTTGTGATTTGTGATACACATATAAAAGTGATTACAAATAAAAAATGACTCGAGTTGACTCAGGCAAGTTTTGGAGTTATAGGGAGCATCTTCTTCTGTAATTTCTAAGCAGATTTATGGAAATTTGACTCAAAGAAGGAATACGAGTTTTGACACAAATAGTGGCTCACACCTCATTTATCTCCTCGTACCTATCTCGTATATGGAATTGGATCAAATTCTGTGCATCACATTGTGGGATAATACACAATAAATTTGTTGATTTTAGACTGCATGCTGGCATTTTCAACTTCAATTTACAGTTTTTCCACTGAGGATACTGCAGACTCAAACCACAGAGCTACTGTACAGTATACGACTGGGTCACAGGGCCAGTTTCACTCTGTGTCATAAACAAACTGTGTGTGACCTTCACAGAATAAATATGCACTGTGGACACCTGAGGACAGACTGTGTTTGCATTCAGGTGAGGCTGAAATTAAACTTAAGATCTGTTTTTTTTTGTGTGTGTGTGTGTGTGTGTGTTTGTGTGTGTGTTTTTTTTCTCATTCGACTGTCCAGCTGATGGAGGAGGAGAGTGGAGCAGGATGAGGCTGTGCTGAAGGCAAACACACCAGGGAAAGAAAGGAGGAGAGGAAAAAAATAAAGAATACAAATGAGAAGCTGTAATTACCCAGAGGGAAAGGTCAAGACGTTTGGGCGGGTTTTTGTAATTAGCTTTATTTCTGCGAGCAGAACAAACAGAGCAGTCTTTTGTGAAATTGTGTTAGAGAGGTTACACAGACCTTTATAGTTGGTGGATTAGCTGTTCACTTGAAGCCATGACTGCTGTCTGCCCAGCAAACAGCAGAGAAAGCAGAAACCTTCACAAACAGTCACTCAGAAAAATCATTGTCACACAGCGGAAGTATTGTTTTTACTTGTTTCCTTATATTTATATTTTTACGTTTTGCTGTGGCTATTTTATATTGCATGGTTTTATATATTGTGTTTTAAGTTGCTTTTATTGCTGTACTTGGTTTTATTTGCATGCTTTCAGTTTAAAATGTACTTATTGCTTAATTTTGTTTAATGCATGTTTAACTTCCTGCCGCTGGGCATGTGACCGTGTTACCACTAAATACCTGCACCTGGTTGAGCTCTCAGTTGCAAATGAACTGGAGTATATGCAGGATACTGGCGGTTATTGTCTGTTTCCCCAGGACGAGCAGAGCACCAGAGAGAGGGCCGTGGCGGCCGCAGGACACGAGGGGCTAAGAACTGTCTGTGTGGAAAAGGGAACAGACCGCTGAGGACATCACAGGGACATTTTAGGATCCATAGACATTTTATAGTTGCATTTTACGTGTTGTTGTTGCTTTATGGTAATATTACCTGGGTTTTAGTAGTTTAACATATTGTATTTTTATATAAGTTTTGTAATAAATTATTCTATCACACAGTGTCCGGCTCCTTGGTTGCCCAGTGTCACTCTCTACCCAATCCAAAGAACCCTTAAAATCTACCCCCCTTTACGAAATAATACATTTTAGATCAGCTGGGGAAGATTAGAAACAGGAACATTTAGGAGGTAAAGTTTTAATTAAAACAAGTCAAATGACTTGATGGATTCTTAGTGAAAGTAATTAAACTGATGAACTGACTGTAAAACAGAAGTGTATCGTTTACTAAAGTGAAACCATCTCTGCTCTCTGCCACACCCCTGGATGAAGTCCCCTGCAGTTTGTAGGCAGTAATACAGACTCTAAATATGTCTTCTATAGACACTGTACTACCAAATCATACAAGTTATACATCCCATTTAATGCCATATGACCTATTAGAACTGAAATATACTCTACATACTATGAGTGCTTCCAGGACGATACATTAAGGTAATTGGCTACATGTTAAAACCAAATTTAACTGTAAACCAAAGTGAAACTACATCTCTGCTAGTCACGATACCCCTCGATCCTCTTCAGTAGGTCCTGTGCAATTTGTAGGTAGCAGCAAAGACTGTTTTATATTATAAGTGAAAATATAGTTTTACTTAGTGTAATGTTTCTAATGTTACGTTTTGCAGAAAATTTCATAATTTATCAAAAATGCTTCATTATAATTTGAACTGTAAAGTTGAGCATACCCTGCATGATTTGAGCTAGTTTTTGACCAGATACTTGAGTCGCATTACTCCAGTCAGCCATCATTTGCCGTGCAGCCTTTGGATTCATTTCTTGCATGTCAGACATTTTGGTCAGCCATCGTCAGCCCCTTGCAAAGTTGAAGCAGACTCACAAATCGATTTCCCAAAGTCAGTGCCTTTTTTCTCACTGCGCCTGCGCGAAGTGGCAACCAGAGTGCTTGAAAGCACCATGGCAACACAAAACATCATGTGGACCAAAAACATGGAGGCCGAGTTGATCGAGCTGTAGTAAGAACATTCAAGATTCAAGATTAATTTATTATCATTTTACAACACAAGATTGTATAACAAAATGTAGTTTGTAGTCCTTTAATGCTACTCACGAAAACAAAAATTATATAAATGGATTAATAAATAATAAGTCATAAAAATAAAACTATTTTTTATGTTGTAGTGCAGAGGATGGATTGAGGAGTCTCACAGCCTGAGGAAAGAAGCTGCTTTGTAGTCTGGTGGTACTTTCATGTTCTATCACGACTATCATGAAACGTTGGCAGTAAAGAGCTGCTGTTCTTCACCTGCTGATTCAGACAACACAACACGTGTGTTTGTGAGAGAGAGAGAAAGAGAGAGAGAGACAGAGGGATCAAAACTTGAACTGACCCGCCTTTGAACGATCTGCAGGGGCCAACGGGCCGTTTTAGTTTTTTTCACATACAGTGTAAGCACTCAGGTCGTAGACCTGACGACTGGCCCGCACAGCGTGTGCACATAAACCGCTCCACACTGCGGACAATGTATTTGTGCAGTATGAGTCGGAATTGAATGAGATTTCTAAAACTATACAGTGCATGCTCATCTTAAGGGTGCAATCAGTGTGTCTGAAAACAATGTACACTGGCGTGCTATAACATTAACATTAGCTACATCTGTCTTTTTGCCCAATAGACCTTTTGCGTCTTTGCCCACAATTATTTTGATATAAAGTATGCCAAATTACATCTAATTAATGTACCACAAACTAAATGCTACCAAAAACTGAACTTTTTGACTGAAACTGAACATTGATTCTAGGGGACAAGAACAGCATGAGCACACTTCACCTGAGCTACCAACTGTTGTTGCCTGCTAATGCTTTGCGTGCTGTCTGAGGCAGCCGCATTGTCATCTCAGAGAGCCACATTGTCATCTGGGAGAGCTGTGTCGTCACCTGAGGCAGCCGTGCCCTAAGTGGGTGAGGACACATAAAACATACACATTTTAAAAAAAAAAGAAATAAAAAAGGAAATTCATTCATCCAAGAGGACAAGAAAAGAACAGCTAAGCACAACTAACCTAACCTACCAAATGTCGCCTGCTAATGCTTTGGGTGTTCTCTGAGGCAGCTGCATTGTCATCTGAGAGAGTGGTGCACTAAGTGGGTCAAGACACATAAAACATACATATATTTCTAAAAAAGAAACTGAAATTCATTCATCATAGGGGATAAAAAAGAACAGCACGATCACACCTAACCTGAACTACCAAATATTGCCTGCTAATGCCTTGGGTGCTGTCTGAGGCAGCTGCGACATTGCCTAAGGCAGCTGTGTTACACATATATAAAAAAAGGGACATTTATTCATCCAGGGGGATAAGAAAAGAACAGCTAAGCACAACTAACCTGAACTACCAAAATGCCTGCTAATGCTTTGGGGACTGTCTGAGGCAGCTGCATTATCACCTGAGCGAGCCACATCACCGCTTGAGGCAGCTGGGTTGTTAGTCTAGAGAGCCGCGTCCAGGACAGACGCACGCTAATTACATGTAGACACGCAGAACACAAGCTTTGTTTAACTTAGGGGAAAAAAAACATCATGAGAATGCTGAATCTGAACTACCAACTGCGTTGCAGGGTTGATCATGGAAGCCCTGACCTGCTCTGTAAGTATAGTATTCTTTTTTTGTCTGCAACAAGTAAAGAGAAACTATGACAAACAATACATGTATTTTAGGAAAAAAGTGCTATACTCAGGAGACTGAAGAATGGATCAACATACTTAATTGTCTTGAGCTCTGTTGTTGTCAGCTTCATCATCAGCGGGGGCATCATCCTAATGTTAAACACAACATGAAAACAGAAATATTAAGTACAGGTTTGCAAGCCTGGTAAAACTAAGAGCAATGACAGCTCAATTACTGGAACAAAATCTGAAGCTATGAAAAACAATGTTTGAATACTGTTATTGAGAATATGACATACTGTATTTGATGTATTTGTACCATCTACATCACTCTGTGACTCTGCATACATCCTCTTAGGCATGGTATATATCACCATGGACCAAATAATCATTTACCAGTTAGGCCAGTGCAAAGTTTAGAGTGGACTAGCACTCTACCTTCAATTTACTGTCCTGGAAAGGTCAGTTACAGAAGAAAAAAGCTATAGCCAAATAAATTGAATGAGTGAATGGGAAACAATTAGAGAAACATTATGTATATGTATTTTGTGGATATTAGACTATGTAAAACAAGTTTTTGATCCATATGGTCCATTGGCAACCACTGGTGACAAGCTACCAAGGTGAGAGTTGAAGGTTTGCAGGTGCAAAAGGCCTCTTGCCCCTAGTTATCAAGCTTCCACCCTACATGAGCAGGAACCCAAGAAAGGAGATATCCAATCACCTGTAATGTAGCCTGAGTGGCACATGAAAGATTTCATACACAATATCCTTTCTGCATGACGACTTTCCAGACTTAATGCTTTAAGCGCTGACAAGCTATCAGGAGCAATTACGACACTGGGTTGGTTCTTTTCTTCCACCCATTGTAAGATGGTCTGATACTCTCTTTTTCACTGCTGCCTCACAATGAGGATAAAGAATGTAGCAGCTGCGTGTCCAGTCTCTGGTTCAACAAACATTTAATAATTATTAACTGCCACAAGAGGGAGACAGTAAAAGAACTTTCCATAATAATGGCAATGTGATTATATATAATTTCATGTGGAAATAAATATGCTTTCATTTATGTAGCTAATTATTTGATTATGTAATTATGTTTTTTTAGTATTTATTGCTTTATTTTATGTGCTATCAGGTGAAGCGACAGCACTGATATAAATCTGTTAGTTTTAGTTGGATAGTCCAATCAAAAGAGTAGAGTTCAGTATTGTGCCATTAATTACAGGATAATTCAGTGTGATACAGAAGGATAAATGGTGTGATGGTGTGTGTGTGTGTGTGTGTGTGTGTGTGTTATTGCACAATTCTACCTATTGCCTTGTAGAACAGTCAGAAGTCATCGGCTGCAGTGGCAAAAAAAAGGCCTAGCAGCACTACTTCAAGAAAAAAAGGCTGTAAAGAAAAGGAAGAACAAAGAAAATCAGAAGGGAAGACTTCACTGACTCTGAACATGAGGATGATGGTGGTGTAGTGCCTCAAGCCATTTATGAGGAACTGTAAAAAAAAAAAAAAAAAGGCAGCCGTTCCCAGAGAAAGACAAAGGAAATGGAAGATGAGCTACAGCACCTCAAAATGAAGTAAGCAATGACACATTTTAATGAAACCTTTTCATGAGTTTCAACTCATGAGAACAGCTGGAAATGGTCTAAAAAACATCCTAAAAGTAAAAAAAGTATAATTTATAGTTGCCTCAGTAGTTTACATGTAGATTTGTACTTTTTAATACTGACAACCCAGGT
Organism: Scomberomorus guttatus; assembly: GCA_038419695.1. Taxonomy (NCBI): domain Eukaryota; kingdom Metazoa; phylum Chordata; class Actinopteri; order Scombriformes; family Scombridae; genus Scomberomorus; species Scomberomorus guttatus. The sequence continues at coordinate 2,771,303 of CM076452.1, forward strand.
TACAATCTTGCAGTTGTACTTTTTTAAGGGGCCAATACTGAATATGTGTCAGCATCCCTACATACAACCAGTCGGCAAATTCTTTACAAAATTGGTACATGGCGAGTGCTCAGTTCAAGTGACACTTATTTTTGTGTCAATACACAAATACCTCTAGTGCCACCATCACTCCAATGTTTAAAATAAAAAAAAAAATCATTCACACATTCCAGGCTGGTTATGACACTTGAATCATGGGAATTTTTCTATTACCAGATATCTCTATTTTTGTTTCACAAAAAGTTAATGGGTTTATTTGATGAATAATAAAAGATAGCTATTACTATTTCTAGTCTTTCTACTTTTTGAACCATCTCTTGACACCACACATAGCAATAACTGCTGCATGGAAGAGTAGAGGTTTGTAATTGTAGGTTCCTGGTTCAGATCTCACATGGTGTCTTAAAATTGGATTAATGCAATATATAATGTTAAATGAATCACAGAAACTTAATTTAATCTGACAAAAGTCCTTAGTGTACCTGCATGTCCTTGATGCACTACGAGCTTGGACCCCAGAAATGCTGCTTGCATGATTGCATCCATAATCCTAACTCTTTTCCTCTGTTTTATGTGCATAACGTGTGCGTGCATTGGGCTCTTCCAACACGCGGACAAATACCAGCTTAAGCCAACAGGTCACCAACAAAAACCACCAACATAGGCTGGTCACCATCATGACCAGCAATAAGTGCCCAAAACACACTCTAAGCTGGTCACCAGTATATCTGGTCTATGCTGATTTTTTTATTAGAGTTTGAAAGTGAAAACAATCTGGGCGTGTGTAGTTAGGAAGAAGTGAGGTTACCACACTTCTGTAGCCCGCTCCTAATCTCTGTAGGAGGCTAGCAGCTCCAGGCTACATTAGCTGCTACTAGCATAACACTCCAAATCTCACTCAGACTAAACAGCGGTCAAGTTGCATTGTGGGTAATGTGGGTGCTGGGTTTTGACAAGGAAGATGAATGGGTGGAATAAAAAAGATGATTATATCTGGTTCTGCTGCACCACTTTAGATTTTAAAAAAAAAACTGTCCAACAGTGTTATAGGAGTGCAGTGCTAAATTGGCAGAGTACTCTATGATGGATTTAAATGTGATAATTGAAGCCAAGTGAAAAACATTAAACAGGGTGAAAATACCTGTACAATAATGAGTCGCGTGGTACATTTCCACAGCACAAATTCTATCAAAGCAGCAGAATCATGTCACATTCACACTCTGAGCTTCTCTTTTAACAAAAAGGCTGCTCTCATTCACTTTCAGTCGTTCCAGTTGCTCCAACTTTGCATTTTTTTTATCGCCATTGCTGTCAGTGAAAGTCAGTACATCCTGCAGATGTTGCAGATTGAAAGACTTCCAGGGAAGGCAGGGATAATGCCTTTAACATGAACCATATGTGCAGTATGAAGTTTAAATGACAGTAACTTAAATGTGTTTGAAAAAACTGCAAAGTAGAAGCAATTTGTGAGTGAGAACAGTGGTTTGCTTAAAAAGAGAATCTCAGATAGCAGAGTGGTAAATATTACACAACATAAAATGTTGTGTAAATGTACATTGTTCTGATAACTGATATCTTAATAAAGACAACAGAGGAATCAAACTGTTAATATAACTGCAATATAAAAACGAACAGGAGTAGATCAGAAAAGAGATATTTTGCTGAAATATTATAAAATATGTAATAAAAGCCTTTGTTTTTTTCTGCAGCCAAAGGAAAGGTATTGCAATTTTTAAGATGGTCTCAAACATTATGCAAAATTAAACTTCATGCATAACTCCCTTAGCTAATCTTAAGCAGGTTTGTCATTATCTTTTAGGTTCATCTAAATATAACATTATTTTAAGGAACATGTGGCTTAAGAGTGGATGTAATGTTCAGTATATAATGTATAATCTGGTTTGTGACTGAGCTGCTGTGTAAAAAGTATAAACTAAAATCTGATGCAGAACAGCAAAATGTGATGAAATATTAAAATATGACAAGTTCTGAGTTTGCTGCTCTGCCTGCAGTCAGATGGTAAAGGGCATGTCAGAATTTAGTTGACAACATTACAGTTTTAACACTGTCTCACACACACACACACACACAGTTTTTCCTCCTTATTAATGAGTGGAGCCGCTGGCTGCTGTCAGGCCTCCATACACACCGTCACGACCATACAGCAAGATAATCATTTTTCAACCTGCTGGCATAAGCATTAAAACGCTTGTCTAAAACTCCCTCTCTCCTCTCTCATTGTCTATCTCTCTCGCCCTCTGCCTCTCCCTGTCTCCTCAGATCTCTGGTTCTTATCGGTCCAGAAGCTCCAGCAGTGTCGAACCACACTGGAGCCTCTTATTAAGTTGGCTGGCGGCGGTGCAGCTATCAGACACGCCATCGCTTTTTCATCGCGCTCACCGAGTGGCACGGCTCAGAGTGTGTTCAAAGGGGGGAAAAATGCATGCAAAAAAATAAAATAAAAATCTGTAGTCTCATCCTCTTTTCCCTCCGTCTTTCTTTTCTTCTACCCGATCATTAGCAGGCCTTTGACAGGACAGCCACCCCTCTTGCTGAATCAGGACTTTTAAATAAAATCAATCTTCAAATCTCAAACTTGCAACAAAAGCTGACAGCGGCATGTTCAGAACTGCACTTATCTCAAAAGTAGTAGATTTCTTTCTTATTATTCTGACAGTGATGGTAGAGCTTGTCCAACTGTGCAGAGCAGGAAAGTAACACATATGAAAAGCAGGAATCACAAGCTCCATCACACCATTTTCTTTTCATTCCCTGTGACATTTGTTTAATGACTCATTAATTAAAAAAAAATAGACAAAACAGTTCTGAGCTTGATTATCTGTTGATCTGAAGGACCTACTACATGTCAGGACCCAACAAAGTTTGAATCGCTGGGTTCAAGTTTACCTACTTTCAAGGTAATTCTTTAAGACGTTCCTAGATTACGGTCACCAATGGATAAAGAAAATATAGCTTTGAGTGTCAGGTTGAGTTTGAGTCTAATTTTTGGCCGTACCAGACAGGTTCAGGAGTTCATTGTGTAATTAACTGCTCCTTGAGTAAATCAGGCGCTGAATACTTATAGACTGCGACAGCAAATTCTTTGACTAGCCTGTAGACTTTTTTAGCAGGATTGTCTTTGTCTCAACAAATAAAATGTATTATTATTAGTTTATATAGTTTATTCCAGTGTCTGGATCATTTATCTATTAAGATACTTCAGCTCCAAAGTCTGTACAACACCCTGAATAAAAACAAAGAGATTAGAGGTAGATTTAGATGCATAGAGATTAAATAATAACTAATAATAATAATAATGTACCTACTTAGAGTCAGTTAAGTGTAGTTTGACTTAATTGTCTTTATTTTTTATCTTGTATATAGTTGCGTAATGATGTAACTGATATGCAAATTACTGCATGACGTCATCTAGTGACATCTTGAGCAAACTTTAGTTACTTTCCATTGAAAATAGTTGGCCACACTGCCACAGCTACATGACTACTGATCACTGAGCAAGCGTTAACCGTCACAGAGTTAAAGGTTATGGCTGGCGATTTTCTATATTTTTTTCTTATTGTCAACAAATCTCAAGCCAACAATGAACTGATCTACTAGCAAGTATAATTTGAGTATCCAAAGCATGATATATCTTATTCGTAGATCAGTTAATTGCTGGCAGCCTTATCCTTTAATGTCTTCCCAAAAAGTCGCTAAAGGGATCGTAATATTTCGAACACACACCCAGTTTTCCAAACCCCACCTAGCTTGTCACCTTCTGTCTGGACCCTCAGAGGAAAAAGAAGTTCTTCATTAAGAAGGATACAATCCTCTCAGTCCGAGATGAGTGTTTGCTTGAGTATTAGTGTTGTTTAGATTTATGGAAATCAAAGAGCTGCTTTTCCAGTGTTGTCTCGAACTATTTAACGGGTGCGGGTTAGTGATTTGATTTAAATTTGATTTGATTTGAGGGAAGCACAACAGCAGCGTCAGTTGAAACTTTAATTTCCATTACTGATGGAAGACGAAAGGACTGGAAGATAAAACGCAAACCAGTAAAACAACCCAAACCCAGAGAGACAGAGAATAAAAATAGCAAAAAGTAATTAAAATCACACACACGCTGTGACGCCGTGAATGTGAAATAATCGTGTTTATAAAAATCAGTTTTTATCAGATTCGACTGATTATTTTCCCTGCTGACTTCTTTGAAACATAAAGAAACTTGGTTTATCCCTTTTTATAGTCTCCCCTGTTTTTCTATTCTCACTTGACTTGTTCTCTATCATGTTTGTCATTTTTACGATATAACTTTGTATTTTGATGTTTCCATTTCTTCCTTCCTGGAACATATTACTCAAGAACTCAAGAAGTGCTGAAAATGATGTAACCTGAACTCTGAGAAATTCACGTTCAGAGAGAGAGAGAATAAACTATAAACATAAACAGACAAATAAATCCATGGAAAATTAAATTATCCAGGGGTGTTTTTCCAGCTCAATTTCAGTTTTGTTTGTCCCTCCGGACCCCCTACGTAAGCCATTAATTTCCACTTTTATATCTTAATTTTTAAAATCTGTTCCAGCTGCTTTAATAACATCATAATGTCCATTTAAGCACCTTAAACACAGAAAGCAGCAGTAGATTGTAGTTTATTGGGGATAAATGACCACTGACACTCCAGATGTTGCAGCTTAAAAATTACAGGATGCAAATCTGTGTGTGTTTAAGTGTGATAAATAAATAAACGGTCATGTTACTTCATTTCTGATTAAGAATAAATGATAGATGCAGAGACCAGTAACTGTCTGAGGGGCATTTTCTGATAAATATTTCCATTAAAATGAGTAATATGTCGCTGAAATTATAAATCACTACCTAAAATTACTCATTTGAAAACTGGATCTTCTTATTTATTTCCTTCAATTCCTCCAATCAAGCTTTAAAATTGCAAAATGTGTTAATATGTTATGAAATAGCTTAATCTGGCCACTCTCAACTCTTGACAGGCGCAGCCTTGAAGTTCAACTGAAATTAAATTGCTTTTTTTTTTTTAAATTACAGAAAAAGACGCTCCCTATAACTCCAGAACTTGAGTCAAGTCAATTTTATTTGTATAGCCCGATATCACAAATCACAAATTTGCCTCATACAATCTGTACAGCAATACAACATCCTCTATCCTGTATTCTATATCAATCAAAGTTCATGTTCACTTGATTTGGGTAAGGTAACGTTACTGCAGTTTAGTCTAACTGAAATTAAATAACCTTTCTTTGCCTACTACAGCAACATATCTGCTATGTAAAGCATGTATCCTGTGTTCTCCTTTGATAAAAAAATCTTCTGTTATCCTACATAGCTACAGTCTTTATTTCCATACATTTCCAGAGCAGACGTCACACTAAGCCTGATAGCATCCTGCTACGCAACACAAGAGCCACAGACTCTGAACAACGATTAGCACTCACATTAGCTTTCCTGCTAAAGTCTCAACATGAACACACGCTTGTCCTGCAGCTTAGCTTGTTGAACGAACCTCCAAAAAACATTCACTGGGGAAAAGTGCACCGCTAATGTCAGTTAGCAGTTAGTAGCTAATTAGCTGCTCAACTGCAGCACATTAAACAGCATGTAAACATACCTGCAAATGTCACTACGGTCTGTCCATGATTTGTAGCTACAGCAGTTTGTTTACACCGGTAGCCCGCCACTTAATGTCAATCACACACAGACACCGACACACCCCCCCAACCGGCTGAGAGAAAAAGGAGCATTTCTTATATTTCCCTAAAGACCTTTTTTCTTCATTCAATAATACAAAACTATTAAGAATACATTTAAAAAACATTTTGACATTATTTTTGACTGCAAAGGGGGATGATTAAATGTGATTTCAGTTGGACTTTAATGAACCCGGGGGTTCATTAGGTAGGGTTAGGTAAGGAAGTGTGTATTTTTATTTTTTTGTAATTTAGGTGGCCTGTTTCTCACAGTATCACAATCTCCAAACCCTGAAATGATTAAGGAAAAAACCTGGAACGACCTTTAACCTCTTGTCTCTGTTCCTCTCACACAGACAGACAATGACAGTGCGGGTCCACAGATGTAGCAGCAGTGGGATAACTATCTATAATTCATAGGCTGCTACCTGTAAAAATGACTGCTGTTTAATGGATCTGCTGCGACCAAACACTAATGTTCATTCCAATTACTCTGCGCCAAATTAAACGGTGAAGTTTTCAGAAAGCATTAATGCAAATTAATCTGTCAGAAGGTGGAGGCAATGTCGTGGTGTGTCTGAAGATGGTAGACTGCTGACGCCTCGATAGTAAATAATAATATATACACCTCGCTGTTTTTAATGACGAGCAATTTCTAGTTTATTACTGACAATTGTTTGCCATTAATTTTTAATCAACTGCTGCTGCTTCATCACTCTGTGGCACTTTTTTTTTTCCTGCGGCGCTCCCTGTAATGATAATTTTTTTTTTTTCTTACACGGCAGCACATAGCTGAAAACAGAAAGTGGAGTATTTATTTTAGTGGAAGTCGACCAGTTGAGCTGAACACAGGTGATGATAAATAGAGGTCAAACAGAGCCTCATTAACAAACATTAACTTAGTTATTCTCTTCTAAACATGTTTATTTGCAACTTGAACTCACTGATAATCATGTTAATAAAGTAGTTTTTACTTACTCCTATTGGGTTTGGAGTGAGTGACTACAGCCTTCAAATTTCCTGAATACTTTTCTCACTCAAAGACAACCAACAAAACTCATTTACAAACGTTTACATCCTCACTTCCAAAATCAGTTTATGTTCAAAAATTAACATGTATTCATACGGACAGCAATCTGCCAAATCATAACCACACTGAAATCCATCTATATTCAACCAAAAAACAAGAACATTTGTCAAAAATAAAGCCCATTGAAACATTACTTGCTGCATTTCTATGACTCGTTCCTATAGAATACACTGTAGTAAGTTCTATATATAATCTTACTGTATTTTGTAATGAAAAGTTTTACACAATATACACATTTCTTACACTATCAACAATTAAAACAACATAAACACAATAAAAAACAAGTGATTTAACTTCACATTTCTTAATAGAAACCAACAAAGACTAATTCACTTAGAGAAAAAGAAACAGATGAGCCCCCAATTTGTTACGATTGGCTCACAGGCTACAACAAAGGACGGAGATGCACGCCAACCTGAGCAGTACTGAAATTTATTAAAGTAAAATACAATGATGATGAGTGAACAGAACTCCCCATGCACAGCCGGTATTTGCAATCAGGTGCTAGTCGGTCACAGGAACATCTTAGGTGAAGATCAAAATTAATTTTGGTTCATTTTGATTTTCACCTAAATTACAGTGATAATTACGATGAGGTGTGAAAGTCAGGATCGGTGGTGTATGAGAGTGCATGAATGCAGTGGCTAAAGTGAGATGCATGGTGTCAGTGTTAAAACAAAAGAAGGCAACGCAAAAGAAGCCTCCCGAGCTTGGTGAGGGATGAAGTGACCGACACACTGGCGTCTGGGCAGGCGGGCACGCAAAGCACACACAGTACACACAATACACAGGACCAAGGCAACAGGCTCTGAGGCCGTCACAGGCTACCATAAAAAGATCATCACGTGTTGCCTGTCAGTGTTTTAATCTCAGTGTGTTCTGTTCGACACGAGTTGTTGTGTTCATGTCTGCTGGATTTGCTTTTGCAAAGTTTTGAAGATGCGTACTCAGTATTGAACCATGTATGTATCAAGAAAACTGTAACACACTTTTAACATTTAAATTGTATTTTTCCTCTTGCTTTTAACTTTTTAATCTCATTGTGTTTTTATTAGCATTTACCTTCATTGTTTGTTTTTTTCTTTTTCTCTGTGAATCACTTTGTAACTTTATTTTGTAACCATAGCTCACTATACATGTTATGGCTTTAGCATCTCTACTTCTTCTTCTCTTTTTTTTGTCATTCGCACCTTATTGTCAACTCGCACCATTACTGTTATCACTGTCATTATTGGATCATAGTTGTTGCTGTGAGGAAACAGTTCAAACATAAACTGCTTATTCACCTGTCAGTATTTAAAGATTGCTGCCACTCTGTGCGACAAAACTGCTCAGACACTTCTCCGAGGAGCTCTGAACTACAATTTACCTTGTCGCAATCTTGAAATGAAACAGCCTGGAGGCTTTTGTCTTTTCCTCTAAATGATAGTGAATAATCACAGGTTCCTGATTTTCAAAAGAGCCTTCCAATCAGGGCTGACGTCTAATGACGGCAGGTTGACAGGCTGAATGTGCAGTGGCTGAAGAAAATCCAGTTCTGATAAATTAAGCTCCTCTCGGTTCTTTCATAATGCCTCCTTTTCATGTCGAGTTTCTGTCCAAGTCAGCCGCCGACGTTAAACTCTGAGCTGCTTTTAACTGTTGAGTCTGAAGATTAAAAGCACATACAGCTGACATGTGACTACATTACAAGGATGTTCTTTATGAACTGCACAGTCTCTGTTTTACCATTTTAAGATAAAACCCATCAGGATCCCAACAGCTTCTTCCCTCATTGAAACTGAACGTCTGTGATGTTGTTTTCTTAAATGTAAAATTAAAACCAATAACAAACATGTCTTAAAAATGGCTGTGACTTAAAAATGTCTTCATCAACACATCTGTCTTTCCATCCATCCATTTTTCCTCACTTATCCAAGTGCAGGTCGTGTTTGCAGCAGGCTAAGCAAGGTAGCGCAGGTGTCCTAATTCCTAGACGTGTCCTCTGCGAAGGAAACTAACTTTAGCTGCTCACTTTTGGTCATAACCAAAGCTCATGACCATACTGCCCGACAAAGACAGTAACTACAGAAGCAGTGAATTTGAGAATAAAAGAGATTAAAGTTGTCGGTCTGGCTGGCAAGCGACAGAGTGACAAATAGAAGAGTGCCTGGTATTATGCCTTTTTAAGCTGATTATTTTACCCCAAACTTTGAAGGACGGGTTCACAATTTTTCTAGTTTGTTTAAGGAAATAAACTTTATTTTGTTTATTTACAGGGAATAAGTGTACCTCTGTTTCGCTAGGTGCCTGTCTGTCTACTATTAATATTAATATTGAAATAAATACAATTAATTTCTAGTAGAGCTGCAACAATTAGTCAAAAAATTGACTTGTTGATTGAAATGAAAACAACAAATTGAAGACATTTCATCATTTCATCAACTAATAATAATTAAATCCCTTCATGATTAAACATTTAATACTTTGCATTTCTTTGTTAAAGGCTAATTTTATTATTATTTATTTCACTTATTATATTTCTTTCTTTATTGAGTTATAGGTGACCAACATAAAATGTATAAGACCCTTTTCAAATAAGTATAAAGTCTTTATACAAATGCATCTCCTACATGCTGCTAAACTGTATTTTACTCTGACGTCAAGCGTGTTGATTGGTTTGACAACAAAGACGCTGATGAGCTGCTTTGTCTCACATCCAAGGATGATCTCTGCCGAGTCTGATTCCAGACAAAAGCACAAAGAGAAACTGAAGTTTGGAGTGATTTTCTCATTCAGAGTTAAGTGGTTTTAAAAGACTGAGTGACCTTTGACCTTCACACAGTGTTCTTCACAAGAATAAAAAATAGAGAGACTTAAAAACTATTTGAAACACATTTTTCACACAAATACTTAGTGTGTGGAGAATATGTCAGCCTCTCAGTGTTTTACTGTCTTGTTCAGTAAAAGGTCTCTGATTAGCTCAATGTAACTATTGATTATTTTGGCATTTCCTTTATTGATTAGCTGTTGCATGAATAATATTGATTCCTTTTATTCCTTATTAAGGACCCTCACCATCAGTCAGTTCCAGACTTCATTCACATTTCACTTCACTCAAGACAGATGTTGTAGCCACAATCTTTAGTTTAGCAGTGTTCGTAGAAGGTTTCTGACTTACAGCTGCTTTAATCAGTGTTTATATATATATAACAGATCAAAAGTGTAAAGTGTGTGAAAGGGCTTGCTCATAGTAATGACATTTCATCCATGTCTTTTCCAGCAGTGGATGGGGGGGGGGGGGGGTGCTGTGTATGGCCATTTCTGTAACTTTCCGACACAGACAAGCCAACATTCACCGCCACTTTAAGCCGTGATTGGCCAGCTGTGCAGAGGTGAGAAAGGAGCCAGGGTTTGAACTTCTCTCTCTAGCTGTCTTTAATTTCTGTTTTTAATTTCTGTATTGGCCCAAATATATGATGACTCTGATTATAAGACGACCCCCTCAACCCCCTTTTATTTGTGTACAAATAAATAAATACAAGCTCTAACTGATATGTGTTGGGTCCCGGCTGCAAGGTTGATGGCACTCATGACTCTTCCCAGGAAAAGCCTGATGTGCTGGCAGCTTGCTCAATTCCTGTCTTAATAGGTAATAAAAAAGAAAGGTGAATCTACTAAGAAACAGGAAGCACTCAACCAGTTCTGCAAATTTCTTTCAAATTTAACATCCATTCTTCATCAGCCACAGCCTGCCACAAAAATATGGTCAGATACTGCTTTTCACACACTAAATCTAACGTTATTAAACGTCAGGTCTTTGGCAGGAAACACATTCTTAATCAATGGTTTTATTGTCAAGCACAAACTTGATTTTATGTTTTTAACTGAAACTTGGTTAGATGAAGATAACAGTGCAGCTGTTCTTATCGAATCAACCCCTCCCAACTTTTATGAGTGAAGCTAGAGTACATAAGAAAGGAGGTGGAGTGGCCATTTTGTTTAATGATTCCCTCCAATACAAGCAGATGTCTTATGGAAATGTTGCTTCTTTTGAATATGTGGCTCTTCAGTTGAATTCCTCCTCTTGAGCCATATTTCTAAATATCTACAGGCCACCTAAATACTGTGCAACCTTTTTTGATGACTTTGCTGAACTGATGTCTATAATCTGTATTGACTATAACTGTGTAGTTATTGTTGGTGATTTTAACATCCATGTTGACAAAGGGACTAAAGAACTGTGTTGTGTTCTTGATAACTATGGACTGACTCAGCATGTGACGGAGCCCACACACACACTCTGGACTTAATCATCTCTAAGGGTCTGAACATTTCTAAGGTTGTGGTGACTGATGTTGCTCTCTCTGATCATTACTGTGTATTCTTTGAGAGTGCTATCTCTGTGTGCACAAATGTTCAAACAGAGGTAATCACAAAACAGTATACCACTGAAAACACCAGTGAAATATTTATTCGGTCTTTCCCTTTCTTACCCGTCCTCTCCTGCTACTCGACAGGTTAACAAACCCTCCTGTGTCAGTAGCCTCTGAACTTCTATTCATCAAGGCCTGCAATGAATTTGCCTCCTTCTTCACTGCCAAAATTCAGAAAATTAGACAAGCAGTCAGTGCGTCCATATCAGGTACAGGATATGTATTGTCCCTGTGTCCACTAAAAATCAACTGGAGCAATGTTTATGTTTAAAAACCTGGAGGACATTATACAACATCTGAAATCCTCCTGCTGCCTTGATATTCTGCCTACAGACTTACTGCATGGCCTCAGATCTTCTACAGATTGTCAACACATCTCTTCTCTCAGGTGTCTTCTCACAGGCCCTGAAAACTGCCGTCATCAAGCCACTCTTAAAAAAGAACAATCTAGACACCTCACTAAAGAAAAATTATAGGCCCACATCAAACCTCCTGTTTTTAAGTAAAATCATTGAAAAAGCTGTTTTTCAACAGCTGAACAACTTCTCAGCACTAAACAACCGTTTTGATGTCTTCCAGTCAGGATTTTGACCACACCACAGCACTGAGACTGCTCTTGTTAAGGAATCAGATCTGCTCAGCTCAACAACACTGACTTTAAAACTGTTATTTCTGTTTTTGTTAAATATGGAGCCAGTGACATCAGTGACATCCACTTAAACACTGACAGGAGCAGAATTTCAGTCTCAGTATTATTGGATCTCAGTGCTGCATTTGACACGGTCGACCACAACATATTACTAGACTGACTGGAAAACTAGGTGGGACTTTCTGGCACAGTACTAAACTGGTTTGAATCCTACACATCTGAGCAGACAAAAATAACGTGGAGTTCCCCAAGGCTCCATTCTGGGGCCTCTTCTGTTTAACATCTACGTGCTCCCACTGGCTCAGATCATGGAAAAAAAAAAAAAAATATGTTACCATAATTATAAAGACGACACACAAATTTACATAACCAGATCACCAGGAGACTATGGTCCAATACAAGCACTGACCAAGTGACCAAGGAAGAATGATTAAAAGTCAGCACGCAGCTTCAATCAATAATGTTAAAAACCACAAACCAAGAAATCTTGGTGTGGTCACAGACTCAGACCTGAATTTTAACAGCCACATTAGGACAATTACAAAGTCAGCCTACTGTCACCTGAAGAATATATCAAGAATAAAAAGGACTTATGTCTCAGCAGGATTTGGAAAAACTTGTCCATGGATTTATCTTCAGTAGACTTGACTGCTGTAACTGTGTCTTCACAGGTTTCCCTGAGAAACTGATCAGACAGCTGCAGCTGATTCAGAACGCTGCTGCTCGAGTCCTCACTAAGACTAAGAAAGTGGATCATATCACTCCAGCTCTCGTATCTTTACACTGGCTTCCTGTCTGTCAAAGAACTGATTTCAAAATACTGCTGTTGGTTTATAAAACACTGAATGGTTTAGGGCCAAAATACATTTCTGATCTGCTGCTACGTTACGTCTCTAACTGCCTCAGGGAGGCACTATAGACGATGAGAGCCAACAAAAATGTTTGCAGGAAGTGTTTCTTGCCAAATGCAGTTAGGATACTGAATGCACAGCCTAATTTGAATTTCAAAAATATCTAGCCCTATTTTACTTCATCATACTTCATTTGGCTGTATTTATGTATTTTAAATCATGTTGTGTGTTGATGCTGTGTCCCTGCTGCTTGTCCTCATCACTGTGTTGTATTCAACCATCCTGTATTCTATTGTTTTTAATGCTACGTGGTGAAGCCAACGATCATTTTCCATAACGTGGACAATAAAGCTCCAAACTACCATAAACATCAACATCAAGTTCAGTAAAGCTCTGTGGCTGCTGTGATTGGTCAGGAGGCAGACAGAAGGCGGAGTCAGAATTCTTAAACTCTCTCTCTCCTTTCTTCATATTTACTGTCCAAATCACTTAACTAATGCTGTTTATCCTGGAGAGATTAAGATGCTCTGCAATCTCCCTGCACAAACACTGTGTATGTGTGTGTAATACCTCAGTGTGTTTGTCTTTCAGATAGAGAGGATCTTCTCCTTCGAATCCACCGGATGAAAACTCTTGAATTTAATGACTTTGAATGAAATATTCCAAACAACCGGATGGAAGCTTCAGGTCTCAAACTTTACAGACTTTCCTGAATTTTCTTTCCCTTCTCCAAATCATAACTTTGTCTGTTCGAGTTGAAAATGTGTTTTTTCTTTTAGAACAAAAAACATAGTCAAAACTTGAAACTTGCTGCAGATAATCCATCACAGTCAACATCATGTCTGCTTTTATTATTGTACACTTTGTAAACTTTAAAATCAATTTGTCTGTCCTTCTGTCCTTTCCCTTCCTTTTTCCTTTTCTTTCTTTCTTTCTTACACTCCTTCTCTTCCTACAAGCCATTACAGTTACTGTTTATTGATTTGATTTATTCAGGGATCTACACAACACATTGGATGTGTGTACACCAAAAAAACCTTTCAAAACAAAATTGCGAAGTAAGCCTAAAATATATATTCATATCACTAAAACATGTCATCAGACATCCAGTCTTGCTACTGCATTGTCAGGAGTCGTGCCCTCTGACCTTTGACCTCCTGCCTTCTTGTTATACTGCTGATGTTGAGCTGGAAGCGGATTCTCCTGCACATCAGCAGATCCTTCTCTGTGGCTTCTTGCTCTAAATGTGAATGTGGGCAGCGCTTCTCTCCAGCAGTAAATGACGGCGCTGTGGATCGCTGTGGGAGGGACTGCTTTTGATTCCCTCTCTTTTCATGCCTGGCCGCCTGTCACCTTCTCTTCTCCTTTAAAGCCATGCAGGACAGGAGTTTGGCAACTTTCAACACAAGGTGGAAGAATAAAAAGAGACAAAAAAATAAATAAGAGCATGGAGAGAAGAGGGAAGATGAGGGAGCGTGTGCGGCGGATCAAAGCCACCTGGGACGGAGAGATAGAATTTAAGTCAGCCGCTAAAAAATGATGTACACAGCTAATGTGTGCCAGCAAAAGGAGACGAAGACAAACTCACAACGAGGGACGAAAACAAACCTGCTATCAGGGATTAGAGCCAGGCGCTGAGCCTTTCAACAACCTCCTTTCAGCCCCAAAATGAAAACACAAAAGAGGAGAAACAGCGTTTTGGATGCTGGGAGTTTGAGCCTGAAGAATGGGCGCCCTGTAACAGATAAGTGGATGGTTGGAACCTGCTGCAGCCTTTTTGTGTCCATCAGAAACCACGTGAAGCACTCAAGTGTTGAGCAAAGCACGGAGGCCCTGCAGTGTATTTTCTCCTTGATGAGTTTGTTTCATTGTCTTTCTGAAAGTTTGTGTTCATATTCCAAAATAAACTAGTATCTTTATAAAATCTGAGCACCTCGTCATTCTACAGCTCCCATGAGGTTTTGTCTACAGCTGAGACTTATGGGAGCTGTAGTTGTTTAGTGCTAACTCACAGTTTTACCTTTGTTAAAGCTCTAATACTCAATATCAAATCTGGCACAGCAGTTATATACAGATCCATTATTTCCTAAAAAATTTACTATAAAGAACTATGTAATTTGGTACTCAGTTGTTGATTTCAAAAGGAATTATCTTTTTAAGGAACTGCTCCATATAAACCAAAATAAACATTTATTCATCACTTATCTTACTTTTCACATACTTTGAATGGTACACTTCACACATTTCATATTTTGCATGTTTAACTGACCTTCTGTGCACCAGCTTAAAGACTCTAGGTTATATAAGCTTAGTATTTATTATTAGAATTAGAATTCATTAGTGTAACGTAAACACTGTCTCTGTTTTAGTAGTACTTAGTGCCAAATTAGTGATCAACTAGTGATTATTTTCACGATCAGTTTATCTCAGAATAATTTCAGTTTGTATTATTTGCCTTTAAAATGTCAGAAAATAGTTTATGCCCATCAAAGTTTCCCAGAGCCTGAGATCATGTCTTCAAATTGCTTCTTTGTTTACATTGATATAAAAAAGAGAAAACCAGCAAATCTTCAGATTTTAAAAGCTACAATTATATAATGTTTAGCAGTTTGATTAAAGATACCCTGTGTAATTCTTGACTACTTGTGCTATGGAGCAATGTTTTATTAGTATATATACTGTATAGTCATGCTTCAAATTTCATGCTAGTCCACTGATTGATAGTTGGCAGAGTCAGCGTGCCAAGAAGCTTAGCAATGTGCCAACATCAACAAAGAAGCAGACTAATTAGCAAACATGTATGTAAACAATGCAGGACTTAAAAAAATATGTTTTGTAAAATGTTGTATGACGAAGCACATTCAACATGTTCACATGAGGCCTAATGAACATGTATTTTGGTGAGAAACACTAAATACATACTGTACACTTTGTTTGCAAAAAAAACTCAGCAGGGTTTTTACAGTTTTTGCAAATTCAAATTTTGTATTTCTCACAATATTATGTAAAAATATGAGGTCAAGGATTTCTACAGCACTAAACACTGAGTTGTTATTAAATGAATGTAATTGAAAGTGAATTTTATAATGAAATTGATGAAGACACTTATGTGGAATCAAATCTGGCTGATAGCAGATCAGATGTAGCGGATGAGCGTGTTGCTGTTTGTCTGCTGGGTGTGTACGTCGGCAGCTTTTTGCTAACATGTTAGCTTGATAAAATGATGAATTTAAATGAGAAGTACAGTTAATTTTTGCACTCCAGCAGTTCACATGGCTCCGAATGGATTTATGAAGCTGCTGTGAGAGTTGAACCAGTGGCAGTCAAGGCCGGCACACACGCATGCATGCATGCACGCACACACACACACACACACACACACACACACCATTCTGTATAATTGCTTTCTTGAGGAGGTGACAGTAGTGAGCAAACAGCATTACCGTGGCATGACGCCGCAGTAACACATTTTGATCATTAAAACTCCTGCTGTAGTATTTTGTGTAATGCTTGGCCGCAGAGTCGTCTCCTCTGACAGCCGCTAATTGAAACTGGCCAATTATGTACAAAGGAAGGCCGGCAATTTGTAAAGCAGACAGCAGCTGATTTAAGGCGAGTATCAGCGGGCCTTCGCCTGCTCTCCACTGAGGCTTTAATGAATATTCACTCCTCAAACAGTCTGACTGCAGACACAAACTCTGAGAGGAAATCAAACAAGTTTCTGAAGCAACAGGAGTCAGCACACACACTGTCTGATGGCTCATTAACTTACTGACTGAAAAGTCCTTGAGCAACAAAGCTGACTGTTCTATCTATTAAAATCTATTAGTAATCAATTAAACATCAACGTCTAGTTGCCAGCGCTGATCAGAGGGGTCAGAGCACAAAGTGACTGAACACCTTCAGTAAGAAGACAATGGATGAAGATTAGTGCTACACAACGCCTGAACATGGAGCAAAAATATAAGGCTCTCTTACATACATGAATGTTACACCTGTTAGTGTCATTAATAAACAAATGTGCTGTTTAAACAGTGGTGGAAGAAGTATTCAGATCCTGTACTTGAACCTGCAATAACATTTTCTGGTCTTTTGGGGGCAGCAGAAACAAACTGTTAACACAACACTGACATATCATCAGTTTTTAAGCTGATATGTTGAACTTGTTGGCAAACAGCTGCTTACTTCCACATCCAGCAGTTACGGAACAACATTATCATTTATTTGAAGTAATTTTTCTGTTCACCTGGTGAATGTAAGTCCAATATTCACTCTTTTAGCTCCGGTCTTGCTCTCTCCTGAGGGAAATATCTGGCTCTTTAGCTGCTAAATGCTCCACTATAGAGACCTGAAGTGAAACTGGAACTTCTAGTAAGAAGTAAGAAAACTTCATTCAAAATCTGCTAAAATCTAAAAATCCAGCCTTGGAACAGAGCCTTTCTCAACAGTATGTCCTGTGACTTGCTTCATATGTACAGATAACGCCGAAGCAAACCGGAAGCTAGCAACGTGTTTTTGGCGTATGCGCCAGGCGAGTAGTTCTTATTGGACTGAATGGGCGCCATTTTTAGTCTGGTATGCAGCTCTTATAATACATCCATGGCTAGTCTACAGCTAACTGTATTTGTTTGCCATTTGGTGCTGAGCAGGTAGTGTACAGTGACTTTTTAGAGCTTTTTCTCTGAAAACAGCTGCCTGCTGCAGCCCAAAACGGCGCTATGAGAGCGCTGAGAGTGAACCAAAACAGTAAAGTTGCAGCGAAACAATGAGCTGAAACTCACTATAAAGCTCCGTAAAGCCGAGGGGAGCTGCAGAGTCACTGATAATTCTTTGTAGGTTCATCACTACGAGCCACGACCAACACATTACACATATTGTGCTTTTTCTGGTTTTCTGTCAGTTATATATTGTCATGATGTCGGTTCCAAACGAATACAAAAATATTCCCTGTAAGACAAAGCCCAGGTTTCAGGCTGCCCTGAACGCTTGTTTGCAATGTTTTTGTTAAAATAATAATAAAATTCTACAAGTCACTATAGTCTTATTTAAGATACTTGTTTTCCACCTTTACATCTGTGGGCGTGCAGAAAGAAGGGATGAGAGGAAGTAAGGACAAGACTTTTCTTTCTTTATCTGTTCCCTTGTTCTTTACCTTTCTCCTCCTCCCTTCCTTTCAGCCTTTTCTCTTTTCCAGTTCCTACTATCAATTTTCTCCTCAGTATTGTTCTATGAGCTGGGCGTCTCCTTGGAGTTTTGTGTCTGTTCGTCACTGAAGCTCAGGGACAGATGAGTCATTAGTCTTCCTGTAGTTTTTTTTTCTTCAGACTGAATTGCGTCTTTGTTCCTATAAATCTAATAAAGAGCCTGATTGCTTTT
The DNA here is from genome assembly GCA_038419695.1 of Scomberomorus guttatus. Lineage (NCBI taxonomy): Eukaryota > Metazoa > Chordata > Actinopteri > Scombriformes > Scombridae > Scomberomorus > Scomberomorus guttatus. Next base: position 2,789,446 of record CM076452.1, read on the forward strand.
GCTAATCATCCTGTGTCTTCCTGCTGCTGCTTATTGCTGCCATTAATTTCTGAGATAACTGGCCCTCTGCTGGAGCATAGAGCCACCAATAACAAGACAGTGTGTGGTGAGGAGGGGATGTCCTCAGTGTGTGTGTGTGTGTGTGTGAAAAGATTTCATTTTGCCTTGTAGAGTAGAAGAAGAGGTGCCGTCATGGTTTTTGTCATTCTGTGGTGTGTCACGCTCAAAGGAGTCCACCTTCCCCTCTCCAACTCTTCAGCATGGCTGGATTAACCTCCTATGGGGCCCAGGGGCAAAGGTTTGTTGTTAGGACCCCTTTGACCCCTATTATACATGGTAGTACTCTCGACTCTAACAATACTGATAATTGATTAATAATTTAAGTCATTTTTAAGCAAAAATACCAAATATTCTCTGGTAGCAGCTTCTCAAATGTGAAAATTTGCCAGTTTTCCGTGATAGTAAACTCAACATCTTTTGTTTTGTCTGACCAACAGTCAAACACAGTCATCTGAATACATTAACGTAGGCTTCAGGGAATAATGATCGTCATTTTTCACTATTTTCTGACATTTCATACACTGAAAGACAACTTTACAATAAATTAGCTCAATGTGATTTCCATGTAAATAATGCTCCATCAGTATTGTAATGTAAGACAGACTTGAGAAAACCTGAGCCTATCCTTTAAGTAAAAAAAAAAAACAGAACTCATGTTTATAAATTCTTAAATTATCAGAAGATTAAAACTAGAATTGAAATTAATAAAACTTTAACTAAACTTAAGAAAACTTTAATTTCAGTTTATCAAATCAAATGTGAAATCAAAATAACTATAGCAGTTAAATGAATGTAGTAAATAGTACAACATTTCCTTCTTGTAGATTAGAAACAGGGGTGTTCATTTTTTTGAGTGGTCTCACTGTTTTACAATACATATGTTAATGTTCACACCAAACCAAGTTGTTACCAGTAATTATCTGGTTTGGTTTCTATATTTATGATCAAACCACCTCCCCAGGAGGGGCTAACGTTAGCTGGTTAGCTAGCAGCACTGTGGATTATTTAACATGAAGTAAAGAAAGTTTACAAACATGTAGCTGCTGTTTTTACTGATACTATTTAGCTCCTGTTAAATACAAATAAAACATACAGAAAAGTGACTTTTTGTTTATAAACTATATTATCAAGACTAATTAAAAACACTTGAAAATAGAATTTAACAATTTCTAAAGACGGCCAATCTTAAATATTTAAGTTGAATGGGCGCAATGTCTCTGACAGTATAAAGTACTTTAAATTGGAAATACCCACGTTAACCACAAGTACCTCACTTAGTAAATGTACTTACTTTCCACTACTGGCCAGAGACAAACTAGGTCAAATAATGGACTTAAAGTAAAAAAGTCTCAACTAATGTAAATAGTCAAATTAAGAACCTTTAGAACAGTGAAATGGACTCAGTTACTTCTCTCCTCTGGTTATTTCTGACAGAGTCCCAGAATGCAGAAGAAATTCTCCCTCATTACCAGAATCTCTCGTGAATTGAAACGTGCAGCCTTTGGTGACCCGGCTGCTCGCTGCCGCTGCCTCATCCAGCAGCAGGATGTCCGGGCTGAATCTCCATACAGCAGCACTTCCTTCCCTCCACTCTGCTAATTAGCCGGAGTCACAGCGCGCCAAGCTGTCTCTGGGCTTTTATTTTGTTATGTTTTTCTTTCCATCTCTTCTGTGTGACAGTCTGTGTTTTTATGTCTCTCAGTTTTTAATGAAAGCTCTGTTTTCACTACAATCACTTTCTATTCATTTTCCCTTTCTTGCCTCTTTTCTTCATCTTTTGCTGAAGGGGCGGTGTTGAAAGCGTCCACGCTCTCTGATAACCTGAATGGAAATGTATCGATCCATCCAGGAGAATCAGGAGAATTGCCACCGATGGAAAAGTCTCTACTGAACATAATTACACTCATGAGTGTGTGGCCTCACGGGAAATGAAATAGTTCTTTTAGAGCTGGAGGGTACATCCAAACACCTTGGAATATAATTGTGCTCTATTAAGAAGCCCATTAATCTCTGGTGTATTGATTTTTCCTTGTGCTAATGGATAGTATTGTCTCTCAGCTCTCTATGTGACACATCAACAAATAAAGGACGTGACTCTCAAACACTTTAGTTTGAAACCTAATTGGTCACAAAGAGGGTTCAGCTCTTTAACATGACATATCAAAGACTGTCCTTTAAATCCAGTCCAGCTGAAAGTGAGATGAGACCCAGCGGGCAGGTCAAACAGGCTGCCTCTGTCTGTATCGTATGATGTGTTATGAGCCTCGGCTCACATGTCAATATTTAGATTTACTTGTTAAAATGGTCCAACTGGAATGAAAATACATATTTTTTTAACAACATCAGATTGATTGAGTCCACTGAGGAATAAATCAATCAGTCCCAAAACTGAGAAATGTACATTATTGGGTTTATGACTACAGTCTGTGCATTCAGGCGAGAATTACTTTGCATATAATCAATTAAAATATGTTGTTTTAAATTGTACTTACAAAAAGCATTAACTTTCACCCTTCTGTTATTGATGTGATAGTGAAATGCTAGACGGCACAATACAGACTGGCCGGTTACACCCACCAGCTGTTTGGTTGAAACAACCTACAGTAGTTATAACATAAGTGTTACTAAATAGAGATTTACATATCAATAAATTGAACCACAAAAAAATAATTCTTAGGTGTTATTGTTAGTTGTAATATTTACTCCTAGTAACTATTACTTGTAAGTGTTTTGCAGATAACTGGAAACCAGCTGGCAGAATACTACCTATGAGGCAATATGTGACATTGGCTCATAAATCGGTGGGGCTGGATGTTTGAAGACGTAGTGACGACTCGCAGAGCTACGTGGTGAACTGCTGGAGCTAAACGCTAACTGGCTAGCTGGCACAGCTGGGCTACTTATTCTGAAACACATATCTATTAATGTATGCTCATATGAATAGCAATATGTTTAGCACTTAGCCTTTAAAACATTTAGAAAGTTGTGTTTTAGCTTGTGATGCTGCAGTGTCATGTGTTTACACTGTTGATTGGTTTGTGAGTGGACGGTTCTACAGATGTTTCCTAGCAGTAGATTTACATGTCACTAAAGGTGTGTTCATACACACCTTTAGTGTCATCTCTTGCTTGCAACTTGCAGGTTGCAAGCTAACTGTTCATCCACCCAACCTGCATCCACCTAACAAGTGAAAAATCATCTTATCAAGTCATCGTATATTGACGTCATCTGAACTAAGTAAGTTCCCCGGGTCATAATCACTACGGCCGCTAGATGGCATCTGTAACTCAAAGGTGACTTTCACCTTACCAATGGATAATAAAGCCCTTCTGAGCCTATTAGTAGGTGTAGCAGACTCCTTCTAACCCATATGTATGAGGCTGATAACCACTGATAACACCCATTCAATCGAGTGATAACGTTCGAAGTGGGTGGGATCCTTCAGGTCTAACAGAAGTGTTGAATGTTTTTCCTTTCTCATTTGCAAAGCTGATTTTTGAAGTATTTTAAATCCTACATTGTTTTGGCTACATCCATATTTACTAGTTTGCAGTCTTCTTCTCTGCCTTTGCTGGCTCATTGCTGCGTTTCTTTGTGCATTGCAGCCACCTGTAGAATAGTGTGATACCATTGGCACATACAAAACAAAGACCCACTCATAAAAAAACAAACAAACAAACAACTACCCAAAAAACTAGAGGTGTTACTAGAGGTCAGAAACTCCACAATTTGAAACCAGCCAGTGTTTAATGTGAACTTAAGAGTTTTATTCTGTTTTCACAAGCTGTTCACTGGCTATGAGTTGAGTCATATTCTGGCAAAATATAAAGTGTTTGGAACATACTGATCATACTAACAAACAGTGGAGACATACATTATGCAGTGACAGTGGCTTGATAAATGTATGTGGACATGGTTTGATATTCTGTCCTGCACTGACTAAAATTTAAATGCACTGTAAAGGTTTTTATCGCCTTTAAAACCTGCAGGACGAGTTACAACATAGAAGGAAAACACTCATCCAGTTTTTTTTTCCTAGTAAAAATGTATTAATGCATATATTACAGTTGAAGACATTTTGTAGTGGATACGTTTGAATGATGATATGATGTCAGGTGTTGCGGTTGGGTCAGCAGAGTCAGTGCATTATTACTAATTAGCAAATCATAGCCGGTTGAGTCAGGACATTAAACGCTGCATTAGTTTGTGGTCGTAGGTGGACGTCCAGAGTAGGAAATGTGTCATTATTGACCTCTGAGTTGGTACATGGTACAAACTTCAACACAGGCAAATACGCTCAAAATCAAATACAAAAGCTTCCTGACTGTGTGGGCAGCCAATTTTAAAAACCCGACCTCTTGAGGAGGAAGTTAAAGGGCTGTTTTCATTTTAGTTTTCCTCATCAGAAGAAGCAGAATTATTACTTGTAAGTTATTGGAAAAACTTCTTTCAGTGGTGATCTCATGCTGCACGAGTGGGCGTAAACTAAAAAACAAACTATCCATACCTTCACTTCTTCTCTTGTGAACATACATCATCTTCCTCTGTGGTCTCACAGCAGCCAAAGAGTAAATTTACAGAGACCCACAGACACAACTTTATAATGATACTTTACTTTACAGCAAACAAGTCTCACAAAAGAAAGTTTATGTAGGAAAGAGTTGAATACTAAACAACAGGAACATTGTTTAATTGTTTTAATTATATTCTATTCACAAATTGAATGCACAAATGACAACTTAAAAAAATCATACACAAGGCGCCATAAAACAATACAATAGAAATACCTTAACTTTACTCCCATATCTCCTCCTTTTCTTCCCTTGTTCCTTCTGGTTTCCCTTCCTTTCGTTTCTTCCCTTCTTTCCTTTCCTGCCTCCTCCTTTCGTTTCTTCCCTTATTTCCTTTCCTTTCCTACATACTCCTTTCTTTCCAACCTCTTCATTTCTTTCCTACCTCCTTGTCTCCTTTTCTACATCCTCCTTTCCTTCCTCCATCTTGAAAGACGTCCCACCACTTCCTCCCCTACCTCCTCCTTTCCCTCTTTACTATATTTCCTTTAAAACTTCCTACTTTTCTTCCCTCCCTTTATTTTTTTCCCACCTCCTCTTTTTATTTTCTAAATTTATTTTCTTCCCAACCTCTTTCCACACAGTGGTTGTTTTTCAAGGTGTGGCTGCCGGTCCAATCAGAGCTGAGTGTATAATACATCTCATCTTCTGTCGCCTTCAGCTCTCCATCACACCTCGGGAACGAGGAGGAAGTAGATTTTAAAAGCTGCATTTCATATTTCCTCTCTCTGTCTCTCTGCAGGTTGTTGTGATGACGGTTTTCATCGATACCAATCTCAGCTCAGACGCCTCAAATTCAACAGTCTGTGAATGCAGCTTTTTATTTGGACTATTTCAACACACAACGGCCCAAAACCCCCTTTTATGTGTCCTCTCTGGTCTGATATTTTTCAGATTTTGTTCTTCTTGCCAACTGGACGGTCATTAAAAAACAATACGTTATAAAGTTAAATTAATAAATTTCAGAGTTTCTATGACCCACGAGCGCTCAATCTAATATAATGGAGGTTAACGTTGATCTGATCACCATCTGTCATTTCTAAACACACAATTTCAGTTTTCTCTCCAGTCACAAGAAGAAATTCAATTAAAATAATTTAATTCAGAGGAAGGAAATAGCTTTTCCTGTCATAGAATTTAAACATCCCTCCATATTTTCTGTGATGTATTTTTCTCTCCCTCTCTCCTCCTTTCTATCATTCTCTCTTTACCTTCTTCTTTACTTTCCCACCATCATCTTCGCTGCCTCCACCTTTCTACTTTTGTACCTTTTTCTTCCAGTTTCTTTCCTTTCCCACCACCTTGTTTTCATTTTGCACCTCGTTTACTTCCCTACACTTTACTTACCTCCTCATTTCCTTTCCTAAACCATTTTTCATTCCACCCCACATTTTTTTCCTTTAATCAAATTCCTTACTTTCTTTTATTATGTTGGTTTATCCTTTCAGCCTACTGTACACACTGCTGACTTAGGACTGCTCAGCCAAACATTAGAGCAATCATATTGGGAAGTTTGCAGACAACACAACAGTAGTGGTACTCATGAGTCTGCATACAGGCAGCAGGTGGAAGGATTGGAAGCCTGGTGCAGAAGAAACAACTTCTCCATCAGTGAACAAAATGAAGGAGATGGTTGTGGAAGATCAACATCACTCCTCCTACTCCTCTTCTCTACGACGGAGGAGCCAGTACAGTGAAGAAGGCCCACCATCGCCTCTACTTCCTGAGGAGGCTAAAGAGGGCTGGACCCGGCGCTCCAACCCTCACTTCCTTCTACAAGTGTGTGGTGGCAGCATCCTGTGTGGTATGGCAACTGCTCCGGTGCCAATAGACAAGCACTGCAGCAGGTGGTGAGACTGTCTGTCTGTCATCGGTGACATTTACAACAGCAAGATTCAAGCAGCCCAGAATTGCAGCTTACAGTTGGTGCCATCTTTTTCCGTTTGGAGCCAGGACCTTCCAAATAAGGAGTGCAGGGTGTTGCCTTTCACGCTCTGGAAACACGCCCCGCTACCTTGGACCAAAGCTATCGCTAGCTTACTGGGAACACTGAGCGGTGCAGACTTGTGCTAACATTAGCTAACTAACACAGCAGGTATTGCTATCAAGTAACATTAAACTTAGTGAAATACTGTGATAATAATCAGATTTAGTGTGAGACAGCTCTCAATTAACACCCACACAGCAGACGTCAAAGCTACTATAAGTCTTTATATCTTATTAATGGAGCAATAATTCCAAAATGACCACGAGCACATTTATTAGAGGGCCTCAATTTAGTGATTAAGACCATAATGACTTGTTGAACACATTTATTGACTTAGTATTTCATGAGAGAAGTTTTTAAATGGGAGCTAGGTACTGGCTATTGGAGCCAGTACCTAGCGGTGGTATTGCACTTAAAGGGACTTCTGCATTGGCTTCAATTTCAAGCCGTGGTTCTTGCTGTTTGGAAGAAACAAAGACCATCCTATTATGGATGTCTTTTCTAAAGCCACACCCACTCATGCCAGGCCCCAAACTGCCCAGGGTTAGCAGTCAGAGACACCACATTAACCACTGAGCCACCGTTCCTCTCTGCTGTTTGAATAGATGAGCTGAAGGGAACGCCATCAACCACTTGAACATTTGCATCATTTGGAAAATTACAGGGGGAGTGAACTGTAATCCTCAGAACAAACTGGACTCCTTTCCAGTTTTCAGCCCCCCTCCTCCTCTCAGTGTAACATTAGCTTGTGTAGCTGTCTGCTCTGATATATTATTGCAGCAGTCGGCCGGCCGGCTGCTGGTTGGGGCTTCCCCTGACTGATTCTTTATGCCGACCAAACAGCATCTAATCTTAGCGGGAGTGCAGCGGGGCTCCTCATCAGGCAGACAGCGGCTGTAAACAATGCAGATTGATTACTGCCCAGAGTGCATTTCATCCCGCTCCTGCAGGACTCGGAGTCTTCTTAACGTGTGTTGTTTTACTGTCATGGTATACTAACATTGGTCTGTCATTAAGAAGAAGATAGCATGTTTTCCATTAAGTTTTTTCCCGTGGATGGCAGTGATAAGAGCACTCCTCTGACCGAGCCTCTTATCATGGCTGCTGTAATTCCATTAACAGCGAACTCAACGTGGCATCTTCTTCGGAGTAGCGTGACAAACCCTTCCCCGTGGCCGACCCGAGCGATGGCACGGTAATAACAAATCTGGATTTAATTTGTCCGTCGCTGCGCTATCTCTCCGAAAGCAGGAGGAGGCCGACGGGGAGCAGCAACCATGAGGGCCTCTAATGCGATGCGTCACTCCTCGAGACTCTAATGCAGGAAGTTGGTGGACACTGGGTGAAAGTGACACTAATTCATGACCACTCGCTGTCTCAGAGCACTTAGACTGCTGCAGAAGATGTTTTCACCCCCCGAGGCTGCATCTTAATCCTTCCAACATCCCTCCCACCGAGCCGGATTCCAACGACACATCAGGGGCCACAGATGTGACCGGTGGTCTGATCCCGACGAACACCGCGCCATGTTTTATCCTGAATCTATTGGCTCACACTTCATGCTGCAGCAGATTAGATAAGAGCAGATCCACTTTATTTCAGCCCGCAGGGAAATTCATCTTCAGCACAAAATCTGCAGCCGCAACAAGGACGTGACAGAAAGACATAAAGCACACAAACGCATCATAAACACAGCATGACATAAAACTCATTAAACATCCTTTGTAGTACAACATAACGCACTCACCTCGTAGCTGTTTTTTGCATGATGATGAATAAATATCACTTCTGCTTCACTGCTCGTCTTGATTTCCACATTTTCTTTCAACCAAACAACCAAAAGATTTGTAAAGTTTGGATTTTAAAAACTGCTCAAGCAAATCTAATCACTAATCACTAAGTGATCTAATCACTGGACACTGATTAGTGATGAGCTGAGATTTAAACCATATTTGGCCCAGATGTTGTCCGTCAGTTCTCTCTGAGTAACCTGTCTGCCAGTCACTTACCCTCTCCACCTCCACCTTTGTTTCCTCCTTTTCTTCCCCTTTTCTTTCATTTTCTGAATCCTCCTTTCCTTCCCAACCATCTTTTCCTTTCCTTCCTCTTCTTTTACTTTATCTCCTCTTTTATTTTCCTTCTTTTTCTTTTTCTTTCCTTCCTCCTTCCTTCCTTTCCTCCCTTTCTCTTGTTTCTTGTTTCTTACCTCCTTCTTTCCATTCCCACTTTCCTTTAATAATTCCTCTTTTCATTTTCTACTTCTTCCTTTCCCTCCTTACGATATACTTTCCTTCCTCCTCCCCTCCCTTCCTTTCCTACATCGCTCTCCTTTTCTACCTCCTTTCCTGTCCTACTCGTTTCTTCAGTTTCCTTCTTCATCTTTTCCTACCTGTTTACCTTTAATTTCCTCTCCTTTCTTTTCCCAAACTTCTCTCTTCTTTCTTTCTTCCTTCCACCTTAGTTTTCTTTCCCTTTCTAACCCCCGTTTCTTCCCTAACTTTCTCTTTCCTACCTCATTTTTCTCTCCTTCCTCCTTCCTTATAAGAAGTACGCCCATGTGAAGAGTCAGTGTATCCAAACTGGTTCTATGTGTTTAGTTTGTTTGTGTAAGAAAAATCAATTAATTTTGATGTTGCCTTTGATGGAATTAAGCTCTTTGTTATTGGCTCCAGAATCAGACTCTTATTTTTGTTCCAAAGTTTTGCATCTTTTTGATGTTATTTTAATTACCTACTCTAATTATTTGCTTTCATCCTTTGTTGTCAGTTGTCATTTAAATGCAGACTTCTCTTGTCAAAATGTTCTTTTTAATTTGAATTTACATGCCATGTTGTTGCTACAAGTGCTAATGATTGCAGGCGAAATTCACCTTTATTCTTATGCACCTGATTAAAATAAAAATAAACTGAGACTCGATTTGAGGCTCATTCGGTGACTTGAATATTGAACACTGTGAAGATGGTTAAGATATATTGATCTTCATGTTGTTGAGATCTTCAGTGTGTGAGATACTCTGTGGGAGAGACTGGAAGCAAAAAGCAAAGCAAATTGTTCAGTTGTTGGAAAGAAGACAAACACTGACAAGGGTCGAGGAAGAGAGAGAATGTGACACTTTTCCTGTAAATTATAATTTAGTATTTTATTTTATTTTATTTATTGTATTTATCTCAATATACTGAAACATGTAATTAATTGTCAGTTATTCTGATAATCATTTAATCATTTTGACTCATTCTAAAGAAAAAAAATACCCAAATTCTCTGGTTCCAGCTTCTTAAATGTGAATATTTTTTTGGTTTCTTTAGTCTTCTATGATAATAAACTCATCTTTGCGTTGTGGACTGTCTGACAGAACAAAAGACATTTTAAGATCTTGAGCTTTGGATTTTTTTCACCATTTTCTGACATTTTATAGACCAAAGGACTAATCAATTAAACAAGAAAATAATCAGATAATCAGACAGATTAATCAAAAATGAAAATGGCCTACTATACTGTACAGTATATGATGACTTTGAATGCACTTATTTATATAATGTTATTTTTTTGTTTATTTTTATGTTTATGTTTTGACAGCCTGTTTTTTTATCCCAACGTCGTGCCAACAAAGCTTCAAAATCAAATGACGATAAAGAGAAACAGAGGTGTGTTCAGGCGTGTGTGTATTCATTTATTCATATTTCTGTGTGAGACAGTTGGCACGCCACCTTTCCCGAGAGGATTTCCTCTGAGCGAACAGATCTGACAGGAGTGTGTGTGTGTGTGTGTGTGTGTGTGTGTGTGTATGTGTGTGTGAGGGCTCTTGTTTCTCTATCTTTTCTTACATTTAGGAACATTTAAAGGGGCCATATCATACTTTTTGTGATTTTCTGTTATTTATATCCTGTTATGTCGGCTGTTAAACATCTTCAAAGTTACAAAACTTGAGGTTAACGTATGTAGAAATGCTCCCTGAGCTTCAACCTGCTCTTCACGCTTGCAACATTTTTTTTTACCTTGCCGACGAGCTGGCGTTGGCTCATCGCGTGTGCTCAGAAACAGCCGTCCGTTTGATAGACTCGGTTGCTAAGGTTGTTGCTAAGCCTATTCAAAGTGTTGTTCAGGTTGTCCACTCTCATATTTCCGATCTGACTCAGCTCCAACATGTACAGATGTATTTGAGAAGTTGACATCGAGGAAAGAAGGAAAAAAAAAAAAGAAAACTTTCTAATATTGTTTATTTACATGGCCTCTTGAGCTGGAATAAGCTGCCTGAAGCTGGCCAATCAGAACAGAGTGGGCTCATCAGGAGGGGGGCCTTAAAGAGACAGGAGCTAAAACAGCCTGTTTCAGACAGAGGCTGAACTGAGGGGCTGCATAAAGGGCCAGTATAAGATAAATAAGGAGTTTTTAACTGTAAATCAAGCAAATATATTCCAGTAGAGCCCCAGAATATAAATATAGACCTAAGAAATGTGCAGGATATGTCCCATTTAAGGTTAGGATTGGAAGCACAACATGTCAGTGAGGGTCCTCTCAAGTACAGAGCACAGCTGTGTGTGTGTGGAGCAGCCAGGTCGTCGCAGTTGGTGAACATGATGTTAACATCAAAGAGGAGTAAGATGAGGATGTTGGTGATGCTTGCTCCTCCTTTATAACTCTGAATCTCAACATCATCCCCCCCCCCCCCCCCCCCCCCCACACACACACACACACACACACACACCAAATAGAGTTATAATACTAAAATGTCAGGACTGTTGGAGGATTCGTTGCACTGTTTTAATCTATGTTGAGTTCTTGATGAAAAAGTAAACAGAAACCACATCATCTTTCTGCAGAGTCAAGAGTATAAAAGGGACCAAAGATCAGCAGCTGCAGTGTTTATTAAGCCTTAATATTAAGAGCATATGAGGTGAGTAGGTAATGTCGGAAGAGGCAGGTGTTCAAGTATATTTTATATATTTTGAAGACAGAGAGAAATCCTGCTGATCGATCTGAGTTCAGTACCTTGTTGCCCCCCCGAGGGTCCATACATTACATACAGTTTGGATTGACAGTAGGTTGTTGTTCACTTGCAGATTGTAATGAACAAGAAGGTGCATGCAATTACTTCTTAAACTTTCATAATCTTTTTAAAATAATGTTAATGTTAACTCAAAGTGCTTTATTTGTTTTACAGTTTGTATTTTCTCTGTACTTTTATTTGCTGTTGTCCCTTTTTTAACACTGCAGTTTGTAACAGTGTTTTGATTGTTTTGATAACTATTATATCAAAATATGATTTCATATATGATTGTATATGCATACAAAACAATTATTAATACAACTGTTTATTGTTGTTATTATTATTATATTAAACCTAAATGAGGGCGTTCAGGTAGGCGAGGCGAGAATTAGTGACTTGAACTTCATGCGAGCAGCAACAGTGAGACAGTGGAGAGTGATAAAAAGTGGTGACATTAACTGTTTTTGGATGGTTGAGGACCAGACATGTTGCTGCATTTTGAGCCATCTGCAGAGGTTTTACTGTGCATGCTGGCAGGGGGTGAGAGATGACCATGAATGGCATACTCACAGTATTAAAGTGTTGGATGTATCACTGTACCATGAAATCCCATTTCGGTTGGGGGATGTTATTATGTGACATAACCTTTGCTCTCTTTCCCAATGTTTCCTGCCTGTATCTATACTGTGAACTGTCCAGTGAAGGTAAAAATGTGTGCCTTACAGTAGTGGAGCTTAAAATGTAAAGTTTGTCCTGGCAATCTGCCAGTTAGATTTTTATATTACTTGTTAAAATGTCCTATGGGTAATGTTAGCGGAAGAGTCAGGAGGTCACCAACATCACTAGCTGTAATTCTCTGGGGATCATGAATACCCACAGCAAATTTAGAGACATGGAGGTCCAGTTTTATTTTATTCTGTTCTGTAAAAAAACAGTGAGTGTTTTCAGGGTAGAAAGTAAATACATTTACTCAAGTTCTGTACAGTTTTGAGATATTTATACTGGTATATTTCTAATTGATGCTACTTCATACTTCTACTCCACTACATTTGTAAGATAAATGCTGTGAAGTAAAAGTATAACTGTTCATCTGTAGATGTAATAAATAAAACATATGATGTACTTCTAAAATATGATGCATAATTAATATTAGATTAAACTACCCAACAGAACATAAAGTCAGTAAATTTAGCTCCACATTGACCAGTTACAACATTAAATGCTGCTTACATGTTAATAAACAAAGTAATAATAATAACTTTATTTTGTTGATAATACTTATGTTCTTGGACTAAAATAAAATAAAAACAGAACTTTTATTTAGTATTAGTATTTTTACACTATGGCATTGATACTTTTCCTTAAGTTCAGGATCTAAATGCTTCTTTGCACCACATATAAAATGTTAGCTGAACATTTGGATTCACAAGTGATATAAAATTGTTGTTACAGCCATAAACAAAACGCGGCGCCATAGTTGCTGAATTCACTCAAAAGTGACCCAGAAATTAAAAGTGAAATGATTCATGCTGCAGACTGTAAAATCAGATTTCTCAACACTGTAATTCAGCTTCTACCCTCTGTTAGCGGCACACATGACCAAATTTTAAGCTCTGTGATTGGATGTTTCTTTCTGAAATGCACAGAGTTTTTATGTACAAAGTTGTTCATCTTTTGTACTGATGATTTAACTGGGAGGGTTTCATACTGATCCAAGCCGTAGAAGTGCTCAAACTGTGAATCATGTAACGTTGTTTACAGTGGCGGCTCATGGCAGAGGCCACATAGGCGGTTGGCAGGGGCGCCAAATGAGTGGGACGTGTTTTTTTTTTTTTTTTACAGCTTTTGGAAATATGCACTTGTTTTTTTCCCCCATTGACTTGCATGGGTTTTCATTTGGTTTGGTTTTCAAAGCTTTACTGGTGCTATCTCAGGTAATTCCACCAGACCCTCACTGAATGGTGCCTTAACCCCACTTGCCTTTTTGTCTGGAGGAGTGGGAGCACATTGTCTGGGCTTGAGGTACCATTGTTGCACTTTTTGGGGGCGCCAATCTAAAATCTCACCTAGAGCTAACAGCTGAGTAAAGCTGTGTACTTTTAATCTTTATCATCATGTGTGTGCAATAACACTGTGGAAGTACAATATAAATGTAGAGAAAGCAAAGCAAATTTTTGCCTCGTCTCATTTGCACATATTTGACCGCTGGACCGTTTGTGTTTATTCTCCCTAAATAGCCAAAATACCAACTGTATGTTAGCTGTAAGCTAGCTAGCAACAGATTTACCGACCGCGTCTATGGTTCTTTCTGTTACTTCTGTACTAATTGACTTTGTATGTAATTGTCTAAAATTCTGTTTGCGGTCTGTTTGAACACACAGTAACGATCGTTTCAAAGTCAGAGAAACTACATCCAAAAAAAGCATTTCACACTTTGTCTCAACAACAACAAATATCTTAAAGTAAGTTCTTAAGTAAAAATGGGTTTTCCGCACATCTTCCAGCAATATGCAGCTGAATCAGGTGCTTCACTTGGATCCATTCAGGTATTATTATATATGAATACATACTGACACACACACCGAAGAGCTGCAGCAAAACAGAATTTTACCTGAACCCGGTTACAATTTGTTTACGAGAAACCAAAAGGATCTGTGAAGACCTTTAACTCCCAGTACTACTACATTACTACTACTACTACATCTCCTCCTATACGTTTTGTACTGCTATTACTAGTTCTACTACTACTACTAGCCTGGAAGTCTGTGCATCATACTTGCTGTTTTAGTATCTGTGTGTTTTCCACTTCTCTCTTTCTGTCTCTCTCTCTGTGTGTGTTTGTGAAACTGCCTTTGATTACAGAGCTTCATTACATTTCATTACAGCAGCTGCTGCTCTCTACAGTACATTAAAAACTCAAGCAGCCTCAACTTTTGAGGATGTGGGATATTAACACTGACTGCCGTCTCCACATCTCCATTCACAAGTTGTTTTTATTGTTTTTATTGTCAATTACAGAGGCGCTCTCTGTGTGTTAGTTACAGCTTTATGGCTGTTTTAAAGCTCTGTGTTGGTGCAGTCATACAGGCTCTGTCATGAATTATGGGCCTAATATTGAAGGAATTTTCAGAGTTTCCTTTGGAGAGCAGTTCCAATCATTCCTCAGCTGCTGAGTGTCATCAGATTCAACAGTAAAATTACAGTTACAGACCATCAATGTAATGTAAAATGTATGAGCGTTTCCTCCATGTCTCCACTCCCTGTGACCTGACGAGCGTGTTTCCGTTTAATCAGAACTGAGGCTGTAAAAAAACCCTGATGCATCAGTTAGAGCAGAGGTTTTTCGAAGTCTGAGGCGAGAGTTGAAGGGGGGCGTGGAGGGAGAGACATGAGGCAAAGATGCTGCCTGAGGAGAAAGAGACAGGTGCATGCCGATGTTCAGAAAACAACAGGAAGTGAATTATTGTAGTTTGGCTGCTGACTTGGCCGCTTATCAACACGGTCAGCAGTTAGACCTGCAGCAGTGGTTGTGAAACACAACTCATGGAGGCTTCCTCGAAGTTTTCCTCGCTGTAATCATTCCTCCTGTTCATACTGGCTATTAGTGATGGGAGCCAAAATCCACAGTGTGTCCACACAGTCATTCTGTACAAAAATGTATTTAAAAGTTTATCTGAAGCTTATATGTGGCTTTAGCAGTCTGAGTTAGTCATATCAAGTGGATATCTGCCACATTTACTGTCTTTTTAGCATCAAATTCCCTCTTTGTGTTTCCTCGGACAGTGTTTCCCTGTTGAGCTGCGGTGGAAGTATAGTAACAAAAAGAGGGACTTTGGCACTAAAAAGACTGTAGCATTGAAATATATCTACTTGATTAGAAACTAAACCTTTAAATACATTTTTTGCAAAAATTGTGAACCCGTCCTGTAAGGTACGTTAAAAGCTTACAGCCTGATTGCTGCAATTTGTAATCCTAATTGTCAGGAATTGTTCAGTCAAATCTGAACACACAGACATGATGTAACATTTTTACATTCAGTGTTTCTTATCTTGTCTCTGCAAACAGGAAGTCCTAATATCTAATTCGGCATACTTTGAATGGTGCCAATATGCCAAAAATGTAAACAAATATAGGCTAAAAACACAGGTCTCAAACTGCAGTCTGGCACAGTGTCAGACTTTTTCTCTTCTCAGTTTTAGTGACTGTTGCCACCTCTGACAACTTTCAGACAACAAAATAAAACATTGTCTTTAACTCGGGCCAAAACGCTAATTAAAGATAGTATTATGAATTAATTATTTGGTAATATATACACATAAAGCATAATGTAAAGTGAAATAATAAGGAACTTAATGCAGTGGTAGTAGGGGCCAACAGCTAACAGTCTCAACAAATGTAAAACAATAAATTCATTTTTGACATCAGAATTTTGTAAAAAAACAAACAAACATGACATAACACAACTTTGAGTTAACATTAACACTCAAACACTTCAGCTTATTACAGTAACAGAAGGGGATTTTTTTGGCTTAGAGATGGGTGTTGTTGGGGATGAGTCACAGACACATGGTGGATTTTTATTCACCCGCTCTTAAGAAACTATTCTCAGACCTTGTTGACTCATTCCAGGTGTAAATCGTCCATTTTCAGCCTCGACGGCGACACAGTGACATAGAGCAGAGGAGGAGGGGAAAGACGAAGAGGAGGGGGAGGGATGAGGTCTTTCTAGATGGATGTCTCCTTTTATCTTCGTGGAGACGGGTCAAACTGAGAGGAGAAAGTGACAGACGGGGACAGTGGCTGGATTTTCCAGCTTTTGTATGTAATTAGCGCTCCATTTAGCAGAAATCAAAGGCAGCAGCTTGACATTTAATTTCCTCCTGAGCACTACTGTCATTATCTGCTGGATGGAACGTAATGCTGTGGACGCTCCGTGTTCGACTGGCTGGTATCAAGATCCACACTGATGAATGTCATTTTAAAGCCACATCACAGTCTCTGTTCTCCACCAATGTGACACCTTTTGTCACATTAAAGTCCTTACTCTGAAAACATTTTGCACAGTTATTATCTGAACGTCTGATAATTAGTGGGAAGAAGTGAGTTTAGACTTGTGTTGATTTGACGAGAAATTCAAGATAAATCTAACAAGTTCTCTCCAAAATACTTCTCTCCACCACGACTACGTGGACAAAAGTATATGGACGCCTCATGTCCCATCATATAGCATTACACTCCTATAACGTTGTCATTATTATGACATAGGGGGACGTATACTTCCTCAGACATGCAGAAACCCCCTCTACCCACACCTTTCCTACATCGGATTATGTGGGAGCTGTGTAGGGCCATTTCTGTGACTTTGAACAACCGAGTGCAACACTACTCTTCTGTTCTAAGATTTATTCTTCCAGGAGAGAAAATATGTGCCTTTATCTCTGTGTTTAAACAATATCGTGTCTCTCCCGTCCCCCTCCCCTCTCTGTGACAGTTGGCTTTTCACTCTGCCTTTATGTCGTAAGAACCAGTTCGGATCAACCATTAATTAAGCTCTAGTAGCAGGTCATGTAGCCTGGAGCCTCTTTTCTGTGCATGACACAGATATGTTTGGCATTTTTGCTTAAAAAACACTAAAACAATGATTTGATTATCAAAATAGTTGCTTGCAGCTCTAGTTTTAGGCTTTATACTACTTTTTTCACATATGCAGTATGAAGTACTCCACAACACCTGGAAACACACTTTGCTGTGTAAAATCACTGGAGCTCTCCTTTAATTTAAGATCCCCTCTATCTCTGACTTGTGTGTTTCTGTTAAAGAGCAGTAAAGTCATGGATGCAGACTTGATGTTGCAGGTTTTTATGGTCGTCCTCCACCCTACACCGATAGCTTCTGGTGTCTCCACAGTGAGCTGGTGCCGTCGGCTGGAATGAGCCTGAGCTTCAGTTTGGTCGTTCTGCTGGTTTCCAGCAGCGTCCGGTCTCCCCTGGCGGATCCTCGTCCCTGATCTAATAACTATGTGGCTCACAGCTGAGAATAAAACCGGTACGCTGGCAGCTGATAAAACGACTGCACTCTGCAGCAGGTGAACTGATGCTTCGATTAAAGATGGATGGAGGCTCGAGTGCTTCTGATTCAACCTGCCGCACTGAATTTACTTCCACTGTAATAAAGGGGGTTTATTTTGTCAGGTCGCCATCAGTGGCTTGTTACTGCAGCCAATCAGAAGGCTTCAGCCATAAATGTTTATTAATTCTGCCTTAATAACAATTTCCTGCAACAGGAAGTGATAATACCTAATTCAGCATACTTTTAATGGCCAAAATGTAAACAAATATTGGCTAAAACCGGGTCTTAAAGAAAATATCAATATCACCTACCTGTAGCTGACATTACAACAGCTCATTTGATGAGTTTTTTTGGGGCCTTACTGTCATTTTGGTTCCCATGCAGGTCGGCCTATATGTTGGTGTTTCCATGTTTCCATCTATCAGCTTTAGCAAAAACATTTTTGTAGAAGAAGGACAAGCAGCTCTGCCCGCAGAGAGCCACTTTAAAAAACGAGGACGTCGCTCCAGATGGGATTTAAATTACAGGAGCAGCAGAGAGTTCACTGAAAAACAGTAGCGACTTTAATTATTACAGGGGGTGAAAAATGAACCACATATGCGCTCTGAACTGGATTAAAATCACTGACCAGGGCAGGTAATGTTAAAATCACCCCACCTCCTCTAGAGACATAAATCCAGTCCGAACGAGGCTTTAGAGACTCAGAAGAGGTGCTTAACATTAGCATCGATGTCAGCTGAAGTAAAGGAATAGAAAGGAACAGCCCTCCTATTGGCTCAACAGTCAAATATGTATGGGATAGAAAAGACGGACAAAAAGTAGCGATGAAAGAGAGGAAGAGCCAACAGAGGGAGGAAGTCCAATGAAGTCCAAGTCACACAGGTTGGTTTTAAATAATACTGCATATTGAAATAATGCCAGCACCAAAAAATAAATACATAAACACAAAAGAGGCCTTTCAGGTTTGGGTCCTTGAGCTCCAAAGAGTCCAGTTAAAGTTTCGGTTCAGTTCATTTTAATTCCACATGGATGTTCGTTGGTAGTTTGCCATGAAATGAATAATGTTGTTTTTATTGTTGTTGTTATTGCAGTTTTGGAAGCTTTTTGATTTTTTTTTTTGATTTTATTTTTGTTACTATCTTGTTAGTAAGTTTCTATTGTCTAACTTTTCAGAGTTATTCCCCTTATTTTCTGTCTTAATATTTGGCTTTTTTTGCTTTTTCTTGTTTTATTGATCAATGTGATTTTAAAACTGTTGTTTGTTTTGTTGTTGCTGTTGTTGTGAGGACAAATGAAAAATAAAGAATGATCATTTTGTTGATAAAATGTCAGTAAATAGTAGAACAATGACAGAGTCAAAGGTGACGTCTTCAAATGTCTTGTTTTGTCTGACCAACAGTCCAAAACCCAAAATATTCAGTTTGCTGTCATGTATCACAAAGAAAAGAATGAAATCTTCACATTTGAGAGATGAAACCAGAGAATTAGAGTTAAATTGATTGACTGACTAATTGTTTCAGCTCTAATTAAAATGCAGGAACATCTTTACAGTCAAAACAGATAATTTACAAAACTTTTAATATCAGTTACTAAATGACGATCAAACAAATCAAACAGATCAATAGAATAGAATAGAATAGAACTCCTTTATTGTCATTGCACAGAGAACATCTACATTGAGTAGCAGTCCTGACGGTGTATTCACACATAACAAACAGAAATTAAAAAGAGAAAAGATCTCAGAAAATAAATGAATATCTTTCTATTTTGACAGATATTACTGCAGCTTTATTCTTGGTTATTTTGAATTAATTGTATTTAAGATGTTCAGAGGTCTGAATCTTGTGCTCAGTGTGAATGTGGTTATTTGTTGGGATGTCCATGATTGGCTTATTGGAAAATAGAACTGATGATTATTATTTTTGTGTTATTATTTTAGATTGGTTTTAACATGGGTTACGTGCATGTGACACAAACCCAGAAACAGCTAAAGCCTCCTGGATACTGAGGTTCAAGTCCTGCAGCTTCTCTTTATCAACTGACCAATGAAAATGAGAAGTTGGGGACGAGGATGAGGAGAAGCCTTCGGCCCCGGGAGATGACCTCTGCCCCCCAGAGACAACCTAGCCCCCGCCCCGCCTCACCCACCTGCTCTTCAGCTGCCACAGAGGGAATTGAACCTCGCAACGCTCCGCTAGGCCCTGCTAAGTCATGCAGGAGGGAGGAGACGAGCTGTCAGAAACTCCCATCATCCTCTCTGGAAATGCTCTCCCCGGGGGGCGCTAGAAATCCAGGGGGTGGACAAAAAATATAAACACCTCAGCCCCCAAAATGAATTCTGTCTTTTCATCACTAAATGCTCAAAGAATGTGAGATAAAAAGCTTTGAATTTAGCTACAAAAGTTTCTCCACAATGACTGATGGTATCACAAACACCTGTTGTGACTGACGGTAATTATTGCTCTGCAGAAATTAAAAGTAATGCTGTATGCTGCGCTTCTATTCTCTTAAGCCTCTCTTCAACTACCTGGTTAAATCCTTCCAGAAGACCGATCATTCAAACTGGCTTATTTCTCTAAATGGTAACTTTAGATAGTGACATTATGTGCAGTTTAAAATACAATACAGTGTTGTTCATGAATGAGGGTAAGATGGACGGTGAGGTCGACAGGCGGATCAGTGCAGCATCAGCGGTAATGTAAGCGTTGTTCCAGACCGTCGTGGTGAAGAAGCAGCTGAGCCAATTTACCAGTCAGCCTACGTTCCAACCCTTACTGATGGTCACAAGCTTTGGGGAAAGGATGAGATCCTCCGATGGGTGTCTGAGCTCACCCTAAGAGACAGGTTGAGGAGCTCAGAAAGAGCTGAGAGTAGAGCCACTGTTCCTTCACGCTGAAAGCAGCCAGCTGAGGTGGTTCAGGCTGGGCACCTGCAACTGGTAGGAGACCTGGTCAGACCCACGCTGGAGGGATTACATATCTCCTCTGGCCTGCGAACACCTCCAGATCCCCCAAAAGGAGCTGGAGGACGTTGGCTGGGGAGGAGGGCATCCGGGTAACCTTGCTCAATCTGCTGCCACTGCGTCCCAGATGAGCAGCGGAAAGTGGATGGAATACAGTAACAAGAGCTTTAAACATCCATCACCTTGAAAAAAGTTCTATATTAGGCAGTTCGTTAACCGTTCGTTTGAACTCCAAGCTTTTTCTTTTTTTTTTTTGCTCGGTTTTCAGTCCTTTTATTTACAGGCTTTTAGCAGAGTCACTACATGTCTTAGCCAGGCTGCCACATATTATTTTCAGCACAAGCTGGGCTACTCAGAAATACCATCAATTTGCATGTGAGTTACACTCTACATGTTTTAGAACAGTTTTCATAAAATAAGAATAGTTTTATGGAATTTAAATCAGTTTGAGTTTTTTGCCTGTATGTCCACAGGTTTTCAGCACAGGGTAAATATCTGTATATAGCCTCTTATAGCTCGTTGTTTTGGTTTTACAGCACATCAGTCTCAGTGTTTCCAGCAGCAGCTGTTTTCTGATAAACCCACTGTACAATACCTGCCCAGCAGCCAACAGCAGACACACGAGTTTGAGACTAGCGGGTGAAGAAAGTGGAACATCTGGCACTAAAGAACCAGATATTTTTCTCAGGAGTTGGTGGAGACCAAACCGGGAGTAATTATTGGGTTAATATTCATCCAGTGGTCATGATCATGATGCTCTGTGTCTGCCGGATGAGTGTAGAGCAGAGGTAATATGTCTGAAATATGTTTTCAGCTTGTCATGGACTTCTTCTTCCCCACAGCAGCACAAAATAATGCAGCTTTAAAATAAAGTTCTGTAGGTCTGAACAGAGCTTGGACTGATAGGGTTGAATTGATTAAAATGATCAGATTTTCTATGACAGCCCTGCGTTGAGCTCCCAGTGTGAATATGAAGAACTAGCAGAAACATTAGTTTTAAGAATAAAATAGAATCCAGCATCTTTCATGGTGAAAGACAAAGTGGAGCTAATGAAAGCCAACAGGAGTTTAATGCTGTGTGACTGATACTGGGCTCGCTGTCAGTCTGATTCTACTGGGAGAAGTGGGATGATGACAGATGAATTAGTGCGCTGACAGCTGGCGTGGAGGGACGGGTAATTGTTGCTGAGATGTGGCGAGTGTTTTCTGTCTCTTGCCACGTTAGACGAGGCCAATCAATCAGCGCTTTTATCTGAACACTGCAAACACACCGACTCCGCCGCTTGTGACACAAAGCAGCTCCGTGTTAACAGGCGTCGCAGGAGTCACGCCTGTTTCTGTGTTATTTCACTGTTGAGGTTGTCACGGGTGATGCAGCGGTGGATGATGCTGAGGGGGGACAGGGGGGGGGGGGGTCGTCTCCGGGGTGAACGTGTGCTGATGGAATGTGTTCAGGCAGCTTTTCTGTCTCTGTGGTTCAGAGTGCAGAGGACAGAAACAACACTGACCTCGTCAGACACGATTTGCAAATAAATCTGTCTGTTCTGGAAGCAGACTGTGAGCTGCCTCATATTCAGAGAGACGTTTCCTTTACACATATGACCAATGAGAAGAACTTGCGCACACTGTCTCCCTTTCTGCTGGAATATTTATTAAATCACAATGTTTCAGTCTGTCCGACCTCCATCACGTATATAGGCAGCATCACAACACAACACCATATATATAACGGAGCTGCCTCAATCATCCAATCAGAGGAATACAGAAATAAGTTTGACTGATGAGCACCTTGAATTAACCCCAAGCATACATGTCACCATCCAGGTTAGTCAGAAAAAATACAAAATGCCAATACATCTTAGAATACATTATAGCAACAGCCATATAACCCCAAAACTCTCCAAAGGTCAAAAATAGAAAATTACAGGTGAATTAAAAACAAAAGTGCTGATATATCATAAACCGTACAGTGTTATCAAACATATTGTAGCGAAAACTATAATAAACCCATTCTTTCCAAAAGGAAAAAAAAGGAAAAGTAAATTAAGGACAAAAGTGTCAATTTATCAAAAATCTATCAAACATCATTTAGACTTGAGTATCTAATATTCACAATTGATCTGTATGTTTCAAGCATTCAAAAGCCACTTTCAAACATGCACCCCTTTATGTGACTCTGATGGTAATTTATCATGTCTCACATGTTAAATACATGATATTGCATGAACATTGTGTCTTTCCGTAAATGAACACTAACATAAAAACCCTTTAATAGATAAACGAAGCCAACGATTTTACTTATTCCATATCTGAAAAGGGCAACGGTTTCTCCTGAAATACACAACATCTTTGTCACGCTGCTGCCTCCTCATACCCTTGAAGCTACACAGAAAGTAACACGTTTAGCAGCTAATTGGCGAGATAACCGTGTGGAACATACTGAACATATGGATCAACAGTTGGGGGGGTGGATTATGTTGCAACAGTGTTTCAAGAAGCCTTTTTTTTATATTTATTTTAGCCATGATCGCAATCATTTGTAACTAAGCTGACCTCCAAAGTTTGTCACTCGACAAACTTTTATATGTATTTTTACTGTCTAAACTATAAAGATGAACCAATGTTGCCTTATCATTCACCTTTTCTCTCTCTCTCACTGTTTCCACCTGGCTATAGTCTCTCTCCCTGTGTGTGTACACCTGTTTTTTTCCCCAGGCACTAAATTTCAGAAGCAATACAGCAGCCAAACACGTTATTTTCAATGGCAGTGGCTCTTTTCTTCCATTATACTGCATTATACTGCAGAAAAACAAACAAAAATCTTACAGCATTCCTAGAGGAATTTCCACTTAGGATATAACTTCTGCAGCATTTATTTTGTCCTGCTCTCTACCTGCACCCTCATACATTCTTCAGAGGCCAGGTAAACACTCTATTTGTGATTAATAAAGCTTTAAAAAACAGGTGCAACTCAGTAACGTTTAGTCTCTGAGTACATTTGAAATAATATGATAAAGGAATACAACCTAAAAGAGAGAAAGTTATTCAAAAACTCATTTTAAATCATCTATTTTAGTCTTTGACACATATATATTATTTTATTCTGATTTTTGCCTTATTTGATAGTTGAAAGTGGAGGGAGAGAGACAGGAAACAGAGAGACCAGTATGATCTGCAATAAAAGGTACAAGGCTGGAATCAAACCGTGGACATTGCCGTATGTGGTATACATCTAAACCAGGCTACCACGTCACCCTGACATTGGACACATCTGAAGAAAAGCAGGGCTCAATCTGTGTCAGTGCAACGTGTGTGCAGCATCTCGTCTAAAAAGAAAAGTTAAAACCACCTTCCAGCCGTTGTGTTGGGTGTATATCGTCTCCTCTCGGAGGGATCGCGGAGCATCTCTGATCTGCAGTCTGATTCTGGATCCTTCATCTTCATCCCTCCGACACGTCTCACTCCCAGTTCACTATAATCTGTCTGAGGCTCCCATTATGCTTATTCCTCATTAAAATTTTATCAGCCATGGCAAATTGCAAAGATTATAGAGGGAGGGAGGGAGCTTTCGGGCTCTCCAGCCTGTTCACAGATTTATTTATTGTTGCGGATCATCCGGGCTTATCTGCTCCCCAAAGCAAAGAAAAGTTCCCATCGGATGGC
This sequence comes from Scomberomorus guttatus, assembly GCA_038419695.1. Classification (NCBI taxonomy): domain Eukaryota; kingdom Metazoa; phylum Chordata; class Actinopteri; order Scombriformes; family Scombridae; genus Scomberomorus; species Scomberomorus guttatus. The sequence goes on from CM076452.1 coordinate 2,813,746, forward strand.
AAAGGTCATGAAATCTGATCTCCCAGCATGCATAATGGCGGGGAAGAGGGGGGAGGTGAAGTGTTTAGTTTGTCTAAAGTGTTCTCGCCCACACATTAATATTGTAATACTTTAATATCATAAAGTTTTGTTCTGCCCTATTGATTTCTCAGAGATGCGTATGAATATTTATGCTGTTGAGTGCAGCTTGTAAACTTTGAGTCAGTGATGCTTTAGCTAATTATAGGCTGAAGGCAGCGCGGCTGCTGCAGCTAATGAATCACACTCTTCCTGTTTGCATCCACCTGCTTCTCAGGTTCACTGACGGTGAACATAATGATAACTTTAATTTGTGTAGCATCTTTCATACATAAAATACAGCTCAAAGTGCTTTACAGTATGGCACTAAAAACAAAAACATTAAAAACAAAACTCATTAGTAAGTGAGTACAACAATATGAAACAATGAGAACAGGTTAAAATAAAATCAGAGGTAAAATCGGGGGTAAAATAGATGATAAACAAATACAAAAATAATTAAGTTCATAAAAATAGAATAATCAAATAAAAAGGCATAAATAGAAAGAGATACAAATGTACTATATTAACTAAATGCCTGCCTGAATAAGCAGGTCTTCAGTTGTTTTTTTTTTTAATTCAACAGAGCTTACTGTAACTGGGCTCCAGAGTCTTGGAGCGTAGTAGCTAAAAGCAGTTTCCCCACTCGTGTGTGCTACTTTATGAACAGTTAATAGACCAGCATCAGAGGACCTTGGCTCTTGTTGGTTGATAAGTAGTTAAACAGTCCAAAATGTAAGAAGGTGCTATCATTAAGAGCTTTGTATGCGAGTAAAAGGACCTTAAAATCGACTCTAAAAGAAACAGGGAGCCGGTGCAGGCTAGCTAAAACAGGACTAATGTGCTCTCTTTTCCTGTTCTTTGTTAAAAGTCTGGAGGCAGAGTTCTGAACTAGCTGTTCAGTTTTTCTATCAGCGTTTTTGGTAGGCCAGTGAAGACGGCATTACAATAGTTCAACCTGTTAGTGATGAAAGCATGGATCGATCTCTCGGTATCCTGCTTTGTTAAGAATGGCCTTATTTTGGCAACATTTCTCAGGTGGAATAATGCTGTCTTGGTCACTTTGCTGATATGGGCTTAAAAGCTTAAATCAGAGTCCAAAATGACATGAAGACTTTTAACTTCTGGTTTGGTCTGGTGAGTCAGGTTCACAAGCCTAATAAAAAGTTTTTATAAAAAGATTGTCACTCATCCATTGTTTTATCGAGGGTCGAACAGGCAGTCAGAGACGATAGGCCATGTGGGTTAGTTGCTCAGTAGAGACGTATAATTGAGTGTCATCTGCGTAGCTATGGACATTTGTATTGAACTTGTTGATGATGTAACCTAGTGGGAGCATATATAAGGAAACAAGCAGGGGACCAAGACAGCTTCCTTATGCAATACCAACAGGCAAGTCAGATACATGATCAGCCAGACTAACATATAATTTTCTACCAGTTATGTATGATCGAACCCAGAAGATGAGGATTGACAAGTCAGTGGCACGTCTTATTTATTTACGATTTTAACTAAGGCCGTTTCTGTACTGTGGTTGGATCTAAAACCAGATTGGAACTTCTCTAAAAGTCTGTTCTTACTGAGAAAGGTATTAAGTTGATTAAAAAACACTTTCTAAAGAACTTTGCTCATAAAAGATAGATTGGATATAGGTCTGTAATTACTAAGGATGTTTTCATCTAGTTTTGGCTTCTTTAATAGAGGTTTCACTACCGCAGTCTTAAAAGCAGTAGGAAAGATACCTGTTTCTAGTGAAGTGTTAATTATCTTTAGGATGGAAGGAGACAAGCTGTCATATACATTCTAGAGGAACTTATTAGGGACTGGATCAAGAGCACATGTGGATGAAGATGTTTGAACTACAATCTCACAGAGCATATGCTGATTTCTGCTCTCAGATTCTTGAAAGTGATGATCCATGTTGCTGCTCGGACCACCAGTAGTTGCACAACGGGGGGTCAAAAAACAGACTTCATTTTGGATCATAGCCACATATACAGTAAGTGGACTGAGAGCAGGCTAGATGAGTGCAAATGTAGGCCAAAGAGGGCTAAATACAAGACAAAATGGAGAAAAAAATGCAGAAGAAATTTGCTTCTATTTTTCTGTGTTGAAGGCCATAAGTCCTGAACTGAACCCAGCTATTAAATATTTATTTCTTATATAATTTGCTTATACTGAATACATAGCACATTGCAGATTCATACATCACTCAGCAAGGCAAAAAGGCAAAGAACTAAACAATACACAGCAGACAGATAGTCTCCTCAAACACATTCAGGACCAAAGAAACACTTCCTAACTGGAAAAGTCAGACTGCAGTTGGACAAGTTAAGTTATGAAAAAAGTAATCAATCAGTCATTACTTTACTAGTTATTTATTAGTTACATTACTTTTCTTTTAAAGACCAACTTTGAGTAAAAGTAGAGTTTCTCTGCCCTGAATGGTTGAAAATTGCAGGTCTGTTTTGCCTGTGACCACACTCTACAATGACGTCATAGTGTACTGAAACACCCTGGTGTACACCTCTACATCACTGCAGCCAGCCAGCTGAGAGGGAGGTCAGGAGGTCAGGAGGTCAGGAGGTCAGGAAAAATAAGATTTTCAGCTGCTGTTGAGTTGTTCTTTAGTTATATTTTGCTGATGGTACTTAAAGATTACACTGTTACTGTGTTTACTGTGCAGCATTTCATTGAAGCTGGTTGAGGTTTCATGTATAATCCATATCTGCAAACAAACTCAAAGGTAAATGTAGTGAAGTATAGACAGTAAAGAATTGGGGGAGATGGAGTCAAGTACTTAACAGCACATTAGCAGAACAGCAGCAGCAGCAGGATGCGTTCAGGCACAGTGTGGAGTGAAGGCCACCTGCGTTTTGGCAGCGCTCAGAGCTCCACACACAATCACTGTAAATACACACTTTACAGCTTAACTTACATCCTTAGTTGAGCCCAGAGCTAATAACTAAGACACCAATTCACAGGACAGGTTATCTGGGAAGACTGTGATGTGAATCATCCGTCTTATTTTGATCCTGTGTACTGAGTATGTAACCTGTTGTCAGGTCTCTCTTACAAAAGAGATCTTGATGTCAATGAGATTTCCTGAATAAATAAAGCTTAACTTAACACGTGTAAAACAGAAGAGAAGAGATGTGGGCGCTCCAGGTCGCATTTAATCACATAAAGCGCAAACAAAATGTCTACCAGTTACACACAAGTACTGTTTACTGTTAATGTTCTTCTCACAAACATCAGCTCTACATGTTATATGTGGCCAGACTGTTCTGTATATTACAAAAAGCATCTGTGAAACATGTATGATAGTAACTACATGATTTATATGTACAAAATAGAAAATAGAAAGTTTACAAAACAGAAATAATATTGACAAGAACAACAAAATCAAATCATACAAAACAGCAAATAAGGGAACATAAGTGAGTTTTGAGTCAGATGTAGACTCTTCTCAAAGTTTAGCAGCAAAGACAACAAATGTTTGGTCTCCACTCATCCTAAATCGAGCTCGGGGAATATCTAACATCCAAAATAAACAGTAACTATATTGGTTAAATAAATAGAAAAATGGAAAAAACTTAAAGCTGAGTACAAAGCATCTCAAAATTCTGCTTAAGTACAATAGTTGTAAATGGGTCAAATACAGTCTATCAAGTACTGCATCATAAAGGGTTCAGTGAGAAAACAGCAGTATTTTTACAGTTTCCAGATATCTGCTAGCAGGTAAATATGCTAACATGATATAAGATCAGACCTGCTGTGTGAATGTGTCGACGAGAAACAGGATTCATTGGCTGCTGAGTCTCTCCTGCTGTTTGCTGAGCTGACACAGAGCTGCTGATGTAAACACAAACTGCTGACCCAAGCTGACGGAGGAGAAACCGAAATATCGGCCTATTATCTCGGACAGACGGGGGTTTTTGCCGGCGTGTCATGTGTGTGTTTCTGGACCCTTCTGGCCTCATTCTGCCTGCCTGCTAAATGGCTGCCAGGGTCAGAGTGGATGCTCAGGTAATGAAGCATTAAGGGATGAGATCAGCGGCGGCTGGAGGAGAAGCTCGTCTGGGATTCTCCGTCAGTCAGGAGGCCAAAGTGAAAACACGGCTGTTTACAGTCGGTAACACTCGACCTCTGTGACCCCGTCAGGAGGAGAAAATCTGTGAGTTTTGGCTGGGTGGAGGCAGCCAGCTGCTCCAACTGTAACAATGACTCAGGGGCACATTCACAAAATAAGCAGGGAAATTTATTCACAAGTCTGACTTCCTGCAAAAACCTTTGACTTTACGTTCACCTAAAAAAATCTGATATATTTATTGATTTTCTTGGTAATTTTCCTCCTCAAAAACATATATATAGAAACAAAATATCACCATAATAAATTGAATTATATCAACAACTTAATACCAAAATTTAAAATTTAATCACTGCTGAATACTTAATGCTGAAATTTAAATACCACATAATTTATTACACAGGAACCATCTTTCTGAATTTATGTGCCCTGAATTTCTCAAAAGTCACTTTCAAATTGTGGAATTTGAAAAACTTTATTTCCAGTATATTATTTTATATTATTTTTTCACATTCAGATAGAAAATTCATGAGCCTTATATTTAAAGTCTATATTCAAGTTGTTCTATTTCAATAAGCTGCAAAGTCTTACTGATTCCATTCAGGTTCAATTGCTTTTCCTTTGTATCCCTTATGTTTTATGATCTCATTTAATGTCTGAATTTGACCAAGCGTATTTGAGCAGAGTTTTTGACTTGACTAGAATATTTAGATCTGAATTGAGCTGAACTGAACAGTAGAGCAGCTTGTATATATACAGAGAGAATGCTTTGACATGAAGTTATAAACTTCCATAAAGTTAGATGCTAAAAAACGTCTTTGTAAGGCAAAACACTCCATGACTAATATGAGAGGCAGTCATGTGACACAGACAGTGGTGGAAAAGTACATTTACTCAGGTATTGTACTTGAGTACAATTTTGAGGAACTTTACTCGAGTATTTCCATGTGATGCTACTTTATACTTCCACTCCACTACATTTCAGAGGAAAATATTGTACTTTCTACTCCACTACATTTATCTGACAGCTTTAGTTACTTTTCAGATGCAGATTTGACACAATGGATAATATAACAAGCTTTTAAAATACAACACATTGTTAAAGATGAAACCAGTGGTTTCCAACCTTTTTGGCTTTTGACGTCTTACAAAAAGCAGTGTGTAGTCGGGGTCACATTTCAGATGTCTATGAGTTGTTAACAGCTCCACCAAATAGTGATTTTTCCCTCTAAACTTCTCACATGGTTTCATTTCAATAAATGTTCAAATGATCCAATATTTCAGCAAAAATCAAAGATTAGAGAAAAAGTCCAAAAACTGAAAACAGATTTGTGTATCAGAACTTTGTTTTTTCTTCTTTCCTCTCCCATTAATCATCTCACGACCCCTCAGATTTATCTGCTGACCCTTTGGAGGGGCCCGACCCCTAGGTTGGAAACCACTGGACTAAACTAGCTAACTGAATATAAAGTAGTTCAAACTAGCTCCACCTCCAGCAGCTACAACCACCTGCAGAAACACCCTGAGGCAGCTGTTTACAACTACTACTGACATAAAAATCATCTCATTGAAAATACTTCTCAGCACACTGGCAGCCATGATGATGATATGCTGAACAGAATATGAATTTTGCTTTAAGTTTGTTTTAGTTATATATTTAATTTTAGTTGATTTCAGTATCAGATTTAAACTCCAAATTCATTCAGATTAAGACATTATGATTCTAAGTTAAAACAGAGAGAAATTAAATTACTCACACATGCCTGTTGCATGAATTTATTCATATGAGTGGTTCTTTAGGGAGGCCCAGTGTCTATCGGATGTTGACAGTCCCAGGAGTCTGTTTTTGGTCCCTCCAGCCTGATCACCTTTCAATGTCTTCCATGCCTGTCGAAAGACCCAAATGTTACGATTGGTCACTGTGGATATATTTAAGCCACAGAAATCACCTGATCTGATATAGTGATTGTCTAATGAGTCTATTCACAACTACAGTACTGTGCAGCACACACATGAGGTGGAATTGGATTTCTACACTCACAGAAATCAAAGTTTTTGATTTTTCCTGTCGTCCAGGAGCATCTGTGTGATAGTTTCTGTTCTTGTATAAGTGTGTATTTAATGCTGAAGTAACACACACACACACACACACTTTGCGTAACGGTGCAGATGTGCAGATTCGAGCCTGAGGTGATGACAGCTCATCGGTGATTCAGAGGCGAAGCTCCTTGCTGCAGTGAGCCATTGTTTACAGATAGATATCCCTCTGGATCACTCTCCGAAGATCCATATCGCAGATCAATATTCCCCCTGAAATCACTCCAATGTGATCTGAGCACCCCCCCCCCCCACCACCACCACCACCACCCCTCCCCCCAGCTCGTCCACCATGATGCCTAAACAAAAACAATATTTTCAAGCGGGGGAGCTCGAGCGGCTGCATAATTTATGTTTGCCCTTTTTTTTCCATCTCTTTGAACGGGTCGAATAAAACCAACATCCATTCAATAATGCATGACCTGCGGTTTTGTTAATAGGCTTTGTAGTGGCAGTAATGTACTTTTGTACATGGCTGATGGAGATTATGGCCGGCTCCCTCCGCCTGCCAGATATCGATCCGCCTTAATGCCCCCAGTGTCCCCTCGGCCCCGAACCTCAACCCTGAAACCACACACACACGTACACACACACAAACAAGGTGTGCATATGGGGGAGAGTGAAAGAAATGTCAAAAAATATTCAAACATTATGAGTAACTGGACATAATTTCACCAGTCAGTCTTTATATTTGACTCATTGTCGTCCAGTGCAAATCATATAAACTGTCATCAACTTGTGTGTAAATGTAACTTTGGATTTTGGACTGAAAACTGCAGCAGTTAGTCAAAAGAGGGGGAAACATTGCAGAAGAGTTGTGCTGGAATTAACCAAAAATCCTGTTTGTGGTCTGTCTGTCAGCAGGATATCTCAAAAATGTGTCAGTTTTAATGAGATTTGGTACAAAAATGACACCTAGGTGCAAACAAACAAACAAATAAATGACTTTGTGTTGCTGTTGATCCAGAAAAGTTTTAATAATATTTTTAAGGGTTACTTCACCAATTTTACATGTCAAAGTCAATAGTGAGCAGAAGTGAAGTCAGAATTTCTGGGTCCTCTTCCACAAGTAAGAAAACCTCATTAAAAACTTTGACACACGTTAAACTTGCATCGTTGTTGTTGTCACACAGTCTAAAGGCGCCTTCAGTCTATTTAACTGTAATTTCTTCTCTCTCTTTGTGCTGCAGCAGCAAATGAATTCCTCCTTCAGGGATCAATCAAGGCTCATCTTATTTTAATGTAAATCAATAACAAGCCAGCCCTACAACAGTATGTTGTGTGGTTTACTCCATTTGACTAGACAGGAATTGTAATTTTTACAAATGTGTTTCTAGCTGCCTTTAACAAACACAATTTCCCATAAACCCCATAAGACTGTCACAGGTTAAACACAGGTCATGTGGCGAGATGGGCTGTGAATATTTTATTATAGAGCTGAAATTAACGCAAAAAAGTTGAAAAGATGACAGAAGAGAGTGCAGGTATAATTTTCTACTAATATCTATAAAGGGAAAATGTCATTTGTGTTAAAATCACAGAGGACTCCATTTCTAGTATCGAGTGCTTTCACAGATACTCATTTATCTTAGAATATGTATATTAGATAAGGTGGAAAGACACAGGCATTTACCAGGGAGTGAAGGTCAACTGAAAGACAATATTGAGTTGCATTATGGGAAATGTAGGATCTAGTATTTTTGGGGCTGACCTATGTCAGCGATGTCTCTGACCACACTTTTTAAAAGTCTTTAAAAGAGACACCAAAAAAAAACTAAAAAAAAACTTTTCGTGAACTAAAAAAAAAAAAAAAAATTCTAGCACGTTTCCCATCATCACTATTTGTATTTTGATAATAACTTTTATTTTATTCAATTTTTTTTTTAAATGTTCATTTGTAGCTACATAATGGTCCAATATTTTCGGTTTGCGTCATTTGCTTGTTATATATTTAATTGTTATTTAATTATATGTTTTAAAATATATAATTAAATAAAACTTTTTGATAATATTTATACAATTAATGATTCATTTAAATACTGAACCATTTATGGCTAAATACATTTTCTTTCTGCTTTTATGTTAGTATTTACATGTTTATATATTTTATTTTAAATTACGTATTAACATTATTACAATAATAATACATAATCATATATTTTTTGATAATATTTATACAATCAGTGTAAGAAAAGATAAAAGCAAAATAAATTCTTGAAGCATTTGTGGCTACATATATTTTCTGTTTGCATTTACATTTTTTTTATAATTTTATTGTACATTTTTTGGTCCTTTTTAGATAATATTTATACAAATAATGAAAGGAATTAACTGAACGGAGGGAGAAATAAAGAGAGAGCAGTTTTTTTTTTCCAGGTCTAGTTTTATTTTAATCCAATCATTGTGACTGTTAATATTGTTATTTAAATTATTGATAATTATCTATATTGCACTTCCGTGCAGTGGATATATTGTTTGGAAACTTTGGTGCCAATAAAGCTGATTGAATCGAAGTGAATTGAATAGAGCGAGGCAGATAGAGAAGAGGAGATGGTTTGTGTTAGAGGATCGTCTCAGCTAATCCAATAAGCGAAGCCTCTCCTTTCCTTCAGTCTGATTATTCCAATAATTAAGAGAAATTGCTGGAGCGTAGCTTCAATAAGGCTTTACATATTCAGCAGCCGCAGACCAGCACTGATATGTTCTGCTTCTGGACTCTGATTACAATCCTGCTGAGGAGGAGAGCTGACTCCAGGTCAGCCAGAGAGAAAAACTGCAAAATCACGGACTCTGAACAATAAACTTTATTAACTTAAGAATACACAAACAAGACTTCTCATCAACTAACATCGTCTATAAGCTGCAGTCATCGGGGACAAATGCTGCCATCAAATGTGAGTTGTGAGTTCTTATTTTCAACATGAAAAGTTTAGAATATGACTTTTTTCATTTATAAGAGCAAAATTTTGCACCAAAATCAGATAATTTTGTTGAAATCACCACAATCAGTGTATTTGTTCTAAGAGGCAAAGTAAATCCTTGCAAAGATTTTATGTAGAGTTCAGCTTTGGTGAACTTTGACACATGAATTTGCCCCATTGACCAATAAGAAACTGTCTTAACAGGGCTGAACTTTGGGGGGAAGAGAGAGCTGGAGAGTATATAGCAGGTCCCCTCCCCCATGTTTCTACAGTAGCCCAGAACAGACAAACTAAACACTGGCTCTAGAGAGGGCCACACGCTGGGAAGGGGAGGGGTATTCAGTTGGTTGCAATCTGGAACCTCAGCGCTAGATGCCTCTAAAACTTACACACTGGTCCTTTAAGTAGTGTCAGTGTAATGTCTTTTATTAGGCAAGACAATAGCTGAATATTCTTTCTTGTAGTGTGTTAAGTGTGAAATACTAAATTACCTAAAAATAAAATAAAATAAAATAAATAAAAAAATCCTGATTGACATTAAAGTGCAGATGATGTTAGCCTGTTGGACAAGCTAACATTTATGTTAGCTCTGTAAAATCCTGTGAAACAGATGTGATATTCAGTATCAGTATTTGATTTTAGTGACTTATGTGTGCCTTAACTCATACTGCCTTCAAAACTTAAACCACAACCAAATGTATATTTCACTTAGCATATTTTTCATAAAGAAGTTATACTGTTTCCTTCTCATCCTGTGTGAAAATGAGTTAAATTAAGTGTAGAAGTGTTTGTTTTACTCTTGCAGAAAAGGAAGGAAGCACCTCATGACAGGGGATCCTTCTCTCTTCTCATTGATTCACAATCCAGTTGGATCCTCCTGCATACCTCTTGTTACTCGCTTGCTTGGCTTTCTGCAACAGTAGTTCACCATCTAACCCCTCAAATACTCACCTCATCACCATGCTTAAGGCACCTCCTTTATTGTGATATGCAGTATTCAATATTCAAACACTTTGTCATGAAAGTTAGATTCACACAGTGATCTGATGATCGTGGGTCTAACTGTCAGAAACATGAATGAACTTTTGTTAATTGGGACTGATGCCAGTCAGCACTCTAAAATATGAAAGAAAGTGATTTAAAAACTAATTTCAAACAGTGAACATAACAAGGACGGAGGATTTTATATTGACTAGTCAATGAAACTAGTCAGCATACAAAACTTTATTTTTTTTTAAATACTCAGTTTTACCTTGAACAGGTCCCCCTTCACATATTAAAAATGCATTGAAATCCAGAGCAGATTTTAATCATATTTTTTTTCCTCCACAGAATTACTAAAGAGTTTCAGAAGAAGCTGAATATGTTATTGTTAAAGACAGACCTGCAAAATAACTGATATAATTTTTTTTATTTTACTATCTTTGCAATATACATGTTTCGATGAACTGACATTGTTACTGTTTTGTTTTACTTGTCAACCCATTTAAATGACTGTCATGTTTTGTACAGGCTTATGTGCAGTCTTGATGCATCTTTATTGTTGGATGCATTGGCCATGTATGTAGTGTAAGTGCAAACACGGATTACATATAACAACTAATGGGATCCAAATGAACAATCACTCAATTTTGTCTGGAAAAAGGTGAATAACTGCTGTGGCAACGAACACTTTTACCCAGAAACAACTGATAGTGTAAAAATGTGACTGACATTTATTTTGCTGACTCATAAAAAGTGGAGTTAGTTTTGCGCTGCCGTGGCTATGACTAAATAAAGTTTATTTTAAGTTTCTTTCTTTAACTAATGTAAAAATGTGAAAATCATCATAAGTGGAGGTTCAAGGTTTTCACCCAAGAGCCGAGCGAAACTCTCCACACACTTCCTCACAATGAATACTTTTTCTTCACATACCTGAGAGTGCATTTATGGTAAAAGTGCTGAATGCAGGAGTATTTTTTCATTACCACTTTTAACAGGGCAGTTTAAAGTTGTTTAAAGTTGCGTCACGGTAGAGGGATGAAGTGACAGGAAGACAAGAAGAAGAAGAAGGAGAAGAAGAGGAGAGGGAGGTAGTGATGTCAGCGATGCAGGTAGCACGGCGAGGCCAGATGGCAGCAGCAGCAGCGCTCTGCCTCGCTGATTAGCAGCGAGCAGACAAAGCGCGGCCATGTTTCACTTGTTCATCACTTAAGTGCAGAGCCCAAGGTGGAGGCAGGGAGATTTCCCTCGAGGAAATGTGCCTCCCAAAGATAAGGCCAAGGCCCGGATTGCTCTCCGGGGGTGGCGAGGTACGACGAGGCAGCCGGGGGATCCAAACCTCTGAAGAAAAACAAAATGAAAGAGGAAAGAAAAGGCTCTGTGGTGTGGAACGCAGACAGCAGCGAGCAGCTCCAAGTTTAACATTTAAACTTTAGCAAAAGTTCAGTTTCCTTTTCCCATTAACTCCAGTTCTGGGGAGACAAAAGTCCACTTGCAAGTTTCTGACTGGAAGTTGTTCACTTAGTTTGGAGATCCTCAGGAGGCCGGTGGGATCATTGGGAGAACAATGACTGTAATATGCTGCGCTTGGCCTCTGACCTCTGCTGTAGCCAGACGCTCTCTGCTCTGTAATTAGGATCGTCTGCTGCTGAAGATTATTATTACTGCTCAGCTGAATTCCATTCAGCAGCTAACAGATTTCAGCTGAACTCACAGAGAGGAGGAATGCTGCCGTGAGCGCCCAACATGTTTACCTCTCCCCCCGGCGAGCTGAACGCCATCAAATGAGGGTGAGATAAAAGTGAGTGATTGTGGAGAAAATGAGCGTCCAAAGTTTTTGATTGCTGGGTGACGTGTTTCCCTCACTGATGATTGTTCCATTGTCAAGACTCCGGTTTACCTCAGAAAAACACAAAAAAATCTAAATTCAGCGTCTGGAAAGAGATAAAAGTATACAGCTGCACCAACAAAACAACACCCAAACACCACACAGCTGCCATTCTATGTGTAAAAAGAAGATTTTTTGACAAAAAACTGAACTCAAAGACCACTTACTAGCTTTTTCCAGTGCTTTCAACTGCATTTCAAGCAGAAGAAGCTCAGCTGTCACATGGCCTATGTAACTCTGATAGCAAATGTCAGCATGCTAACATGCTAAGATAAGATGGTGAACATGGTAAATATTATACCTGTTACACATCAGCACATTAGCATTGTGAGGATGTTAACATTTAGCTTACAGAGCCGCTAGCATGGCTGTACACTCTTAGACTTAATAATAATAATAATAATGATAATGATAAACTTTATTTGTATAGCACCTTTCGTACAAAAAAATGCAGCTCAAAGTGCTTTACATCAAAAGCAATTACATGCACCAAGTGCTTCACATCAAAGAAGACATAAAAGACATTAAATGAACATAAAAACATGTAAATGTACATAAGAAGGAAAATAAAAAAAATGATAACATGAATAAACATAAGATAATATAAAGAGAAAAAAAATGAAGCTTATATGAGGCTTCAGCAGTCTGAGTTAGTCATATCAAGTGGATATCTGCCACATTTACAGTCTTTTTAGCATCTGTTGAGCTGCGGTGGAAGTATAGTAACAAAAAGAGGGACTTTGGCACTAAAAAGACTGTAAACATTGAAAGATATCTACTTGATTTGACTCATTTGGACGCTGAAGCTTCATATTGTGACTTGTTGCCTGTGAAGATAATCCAGGCAGTGATTACATTTGATAACAGTTGCATTACGCTTCTCTCAAAACAAAGTTACTGTTGCAAATTAGTATAAAAGTCATTTCGAGGACACAGCGTTGAAGTTGTGACAAACCAGAATACTGAAGACAGATTTTGGGTGGAACATCACTTTAATAACGGAGAGGAGGCTGCTGTAGAAAACCACGTCAATTGTATTTAATTTTAGCTGTATTGTAAGGTAATTATTTAAAACATTATCCTTTTACAGTTATTCAGAATATCTGCGCCCCATCAGAGATGTTAAACAGTATTCAGCAGCTGTTAAAAGCTGCTAATGGTCGTCTGTACCAAAGGTTGAAGCTAAAAGGACGAACATTAAAGTTATTAAAGCAGAGTGAGCACGAGGCTCCTTACATCCCGATTCTGTTGACATGCTGCTCTGCTGGAAGCTCGACAGCTCCTGAATAGTGAAGCTATTTTAACACACATACACACACACAGTTAAAAAAAAATCCTTGTAGATTGCATGCAAGACCTCTATTACTCAAACTCGGCCAACCACAAAATGAACAAAGTCAGCCGTTGTGCAGCAGCAGGCGGAGATGTGAGGCGAGATTGCAGCTGAAATTGAAATTAATGGCTTTTCTAATTGGAGCACATGTTTGTCAAAGTGACGGAGTGCCGTCGACATGAACTACATCCGCTTACCTGCCCCACTGGCGCTCTCTGTTTCCTCTGATTGGCCCACAGCCATGCTCAGGATGGATGATGTCGTGCATGATTACAGGAGCTGGGGGTGTTTTAAACGTCACACTGAGTGTAGAGGAGCTCGCCCCGCCCGGCTCCCATGTGAGGCAAGTTCCTTCACATCAAGCCTGAGAATGACATCACATGACAACACATCGAGGTTCAAGGTTCAGTTTTATTGTCATTATGCAAAACAGGACTTCACAATGAAATACAGAAAACACAGAAAAGGAATATACACATATACATATATATATATATATATATATATATATATATATATCAATGTTGGTTTGGTTTTATTCTGTCTTAAAATAACCTTCCCATTACACACCTCTCCAGTTTTTTAACAATATTGCTGGTGATATTCAATATTTTTCTTTTGTTGCCCAAAAACTATTAAAAACATGTTAATGAGCCACAGCGCTGCACTGAGTGACATGTTCCTTCATTATGAAGAGTTTGGTCATGTTAGTTTGTTTAGAAACGGCTCCAAAGACTAATAACAGCGTTTGAATTTCCAGTCTCTGGAGAGTAGTTCTGTGCACGGCAGACGCCACTCAGCATGTGCAGGAACGAGATTTGTTGACAAGAAAAATATAGAAAATCGCCAACCATTTAAAAAGAAGGATCTCACATGTCTGGTAAGCTGTTCCAAATTTTAGCCCCCACACAAAGGATTTAGAGCCAAAAGTGCCAAATCTGTGTACAGTCAAACACCAATAAATAGTCTGGTGCCATTAAGGCATTTATAACATGACCTGCTGCAAGATACTGAACTCTGTTAGTAATGTTTAACAGTTGTAGTGAACAATTAAAATGTCCTATATTTAAAAGGGCTCTTTTATTATAATCAAAGATATGAGGAGTCATCTTGTTTTGTTGTCCTGAGAAAACCTCCAATCAATGATCATCTTGGTCCTGAAAACTTATGAATTAAATACATTTTAATTACTGAGAGTGACTTCATATCAGCTAAGAAAACAAAAGGCAGTAACATGTAAATCAGGACTTTTTTTCCCCTACAGTTGCATTAAAAGCCCTTTATATTTTACATAAAGTTACACATTTTACAATTTACACTTTATGATAAATACTGAAGTATCAAAACTTGCTACATTCAGTGTTTGGTAAATGTTAGTAACTGAGAATGTTAATAACATTAAATTTAATTCTTTGCAGAAAGCTTAATACATGTGTTAAATATAAATGATATGTGATATATAATGTGCTAACTTTCTAACATTTAGATGCTTGTCAGACGGCGGCTATGTGATAAAATTCTCAGCTTTTAAAATGATTTACTGTATATTGTTAGCGGCTTACAGTAGTTCCAGGGAGGAAAATGTTATTTAGTTAGTTAGTAATTTATAGTGTCATGCACACAGAAATGCACAGCCCACATGGATGTACAAGACACCAAAGTACAGTTTCAGTGATGAAACATTTGTCAGAGATAAATAAGAACAAAACATCTTACATTACATTGCAAACAAAGAACTTAGTCTTTTAAAATCAGCCACACAAGGTTAATTGTTTCACTTTTCCTCATTTACATTTAGAAAGTAAATATTTTACTCTAACTTTTACCACCTTTATCTATCTGAGTTTCATGCAGGTTTGATTTTTACACTCAACATGAGATAAGATCATAAAATATCTCCAATATTCAATTGTTGTTTCTTTGGTTAATTGTTTCTGCCTTTCTTCTTTCCTTCTTATATGTTATGATATTTGTGTTGTATTATAACTTTGAAGTGACAGAGAAACTGTAAGGGGAAAGTCAGGGTTTAAAGTCTAAATCCCATTTAATCAAATCTGAACCTCATGGTGGTCAACCTAAAACCAAACAGTTTCTATCTGACAGTGAATGAATTTCATTATAAACTCATGTGAAAACCGTAAAGTAAATATCATCATATCACCGCTGTGCAGCAGGAGGAATCAGATACTCAGTGTGGGTTTCCATCCATGCAGCTTGCATCTGCTCTTTATCCAATTTCA
Organism: Scomberomorus guttatus; assembly: GCA_038419695.1. Lineage (NCBI taxonomy): Eukaryota > Metazoa > Chordata > Actinopteri > Scombriformes > Scombridae > Scomberomorus > Scomberomorus guttatus. The sequence goes on from CM076452.1 coordinate 2,829,353, forward strand.
AACAGGAAGTGGCCGGCTGAGTGCTCACTGCAGGGCTGCATGATGGGAGCATCCGTCACTGGCCACCATTAGCCGCAGACCTGCTTGTCAGATTTCCTCTTTTAGTGCAATTAGACACACTTTGGTTCCATGTCCGCGCAGCTCTGATGTGCAGTTACAGAGGTCAGAATGTTGCCTTCAGGCGCTTCTGATTTCCTGCCAATTGGATGGCAAGACACAATCGCTAAGGCAACCGTCTCATGGGAGGATCAGTGCGTTTGTGTCCTGACAGAACAGCAGGGAGTCTGTTAGCAACTTCCTCCCCAGCTCTGAGCTGGACTCTGCATTCATTATTACTCATCAACTTTACAGTAAAATCTGCACAGCAGCAGCAATGTTAAAGTGGGGTCATGAGTCTACAAAGCGCCCCCTGGAGGCTGCTCACTAAACCACAAAACAACAATGAAGTTTACTGAATGTACACCAGTCAATGGCATGCATACAGCAGTATCGTACTTTTCGCGGCTAAACTTTTCTGTGTGCTGCTGTACATGATGGCAGACAGCCAGACTACAGTCACTGTCGCACACTCTATGGTGTCTTACACACTGTAAACGCTACAATACGTAGATTTCTGGCATGTGTACTGAGATTTGAAGAGAACTGGCTATACCAGTAGTGACATTTTCAGGGCTGGTAATAAGAACTTCTGTGTTACTTTCATTTAGCTGAAGAACATTTTTCAGTAGATTTCTACGTTTCAGAGACTCAAACTGTGTATTTGTAACAAACCTGGCAGCTGCATCTACATGTTGTCTTATCCGGTCACCATACGAGGCAAGTTTGTTGCTGTACAGTTCTGGAAATTCAACAACACAAGTAACAGAAACCAAAACACTGTTTGTAATACTCACAGACAGGATTTTACAACTCTGGAAAGTTATCATGGTGGCAACTGTTATATCTGTCATTGAAGCGATTGTGAGGTAAACAGTTGAATACAGCGTTCATGTTACAGTAAGTAATCCACCAGGAATGTGCGCTTGCATGCATGTGATTGGCCAACGTGGCGCCTTGCTGGATGACACTGGGTTGTGACAACCGCTGTTGTTTTTTGCTGAGCCCTATGCGGCCCCCCCACCTGCTGCATAAACACACGGTTCAAATGAACGGGAGGTACATGTAAGTAGTGTAAGTTAAGCTTTAGCTGTTTCCACCAGTTTTAGCTGCGGTATAATAATTTCTATGTTTTTTTTCTTCCATTTTTTGATGAAAATGTAAAAATGTGTCACAATGTCAGCTGAGGATTAGCCTTTCTCTCTTGCCATGCACTAACTCACGGGCAGTGGTGGCCTAAAGCTTAGAGGTGCGAGCTGGTGACTGGAAGGTCGCTGGCTCAATCCCCGGACTGCTTACCCCTCCCTAATTACCACCGCTGTGGTGCAAGGCCCCTAAGCCCAACTGCTCCAGTGGATCTGCTCAGTGGCCAGCAGATCAGACTGTGGTTGTACCGGGCAGCTTCCAGGTGTGAATATGTGTAACTGTGTGAGTGTGGTCAGAGCGTTCCTGCAAAAGAGAGGCTTAATAAATATGTTAAAAAACAAAACACAACAACAAAAAACCCTTTACTGTCATTTCAGGTTCTGTGACTCCTGTTCCTGCTATTTCCCATCACCGGACATTTTTCGGCCTCCTACACACCTGTGTCCACTTCCCCAATTTACCCAGCTGTATTTATAGTGGTCCACTTCCCTTCCAGATTGTCTTTTGTGCCACAGCCATTAGTGTTCCAGACAGTTTTTTTTTACCTGCCTGTTCTGACCCTTTGTCTGCCTACTTGGACTTTTGCTACCTTGCCTGCTGTCTTTTTGATTCACCTGCTTGTTTCCTGCCTGATTTTTGACCTTTTGCCTGATTTTGACCACAACCCTGCCTCGCCTGGGTCCAAGTCTGTATTTACTGAGCCATTACAAAATATAGTTAATGCAAATATTCCTTGTTTTTCTTAATGTGGTGAAACATTAATAAAAATGGTAATAAATCTTGTGGCACCCTCAGCTTGTCCTAAAAGAGCAACTGGATTAGTCAACTGGTAAAAAAATTGTCAAACACATTGTTGATGATAAATTAATTGTAAGTAGTTTATGAACTAAAAATGCCAACTATCCCTTGTTTCCAGTTTCCTCCCTGTAGAGATTATTCACTGCGTTTGTGTTTTTTCATTTCATTGCAAATTGAATCTTTTTTTGTGTTTTTGGAATTATGGTCAGACTGCATAAACAGTTTAAAGTATCACTTTGGACCCTGGGGGAACTTGAGATGGGAATTTTCCATTTGTTTGATCTAAACAATTAACTAAATGATTAACAAAATTAATCATTAATTGCTGCCCTAATTGGTGCCAGATTGGTTCCACTGGTGCTTTGGCACTGGTGTATTTTATTTTAAATCCAAGCTTTGTGAGAGATGTGAATCCAATAAACACAGAAAATAAAGCTCTCTGTGTCCAGCTCTACACCTCTTCAAACCGGCGCTTCTCTCCCTCCCTCCCACTCTCTCTGCCTCTCTCGTCCATGTTCACTTAGCCTCCCATGTAACTGACAGGCTGCAGTCATGGAGGTGAACAGCACGGCAGCCATTTTAATACCATCAACTCCCACGTTCTGCCAATTAGAGCTGCTGGCAGCGTCTGATGATGGAGCTATTAAAAGAGACGTTCGAGGTCTATCTGACAGATGGATTCATGCCTCCTCTGTCTTAATAAAACCCACCCACTGTTCTACCCACAGCTGACACGTCTCACCTCTACATATAGCACCAGTGCCTTCTAAATGCAGCAGCACCAAGGTGGGAGGAAATAACACCTGAGAAGTGTAAATACTTTACACACACATGAACAGATAAGAGGAGGCTGGCTATCAATACCAAACAAACAAAGGCTGAGATTTTGTGTAAGTTCATAAATAAAATGAATTGCTAATCACAAAACAAATTTAAACTGTACACAAGTCAGAATTTAAAAGGTGGATGGAGAGATGGTGATAGAAGGTGATCGGGTCATTTCCATTCTGCTAATTGTGATTCCTCCTCTCTCCTCCTTCCTCCAGCCCCTGACCTGGAAATCGATCAAACTCTGCCATCATCGAGGATGTTTCAATCCCATGAAAGATGAAGCTGCGCATTCCTGCGGTCAGGAAGTGCTACGTACTAGGAGCCGCTCTCCTAAGACTGAAAACACGATCGCTGTTATTAGTCTTTGGAGCCGTTTCTAAACAAACTAACGTGACCAAACTTTTCATGATGAAGGAACATGTGACCCAGTGCAGCGGTGTGAGTCATTGACATGTTTTTAACAGTTTTTGGATGGAGGTCTACAGCACAGAGGAATAAGATATCACAGATATCCCACGACAACACCCCTTCAATCAAAATGTGTTGATCGATTGCTCAGCTGATCTGACAGGACAGTGAGAGGAACAACCCTGTCTCCTAGAAATTACGTTTACATATAACTAAATTGTTTTCCCAATACGTTGCGTTGGCAAATGTAATGGCTGTAATTGCACTGAAGTTGGAGGGAGGAGGTCGGGGTGGATGACAGGTGTACAAGTTGCAGGACTACGACAACAGAGACCCGGGTTCACATCCTGAGTCTCACGTGTGGTTCAGTTTAGGCAACAAAAGCACTTTTTTAAGGTTAGTGAAGGTTAGAGACCATGATCTTTACCTAACCTTAACCAAGTGCTGCTGGAGTCTAAACATAAAAAGTTTAATGGGGCTGTAGACACTACTCGCGGATATTTTGGTATTTTGGTGGCGCTGTCAACCAGAACAGCAGAGTATGGAGAAAAGGCCCAAATATGCTTCATGTTTCAGCATTCAGATGAATAGAAATAACGAATTTGGCAGATTTCAGCTTTAACGTATGTTTCTGTGACTGACAGTTCACCACTGACTATCTGAATTGTCCTGCAGTAACCTCCCCCCATCTGGCTCCCCGTGCAGCACAAAACAAACACTTAGACATTTCTGTAAATAGCATCTGACCCACCTACACCAGCAGGTGTAGTTTGCATATCAGCACCAGATGGTTGAAATCAACTATTTTTGACTCATCCGCTCAAACTACAGCCTGTCAGTTGACAGCGGATCTCTGCAGATCGCACAAACGGTTCACCTCAGACTTGTACTTTCTCTGCTAAGGATGCAAACAAAATATCATCACCTTGTCTGTGTTTCAGTTTAATGAAGGTTGTGTTTTCGCAGCATATACAAATATGATACCATGGTGTTTAAAACATTTACAGTCATCTTTTCACTTCATGATTTCTCAGCTGCTTTACATCAGAGAATTTAATTGGCTTCAGCTTTGTTTAGATTTTATTGCTTCGTTTGGTTTAATCCAACAAGGATAAAACTCTGAATTCCTGCTAATGTCCCTTTGAGGCCCTTAGTGTCTTCTTAGAGGCTTAACAATAGAGCTAAAACGTAAAGTTTGTCATTAAAATGTAAATAGTTCATCCTCTTGGGAGCCTGGATGTGCTCAGAAAATTGAATTGAAATCCACTTATTAGATTATGAGATATATTGTGTTGGCTTTTGTTCTGAACATAGTGTCACAGGTAATCTCATATTCTGTCAAAACTGGAAAGGGTTTTTCCTCTGGGAAGCATAAATGTCCCTTTTCATGAAATTTCATGAAACTCTGGCCAGTAGTTTAAATGTGTTTATCACCAAGTTAGCAAAGCAAGAATAGCAGTGCTATTGTTTAATAAAAACAGGTCTACACAACATGATGGAGATATTTGGAGCTTTTAGGTCACTGAATCAGTTATACATACTGCAGGGAGGAACAGCACAAGGTGAAACAGCCACAGTGTGATGAAGAGCTGCAGATGACCGACTCTTTTCTACTAACAGCACTCCTCCAACAGGTAAACAACTTCTTTCACCTTGCCGTGCTGCTTGTTGCATGGCTAAGTGCATCTACCCCAAAAATAATGGAAAAACACCTTTAGTAAGTGGGACAGCTATAAGGATCAGTGACAAGAGGTGACAAACCTAAGGCCCACCAGCCACATTTAGTCCGACACCTTAATTTCTATGGCACGAGTTATTTTAAAATCAAAATTATATTTGGCTCACTGACTATATTAAAATTTTTATTTTGAACTATCACCATTGAGCACCTTTTCTGTGCCAAAGAGGCTTTTCCAGTCACAGTCAGTAGATATAGAGGCAGTATCAAAAGAATAGAGTGGACAGTAAATGCAGGGTTTTACAGAGCTTAAGGGTAATTGTCTCTGTTTAATTTGCTGAGAGTCAATTGTGGTGATAAAGGAATATAACATAAAAGTGTTAAACTAAACAAAACAACTCAGGTTTCAGGTCCTACATGGGTAAAGAGCGAGAGGAGGGTGAAATAATAATCGCACGACAGATTCAAGCGTACAGCACAAAGTATTTAAAACTCACTCATGAAGGACTCTAGGTTACTTTTTTTGGCCCGAAACTAATAATTATACCAGTGCTACCTCTGCCATGACATTTGCTTTCCTGATGGTGGTACCAAAGGAAAGGTCACAAGAGGGTCTGTAATCAAATTGGTTCATCCTCTGAATGGTGTAAACATAGGAGGTAAATCTTATGAGAATCTGCACACTAAATGTTTATATTTCTTGTGTGCAAGTTTGCATTTTGTCCTGATGGGATGGTCAATAAGGAAAACATCCGGTTCAGGTTTCATCTTCTGTGGACCACAAACCTCCACAGCATATTTCATGGTAATCTGGCCAGTAGTTGCTAAATCCAAAGTGCTGGAGATTAATAATGAACATCCTTATGTTCGCTGCTAGTGTGTTTAAATAATCTGCCGCTGTGATGCTCTTATCGCTCTCTCTCCAAAAAGCAGCTCTCTTCACATTTGATGATGCTCTAACTGCTAGCCTGCTGTGTTGTTACGAAGGTGCCCATTAGATATTTCATTTTTCTTTTCAATCACACCACTTTCATCCATCCCATAGTAACCTTCAGCCGCAGACAGTTCTGCAGGGAGACAATAAGCTCTCTGTTCTTTTGATTCTTGGCTCTGTCTGACGAGACGAAGCATTTAATCAGCTCTGTCCAATGCCTAGACTACACATGTCCTCCAATTCCACCACTTTTCATCTCCTGTCTTTGAAATGCAGAACTTCACTAATGGCTTTCGCTTGTCACAGGATCAATACATTGCCTGTATATCCTGAGAGAATAACATATGATTAATTTGTTGGACCAGATAGCTTGTGACAGCACTGTGTCTACCTTTTTTTAAAAGCATTGCTGCACGTTATGTGTGGCTGTGATGTACTGTAAGCCTGAGTGACAGAGCGCTCAGGAAAAGGATGGCAGAGCTTGAACTTTAAACCCTCCATCTGAGTCCTAGAAAGGTCCCCCCCTCCCTCGTGTAATCCATAAGCTCACAGCGTTAAGTGCAGGAGGATTATTAGCACAGAGGCGACGTGTGGAAGCAGATAAAGCCTGGACCATGTGGGTGTTCAGCATCGGCTCTCAGTGCTGGATGAAGCTTTCTAGGCCTGAAGGCTGCGAGGGTGGATACCTCGGCAGATGTTGTTGGCTTGTCTGTTTGTCACGTCACATTCATCCGTAACAAAACTGACAGATTTTTAATTGTTATATTCGTGTCTGTCATTTCATTGTTTTTTCGGAGCGTGACCGTGATGATTGGTAAGAGAAAACATGGCTGCCAGGAAGGCGTGGATCAGCGAGAATGCTTGGTGCATAAAATGAAGAAGAGGCTATGTTGCATTAAATCAGACGAAGAAATAAAAAGAGGTGGAAAGTCCACAAAGTGTATTATTGTTTCAGTTAAACTTGCATTTTTATAACAAAGCTTGGAGTGACGCATTCATTCTTAATCTTTTTATCTCTTTCATTTCCCTTCTTGGCTAAATGGAGACAATTCCATCTGTCGCCAAAGTTTTGGCCAAGGTCAGCTATAGTCTCCATATTTTTTTCGAAACAAATGGAAAACTGTAAATGAAGATGAATTGACAGTATTATAACTCCGCTAACTGCTGAAAACGCTATGTTCTCATGCAGCAGGGGTCAGCGGGGGGGGGGGGGGGGGGGGGGGGGGGGGTATCCTGCCTACTTGTTAAAACACAAATGTCTCATTTTCTCATTCTACATACATGCAGAAGATGCAGCGTGTGGAGGATTCTGAGCTTTAAAGGAAACTTTGACGGAGATGATGGCTGAGTAACAAAAGAAAATTAACGAGTAATGTAACATTACTTTTGCTTCTGAGTAATGAGTAAAGTAATATAAGTACTTTTTATAATGAGTCATGTGTAATCAGTCACTGATTACAATTTTCATTTTTAACTTGCCCGACATTGCTGGTAACCAACATTTTACAGCCAGACAATCCCCACTCAAGATGTGTCATGAATATATCTATGAGCAGTGAGCAGTTCAACCAAATGCTAAAGACGGCTGTTTCATTGTCAGATTGGTTCTTGCATTGTAGCATTGTATTGTCAGCAATTTAGTTCCCAATGAAACTGTTCAGAGTAACCAGGACTTTGAAAAACTCAGCAGTATCCAGAAACAAATTAGATTTTTTGTGCACCATAAACCAAATGCTATGCACTTGCATTATATTGAGGTTGTGGCAGAAGTGTAAGTGGCAGAGATCTCAGCAAATAAAAAACTAAACTATCTGCATGAATAGATAACCATAATGAGAAAATTTGTTTTTCAATGATTTGGGTGAACTGTCATAACATTTAAGGTGGAAATGCCTCCGCAGCATGTTTCTTAGATGACTCCAGCAATCTGGTTTACAGCACAACATAAAAAATACACACAAACACACTCTAAAAGGCCAATTTATGTGTTCAGCGGTGTAGAAAAACAGCAACAACTCCAAACCTTTTACACTTCTGTCATCATCATAATGTCACAGAGATATTTCTATCTGTGTATCCGACCTATGACTCTTCTTGTGTTTAAAATATAAATATACATATCCATTAGACCTACATTGTTTGCCCGTAAAGCCAGTTTTACTCTGCAGCTTTCTATCTTCTGTGTTTTATTGTTTGGTTGGCTCACCCCATTGACTCACTGTTCTTCATCCCATCCCCTCTTATCACAGTTATGAATATTTTCACATTAGTAGTGGGTGGCTGATAAAGTTGCATTGTTTAATGAGAAGTTTTAGTAAGTGGCGTTAGGTTGGTTTGTTTACCAGATCTCAGCTTGTGGGAGGTGGGCATCTGTTTCTCTCTGACTGGAAAGCTCTGAGTGTCAGCCTGTTAAAGAAAAGAAAGATAAAAAAAACAACAATGGGTTGGAAAATATTAAGTATATATTTATGAAATAAAAAACAAACAAACAAACAAATGCATTATAAACAATATAACAAAGCTTAATTGAAGAACATGATGAAAAAAGGAGAAAGAAAAGAAGTGTGCAAGAGTTGAACCACAGAGAGCTGAGTGAAGGAGCTCTGCAGGCTGCTGGTTTGGTTTCTGCTTCTCTGCTGCATCTTCATTTAAAATATTTTTGACCAATCACAGAAGGACCTTAACAGCCAATCCTGAAGCACAGTGAGCTGGTAAAATCTAGGTGAGAATATATGAACAACTGATGCAGTGAGAGAAGCTTTTGCGAACCTCTTACCAGGCACCCACATTTCTGTGCACGAGGTTGAAAATAATGTACCCAAAATAAGAAGGTTACTGTTCTTCAACCCTTTTGATTATAGTTATAACTCTGGTCTCATTTGAAAGGTAACTCTTTAATTTTCACAACTAAAAAGGTCATAATGAGTATAAGTGATCCTGGAAATAGTGAAACGGGTGGGACAGTGTTGTTTAACAGGTTAAAACAGTATTACAAATTGTAAGAAAGAACTGGAGTTCAGCTGATTGCTAATCCCCTCTCCTGAACAGCATAGCATAGCAACTGTAACTAGGCATAGCAGCTGCATGGGACATCAAAAATATCACACTCCAGAGTGGAAGCGTTTTTCCCCCTATTCTGTATTCACATTTCAAATTTATTGTATTATATAATACATTTACTACAATACACATGAGCCTTGGCTGCTGTGGCTATGGAGACGAAGCCAGTCAGGTGTGAATCAGTGTGGTAGCAATTTCAAAACATTAATTAGTTGCCATTGCAAACAAATATAGTAGCGCAATAGTTGTTGAACTCACTCAGAAGTGACCCAAAAATTAAAAGTGAACTGATTTCCGCTGTTGATTGTAAAGTCAGTTTTCTCAACAGCAAGCTCTGTGATTGGATGTTTCTTGCCAAAATGCACCTTGGGAGTCTTACACCATGTCTACACAGAAATGCTGTTTGTATGCCGACACAGAGGTGTAGGTTCATGGACAGTGTTGAGCGTACGTCACCCATGTTTTAGAAATGCTTAGAGCCCAATAAACAGTGACTGCGTTTACATGCACTCTAATATTCCACTATTATTCTGAATGTAACAATATTCTGAATTTGACACGGGTCATGTAAACAGTGTATTCTGTTTGGATATTCCAAATTAGGCCTTATTCCAAATGTAGCATTTTCAGACATGTGGGATATGCTGATTATTATTTGGGTTTTATGAGCCTTCTTTGGACATACAGCACATTCAGAATACGCGTCTCAGCTGGGGTTTGACTGTCTGTGACACACGGCCTCTGGCCTGTTTACGGTCAGCTCTGTGAGTTGTAAACAAACCAACTAGCCAACAGCTTGCAAGGGTGGGATAGAGATGCATGATTGGCTGCTTGTGTAACGCACCCCTGTGCAGGCAAAATGACATATGCTGGAGCAGGAAGGCAGACAGAGGAGAGGAATGAGAGGACAGTGGAGAGATGTTGGGGGGGACGATGGGGACGGAGGGGATTGGTTATTATCCTGACATGCAGACATAGACTGACGGTGACGACTCGTTAAGTGTGTGATGCACCAAAAACACTCAGTAGTGTAGTAAACATCATGGGACAACCGAGGTACTGGATGTGCCTGTAACTATACATTTATAATATCAGTCAAATCAATATCATTTATAAATATCAGGCAGCAGCTCACCAATGTTTTTCACCTCACTGGTTTACTTCACTGCCTGCGGAGATCTTGTGATTCCTGTTCCCACTGGAGCAGAGGGAAACCCTGAAAACCCTCTGCATGTAAACGGGAATATTAGTGGAATATTCATTTTCATTAGCCATGTAAACAGCTTAGTAGGAATATTGTCTTTTTTGGAATAAGGGCAAAAAAATGGAACATTTTGTGCATGTAAATGTAGTCAGTTAGGAAAATAGACTTGAAGCCTGTACATGGGCTGTGTAGACAGCTGTATTGATTAAAGGACAGGTTCACAATTTTTTTACCTGTCTTAAAACAACAGCCAGGTGTCCATATGATCACTGAAAGATGTTTTCCTCTCTGTAATCATTCCTCCTGTTCATACTGGCCAAAATCCAGTGTGTCCATACAGTGATTTTGTGCAAAAATGCATTTAAATGCAGTCTGAGTTAGTCATATCAAGTGGATATCTGCCACATTTACAGTCTTTTTAGCATCAAATTCCCTCTTTGTGTTTCCTCGGACAGTGTTTCCCTGTTGAGCTGCGGTGGAAGTATAGTAACAAAAAGAGGGACTTTGGCACTAAAACGACTGTAACGTTAAAAGATATTCTCACGCAGTTGTTCATCTTTTGGACTGATGATTCAACCAGGAGAGTTTCGTGATGATGATCCAAGCTGTCAAATGCTCTTAATGTGAGTCATGTAATGTTGCCTATGGTAAAATTGAATGGGATGGTTATTTCCAAAACCAGGAGTGCATGACATAGCTCCTGCTGTGTTAAAGGGTGTGTTTGTCTGTGGTGTAGTAACCTAAAGCTGTAATTTCATAGCCAAGTGGTGGCAAGTCATCAGCTCATTACATTATTTTGTGGGGTTACAAGTTATGTTAGGCAAAAGCTCCGTTCAGGACTGAAACAAACACTGTGTGGAAGTTGATGTAACATCAGTCCTGGATGCTACTACAAGAGTTTGGAGTAGTGTTAGCAGCCCTGTCATGCTCTTAATTGGATTTTGGAAGGTTCACACATTACAAAAATGCTGACTTTTTGACCTTTGACCTTTTAGCTCTAGCTTCAACTAACTTTTGCAATTTTCATTTTCACAGAGGTTTTTTTTATTCTAGTGAGCTACAGCTGGTAAAATCTGCCAGTTTTCATTTCAGTCAGCAAATGTGATGACTAAAAATGCTTTGAGACTTCTGTCTTTTTTAATAAAATTGTTTCAGAGAGTTGTAAAGCTGCCACTATTATCATACTTGATGTGGTCTAATAGAAAACCTAAATGGGGCTTAGTGAACAGTCAATAGGAGAGCCGTAGATGAAAACTAACATCTCTGTCTTTGTTTGTGTGATGACAAAACAGCAAAGCTTTTATCCAGCTGTATTAAAATGTTTTGTAATCGTCGTATTAAAATGCATGAGCACGCCTAAATGTAACGTTGTTTTGAAGCTGTGTCTGTTTTTACGGTGAAATATGATTTGACTGTTGGTGATGTTGCTCCGCTGTTAGCATCCTGTGATCAACATGAATTATACTGTGACCCAATAAGAAATCATATAATGCATCTGTGAATTATCAGGTTGGTTTGTATTGTCAGTGTCTTTCTTGCTCAGTCTCTGTTTTTTTTTCTCCTCCCAGCTGACAGAAACGATGTCCCTCATCACAGCTCTCAGTCTTTGGCCAACATTGATTTCTATTGGTTTCTACCAGGGCCTCCTGTCTTGTTAGTGAAGCCTGTTGTATCTTTTCCATCAGTAAACCAACAGACCGGGGATGTCCCAAAGCAATCCACAGGATCAGGATCAGACTGATCAAGGTTTTTTTTTTAATAGATCTGTATCGGCTGCATGAAGACGGATCCATTTCTGATCCGTTGTTTATTGTGACCTAATCCACTTGTGAGCCTACCGGCTGTCAGAATTGCTACGTTGTTGTTCTAACGCAAAGTGACGAAACCACAGATTGCAGGAACATACAGCAGCCGGCAGTTTCAGCTAACATTCATTCATTCATTGTTTTAGAGACAATCCTAAAGGTGCAGCTCACCTGTAAACTGCTGCTGTTGGTTCAAAACTGTATTTGTGCTTCAGTATTTTGTTGATAGTGAGGATAAACACTACACACTATATGATGGTATTCAAAAATACAGAAAATGACAGCTGTGATGCAGGTTATATTCATCCATCCAACGGCTATCATTTATATTTTCATCATACAAAATATGATGAACCTACCCTTTTACAAAAAATGCCATTTGTTTGCGATCTGTTCAGGATCAGCATCAGTAAATCCACTTTGAAATCAGAAAAAAAAAAAAGTTGCCTCTTATAAACTTGAGATTTTGGGTCGTAATCATCAAATTTGGGACCAGTAAAGGTTTTTACAGCTACATCCAGGCCTGTGTGTGAACTGAAGTGTTTAGAAGCAGACGCAGCGTGTAACTCTGTGGAGCAGATTCACCATCATGTGAACAAACAAAACATGACATCACAACTTGATATCAATCAGAATGATGTCACTGAATGTATTGATCCTTGCTGACTGATATAGAACAATTACAATCAGCAAAAAAGATCAATTTTGTCCAATCATCACTATCGATATCCCTCCTTTCATATGTGGATATTTGTGCTGGATTGAAAACATTTGGACATAAAGACAAAAAATTACAACCTTTCAATTTACATTTGTCATGGACTCATGGTTTTTGGACTCTTTGTGTTTGTGTTCTTTTGGGTTCCTGTGTGTGTCTGTTAATTCCAGTTGTTCTTTATGCTTATTGAGCCTGTTAAGTGTGGCTCTGTGTTCCCTGGTTAATGTTCTCCTCCGTTCCACCAGAGACCTCAGCCTTTCTCCCTGTTATGTTAAGACTGAACTGTGTTGGAGAAAGCTGAACTGAGTCTCTAAAAGACTATCTGGCATGATATTAAGTTGTCTTATTAGTTAGCCTGTCTTTGTTTTTGTTTTTGTTTTGTTTTTTCGGTCTGTACTAACACAGCCTACTCAGTCTTAGTTATTAAGAGGTTTGTGTTTTTGGGAGTTTTGGGCTTTTAGCTGTATTTCCCTTCTGTGTTCCTGCACTCCTCCCCAGCCTGTTTTTCCCTCCACACCTGCCCTGCATCAAGCTCATTAGCCCTCCCCTGCTCTCCGTGCTTTTCCCCAGCCTTCTCTTCCCATCACACCTGCCCTGTATCAGTCTGCCCTGTATCAGTCTCGTCAGTCCTGCCCTGCTCCTTGCGTCTCCCCCAGCCAATCAGCTCCTTGCCTGTCCCCCTGTCCAGTCACCTGTTCCCCATTTCCTCATTAGTTCAGGATCCTCTGTTCTGTTGAGTTTGCTCTGTTCTGTTCAGCCTGTTCAGTCTTGTCCTGTATCTGTTTTTTTTTGCTCAGCTTAGCCAGTTTTTGTTTTTGCCTGCACATCTGAGAATAAAGAACTTTTTCTTCAGCCATGTTCTTACTTCTTTGTGTCTGGGTCCACCTGCTCCGCAACCCATGACAACATTTTTTAGGTTTTTTTCCCCATTAAAAAGTCTCCTAGAACACGTATAATACTACTCACATGTAAAATGATGCCATTTCTGAATAGCCTAACCTGTCCTGAAAAGAATAATATATGGCATGACTGGGTGACACATAGAGTGACTAAGACAATCAAAAACGAGGGTTCAAAGGGTTAAGACAGCGCTAACACACACACGCACACACACGCTTCCTCCAGCTGATTGTGGAGTCAGATGTAGAAAAGTGCAGTCTGTGTGCTTCCTCCTCTTCATCTTCTTCTTCTACTCCTGTGATGAATGGTTGTGCTGTGTCTTAGTGTAAGCAGTGCACTATCTCAGAAAGCTCTGACCCAGATATTTTAATTGCTTATTCTCACTTACAGTGAGTCTCTATGATAAATAGCAGTTGTTTTTCCTGCCGAAGGGACTATTTTTGAGCCCCGCACATCACAGCAGGCTGCTGAGTGTGTGAATGTGTTTGTACATTCGAGCAGGAAACGTTCTGCTCTGTAATGAGGAAGCTGTTATGTGCTTGATTTTTAAGGACAGTTTCCCCCTGTCAGTGCTGGGAGTTCTTAGTAATGTACAGTTTAACTTTATGAATGTGTCAAACCCTGAAAAGCAAACGGGTGACGGAATACAATCATGTCTTCACACTAAACTGTCTGTGGAAACAACTTTACAGTGTCTCTGACCAATGAGAAAGAGCTGCACTGAAGGCAGTAAGTGGAAAACATGCTTCTTAATGGTTTTATTTATTGTTGTTTCATCTGTTTGACCTTTATTTAACTAGGAGGGTTGACATATCTTCATGGGGGGAGTCCTGGCTGAAATGGCAACACAATTTATGTCCCACAAACCAACACAGAAGCTGTGCACACACACTGAAGAGATGAAGAATAAAGAAAAGAGGGGAAAATTCAGTCTCTAAAATGTTACTTTAAAATAAAATAATTTAGTGTGACTAATATCTGTAATTTCAGGGTTGTTGTGGATCATTCTTAGCAGATGGAGCTGCCCACATGAAGGTTTCTCTTACTGAGCTCTGCATGAACCCTCAGAACACAAAATCCTGAGAGCGACAGGCTGCAGTTTGACTTTGACGACGTGAGAAAATGTGAAGACGGCTGGCTCACTAATGGTTGTAATTACAGAAAGTAATAATCCTTAAGGCTCTGCGGTGAGCAGAAACCAACACACACAGTCAAGTGATCCATATGTCTGTAATCTAATTGCAGAAGGAAGGTGGCAGTTTTTAATTTTTTCATTGTTGAATCTTAACCTCTTATGGCTAACTTTGTGTTGAAGTTTTAATTCCTGCATTGAATCCATCTACTGAATTTTTTGCAAGAAAATATCTTTAAGTTTGACATTCAGTTTTTCTAGGTAACCAAAATTCTACATAAATTGATTTAAAGCAGCTATAATCAATATTTTTTATGTTTAGTGTGGCTCGTAGTGATGAACTATCATTATCAGCAACCCTGCAGCTCCCCTCGGCTTTATGGAGCTTTATAGTGAGTTTCAGCTCATCGTTTAGCTGTCTGGCTGCAACTTTACTGTTTTGGTTCA
This sequence comes from Scomberomorus guttatus, assembly GCA_038419695.1. NCBI lineage: Eukaryota > Metazoa > Chordata > Actinopteri > Scombriformes > Scombridae > Scomberomorus > Scomberomorus guttatus. The sequence continues at coordinate 2,844,510 of CM076452.1, forward strand.
CTATCAGCGCTCCCATAGCATCGTTTTTGGCCGCAGCAGGCAGCTGTTTTCAGGGAAAAGCTCTAAAAAAAAGCCCGTCAACATCCCAGTAGACTTATGTCTCCTATGGAAACATTAACAGACAGAATAAAACAGAAGCCATGACAGTAAACAACAACATGCTCAACGTGCACATTAAAGGCTAAAGATGTGAGTCAGCGTAACTCAGATGCATAGTGTGTCTGAGGAGGACAAATGGCGACTGCTTCCACTTACTCAAATCTGACCAATGAGCAGCCTGCATTTCATATTTGTGGCGCTTGACTGTTAAGCTCCTCTCATCTGCATTCCTGCTTAAAACTCTCCTTCCTTCCCCTTCAGATCGGAGGAGCACTTAGACCCTCCATCAAAGGATCTGCATTTGACAGATAACTGTAATTCCCTCCACTCTAGACAGTGTTTACTGACCTCACATGAAAGTAGCTTTGCCCTGTGCATTGTGGGAGATTTACATCCTCACTACTTTAGAGTACTTAGGAACGCAGAATTGCAGTGTCATGTGTTTCTCTGTACAAAAGATAGATGTGTTTGTGGCAGCAGTTTGTGTCTGTCACAGACAAGTGGAGTGCTTGTCACAAAGAATTAACCTTCCTTCTATGTGTGTGTGCGTGTTAAACTCAAGAATGTTTAGCACAAGTCTAAGTTTGTTCTGAGGGTGGCGCCAGTGAAACGCTCACAGAGTACAAAATGGAAACAGTTCATCCTCTGAGGAGCCTGAATATGTAGGTGCACATAATGACAATCAGAGTTACATATGTTTGTATACAAGAAGGAAATTTGTCCAGTTGATCGGGGTGAAACTTAGTTCTAGTCCATCCATTTGTATTTCTCAAGACGTGACAGGATACAGTGAAGTATCTGAAGAGTTGGATTATTCTCTTTTCATCAATTGTATTCAATAAACTCAAACACTGATAATCCACATATCCCCCGACACTACTACACTAGCAGAAAGAGGTATTATTATTTGAAAATGAAAAGGACAAATGAACTAAATTTAACACTGTATGGGAAGAGATGTTCTAAGCAATAAGTATATAAAAATGTGGGTTGGAGGCCTTGATCTTATTGTGACCACTATTGTTTAATTGGGTAGGTATTGGTGATAGAGATGAACTGTATTCAAAGACTTATTTATGTATGACGCATGTGTAATTTAAGTTGATCAGATATGCAGAGAGAGGTTGAGCTTGTTTATTTTATATTTGTGATAAGAGTTTGTTGTTTTTGTGCTTTTGTTTTTTTTTTGGGGGGGGGGTCTAGTTGGTTTTATTTTATATATTTGAAAAATCTAAAAATATTTTTTTTTAAATAACAAAGAAGAAAGAAAATTGGCCTGTTAGTGCTAGAGGAAATGTTAGGGGGTCACCAAAACATTAAGACTCATCCTCCTAGGATTATAAATATTTAAAGATAATTTTATGAAAAACTGGCCTGCAGTTGTTAAGGTATATTATCATGAACCAAAGTATTGCAATCTTAGGGCTTCATGGTAATGTTAGAGGAAAGTTCATGCCGTAAAATCAAAAGGGTTCATCCACTGGGGATCACAAATGTCCTCAGTAAATGTCCAGTTAGAATGATTGTAATTATATGTACAGATGTAGGCACAAGGCTACTTGAAAACAGCATTAAGCATTACCTGCACAATGAATCTGAACCACACATTTAGATGGACGATGTCTGAATCCCAGTTTTAATCACTTTTGTAAACAAAAACAAACACAAAGCTCGTAACCAAACCATTAAGGCTCCATCCTGGGAGCATAAATGTGCTCAGTACATTTCATGGAAATCTAACCACTAGATTTTGATATTTTTTGTATAGAAGCTGAAAATGTGGCCTGATGGTGGCGCTAGAGGAATCAGGAAGAATTACATTATGATTCATTTTCTAAGGATGTCAATATCCGAAGCAATTTTTATTGAAAACTGCCAAGTAGTTGCACACACATTTTGTGAACTTAAAAGTTGCTCAGGGTAATTTTTGTACTGATGTACTGACCAATCTGACCATCAGACATCTTGTGTACAAATGTAATATTTTGGACTGACCAGACTGCAACAGGAAAGGTCACCAAAATCATTACAAACCAACCTCTGGGGACCATAAATACTTACATATATTTTGTTAAAATCTGTAGTACTGTGTAGTTTTACAGTAATCTTGCCATGAGCCAAAGAGTTCCACGGATCATGATGCTAGAGGAAAGGTCAGGGGGTCAAGAAAATCTTTGTTTCAAACTCTGGGGACCATAAATATTCACACCAATTTACGTGATAATCTTGCTGACAGTAGTTGAATCAAAAGGGTTGATCCTCCTGGGAGCATAAACGTGATCAATGTAAATCTAATAGCCATTTCATGGCTCTTAGATCATGAAATTATGGGTGCCATGTTGACATTTTGTCCTGATAGCACCAAACACTAGTGAAAAATTATGGGGCAATTTAAAAGGGTTCATCCTCTCAGGAACATACTCTGTAAAGTTAATAACAACTTAACCCTTAGATTTCTCGTGTTCATGTGGAACATTTTGGACTAATGCTGGCACTATAATGAAGGTCATGGGGTCACCAAAATCATTAGGAAGCAAACTGTAGGGAGAGTAAATATTTTTGCCAATTTTCATGGAAATCTAGCTGGCAGTGGTTTAGATATTTTTCAGTAAAATCAAACCTTTTTAATAACTTTTCATGTTATTTTATGGTGGGTCACCGTTTAAAAGCAGAGCGCAAGCCAGAGTTCATGATCAGAGTGACTCTTCAGATCCCCTGAATGGTGATCAGCTCATCACAGCTTTAAAGAAGTTTGAAGACATTTTTTTTTCTTCCTTTTTTAAAAAGGAGTCCTCCTCTGTGGCAGACACACCAGCCTTGGCACTTAAAACAAACACTCAGGAGAAATGCTGCCAAGAACCTCTGAGCTGGAGGCAACATCCAACAAGCAGAAGAATAGGATGGAAATAATTCATCTGTCTGCTGAGCCAAAGACATAACATCAAGTGAACCAATGCTCCACTTTAACCCTGCAGATAAGAACTGTGTTGAGAAGCAGATAGGATTTATTTGACCATGTACTTTTTTGTGTGTTTGAATTATCATCTTACAAAGGTTGAGTTATTGACAGAAGGAGCGCTTTGGAGCTGTGTGAATGATAAGCTGGAGCTGTGATGATCCTTGTGAGCAAAATAGGTTAATGCAAAGAACAGGACTGGGATTAAAAAAGAAACAAAAAACAAAACAAAACAAATGTGGAAGATTAAAGCAGCAGCATCTCCGTCATGCTGATGTAGAAATCCTACCGGCTTCAAAGCATCCTCACACTGTCGGCTATAAAAAGATTTACACTCGTTTGCAATTTTGAACAAATTTACATTCAGGGCACCAACTTTTTTCCAGCTGATAATCACCGTGCTATCAAGTGATTATAATGTGTCACTGAAAGTCTGATGAAATAATTTATAGATTTTACTGTCTGGGTCAAATGGGGTTAATCCCTGTCCCCTTCTTTTCCTCAGGAGAGTTTGCACTTCCATGGAGGGAAATATCCAAACTTTAAAAAAGGGTAAAAGAAGAGCTAAATTCCTGCTTTGTGTTATTCTCCTTCTGCTGTGGCACAACAAGGAAAAGGAAATGTTGTCTGGAAACACAAAGAGGAAGTTTCATACTGAAAATCCTGTAACTACTTAACTCTAACTCAGTTTGAAGCCTCATATTAACTTCAGCTAAACTTAAGTTCATCATTTAATGTGATATAATGAGTATGCCAGTTATATCTCAAATACACATCTTAGAGGTCCACTTACCAAATTTCTACTGCATCAAACGTCCTGTAAGTGTTCATTAGTTCTTCACTGTATTCATTGTTGAAACTGTTTGATTTTACAATTATTCTGCTGGAGGCTTGATGTTACGACTTCAACTGGTTCAGTTTTGTGGTTCTTAAATCTGTGTTCTGGGGAAAGTTTTGTTCAAACTGGGCATGTTTGGTATCACAGTTGTGTTTCACATTCCCACTCTTCACTACAGTCACTGTTTCATTGCCAATCAAGCACATAGGCTTCCCTCTGGCAAAATGAACATTTATTTCTCAGTCCACTCATCCTTAAATGAGTGGACTGTCAGCCTTTCTTTTTCTGTATCAGATAGTTCTGTACAAACCATTTTTACTTTTTCACCCGGAGCTCCAACGTACAACAACAACCTTAGTAACTGTGGTGACTGGCAGGTGGCTGAAAGATGACAGGTGAGGTGATGTGATAGCAATGTGTCACTCAAAAACGGTCTGGGTCAGGTTGCGGTGAAATTTTGTACTCTGGTCTGGATTAAACTGTTGTTTGGTCCGGATCCAGACCAGAGTCCACCTATCGAGTACATATGAAATATGCAGCATGCAGTTCCTATGGTAGTAAAAAAAAGAACAAAGCTATTAATGTAATTGAAAAAAAATGTTATTATGAAATTTCCAGGATGTGATAATGCAATAACTTTGACGACTCACATCCGATTGTGCCGGGCTGGGCAGATGTACTAATCCATCACAATTCAGATACTGTGATTCACATCAGCGTCTGAAAATGAACATGAGCCTCTTCCTGTTCGCCAGCACTTAGATGAAAACCTGAGATGAAACTTTCCACACCAGCAACAGTGTTTCAGCAGGAGGCGCTGTGCTCTAGTTCCACGCTGCACCCATTAACCTGAGTCACTGATGAAGCAACTCGTCAGGCTGTAATTGTGTTTTTGGGATGAGCTAAAATGATCAAACCACTGAGGAAATCAACCTGGGTTCCAACCACAAAATATTAAATTGTTTGGCAGCGTTCACCCTGAACACCTAGCTTAAAACAACACAGTAATAATCATGTGTCTGAAGCATATGTATAACTGATTCATTACACTGAGAGCTGTATGTGAGCTGACTACCCTGAACCACACATATCAGTCTCTTTACTGTGTTTAATCAAACTGGAGCCCAACACAAACAACTCAACGAAGGGTAATTGCGCGGCTGCCATTTGGAAGGCTCTCAGACGCTTTCATTTTCATCTGTCCTCTATCCCTCCATCTGCAGCTTTCCATTATGCAAATGCATCCAGGTAGTCTGAGCAGTCATTATGAAAACAAAGTCATCAGACAGGTATGACAATATTAGAATAACTACTCCCTCAGTTATTATGGTCCATTGGCGCTCCCTATTGAGAGAGGGAAGTGAGAATGCATTTGATGAGTTTTTTCCTCTCTTTTTATCTATAGAGACAGACACGAGCACAATAGCAGCGCCAGCAGGTAGCTCTTGTGCAGAAAGTTGGAATAGTCTAACCACCTTGATTAAAGTAGTAAACCAGCAGCGATAAATGAGGAGAGATTCTTGAAAGCTGAAAGAGAAGTTATCCAACAGCCATGGAGGCACCGATTTGCATCGCGCACGTGTGAGCGGGTCCGACATCTTGGACAGCTACGTACAACAGCACCACTTGGACAAACCACATTAGAGTTGAATTTAAGAGAAAGAAAAATGAAGACAGCCTGGCTCTTTATGTTTTCATAAACCAAAATGTTTATTCCAGAAAGTTGGAGGGTTGAAATTTTTGTTGATGTGATTTTGAGATTTCCAAACTGCTTATCAAGCTGTCAGATTTCCACAAACAGATTGCATTACTGATTACATTACATTGCATTACTGGAAAATGATATTTACCCATAATTTCACACCACATGGCTCCACCTTGTGGAATAATAGAACCATTAATAATAATTTACAGAAAGACCATATTTAATCAAGTGTGTTGCTCAAATATCTTAAGTTTACATTTTGTTATACTGTCGACCCCCCAAGTATTTAATTTTTTTTCCCTGTTTCTTTCTCCTGATTATGTTATAAAATGCATATGTGAGTGTGTGTGTGTGTGTGTGTGTGTGTGTGTATATTTACAGTATGTATGTGTATATATGTATACTTTCTGGTTTGTATGCAAGCTATTGTACCATTGAGTTTGTAAAGCTTTAAAAATCTGGTGCCCCTATCGGCAGGACATCATCGCACACATTTGTCCGTGCTTTCCAAAACCGTTACACATCACTGTACTTATGTTTTATGACGTGACAACACTGTGGTTAAGGTCTGGTTAGGTTTAGGTACAAAAACCACCAAAGATCATAGTTTGGGTTAAAATAATCACTTTGGATCACATTTCACTTGCGGTTAGAAACAGGAACTAAACAGTGGTCTCCTGTTGCAAAGTTCACTGTTTGTAAGTTTGGATTAAACCATTCACCCAACCCGCAACCTCCGAACGAGGAAATTTGTCAGTTTATATAGACGTCATCTGAACTGCGCCACTTTTACAGGCCATATTTACTACGGCCACTAGATGGCATCTGTAACTATATTTCATTTTTTCGGTGACTGACATTACGACCTATTGTCGTTTTCCTTAATAGTTGTGCCTCATTGTTATCTTTAGATGTGGTTCCTCATTATTACCCCTTTGTTTTTTGGTCCCTTATTACCCTTTTACAAACATTTCTGTTTCGCAAATATTACCATGATATAGCCATTGTTAATACCAAGCAATTACCTGGTTATTAGTTTGGTAATTCACTTTATTATTACCTCTTTATGATCAGAATATGTCCCTACTTACTTAAGCTCCAATGTCCCATTTTCTGTGTATCCCACTCAGAGTGCAGTATGTGCATGAGCAGTTTGTGCTGTACAGTAGATTCCTGTTTATACATTACAGCTCTCACACACTGTTGGCTCTGCCGGCCCCTGAAGACTAATGGCAGCATTGCATCATCTGTATTGATTATTACTGTTTGTGAATTAGCGAGGGGCAAACCGAGCAGACACCCAGTGAACTGAGGGATGCAGTTGTCATGGGAACCTAGCCGTGCTGCAGGGCAACATAGAGAAAGCTGAATTTCTCAGTCAGCAGGTCCGCCCATGTGATGCCAGTCAAAGCCTTGGCCAGGTTTGCTCTTCCAAGGAGAGACTTTCTACCCCCCCACTCCCCCCACATCCACCCCCCCAACCCCTTCTCTCTCTCTCTCTCTTGGTCTCTTTCTGTTCTCTCTGCTTTCCCATGTGTACCCAGTTGGACACTGTTGCTATGGAAACGTAGCCGTGAGACTGTACAGGATGTGGCTGGAGCTCAGAAGAGGAGCGCGGTGTTTGTTCATTTAGAAAAAGAAGTTGGAATGGATGAAATCCTCCTCTAGCTGGATGCAGACCTTCATTCATTTTCAGCTAAAAGACAAAATCGCACAACAAAGGACGAGCCCATGTGGGATTAGAGCTCTGGTGAGCAGTCTGGTCTGAGCTGAAGTAAAAGAAAAAAATGTACTTCTATAGATTTACTGAAGCTGGCCTGTTTACATTTAATTTGTAACATAAAAGGAAACAGACATGGCTTAGTGTTCTTTAAAGAAAAGGTTTGTTTTTTTTTTTTTTCTCCAGGCATCCTTTGCTTCAAACTTTCAAGTCTGGTGCACCTATAATCTCATCAGACAGTGAAGTCAGAGTGTACTGGACAGCTTTTACCAAACTTTTTTTCTAAACTTAAACTTCACCAGCATGTGACACAGAACTTCAAAGATAAGTTCATAAAGTATCACCAATAAAAACACTGGTCAAAGCAAATCAACTGGTCAAAACCAAACACGGTGACACTGCTTTTAGCATCTATGCTGCACAACTGAGGTGGTGATCACTGGAAGTAGACTTGGGAGTAGGAAAAAAGTGCCACATACTCTGCTCCAAATGCATTTCTCTTTTATTTAGATGACGTTTCGGCCCTCAGGCCTTCTTCAAGATCAACAATAATAGTAGGACACAGGCACTGGTATGTTATGTAGGCCACACCCGGGTAACACATCTGCTGGTGATTAGACAATCATGTTCCACCATTAGGGTGAGAAAAACAATCAAAAGACCTTCAGTGAATCAAAATTCTTAAGTGACAAGAACTTCAGCCAATTAAATCACTTTAAAGGACCAGTGTGTAAGACTTCTAGCGGTGAGGTTGCAACCAAGTGAATACCCCTCCCCTCACCCTCCCCTTCCAAGCATGTAGGAGGAAATACGGTAGCTGTGAAATTCACAAAAAACGTGAAAGGCCCTCTCTAGAGCCAGTGTTTGGTTTGTCTATTCTGGGATACTGTAGAAACATGGTGGTGCAACATGGTGGGCTTTGTGGAAGAGGACATGTTCCCTGTGTAGATATAAAGATTCATTCTAAGGTAACGAAAACACAAAGATTCTTATTTTCATGGGATTGTACACTAATCTGTCACAACATTGCTCAAAGAAGCACTTCACCTGGACAAGGAGCCTCTGATGGACAGATGACACAGGACCCTTCAGCCCAAACCAAGAGCCGGCAAATGGCTACGCACTATTGTAGCCCAACTCCACTACCACTCTGCATCAGCATTCTGCGACACGCAAGTGAAGGCGGAGAGATTAACATCAGGGACATGGCTATCTCCATCTTCCTAAACCACACTGCAAAGATAGTACAGGCTCATGCTGCATTTAACAATGTCAGACGTCAGCTCCGGGGAATGGAGGGAGTAAGATATGGGCTAATGGTGCTAGGTTGTGCCAAAACAGACAGTGATCTGGTTTCTCTCTCTCTCAGTCTGGCCTCAGTTCTACTGGCTTAATCTAGTTTTTATCTAAAACATTTACCAGATCCAACAGATCTTCGGTCTTATTCTGAATTTTAGCCCTTTTCAGTGTCTGTGATCAGATCACAACGGTTTGCCCTGCAGTGGCGAATGTCGAGCTCTCTCCCCCCTGAGGCTGCTCCCGGCCGGGGTAAATTTCTCGGGCAGGCTGGGGATATACACGGTCTTGTTGAAGTGCTGGCAGCTAGCTAACTTCTAGCAGCTCTGCAACCTGTGGAGGACTGTCAGTGGAGTTGTACATTTATAAGCGTTCAGCATGCCTCCGTCTTCTGGATTGAATACCATGGACGAGCTGAAATTGATTGGGACACTAATCGATGAGCCCCTACACTGGCAGGCTGAACTTCGTCCTTGGCTCACAGTGCCTCTATGCCGCCTTCACAAGCTGCGGAGCCCCCAGGTGAGGACAGGTGAGGATGCTCCAGACAATCTCTGCTGGGCTGATGTCGTCAAAGGCAGTCTCTCCCTCTGTTTGTCCCCGCACTGGATGAGGAAGACATATTGCTATCAAACCCCTGTGCCCAGCTGGCACAGTGGGGCAACAGCTCCGACTGCCTGCCCCTGCCCCTTGAAGCCCCCGCTCAAGGGGCAGACCTCCTCCTCACAGCAAGAAGCATCACCTCTGTCAGACTCTGTTGCTTTTTGTAAATTCAAACCTTTGATGTGTGACTACAAACCTTTGTGCAAATCTTCTTTATGCACAGACACATTGGGGATTATTTGTGCAAATCTTTTTCATTTGTTCACAAAATGTCATGCACAGCTACAGATCAGAATATAGCTGTTCAGATATTTTTTACACATTCAAACATTTGAATTCATTTGATCAAAACGTGTTACCACATTCACACATTTGAATCTATTCATACAAAATTTTTCACACTTTCAGATATGGGGATACACAGCTACAAAACGACAATATTTTTTTTCTATACAATTCTACTGTTTGTTTAGTACTGAAAATAAGCCTGAACCTTTAGTTCTTTCCATGCAGGCCTATCCTGCAACTTCATTTTTGACTATTAAGTCATAGTTTATTGCAGTTGCTCGTTTGATCCCTCAAATTAAAGATCCCTCTGGTAATCTAATCTCTGATCCCATACATATTAATAATATTTTCAAATAATTTATTCATCCCTTTATAAATCTGAATTTAGATACTTCTTATATGGTCAAATTTATGGACAAACTTAAGACTCCAAAGATTAACTCCTCTTCTGTACAGGACCTTGATGCTCCTCTTACTATTGATGAAGTCGGGTGTTCGATTAGAGCAATGCAAATGAACAAAGCTCCTGGCCCAGACAACTTTTCTGTTGAGTTTTATAGGAAATTCCATAACAAGCTGGCCCCACTCCTTCTATGTATAATGAGTCACCTGAGGGTGGTACTTTGCCCCTTACTTTGAACCAGGCCTCAGTAATGCTGCTTCTAAAAAAAGATAAGGATCCGACTTCCCATAACTCCTTTAGATCTTTATCACTTCTTAATGTAGATGTTAAAGTGTTGGCAAAATTATTGGCCTCTCGTTTGAAGAAAGTGCTCCCATGTATAATATCGGAGAAGGAGAATGGTTTTATTAAGGGAAAGCACATATTTTAACACTTGGACACTTTTTGATTTGATATACTCTAAAAACCAGGCTGAACTCCCCAAAATTGTAATCTGCTTCGATGCTGAGAGAGCATTCAATATGGTGGAATGGGAGTATCTTTTTACACTGCTGAAGAAATTTGGGTTTGATGACAAGTTTGTTTCCTGGATTTGTCTCCTATACACCTCCCCACAATATCGGCTTTCAGCGACTGGCTGAGTCCATCACAGGTGTTTTTTTTTTTGTTTTTTTTTAGGTGTTTTTGGGTGATTTTTTTGTGCAATTTTAATTAACTATACATGCACTACATACTATGCTATACAAATACCCCTTTAAGGGATAGCTCAGTGCATAGGTTGTGTGCATAGCGACTGTCTTGCTTGCCATTTGCTGATTAAAGTCAAGTGCTGAAGTTAGTGACAGTGGGTTAGCCTAACCTGACCAGGTTCATTTAAGGTGGACTTGGACTGACCTTTAAGATGGACCAGCTGTTCTCACTGTAGTGATAATCTCAGTTGTTCCTAAACAGTGAATGGAGAAATGTCTGGTTGCCGACTCTCTCCTGAGTTTTGCTCAAGCAACCCCCACCCTCCCACCCCCTTTATTTAAAGGTGTTGTACATGCAGGAATTAAGCACAGACTTCTTCATTTTGCTAATGATTTATTGTTGTCCATAATTCCCACATCTGGTGTTCCTGCTATTTTATCTATCCTGGAAAATTTTAGTTCCTTTTCAAGTTATAAATTAAAACTTAAAAAAAGTGAAAAAGCTATCCTATCAATAAATTTGCCCTGCCTCTTCATCATACGGACTTGACCTTTTAAATTTAGTAAATCCGGCTTTAATTATCTTGGCATTAAGGTTACCCGTACATTACCTAGTCTCTTCTCAGCTAACTTTGCATCGCTGATCTCCAAGACAAAGACTGACTTCCAGAGATGGAGTAGTCTACCACTTCCATTGATTGGCAGGTTAAATGTTGTAAAAATTAACATTTTACCATGAATTAATTTATTTATTTCAAACTCTTCATTCATTATTGTCTTAAAACTTATATGGGGGGGGAAAGCGCCGAGAATCTCTAAACCTCTATTTTAGAAATGCAAACTCAACGTGATTATTTATTGGCTCGAGTCAACTCTTCAACTTTCTCTCAGTTGTACAGAAAAGGTATTAAGAATTTTCAAGATTCGTATGTGGATGGGGTGTTCTGTAGTTTTTCTTATTTATCATCCACATTGGACTACCTCCATCTCAAATATTCTTCAAATATTTTCAAATGAGACACTGTACCTCTACCATTTTTTCCACTTTTCCAGCACTTCCCCCAAAACAACCATGGGTCGATCTGCTGTCTTCAAATCCACATCAAAGAACATTCATTTCTAACATGTATAACTCCCTCATGTCATTTAAAGATACTGGCACAATTAAAGCTAAAGCTAAATGGGAACAGGAGCAGGGGATGGAGTTAAATAATGTGTGGTGGGGGGCGGCCATAGACAGACAAACAGACCGGTAACGGGGGTTAAATGTCATTATGTGAAGTATAACCAAGGGAAAAGACATCACCTGCAATAGTCTCGCACTGCTGCTCGCTCCATGACGAGCATGTGTGTGAGCTACAGTATGACTGCAGCTCACTTAACAGCCACCAGTATCACTGATTAGAAAGAATTCCTGATTCCTACATATAGAACCTTTTAAACATGACTTAATGTGGAGATAATTAGCTATGTCTTTGTTTTCCTTAAGATTCTTTTAATATCTAATACTCATCGCACCTGATCTTTGTGGGAAGGAAGTCCTGACTGAACATGTGCAGGAGGGAGTTGTGCTGGTTAAAGAATATTACATGATTATTTTTAGTTTTGTTCTCTCTCCATGCTGCCCATGCAGAGTATAAACCCACTGATGAATTCTCACAAGCTCCTGCTTTTTTTTTTTTTTGTTCTCTGCTGCAGCTTTGAACTCAAACGCTTCCAGAAATCCACTAAACAAAAGCAACTCAGAGACAAACTGCAGCACTGACTCCTCACTGTTTGAGATTAGTACTTAACATTTTTTTTACCTAATATGACTTCCGTCACATAGATAATGTTCCATGTTGTGTATAAAAACCTGCTATGTCTGTAATGCCCTCCTGCAAATTTTTGTAGATGTTTTCAAAGCCTGGAAAATTGCCACCATGTTTGTGAGAAACTAATTAGGGGAAAGTGGGCACCATGTCTTCCACCAATATCATGACTTTCCATTTCTGTGAAACAACAACAAAACTGCATCATGACTTGAGGTTTCTTCCCGTTAAAGGGGAGTTTTTCCTTGCCGCTGTTGCCAAGTGCTGCTCATGGGGGGAATTGTGGGGTAAATAAATGAGTACGGTCTCGACTTGCTCTATGTGTAAAGTGCCCTGAGATAACGTTGTGATTTGGCGCTATATAAATAAAATTGAATTGAATTGAATTGAATCATATGTAGTTCAGTTTTGGGTCTTTTCTGGGGGTTGAGGTCATGAATATTATTTAGGTTAAGGTCTTGTTCAGGTTTTGTCATGGTTTTAAAGGGGACATAACATGCTTTTTTGTGATTTTCTGTCATTTATATATTATTATGATGTCAGATGTTAAACATGGTTTAAGTTCCAAAACTTGAGGTGAACACGTATGTAAAAATACTCCACTAGAGCCCCAGAATAAAAATATAGACCTGGAAATGTGCAGAATATGTCCCCTTTAATGTAGATGTCACCTTGTTCTGGTCCAGAGGGTCGTAGAAATGTAAGGATACCTACAGTCATGAAAAATTGTAGTTTACTTTTTGTAAAAAATGAATGTTAGAACTGAAAAATCTCGATATGACATGAATTATATATGATGAAATAAATGAAGTGTTGTAACGTTATGTTTGGAAAAACTATAATCTATTATACTGTTTAAAGTTGCAATACACAACATTCAGCCACTAGATGCCACACTATAGCACCAACATCTCAGACCAAAACAGATGTTTACTCAAAGAAAAAACAAAAAAAAAGAAAGCCAATAACTCACGAAACTCAGATCAAACTGTCAAACTCAGCAGTGCTGATCAAATATGGATCAAGATTCTGTTAGTGCCGAGTTCTCATTTTTCAATTGCTTTCAGAAGCATATTTTAGTGTACTGTTTAGTTATAATTTCAGGAAGTTTGTGACGTGGCCGCCATCTTGGAAACAGACATCGATGACACGGAGGGACTCACTCAACTAACATGCACACACAGCCGGGGCAGCTCGGATAACAACACACACAATATATCCAATATATCCTTACATAGCAAACATCCAGTGAGGCTCAATGTCATTTATTAGACCTTTAAGAAAGTTGTGCATTCTGACGCAACTTTGCAAAATGTGATAAAATACCATTAACTGTGCTGCATGTGTAGCGATGTGCAGAATGATGTCACTCAGGCTCAATCTGGTGCCACACGTTTAATGAAGATCTGCAGAATGCATAAATATCTCTGTAGGTTGCTACACAGTGTTTTCTGCTTCTATCTTGTACACAGATATTCTTATTATGTGACTTGCTCCAAAATAAACAATAATAAAATACCACAAATGCATAAACATAAAAGATTACACCTCCTCTCAAACTCATGTCTCATCCACTTCCATACAAATAGTCTTTGCTCAGCATAACACCATATTTCTTAATGAACAGTCATACAAAATGCTAACATGAGCGACGGCGGCTCATTGTCCAGGCTCCTCGCCCACACTCCGACTACTACAATGGTGGTTGTAAGCTTCGCATTAGCTGCTAACTGGCTAACCGTTCACAGTCGCTAATACACTGACAGAACCTAACACAGTGCCACAGAAATACAGCATAAACTTGGTCCTACCCCAGGGTACCTAAATAACATCACCAGCTTACCTGCAGAATGCACAAATATCACTGTAGGTTGACAATCGCACAGTGTTTTCTGCTTCTATCTTGTACACAGAGATTCTCATTATCTGACTTGCTCATGCGAGACTTCCCTGTGATTCTCACATACGCTGCTCGCATAGCGACATTGACACCTATTGGTGATTTACTGGTGCTACTGCCTAACAATGACACTGGCAATGAATGACATCGTACCACAAATTTTAACTAACATGAACACTTTCTTCCCATAAATGCATATAACACCTAGGCCTATATATATATATATATATATATATATATATTAACTTCCATCCAAGACATTATTCGGTTAATAACCCACACAGGACACACATGTAGGTGAAACTTGTCAAACCCACACTGGCACTGCCTTTTTCTTTCAATTTTCCCTGCACTCAATGCAGGTTTTTCTGAGCTATTATATCAATTTTTTTTCTTACAAGACAAGCTGGAGAAACGGGGGAATTGTTTATTCTCTTCTTGGGATGGGCTAAAAAAGGTGTTTCTGTGAAGAAAGAAGAAGAATGTGAAAGCAGGGTGGAGATTTATAAAGCCCTGGTTACAGCGAGGATATGTTTAGGTTCGGAGTTTTGTAGAGGATGCTCCGGGGGTTTTGATGATAAATGTTGCTACGGGGATGCTGTGTGTAGTTTGAGTGAGGGGGAAGTACTGTTTGCTGAATTGCTAAGATGTTTTTTTAATAGCTATGAGTCGTGTGTTTCCCTTAGGGGGGCAGATTTTGGGGTTGAATGCACTTTATGTACAGGGAGGAACACGTTGAGTCTAAATGGTCACTGCAGTGCAGGCATGTATTCACAAGAGGATGCTCAAAATATGTTTAAAAATCCATACAACAAGATAAAACCTAACAACAGGGAAAGTACATATTTTCCTTTCATCTTGGAACTAATTAAAAAAATAGATATTTGGTTTCAGTTGGGTTGCATTAGAGTGTTATTATTCAAATGGTTTGGAGAAAGTTTAATGAGCCTAATGGCTTAAATCCATGTCTCCATTCATGGGGGAGCATGTACAGCCATCAAATTATTGGAAAGTATGAACATTTCATATCATGTTTTCATGATATGAGGTTTCAGTTTTCATTAGGCAATGCAAAATGTTGTGGGCATGTTTATTAATGTGCTGCTAAAACAGCCTCCACTCTTCTAGCTTCAGGATTTCCAGCAGATGTTAGAAACAAGAACATTAGTGATGTTCAACACTGATGTTGGGTGATGAGGTCCGGCTCATAGTCAGTGTTCCAGTTCATCAAAACTGGGAAAATGATTTCTTTATGGAGCTGGTTTTGTGCACGGGAGTGTTGTCATTTTGAAACAGTAAAGAAACAGTCTAAAATATCATTGTATGCTGAAGCAGTAAGATTTTGTCTCATTGAAACCCAAACCAAAGGTACATAAAAAAAAATGTGGACACCTGCCATATCGTGGCCATAAAGTGTATTCATAGTTTTGTTAGCTGCTTCACATTCAGTCATAAAAATGCTTATAGCACTGACACATTATTCTGGAAACAGATCTGGTGAACCTGGAAGCCTTTGAGGGGTCTCTGGTATCTTTGGCATACGGGCAGCAGTTCAACATGTACAGGAAATGTTAAGGATATGTACAAGAGATCATACTTGATAATCGGCGATCTCGGCAGAGAGGGGAAAACATATCTGTCACCATTCGCAGTGCATAAAGCTGAACTTTGTCATGCAGTACTCAGTTTGTAACACTATTTAAAAGATAAGTCTGGTTTATTTTAACCTGGTGTACTTCCCATAAATATGACCATTGTGGCTCTCTGGGTCATGCTAACCTTGCACTTGCCAGCTCTGTTATAGAGATTTGGGGAAACTAGGACTCAGTAGGAGCAGGTTTGTTATTAGCAATAGTTAATAATGATCAAAGATAATTATTAAAAATCAATAAAATTATGAATATGAATTGATCATTACGAGGCACCACCCTGAGGTCAGGGACCAATAACCAAACAGTCAAAAAACAGTCTCAAAAAGGGTTGTTCACTTTAAAATTGTCAATCAATATCAGACATTAACATTCAGGTGAACAGTGAAGGTTTGAATTCGAGAACAAGTCAACGAGCTGTTATCACAGTATGTATGCAAACAATCACAGGAAACTTCTCTTTAAATGCACAACAGAGTTTATTAACATTTGTAACAATGTTTTTTTTCCAGCACAAGTAAATAATAAGTGCAGATATTGTGACTATATAGTCACCAGTGTGTGTTGCCGAAGTAATTTGAAACTGAAGAAGAGAGAATTTTCAGAGGAAAATGTGGCACTTTGACTACTTTTGAGTGCTGTAATTACTTACTTTGCTAAATTAAGGCTGTAGATACAAAACACACGCTGATATATTGTGTTGCACTGTTTAACAAATGAATTATTTTAGATACAGCTTCTTGTTGATTGCAATTTTACAACTTCACCTGAGTAAAATCTTGAGTGTGCCACTGCTAAAAGATGTGAATAAAACATCCACTGCTGCATTCTCCGGCCCCAGACACCTGTAGTGCACTTCATGTTTTCCGAACAGAGGAAAATGAACGGTGAGTGAATGAATTATGGCATGTCAGAATAACAAAAAATGAAAAAAATAAAACCCAATAACAACAATGAACCGGACAAATGGAATCTGCCCACTGTTTCATCTGAGACTAATTCAGTGAAGGAAGCAGAGCTGAAGCAGAAAATCAGAGAATGAACAGCGAGATCCCTTTTTGGAAAACACAGAAATTAGCACAAAAAAAAAAAAAAAAAACTTCAGAAGTGTCAAAAGAGGAAAAGGCTGGGAAGGGTTTGATGATAGTTGCTAAGCAGCGTTAATGGCAGTGAAAGGTAGTAGCGCTCTTTAGCTGATTAGTGTATTAATTGTTTGATAGGTGTGTTTGTCTGCAGCTAATCCCCTGTGTTTACAACAAAGCATGGATCCTAATTAGAGCCGGCTAATCACACTGCAACACACTCGTCCAATCAATCAAAGACTACAGGGGAGATGGAGGACAGGTGGGCTGACAGGCAGACGAAGGGGAAGAGACTTCAACACGTTTAAACGGGCCTCTGTTCATCTGAAATCCTTCTTTCCTCCCTGCTAGTGCTGAGCAGATCGAATCCTAAAGTACTCTGTGATTCCTGTGTCTTTTTAAAAAGTATTGATTTGGATAGAAGAAGAATTGACTCCAGATATAAACATTGCAGTCTCCCTCCATTGTATATATTGAGTATACATACAATTATTTGTCTTCTGTCACACTAAATTTCAAAGAAGAAATTAGCAGTTGAGATGCATTTTATAAGATTGGGTGACAAATAAATAAAAACAAAAACCTGTCTTAGTAAAATCTTTTTCCATCATGAGTCTCCAAGTCTCTGAACTCTACTGGAGGGACGAGCACCTTTTTTAGCTATTTTAGCTATTCCCTCATGTATAAATGGCCAGATGTATAAATTATGCATATGCTATTTCCCACATAAACATAAACTGGTACACATATTTTTCTAGAGCCAACTGCAGGTGATATGATAAGTCAGTATGAATCTAACTATAATAAAACATTGTTTAGGTTGATAACCAACTGCACTAATGGTGTGATCTTTACACAGTCTACACCGTTGATGTATTAAGGAGAAGTGGATACCGCATTCAAAGATGGCGCCCATCCATTCCTATTAAAGCTGGTACGTTCACCAGTCAGTTCAGAGCATGTGCATGTGAGACTTCCACTGGCTGAGCCAGGGTGGCTCCTCGCTCACTTGAATGGGATAAAGTAATTTAATCATGCAGTTCTTTTAGACAAATTGATCAAATTCAGATACTAAAACGAGTCATTTCGGTGAATTCATTTATTCACTGTTTTACAGCTGCTCCTTTTCCAATGATTGTGTGTGGGAAAATGGTTTTTGGGCCAATGTGCATCACGTGACGGACCCGGAAGTTGTTATTACACGGTTTGGCCACTATGTCAAATTGGCTCCAGTGCAGTTCCTGGGGGCTTCTTCTACACATCCATCTGATTGATATGGAAAATGCCAATCAAAGGTGCATTTATAAACTTAATATAGAGGTATTATTCTATTTATTAAATTATTTATATATTATTTTGCTGTTAATATTATTTTTTTTATTTTATCCTTAATTGTGACATATCTTATAAATCTGGTTTCAATATGAGCTCTACAAAGGAATCATTGTAAACCATCATGATGGTTTACAGATCCATGTGATGAATTGATGATATGGACACTATAAATAGACGCATAGATGTACACAATGGACGTGCTTAATGAGCTGTTCTGGCTGTTTGCGAACCTCCTCGTAGCAACACAATCGATGAAACTGCACTTCTTCTTCCCTGTTTGTTTCATTGACAGGTGTAAAGACTGGAGGAGCAGGCAGCTTGTTGGTATGAAAATGACTTATTAAGGACGTGTCTGCATCCATTAATGGCTAATTGTGGGAGTGGAAATGTTTCAAGAAGTTGAGCCTAGTTCCACACTGAGACTGAGATTTATAAAACAGAGCATACATACTGTTTCCTGACATTTCTTCAGCTCTTTAGACCAGGTACCTGTAGATTTAAAACATAATCCATTAGCTGTTAGGTATTTGTAAGAATTGCATACAAGCCAAAGTCCCACCCTGCTTTCAAACTATTGTTACTTTCTGCTAAAACATTAGCATCTTGTCAGACCTGATCCTGAGGGGTTAATGCCGGCCTCTTCATGTTCACAGATACTGTTCAGATCACCCGTCCACTCCACGCTTAGAATATTTCCCATGTCTAATATCTTCCTTGTATTGTGACTCAAGTTATTTCCAAATGTTAATTATCAAACACAATTCTGCTTATATTTAAATAATTCTGCTCGTTCTGCTGTTAAAAAGGATGCACTTAGTGCAGTCGTGTAACATGGCTGCCTGTAACCATAGGCAACCACTTTCAGGAGAAAAACTTCTGGTGTGTTAGTAAAGCAGGTAAAACTTCTGTAAGTCTAATACTCCTTTTTGGTACAGGCAGAAATGTACAAAACTCCTTTCAAAAGTCTATCAGTTTAGTTTTTCCTTGAAAGACGCAAACTTTATACAATTGTTGGAGAACTGTCAACAATCCATTCTTTGTTATGTCTTCTGGTAAATTCAGCGTTACAAGTAATGCATCATTTTTTTTTTTTTTTTTTTTCAAGAAATGTCCCTCTGCTTGCTGCCATCTGATCCTCACCTTTCTATGCTTTACATTTCTGCATGTTTTCTGAGTATGTTCCCTTTAAATGTTACGCCAACAATCTGTGGTAAAGTCTGAGCGTGGCACCTGTGTTAACATCTTTAAAACAAAAGATTTGCTTCTGAAATATTTAGTTTGCAGCATGACATGACATTGATTCCCAAGCCCTAATTCATCTTCATCCTCTCCTCGTATTGTTCTCCTCTTCTCCTCAGGTCTCGGACCTTTTCTGCGACTCTCCGTCCCTCCAGTGTTTCGAGTCGACCAGCTGTATCCTTCATTCAGCTCGGCTCTCTCATGACTGTCGGCATGTCTGCTCCACTCAGCGCCTTCAAGGCCGGGAATGTGATAGAAAGGTTTAAATGGAATCATGTTCTATGTTTTTGTCACCTCAGTGTTTGGAGTTTTTTGACAGAAACGTCACCGAGTCCCCCCGTTTCCATGACAACAGGTGTAAGTCAGCCGCTCAGTGATGCAGGGTCGGCTCCCAGGCTCTTCTCATCTTTTGTCTGTCATGTACACGCCTGTTAACTCTGAAAGGCTTTCAAGTAAATCAAAAAGATAATCACCCACACTCCGTCTGTGTGTGGTAATGCAATTTGAGTGCACATTGAATTGAAAAGTCTGCACTGCGTTACCACGTTAGCAATAATGCAAATAATAGACTTGATGTTCACTGTGATGCATTTCAAGCAAGTTTCAAGAGTCTGTTAACCCTCTGACAAGTGCTCCCATTTCTGTGCAAAACTTTGAAAATGACTCACCCAAAGTAAAATGTTTCCTGCTCTTAAATATTTTTTGTTACAGACATGATCACGGTCTCATTCACCTGTCTCAGGTCTCCTTCTGGATTTCTATCATTTTTTTTACTGTGTGTTATTGTTCTGTTTTGTATTCACTGCAGTTATAAAATAATGAACTGCTGCCACAGCAATATTGGGATCTTAAAATAGTTACACAGACAATGCTGCTTTCAGACATCGTCTAGTTTGTCAAGGTTAAGTGAGGATTGAACCCGACCATCCCACATAAGTGTACACAAATGACTTCAGATGTAATTATGAAAATAGGCATGTTTTGAAGTTTGCAGATGATTCAGTCATAGTGAGTCTTCTGAACAATGATGATACTGTGCATGGACCTGTGGTTGACAAATTTATAACGTGGTGCAATGATTCTTATCTTTTGATAAATGTGTCAAAAACTGAGGACATGATTGTTGACTTTCGGAAGTCACAGCCTGGAAGTATTATTCACCATCCACCATCCAGGATAAGGGCGTTGAGATTGTCCCTCAGTATAAATACTTGGAAACTATTATTGATAACAACTTGAGTTTTGAATCCAACACTGTTGCTGTCTGCAATAGGGTCCAGCAGCGCTTGTTCTTTTTAAGAAAGATCAATTAGTTTAAGGTGTGTAATGTTTTAATGACTCTGTTTTATCAGTGTTTTATTGAATCTGTGCTTCCCTATTGCTTCGTGGCCTGGTTTGGTTGCCTGACTCTGTCCAGTAAAAACAGGCTGGCAAAGCTTGTTAAAGAGGCCAGTAAGGTGATCGGGGTGCAGCAAGCCCAGCTCCAGGATATTTACAGTAAGCATGTTATTAACAAGGCCCAAAGTATTATTAACTGTCCTGACCATCCACTTTATAAGGAGTTTGACCTCCTTCCCTCTGGCCGCTGTTTTAGAATGCCTAAAACAAGGACACGGCGTGCCAGTTTCCTTTATCCCTTTCATATATGTATATATATATATATATATATATGTAATATTATTTATTGTATTTATTATATCTTACGTACCGTACTGCTACTGCACAGCATTTTACTTAATTGATTTTGTAATTTATTTTGCACTTCACTTGCACTGCATATTACTAGATCTTGTACTGTTGCCATCTTTGTTTTTTCAGTCTCTGGTTGAAGGTGGCAGGAGTGTCTTTGTTTTTACTTGAGCTGATGGTTTACTGCAGGATTTTTATTTATTATGCTTGTTATTGTCAGTGTTTATATGTCTCTGTGTAACCTGATGTGTCTGATGCCTGCTGCAGACCACATTTCCTTCAGGATAATAATAAAGTTGAAGTTGAAGGAGTGGGGCTGCTGGAAACTCACATCAACATGTCTTCCAGGTGTTGGGGAGTATGATTTCATATGTGTAAAGAGTAAAGCGTTTTGTGTCTCCAGAGGGAGCTGTGTGAAATCTGATTGTCTTAAGTGATGTCACTTGAGTCAGCGTTGGTCGGGGCTGAAGACAAGTTTGAAAATGAAAAAAATCTGTGGGTGTGGAGTTAGAGAGAAGTGAGGTTATCAGACATCTGTAGCCCGCTCCTCATCTCTGCTGGAGGCTAACAGCTCCAGGCTACATTAGCCGCTACTAGCACAACACACCTGAATCTCTGTCAGCGGTCAAGTTGCATTGTGAGTAAAGTCGTCGCTAGGCTTTGACAAGGAAGAAAGATCCAGTAGTAGCACTATGTTTTATGCAATGTTTTATGATAAAAATTGGTTCTGCAAAACAAAGTTTTATTAGGAAAGAAATGCTGAATATAAACAAACACTTTCACTGTTTACAAGCAAAAACAAGACTTTCAGCTGCTGTGAAGTTGCTGTTTAAGGCTTAAACATAAGTGTGAGTGTGGTGTGTCTGCTTGATTGAGAGGTTTGTTAGCCAATCAAAAAGTGCTGTAGTTGCTTCCTCCTCCCAGGCTTTGCCTTCTTTTTGTTAGTGAGCTGTAAATGTCTCTTCAGATGCCTCATATTTTCATACAGGCTGTGAAGTCATTTGTACTAATTTATTTACCATATGTGCAACTGATTTTGATGTTTCCAGATAAATTAGGAGTATAATCAGTATCTGACTAATCATCTGTGTACACGTTCAGCTGTGGTGTTTTCATCACAGCATCATATTTCCTTCATGCAGATATTCTAAACAGATACTCTGCACATTTAAAGCAGCGTTGCACAGCAGGCTGATAAGATATTTGCAGAGCAGGATGAGAAGACAAAAACACAACACACAAACAAATGCAAGCACCGAATCAAACTAAACCCAAAAAGTAGTGAGACGCCATGAACACCAGAAGCTTTTAATCCTGCCTCTAGTCTCAGCAGCTTGTAGTGGAGACGCAACAGAAGAGTCAGCATTCTTCTGTTTTTTTTTTCATTCCTCCCAACAAAAAGCTGCATGTGTACTCAACTCTTCCCATCGTCATGTAAGCTTCTATTCAGCGGGGCGTCTGGCAACTCAAGGCAAACTCCTCTTTCCTTCCAACGCTGTTGCTGTCAATCAGGACCCCCACCCACCCCTCCACTGCCTGCCTGCCTGGGGGGAGATTGCCCTCTGTCGCCTGCTGTCAGGACTGCAAGAGGAGTGATGGGCGGGTGGATGGATGGTTGGAGGTGTTTTTCCTCTGGGACTGAGGTGAAGCTCTCAGCTGAAACATGGCAGAACAGTGAATCAGACCTGGAAGACTCTCTGACAGACCAACATCCAGACAGGTTCAGTCTGTTGCATTCATGTGAAAATGCAGCTGAAGAAGCTTCCCGTGTGCTAAACTGACAATCATGCATGTCCAACGGCTTTTTATGGAGCATTTTATCCACCTAAAAGGTAGAATTTTGTCAGCCCATACAGGAGCATTTGGTCCTTCAGTTCATAGGCGATGACGGGGTTATTGGGTGACCATATTGGGAGATGGAGTATAGCAGAGAGAGCTAAACCTGTTCATTCCTAAATTAAACTGTTTTGGTGTCTTAATAGTCCCCTTTAGGTTTTAACCATTCAGTTCTTTCTTACAGTGCACTGATATAAAAGGCGTCACTGAATCATCTTGTCAACTGCTGACATCTGACCTGACTGGCTCTAACACGCACACAATAACTTTCAAACTAAAGGTCAATGCAGCCAGTATCACACGTTCATCCCTTAACATCTATACCTTTTAAAAGCATTTAAGCTTATTATACAAGGTAAAGTTCACCTGTGGCAACAAAACATCCAGCGCCCACCTCCACAGGTGGCTGAGGCAGGCTGTACTGTACTTGTGTTGCAAGATTGTTTCTTCTGTAAGTGTTACACCCCATCTGTCTTTGTACCAGTGACCCGTGATATTGTTTTTTAAAATCTAATTATCGTGAGCAGTGTGAGGTTTTTTAATGGTCTCCTATGTTATGTTCGGTGTCCCAATGAGTTTTTCTGGGCTTATTTGATCTGTTGTGTGAGGAATGTTTGATCCAGACGGAGCTCCAGCAAGACCTAAATAACTAAATAAATTCTAATGCAATTTTGAAAGTGTGGCATCATCATGAGTGGTGACTGTGCTGTGTGTTCATTTTGATTAGATTTTGATCACAAATGTGAACCTCATGGTGGCATGAAAGAAAGCCAAACCGAAGTCAGTAGAATACATCTACATTCTGGTAACCCATCTAGTAGATGTGAATATTTCAGTGGATAAGTGATATGAAAACTCTGATCTGCTGCTAGAGCTGCATGTAAAGTCAGGGTCTCACAGAAGTTATTAGGATTCATCCTCACCAAATAAAAAGCTGTGCTACTAGCATGGCTAAAAAGGAGAAATGTGGACATTGTAGGGACGCTGGATGAAAAACATCAAAAGCTGGTCCTCAGTGTCAAAGTCTAGGTTTTTGTCCGCCCACCTCTGTAAACTTCTGTGCTGGAATAGGATAATGTTGACATAAAAACTGTACTTGAATGCTTCATTCCAGAAAACTGCTGAGGAGGAACTCACATTTAGTCAAAGGCTTAACAATAATATTAATAATAATAATAATAATGAGCTTAATTGGTACCCAATTCAGAGGCGTTCAGTGTGCTGGAGCAGCTGTACATGAATTAGTGACTGAGAAGCTGCTGGTTGTTGGAAATGAGTGCAGCAGCTGTGATGTGTATTTTTTTATTATTTTTCTGTGTCAGACTTCTCTGGGAGAAGGATCTAACATCCTGTACTGTATGTGCTCGTTTCACCACAACCACAGCACCCTGACAGCTTTTTTTAACATCTCAACATTAAAAACAAACAGAGTGACAACAACTTCTTCATATCGCCTTTCCCTTTTTTTTTCCCTTTTCTCCCCCCCACCCCGCCCCCCCCGTTCTCCCTCCCTGCTTCATTGATGTCAGCTTTTCAAAAGCACAGGAGTAGTACTCAAAAGAGTGTCGTCGCTGTTTTCTCTCCCCTCCCTTCCCTCTGCTTCAACACAAAGAACGCTTTCAATTTTTAATGCACTGAGCTCAGAGAGAAGACACCCCAAACAAGAGGGAGAGGAGTAGTAATGATGAACAGCTTTAAACAGATGAGAGGTTGTACTTTGCTCAAAATATCCTCTGTTCTTTCAGCTAAAAAGAAAAAGCAGGATGCAGTGAGCTGTGGGGATGTTTCGGAATACGATATTCGGGAAAGCACATAATACATTTCATACAAATATTTGTCCTTTCCAGATTATTTAAAAGCCTTTTGTAGTGTTTTTCCTCAAAGATTAAACTGGTGTTTTTGCATGTTTCAGCCATACAAATAACATGATTTTTACATGACTATCCAGCACTTTCCAAAATATACAGATCTCTGGTTTCATGGCGGTAAATTGGCAGTAATGGCCAGTAACGGCCCACTCAGCTGGGCTGGGTGTGTTGAGGCGTTAAAAATATAAATATTCAATAAACACCAATATTAGATCGCCCTTATCTAAACTTAGCGAGCCGAACAGCATACTGTTCCAAAGCTGCATTTTTAGTTATAAGCATTTTTCACGGCAGATATTTTGACTTGTCAATGCAGGAATAGTGCAGATGTAATTAATAACATGAAGGATGACTAGATTACATTTTGGTGAGCCAGTTCCAGCGCTCTGGTATCATGAATTCTTACTAACTGGTATGGCATACTGGGACAATTAAGTTAATGTAATTAATTACACCTGTGCTTTTCCTGCTTTGACAAGTCAAAATGTCTGCCATGAAAAGGGTCTATTGGTCAATGGTATGAATGTGCAAATCAAAGTTCACCAAAATTGAACTTGACACAAAAAATTGAGCGTATTTACTTCAGAAAACAAAGAAACAGCTCGCACACTGCAGGGCTTCAATGTCCACTAGTACCTGCCTGCTTCTGTTTGGATGTGCGTGCTCTTATTCTGCTCTTATTCTGCTCTTATTCTGTACATATTTACTTCAGCCATGTGAGCAAATCCACTAATTGCTGTGATTCCTTTGAAATGCAAAATTTCACAGTTTTAAATGCTGGTGTGACAAGGCACCGTCAATCAAACACTGACACTGACACTGACACACTAATCCAGCCAGCTGAGATGAAAAGGAGCATTTCTGATATTTCCCCAAAGTGCTTTTTTCTAAAAAAAAAAACTAACAAAAACAGAAAAAAATCATGTTATTTTTGACTGCAAGAAGGGATGACTAAATGTAATTTCAGTTGGACTTAAACAAAAGTGAAATAATTCCCCCTGAATTTGGTCAACATGTGAATGATTAAATGTGAATTTAAGATGGGAACACACCTAAAGACTGTGCAGACCACACATGAACATTGTTTCCACCAACTAGCACTGATTTTTAAGTCTTTGATGTTCAGGAAGGAGCATAAACCTTATGACTGAGTAATCACACAAACACACTGAACGACTGCTCAGTAACCTCTGAGTTCTGGTGAGAGACGACTCCGCAAATCCCACACGAATGATACCAATTATCACGTTTTTGTGTCAAAGCAAACACTGAGGCAACCAGCTGCTTATATCATCCAGGGACAATATGCAGTGCAGTCTGTGCTGAAAAGGCTAAAAAAGAAGAAAAAAGTGCAGAGTTTGTGTGAGATCCTGGATGGAGAGGTGTGGGTAATGTGGACTGTAATTGGAGTTGAGTGAACTTTGTTAAATGAAGCTAACTTCAGGTTCTGGTCGGCTGTGTAGCTCTTTGATTTGATGTTGTAGAAACATTTATTCTCTTTACAGCTCAGTCAGCTTTTCTTCCATTTCAGTTGTCTGGTGCTCTCACACACCAAAAATCTTTTTGCTCGCCATTTTCCCTCTCTTTTGTTTATTTACCGGTACGTCTCCCTCGCGCTGAAACATAAGTGACATCTTCAGTTGCTGATGTCAAATATCAAACATGTTTAAAAAATATTTATGAGGACGACTGGCAGCGACTGGATCTGAAGACTTCAGCTTAGAATCTTTACATATCACAGACTGTCAACACCCACTGACCCAGACCGGCACCGACCTGCTCCAACTCGGTCCGATCAGTCACCCAAATCATTTTCATAATCGGCTCAACAGCCTGATTATCAGGGTTGCAGCCATAATTTGCTGAAACTACAACAGTTTGACTAAACTGATGGAAAGCAGAGATGTGTAGTATGTTGATTATCATTTTAATCTTAATTGTTGTCATTAAAATCTTAGTTGAAAATCTTGCTGCCTGTGCTGACCTTGTACAAATTATGGGGTGGTGGGGGTTATCAGACCCCTCTCAGGGCGTCAGAGCAGCTCGGGCCTGCCCTGCATGCAGTATTCAAACTGCAGTTTCTAGAAGGACTTTGTGATCCTCTTGTTAAAATGTTTTTTTTAAAATGGTGCTGTGGTTTGGTCGGTCCTGGCGATTTGTCTGACTCCAGACGCTGGCCACGGCAGCGGTCGGTTCGGGCGTCCGTCCATCAGATAAAGTGGAGGGAACCTGCTGGCTTTTCTCCAGCAACAAAGAGCTGCTGATAGCAGCTGTGGCCGCCGCCATCTTTCAGTGTAAAAGGCTTTTTTTCCCCCACATGTTCTTTCTTTCTGCAAATCTCTCGAAATCTGCTTGTCCCTGCTCGCTTTGTGAGCATGTCACAGTATGTGGCAGGTAACAGCCCCCAACCACCACTTCCTGTCAGCGGACAAGACAAGGACAAAGGGCTGCAGTGCAGCCAGACAAGGAGATGTAGTGGAGTTTAAGTGTTAACCCCCCCCCAACACCGAAGCACAATATCTTTAGTTCATCTCACCGGCTACGACGAGGAGCAACAGGTCGCAGGCTCGACCTCCGCTGAGGAAAATTACAAATAAAACAGACAGAAGCTGCAGGGGATCTGAAAGAGGATGAGGACATGTGAGAAAAACAGGAGAGAGGAGACTTTCGCTGTAGATCTGGAGTCATGAAAAGCTTCACATTTCATTTCCACTTCGTCCGTCACTTCACAGGATAAAGCAGCTGGTTCTTAAAAGCTCCTGTTGCAGGAAAGTTAGCACTACAAAAAAAAGAAAGAAAAAAGAAAATTAATCTTAAACACAATGAGATTGTTCCTTGAGGGCATATTTAGAAACTTCCAGTGTAAGAAATCCATCTTAACAAGTAATTCAGATTCCTAAAATCACATTTTCTTAAACAAAGTGTAAATGACTGCTGTGGGATTCTGACACTGTTTTACAAGATACTGACACTCTTTTCTATAATATTTATCAATTAAGAAGGATTATCTCACCACTATGGTACAGTGATTTCTGTCTTGTACTATGATGATGAAATGACTTGTTAAGATTGATGTTGTTTTGTTAAAAATAAATCAATAAATCATTACTTCATACTCTCCTGACATTGTTGCTGCCTATTGAGGACCAGGGCAATTTTTTTCCCTCTAAATTGTTATATTTCTTGTCATCTTAACCAAGGAGGTCATATTTAGTTTTTTTAATAGGATATCATTTTTTGTTCAAACCCAAGAATGATTAAAAACAGGGACATTGTGATGTATGTCTTATTTTAACATACCATTCATTTATCTATAATTTCATCATCCTGTTTTTTATGCTGTAATTTTGCTGTCTTGGTCTCTTCTGTATACACAATATCTATTTCTTTTCTGTCCGTCCTGGAAGAGGGACCCTTCCTCTGTCGCTCCTCCTGAGGGTTTTTTTGGGGGAGTCGTTCCTCGTCTGATTCGAGGGTGTAATGATAGACGATGTTGTTTTGCTGTACAGATTGTACACTCCCCTGAGGCTAATTTGTCATTTGTGATATTGGGCTAAATAAAAACTGACTTGATTTGAACTTACAAGTATGTCCTGTCCAGTGTTCATTAATCAGATATTGCGTTCATTGATAGAGGATGAATTGCTCCATTTTTCTTTCTAGTAATCAATTTTTAGTGTTATACAAATTGTCCTTGTGGCTCCTGTAAATACCATTTGTGCTCTGTTTACACCTGGCCTTCAGAGGTGGGAACTGTGATGCTAATAAATACAAAATCAACCTCTGCTAACAAATCAAGTTTGTTTGTAGAGCACAGTATGATACAGAAGCAAAGTGCTTTACGTGATAGCACACATGATAGAACAGTAAAAAGTCCTCCTGTTATTTGCAGGATCAGTGGGATACACCTTGCAAAAAGTGCAACTTCAGCCTGCAGCGGCTGCTTGATAGATGTACCCGGGACAGAATGTGTCACATCTGCACATGAAAAAAATGGCCAAAGCTTTAGTAAATCTGGCCCTCAGTCCCCTGGCAGTCTCAACATGAGCCTTCACACAGGTCAAGTTCTCTAAACCAAATTGTTTAGAGGTGAAAAGAAAATGAATGCACGCAAAATGTTCAGTATAATCATCCACTGCATTGTAAAGCTGTGAGATTTTGTTGTGTGTGTCTGCTGGAAACAAACACAGTGGAACAATAATGTAGATTAAATGAGCGGGTCAGTGAAGAAGGTTGTGGGCCGCCTGGGCTTTCTAAAAACCTCTCACACCATCATCCACTAAACCTAATAAACTTTAGTACGGCACTTTTCAGAATGTCAAGTACAAAGTGTGTTACTGAAGACAAGACAAAATAAAAAGCACTGAGATGAACGGCAAACAAAGTAAATCCAGTTTACAGCAAAATAAAACAGCCAAATGCAACAAGAATAAAAGACATAAAAGGAAAATATATAAAGAGCTGTTTGTCCTAAAGTGTTTTAGATGGTGATTTAACAGACAGGTTGATGTTTTATCTCTCAGGAGACAAATATCTTCTGTCCATCAAATTTACTGAGAGCCGACGGAGGCTCAGACTGCTGAGCTCAGCAGAAAACTGCTAACTGCGTCTGGTGTGTGTGTGTGTGTGTGTGTGTGTGTTTGTGTTAGATCAGGGTGATGGCCGACCGGCTCCCCCCCCCACACTTTTAATCTTTGTGCTAAACTAAGCTAAACATGATCTATTTCTGTACTGTGCTAATTTCCAGAGAATCTGCTAATTGATGGCAAATAAGGCTTTATTATCTGTGATTATTTAGGTTTGAGTTCTGGTTATAGATAACTGATGCAGTCACACTGATGCTTTTGCTGAATCCCACTGATGTTTTCCCCCCTTCATTTTAGTCTTCCTGTTTATCTTCATTGCAACTTTGCAGGCAGATGGGTAATAAATTAACAAATACCATTACCAAACAAGGAAGAAATCCTGTAGCATCTTTGATTTTAATCTTTAGTTTTGTATCGCCTTTGATGGAAGAGAGCTCTCTCAATCTTTAACTCAGCTTCCTTGGTTTCTCATGTAAATCATGAATAACGCAAAACAAACATTTTCTGTGTGTTTAATCTGACCTTTTTTTCAGAAAGTCTTATTTACTCTCGCCGCACAGAGATAAAACTGATATTAATCATCTCATTCCACTCTTGGTAAACATGGTAAAGAAGAGGATGTCCCAAAATGCTGGACCTTTTTCTTTGAAGACCAGAAAAGTTTTAGCGGTTGCGTGATATTACACTGCTAGCTCTGTCAGAAGGGAAGACAAATATTCATTCCAACAGCTCCTGAAAAAAATACATACAGTACCACAACAAAGCACACAGCAGCCAGCTATACAGCACAGCAGCTGAGTGCTTCTGTGGTTTATAGTTTGCATTGGGTTGCATGATCAAATCCAACTGTGTCACACTGTGGCTTCACTCCTCCAGCTTCTCTCTGCTCACTTCTCCCTCTGGACCCAAATGGGTCACTGAAGAGAGGCTCAAAGCGAGAGCCCAACCAAAATATTTGAAAGTGTTTCCTCTAAAAGGAAGAGTCTGGGTGCACTGGGGGATAGTGGGGGGAAAAATAGAAAGATTTATTCTAGCTTTTTGTCACGGTTTCAATCTTTCATATTTTTGTGAGCTCGGCCCTCTGGGAGCGTTGCCGATGGCGCTGGACAGAGCTGCCCGGACAACAAAAGAGGAGTCTTTACTTTTCATCCGTCCTGGCCTCATTCTCCCGGGGTTAAGATGACCATCGATCGGCCGGGCTGATAAACACAAAGAGCTGCTGGTGGAGGCGCTCACAAAGCAGTCCAGCTCTGCCTGTCAATTACCCGCAGTCTCTACTAAAACCCTCTCTGTCTGTGTCTCTGCTCTCCACTACATCTCATGTACTTTGAATGCATCGCGCTGCCATGCTTTACATTAGTCCTCCTGGCAGAAATATGGTCGCACAAGGGATTTGAAGGACATTCAGAGATAACATTGTTTATTCTCCCTTTTAAAAATATCTTTAAATTTTGTGCAAAAGGGCTGAAAGAACTATTTCACAGCTCAGAGAGCAGTTTAGAAGTTTCCCCCTCTCATATTTCTGCCACCCACTCCTCCTGTGGGAATCACTTCTCCCATGTCCTCGAGACCCACCAACATCCCCCGACCTCCTCCTCCTCATCTTCGTCCCTCACTGGCTCTTGCCCCTGTTCAGCAGAGATCACATGCTTGCAAATGGGCCCCCTGGCTGGGTGGCTTGGCGGTTGGAGGGCTCCCTGGTGGATCCGCCAATTAGCCCCGGCCCCCGGCCTCGGAGAAGTGGAGCGAGGCCGGCGGTGCAGAGAGCTCCATGACGTCCCCAGAGTTTCCTTTTAACGGGTGACCGCCAAAGATGGGTCGAGGAGAAGCGAGGAGAGGAGAGAGGGGGGACACAGGGCGAGGACGGCGAGGATAATAGATGACCCCTTTGTCTGTTTTGTCACTAAGGATTTTGAATCAATTGCAGCTTGTGTCGCCCCACCAGGCCCTGCAGCTACAGCTGGGGGGAAGAGATGGGCAGCAGAATGTAGAAACTGTTGATGTAATCTAATCTAATTGGTCTGTGTATGGATAGGTCTAAATTAACAGGGATACATTTAAAAAAGCATCTTTTTGTCAAAGACGGTGTTCTCCTCCAGAGGAAAATAAAGCTTTTCAACACTTTACAACGTGACAGCAGTCTTCTAAATTGATCCACTCTGAAAAGCCGTCGGTCAGCTCTCTATCACCTCTAACAATCACTGTGATAGATAGATCATATTGTGTGTCCATACAGCTGATCACATAATCCAGATTGCTGACATACATCTGTGTTTCAGTTGCCATGACAACGGCAGCGGTGTTACTGATGATCAGCTCAGGAGCTGGGGAATAAATGTTAGCTCTGGTTTATTAAATTTTTTTGCCCAAAGTTCAATGTATTTTCAGGTTTGTGATGTACTTACTTTTTGTCAACAGTTACAGACAAGTGGCTGTAATGTGAGTGACAGTGTTCATATACTCACCTTTGTATTCTGTGTGTACCTGGAGGATTAACACATATATCCACTAGAGGGAAAATCAGGGCTGAATAATCTCTGGCAATCTCTGACAAGAATATATTTGTTGAAAACTTCAGATTTTGCATAATGTAAAAAAAGATTACTGGAATTATTAATGCTGATATTGTAGATTTGTGGTGTTTCCTGACAGTGTCTGATGCTGATCTCACTTCACATCCTGATATACTGCCCCCTCTGTTCAAAAGCTCCCCTGCATCTTGTGGATGAGTAGCTTCAATATCTGAGGATGCACAAGTCAAAAACTTAAAGTTGGCGGCAGGCAATCGGAGGAGTTGTGTAAATCTGACTTAGACCAGACAAAAGGGCCGTGCAATAAAAAGTTGAGGTTGCTAAAAATCAAAACAAATAGAAAGCAGTAGTTGGCCTTTCGGACCATCTCAGTCCAGTCCCAAAATGATGAAACAGATACAACAAATGCTGAATGTGCTCATGACAATTTTAAAGTCATTAAGTAAGTAAAGTTGAAATTCATTGCATCTCTGTAGGCCAGACATCACAGTGCAGCTGTGCAGCAGACCTCTAATACAGGCAGGTCATTATATTAGAGCTCTTAAAGTGATCACAAGAATCTCTGATGGGAAGCCGCTGTATAGAAATTAAGATCTGTGTCACATGAGACCATTTAGATGACCTTAAGCTTCGGCCCCTTTCTAAGTGATCCAGAGATGTCTTGCAGAAAGAAAATAAAACTCAGAGTCTCCATCTCTGTTTGAGACTCAACGGACCAAAGTCACTCACAATCGGCCTGTTTAGCCTGTTTCCTGAATCGATACCCACTTCTCTGATTGTTAAAAAAAAACCAAAACATTTCAAATAGGTCCGGTGTTGCACTGTTTCCGCAGCTGAAAAAACAACCAGGCTTTGTAGGCAGGTTAAGAAAAAGGCTGCATCTTCCTGTGCCACAGCCAGAATCTCATCCAAGCAGACACCTGCAGAGAAGAGGTCAGTGCAGGTGTACAGTTTTCTGTAAGTTGACTTCCAGAAAAGACAACTTTTTGAAAATGACATTTCTTGAATCAGTGTTATTAGGGTTGCAACTTCCTGTTATTTTCATTATTGATTCATCTGACAATTATTTTCTCTCTCTTTTTTGTATAATTATGTTTATTTAATTTCATGCCTTTCACCATGGGGTTTTGTTTACAACACTGTGTTACTACCAAGATAAATACTAATGCATTGATATATAAAGTAATATATACATAGAGCCTAACATGTAACACAGATACATTCACATACACAAGACACTTTAAGTGTTATCACGATTGTTCACCTTAAACATAACACACATATCCCTCCTCCCCGCTCCCTACCCTCTCTGAACACATTTACAAACACACACACACACACACACACACACACACATACACACACACACATCACACGTGTATTCAATTTACTGTCCTATATGACAAATGAAAAAACTGCAAATTGCCACATTTGAGAAGCTGGAACCAAAGAACATTTTTGCTTAGAAAATGACACAAAGAAATGTATGAATCGTTGCCACTCTAGATATGATACACATAAAGTTAACTGCTCCTAAAATACGTTGATGGTACAAAAACTGCACATCAGTCACTGTTTAAATACTGATGAAGTGAAAATATTTTCTTATTATTGGATTATATTGGTTAAACTCTGACCTCTGAAATTTAAAAAGTTAAATCATCTGATCATCTGTCTTTAGTCATGGAATTAATTGAGAAAAAGACCCAAATATTTAGAGTTCAAATAATCAGTGTCCCAATATTTGTGGTACCAGTTACAAAAAAAAAAAAAGGGAATCCAAATACAGAAGACAAATAATTTCTCTGTCTCAGATTCAAATACAAACACAAACAGTGCGGCCTGTGAACGCCTCTGGTGAGCTGGCTGTGTGAACGAACGCAGCCTGTGATGCCGACGCTGCTGTTTACACTGGACACACACAGAGAAGTCAAGGAGGTACCTATTTACCCACAACCCCCCTGTTCGTTAAATCAACAGTTTCCTCTGAGCTCTTCCAGGAAAACCAGAAAGGGACTGAATTAACGAGAGCGCACACTCGGGTGCAGAGATAGCAGACAGTGTGGGGAGAAATTTCCAGCAGCTGAGCACAGAGGTAAAGTTTGCCCAAAACTCTTCATGAGGAGGACAATGAAGAAACTGAATTTAAAAAGTTGGAAAGCTGAGATTAGCCGAGGCTGCTGAGAGACAGAGGGGAAGTGAACAGCTGCTGGGGACAGATACTGCTGTTTCAGACCCCTCCCCAACCCCATGGGTAAACAAACCGGCAGTCTGTTTGATTTATGGAGTGCGTCACTGATCGGATGGCCATTATTGCGACTGAAAGAAGCAGGAGTGTCGCCGTCATCGTCATCAGCGAAACGTGTCCATATTGCAGCTTTTCATAGGTGCGGCGGACTTTGTCTTGTGCTCTTTGTCAGCTTGGCATCTCCAAACAGTTTTCTGATTCAGCGGGTGACAGCCGAGCTGAACGCGGCCGCTCAGACGTGCTGTAAATCATCGGCGGCCAACAGAGAGAAGCTGTTTGGCACCAGGAGACACGTCTTTGTGTCTCCTCAGTGGAGACTTTGTGGAGTGATTAATCATCACACTCTTCAATGTTAGGAGGTAATTTATGGCTTCAATTCATGGCCTTTATCATTATGTGCGGGCGGGCGGGAGGCGGTGGTGGCTGGTCTCAGAAAAATACAGCTCAAGAGCTCAGACTGAGAAAACAACTAATTTTCATTGTAACGCCTGAGCTGAACTGTCACGCTGTCCTTTTATTGATTGTACATCAGCATGTTTCACGTTCATGTGGATCTCCTGAGAGTTGGTGAGGGTCTGTCAGCTCTATATGAACCCAGAAAGGTCACTAATGGCTTCTAGGTGAGCTACAATTAAGGCCTTATGAGCAAAAGTGGGACATCTTTTAGGTAGAATGACTGTTAAAAAAAGAAGAAAAAAAAAAGGTTACCATGATAATAATTTGGATTAACAGTTGCGACCAGGCATGTATGGTCTTCTGATGTGGTGCGTCTCCAATATTCACATAATAAAACCCTAATAGACCTGGTGGAAACACCATAAATCTAAGAAAGAGCCAAAACGTCCTGCTCAGCACCAAACAGCAAACAGACACAGTTAGCTGTAGACTAGCTGCTGAACATAGTGGAGCATTTAGCAGCTAAAGAGCCAGATATTTCCCTCAGGAGTTGGTAGAGAGTAAAAACAGCTAAAAGAGAGTGAATATTGGACTTACATTCACCAGGTGGACAGAAACACGACTCCAAATGAATGATAATGTTGCTCCGTAACTGCTGGATGTGGAAATAAGCAACTGTTTGCTAAAAAGTTCAACATATCAACTTAAAAACTGATGATATGTCAGAGTTGTGTTCACTACTTGTTTCTGCTGCCCCCAAATGGCATTGCCATTTATTTATATACTGTGATATACTATATACTATATACTACATACATATGTACTTTATTGCAAGAATGCACAAAGAAGATTCTTCTAACTGTCAGAAGTTATCACTTCTGGCTGTATATGCATATTATGTAATGTAGCTATTGCTGTATCAAATATTTTGTTTTAAAAAAAAGATTTTAATGTCAATGAGACATTTGAATAAAATCTTTTTTTTTAAGTTCATTTATGGCAAATATCATACACAAAGAAGTTTAAAGTGCTTAACAATAATGCAAAAGAATATAATAGAAAATATGAGCAATAAAAATAAAAACAAGACTAAAAAAGGCACGTAAAATTAATAGAGCAGTAAAATACATAAAATTAGATAAAAAAGGCAGCATAAAAATTATGAAGTGCAGTCAGCATCGTCTCCAGTCTGAGATCTTAGTTCGTTCAGGTAGTTTGTTCCAGATGTGAGCAACATAGAAGCTAAAAGCAGCTTCACCATGTTTAACTTTGGGAACCACAAGTAGAACAGAACCAGCTGATCTGAGAGCTCTGGATGCTTCATACTGTATGAGAAGATCTGAGATGTACCATTCAGAGATTTATGGACGAGCAGTAAAGTCAAAAGACCCCTCCCCCTGCTGGTTGCCTGTGGACTTGAGTGTGAAATAAAGTGCAACCGTGAACCACTGTGACATCTGACGCACAGAACATATTTAAGATGTTCTGTTTTATCTCTGTGACCTCCCTCCCTCCCTCCGAGCCAAGAGAGAGATAAGATGTTCTTCGTCCTGCCACCGAGAGAAGAAAAGATGGAGTCCATTGAGCTCTCATTCATCACTTTTAGATCAGTATTGATCAGCTGGCAGGGCAGCGGCAGCAGCGGGGAGATTTATGCCGGCCTTTTACCATGACGATCGGGGCGTTTGACCCGTCCAGCAGCTAAAAGCCTCTCAGCTCGGCGGCGGCTCTATCATCTGCTGCGCCCAGACATGATGGCCGATGAGATACGCTGATTTATCAATCATCTGGAACGACGGCTTCTTCTCCTCCTGTGGCTTGTTCGGAGAAGCTCCTGACTCTGCTGGTTTTTTGGGGTTTTTTTTTAATGTGTGGACAGATAAACATGTCATCCATAAGCACCTTTTACAGCTCTCATATGCTTCGGTCAGATTGGACATTGGGGCGTTTTACAGCTTCCACAACAGAAACCAAATTGTCCTTTAATATATTGGAGGATTTATGGACGGTGCCGACCTCTTTAATCAGCGGTGTGTATTCAGCGAGCTGCTTTATAGGCCTCAGTGAGTCACTCCGGACCTGATTTGGATGGAGGTTTTGCTGGCGCTGTCACATTATATCACCGTGACAACTGTAAGCACAGCAGACGTCTGCCAGTTAATGAGATGAGAAACAACATAGAAGATGCAAACTCACCTTTCAGTGAAATTTGCCATTTTGGAATCAAAATATCACCTACGAGATTCGTGTAAATCCAAGAAGATTATTTTGGCAGGTGGGGGGGTTGATCGGGTTAGATGCAGAATTGTTTAATTGAGGTGAAACAGTGTGCTGCAGTGTGTGTTGGTCAGCAGGTCTCGTTTGTTACTGCTGGAGTTCGCTGCTCCTCTCTGCTGTCGTTAGTCTCTGAGTGACGGTGTAGAAAGTTCACAGTACATCATTTTTTCCCCCACACCTCTAACAATTAGAGCTTCAGTGATTATTCAATTAGCCTAATCCATTAGTCAGTCGACAAAAGATTAATCAGGAACTATTTTGATAATCAAATAAACTTTTTTTAAAGCAAAAATGCCAGAAATTTTTCACATTTCACATTCTCAAATGTGAAAATTAGATGATTTTGTTTTTACATACATTGTAGCAAACTGAATCAATCAAAAAGAAGAATTTCTGGAGGAAAAAAAAGCTACATCAAAGATCATGTTCAAAAACAGCTCCTCCTTTCTATTAGAAGTTATCAGATTCATATACTGTATCTAGTGAAATGATGGTAATGACCTTTTTAGATTAGATGCATTGTATATTGTAAAAACCAACACTAATTTTAAATATTCTCGTCAGCCTTATATGTCTGTTAGAGAGACAGATGGATGGATGAATGTGTGGGTGGATGACCATTTGAAGCTGTTATTTTCCATCTACATCTGCCAAAACACATTTGCATTTTTGTGTTCTCACAGTTTAAATGCAGATGTAGAGCAGGATACTCTTTTTTTTACACATGAACCAAACTGGCTTGATGCTATAAGCTGGAAAAGTGAGCGCTGCATTGAGCTGCAGATCAGTGTATTGATTATTGATTTTCTTTTATGTGTTTTATGAAGGGTTGTTTTACACCATAATGGCTGTTAGAATTAGTTTTCAGGCAGATGTGAATGTACTTCAAAGTGACTAGAAATGAGCATGTAAAGCAAAATTTTGAATATCTTTCAAAATTTCAAAGCCTGAAAAAATCTTCGTAATAACTGACAAAGTTAACATCATATACATTCACTGAATGAAGATTATGAAAATAAAATTTATCACTAGAAATGTTATCAAACACATTTTAATGCCGACACTTTTTTAAAATATTGTATTTTCCACTGAGAATAAAATGAATGTCAGTCTTTTTTTGTTTGTTTTTTGCAGACAGAAACCTGACAGTCAGGTGATGTGGACGCAAGCCACTAAAAAAGAATAAGCCAAAAAAACAAAACTGCATTTAATAATCTTGAAAATATTGGCTGTTTTTTTTTCAAATAAGTTTTCTTGCATGCACACTTTTTAATTCATTTCTGTTGTGAAATAACTGCATATTATTTAAAAAGTACCAAATTTATTAGTCTGAAAAACAGGGAAGATTTGCACTACAGTCATATTTCTGCATGTAACAGCCTTGGGTTAGGGTGCTGCCGTCGGTGTGTGAGTGTGTGTGTGTGTGAACGGGAGAATGTGGCTTTGAGTAGTCACAAGACTAGAAAGGCGCTCTATAAGTGCAGTAACATTTACATTCTGAGTCAACAAATGAACATTTTCACTGATCTGATCACTCTGATTGATTCGCTGATTGTAACTGTTCTGTTTTAGATCTGATTTTAAAGTGTATTTACTGATGCTGATCCTGAGCAGATCACACAGAAACAGACATCTTTGTAAAGGGGAAGTTTAGCTGATTTTTACTGTGTGTGTGTGTGTGTGTGTGTGTGTGTGTGTGTGTGTGTGTGTGTGATTTCTGTGGGTTCTGGTTAGACAGAGTTATGATTGTGAGATTAAAGGGTTAATACAAATCACTACGTTTAGATCATCTTTATGGAGAAAACCCTTCTATCCTCTACTGACTGAAACTTCTGGCCTTGTGGATTCTGTCTTCTGTATTATTCTACAGTATGTGGGTCCTGGTTTCATTATTATCCTACCTCGCAGCATCCAGAGTCCGTGACCTATTACCACCATCACAACAAACTGTAGACCTACATTTTCTCTAAGAATAGCTACACTGTCAGCATTTTTTCCCAGTGTAATGAAGACTGCAGCCTCTAGAGGAAGCCTGCAGGAGTTCAAACTTATCATTTACTGTACATTTGAAAAACTAAACAAGATAGTTAAAATCAACTTCTTCAGTCTTTGATTGTTATCCACTTTTATTTGTCATGACTGTCAAAATATTTTATTTCACCTCTCACTTATGTAGTTTACAAGTGATTTAAAAACAATGGCTTCATCATGTTCCTCACTCCCTTTTCCTGTCTCTGAGTCGTCCGGCCCAACTCTTCTGGCCTTTTCCTGCCGTCAGACGCCTGTTGTTTACGCTCAGAGGTGATGTCGGAGCTCGCTCTGTTGTCTGCAATGACTCACCTCCAGCTCCGACAGTGAAACCCCTTTTCGACAGCTCGGTGTGTTAAAACAAACGCTGACTCCTCTATCACTGAAGTCTTTGTGTGGAGAGTCAGCCGGCTGCTTGTTGGACCTCTCAGCATCCTGGGCGAGATGAAGGTGGGTGGACTGTGTCGCTGTGTGCTGCTACAGTGCGCATTTCATCTCTTTATTCAGTTTGTGATTTTTATTTCTCGACTGCGGGGATGGTAAGAGTCTGGCATCAAGACTGAAACAACACTGGCAGAACAAGAAAGAGAATGAGTGTGACTCATTGTGAATATGTTTGTGTGAGGGAGCTTCTAACGAGTACAACTTCAACTTCTGAGGAGAGGTGTTGTTTTCTGCGAGGACCGAGTTTTGGCACGGTGGAAATGTGACCACATTTTCATTAATAAATTTCAGTTTTCTTACCTGAAAAGATGTCAATTAGAAAACACGAAAAACAAAACAAAACAGTATTTTCAAGCACTAGAATCAGAATAACCTGGAAAACCTGGATTAAAATTCCTAAAGTGATCTATGAATGTTGTATCTTTACAATTCTCATCAATCTGATTTAAGTTAAAAGTACTTGTTACAATGTTGGATGTTCATATTAAACATGACCAAAGTGTCAAAAAATGAGGTAAACATATGTAGAAGTGACCCCCCTGTGAGCTTTCAGCCTATTCATATTGCATATTCATAGATTCTGGGACTTTTAATGAGGGAGAAGGAGTAGAATTAATTTCAAGGATTTTAACAAGATAATTGAACTTTTTTGTGGAAAACCCTATCAGACGAAAATTATTATACAAAGTAGATTATTTTATATACATCTTAAAACGTGTCTGGAGGGGATCTTTAAAAACATAATTTGGGAGTAATGATCTCTGTGAAACAGGTCAGTGGCGCCATTTGTGACCGGTGTGTAAACAGTGCTCGCATATCACTTTCATTAAACCCAGAAACACAAGAAGTAACCAAAGGTTCCCTTGTAACTGTGCCATTAACCTGTTGACAGCGTTGCCAATTACTTTTCAGGGGACGTTGCTACAGGCAGGTCGATTTGTTGCTAAAAGCTGCTAAATGACGTTGTGATGTCATAGCTTGATTGCAATTTGAGTAACATCGTGTATTCTACGTAATGACGTCAGCTCGGCAAAAAATATGATTTGAAATTTGTTAGTTTAGATTTGTTTGTTTATTATCACATATTTTAATTTGTGGAGGAAATTCTAAATTTGTCTTTTTTTTTTTTTTTTTTTTTTAATTGTGACTTCCTAACTGAACAACTCTCTGAACTGAATGTGTTTAACTGATTTGACCAAAGAAATTAAGTTGGTCTCGTCAAACAGCAGCTACTACTGCTGCAGTCAGCTGTTGCCTGTGACGGAGAAAATACTTTTTGTGTCATTTAGAGGGAAAATGCATGCATTTAGTGTTTGAGTCACTTTTCAAAAAGTTGCTAAATGTTCCAAATACATTTTAAAGGTAGCTAAATTTGTTGCTAAGTGCTTTTAAAAAAAAAAAAAATCACCAGTGTAGTCTGAAAAGTTGCTAAATCTAGCAACAAAATTGCTAAGTTGGCATCACTGCCTGTAGATGAAGAGCAAAAACAGCCTGCAGTTCAGATCTGTCCACAATATTGGTTTGTTTTTTGTTTTTTTTTTTGGAGGGGTGAAGTACTCCCCAAAAATCGAGACACATCTGCTTTGTAAACTTTCCTGTGCCCATATTGTAAGTAAAAAACGTAAGAACACACAACATTTAGCCTCCAAATATTTCTTTTGTTCCCACCGCAGCCCCCTTCCTCTTCATCACTCTCACAGTAGTATCTTCAGTATTTTCCTGGGG
The DNA here is from genome assembly GCA_038419695.1 of Scomberomorus guttatus. Lineage (NCBI taxonomy): Eukaryota > Metazoa > Chordata > Actinopteri > Scombriformes > Scombridae > Scomberomorus > Scomberomorus guttatus. The sequence goes on from CM076452.1 coordinate 2,885,751, forward strand.
GTTCAGCAGCAGACAGGCAGTTTAGGTTCGAGAGGAGGAACGCTTAAGGGGAAGATAGTTTTGCCTCCAACTCTGCTTTCATCATCCGGCAAAGAGCCACACAGAGCGAGTGAGGATTAGATCCACCACAGGGAATCTCCTTCAACCTTTTTTCTGTAGTTTTCTGCTTTTACCTTTTTTTTTCCCTGTGTATTGGGAACGGGCGATCATAGCCGTGATCAGTTTCAAGCGCTGACGGAGTAATGGCTGCTTTCAGTCAGTTTAAATCCCAAGCCCCATTTCCTGTGGGTGATGAATGTCATTCACGCTGCACTGAAGCAGCTTGTCGCTTTGGAGGAAAACTTGTTACAGTCCACAATATTCACAGTCACACTATTTAATGTGTTTTAGGCCAGCTTTAAGCATTAAAGTGATGCAGCTAAACAACTGGTCCCACATCCGTCACATGCTCCATCATTACAAGCTTTGTTTAAACTTACAGAACTTTATGTTAAAGGTGCAGTGTGTACAATTTAGTAGCATCTAGCAGAACGGACTTGGCAGAAATGGAATATAATACTTATAAGTATGTTTACTCCTGGGGACCTACACCCAAAATCTGTCTGTCAAATCTTTACCACAGCAGGTTTAAAAGGTGGCTGTAAAATGTTTTTAGTATCCTTCCTTCCAGAGTACAACAGCTGTGCTCAACTTTGATTCATATCAGATACAATTAATAGATAGATTCCCAATTTTTCAAGTCTGTGATAAACAATAGTCAGGTGACTATTTAAACTGTTTTTGCTTGCTGTAATCTTTCCTCCTTTTTCATACCTGCCTGTTCAAACCCCTGTCTCCTAGAAATTATGTATCTAACCATGTTAGGGCCTGTATGTAAAAAGTTGAATAATGCTGTAGTTACTACCAGCAGATATTATACCATAAAATCAGATTTTCGTGGGAAAAAAAGAGCTTTAATTAACTACATTTTTGCAACTTGCCAAATACTGAATTAACATTTTTCTCATTATGTTGAGAGAAAATGTAATTCTGCCAGCATTACGTTTCTACCAAAACATATTTGCCATTGCAATTTATTTGTATATGAATGTAACTTCTAGGAGGCCTATTGAACATTTTCATCTAGCATGAAACACCACGAGGTTCACATATTTAGTTTTTTAGTGAAATATCTTGACAACTATTAGATGGATTGTCATGAAATTTGGTGCACATGTTCATGTTCCCCACAGGATCAACTGAAAACATTTAATCACTTAACTTGGATCTTATTCTTGTAGTTATGTGTTTTTGAGACTGTCCTCCCTAAGGAAAACAGTGACAGAAGCCCTCTAGTTGCCGTAGTAACTATGATGGGAGTGATGTTATTATAGAGTGACCATGTAGTTATGTAGGGAGGACGTCAGTGTGGATGGTTCCCCGTTTCCAACTGTGAGTCCACATTGTTTTTTCAAACCATGACCACGATCCTCCCCTAACTCTAACCACATGGTTATTATTGTAACCATGACAACGAAGGTCTCCTAACCTTAATGAAGTTCCCTAAACCTAACCAAGTGTTTTTGTGCCTGTACCTAACCGCACCTTAACCATAGCACTGTCACATCATAAAACATATTTATTTTTCAACAGTGATGTGAAATGGTCTTGGAAAGCACAGAGAAATGATGTCATCCTGCTGATTACTGCTGACAGGGGCGTCAGATCAGAAAAAGCTTGTATGTGTCGTTCTGGTGTGCATGGACAAAAGAGGCATTTTGTTGTTTAATTTGGAGAACTTGTTGGGCTTTTTCTCTGAGTTATGACATTGCGGTCAAAACATAATTGCTGCGATCTAGAAACAAGGTGACATCACTAAAGTCTGACAGGTCAAGAAACATCAGCAATCAGACAGTCAGACAGGTTGGTGAGTACAATGTTATCATGGGAATAAGATCCAAGTGGTAATAAACCATAATCTATCCTTTCCTGGATGTCTTCTGTAATTTGGGTAAATTGAACTTTTAACTTCCTAAACAGATACAATCTCTGCTCAGATCTTTAATGAATCCAATCTGTTTGTAGTTCTTCCATTCTCAGTATTGTAGTACAGATCACAGTATCTGAGAGCAGCTGACAGTATTGCGGAGGCTCTCAGGGCCCAGCAGGCTGACTGACGGCTCACTGCTGGATATGACAATGTTCCTGAACCATGGGAACTCGTTAGAGCACAATCTGACTCTGTGTATGTGTGTGTGTGTGTGTGTGAACCTGGTTAACTATCAGGGGTTTTTTTTTTTCTGCTGTGCTTTTGTTACACAACATGTGTGTGTCTTTCTTTAGCAGGAAGCGGCTCTGTTCTGTTTGTCTGTCGCCCACACTTGGCTTGCTCACTCTGTTCAGCAGGTTTTCTGCTCGCTAATCAGGTAGAGGAGCTTCCTGCCGGGAAAATAAGAGCCGACTCTGCCCTGGGAAAACAATTCAGCCATCATCCAGCCATTACAGCGATGGCCACAGTCCTAATTTATCTCCCAGTGTGTCGCTTGGTTTTTTCTCGTATTGGAGGAGAATTTCCGAGCAGAGTGAGCTCCGACTCTTAATACTCTCTCGTGCCTCGCGCACCACAAACAAATGAAGAAAGCAAATCTTCGCTGCCAAGTAGATTTACTTTTATCTGTGGTATCACCTCGCTCCCCGACCACTCATAAGATTAGAGGGAGCATGCTACAATATTGGATCTGTTTTGTCAGCTCTGACGATGCTGTCCTGCTGCCTTTTCCTCACAATAAATCTGGGAGGTTTTTTCTTCTCTCTCTGAATAAAGCTTTAATCCCCCTCCTCACTTCCTCCTCCTGCTCCTCCTCTGTGAGAGAAAAAGTAATAAACTGCAAAAAGCTGGGAAATAAGGATAATGTTAAGGTTTTTCACTTTTATTATTTTTCTGAACCGTGTGCGCATGACATGACAGACTTGTTGTTAGGTAGGGCGGGGCAGGTGAGGGAGGTGAGGATATGAGATTGTCAAAATCACAAGACTCACAGGACTCAGGGACTCCACATATCAAAGCACGAGTAGAACAAATTTATGCTTTGTTATTCCAGTCTTTGCTAACAGACATTTCCACTGATTGATGACTCGTTCATTTTTTTATTACATTTCTTCTAACATCCTCAAACAGACTTTTTTAGGGTTTGTGTTTACATAATTCAGTTCATTAAACCATTTGAAACTAAACTGCATCAACAAATTGTGCTTAAACTCAAACTCTTTACCTTAAGGCCCCTTTACACTGTGCGCTTTTGGGCTGTTTGAGGTGAAAGTTGACAATTGTAAGAGAAACTTTGAAATCTTTGTTCATCAATCCAAAATGGTGTCCTAGATCTCACTGTGAGACTCGCCCCCCGGCAGCCACTTTGGAGCTTAGGCAACCAAAGACAGCCTGCAGAAAAATTCAGATATTTAGGACATGAAATAACACAGAATACAGGGGCCAGCATTTCATAAGCATTATTTTAAAACAAAGTTTAGAAAGAAAACACTAATGTGCACACACAAACCTACTTGATGGAGGCAGAGCAACAAAGACATTTGTGACTCTGTGGCGAAGGAGAAAACCTTTCTTGCTTTGCTGCACTTTGAAAACACAAACCTCCACTATTTATGTCGTATTAAACAGTGTGACACAGACTGTGACCATGATTTTATTTGACCCGTCTTGCTCAGTGCGACATGCAATAAAATAAGAAACTTAATTACACATACTTAAATTAAACTTCAATAAAAATAAACGTACACAATAGTTGTCACGCTGTCTAAAACAGCCTTTAAACTCCACCATAAAAACATTTCTGCCGCTGATGTCCTGGAAGGAAGCCAACTGGAAAGGTCTGGTTTTCAAAACTCCGGTGCAAAGGTTTTATATATTTATTTATTTTGAACTGAACTGAGTGATAGAGATCGCTCAGTCAAATAATGTAATGAATGTTTTGGCTGGACTGCAGAGGCCAGCGCTATAAACACAAGTCTGTTCCTGACTGACTGACTGAGTAACTTCATCAGTCGCCTCGGCCGAGTGTCGCCACTTCCTGTATCTGTCGTTTCAAATTCAAAACCTTCTAGCGTGTCGAGCCATGTACTTGGTTTTGACTTTAGTCTTGCTTCAACAACATATTACAGTTCAAAATGTGGTCAAATAAATGGTATGTAGTGTGGTAGTGTGATAATGTGATAATGTACTAAAAATGGTAATGAAACACATGAGAATAATAATATCTACACATCCAAACACAGTTCAGCAGTATTTCTATTGGAACAAATATTTGTAGGATGTATGTGAAGTGTCATGTGACCATATCCAACAGTGACGTCACAGGTCCTGGAGTACACGTCACTGCAGCATGGTGAGAAGTTAAACCACTGGAGGTCAGTAAAAACGATTTACTGCGGGGCTTAAGTTACTCTTTCATATGAAATGGTTTTAATCAAAATATTTGTTTTATGGAGGTTGATGGGAACTAAATGTGGCCTCCTCCCTGCTGTAGGGGCGAGGAGGGGTGAGGGGGTTGTCTGGGTGTGTCCCCCTGCCTGGAAATGAAGCCATTTCAAAGGTCCATAATTTGTTTATGTTTTTGTCGTCCCGTTTTTGTCTGTCGGATCGATCCAAAGCTGGTTTTCCTGAGGCCTTATCATGGAAGCCAGAGAGGGAGACCCAATCTAATTCTGCGCTCCAGCAATATTCCACAAAGCAATATAACCAGGCTGTGGATCGTATCACATCCAAAAGGTAAGAGCAATATTTTTCCATCATTCTTGTCCTCTTTCTCTCTTCCAATCCTCCACTAATGCTGGCCTTTTTTTCTCCTCCCAAGGCATCCCTCTCTTATTGGACAGAATGAAAGGACTTCAGTCAAGTGCTGACGCTCAGTTTCACCATGAGGCCGGTGGCTCATCTAAAAGCGTCCTGTGGGGGAAATAGTTCCTCCACACCATCTGTCATATAATTTGATTAATTAGCCGTTGGTACCACTGTTGCCCCCCACAGTGGGACTGAGGGTCGGCACTCGTCCATCCCTCCATCCCTCCGTCTGTCACACACAATATCTCAGATGCTGCTGATCAGATTTTGATGAAACTTCAGAGAAGGATATTTGTCACTGCTCCGAGTCCCGTCTGGGCCTCCACCGATATTTAATATTTCACAGTACGATTACCTTGGCCAAAATTATCTCGATATATGATGTTACCTCAAATAGAGCCACAAGTGTAGACTTATTGGTTCAAGCACTAGTAGGACTAATGGCCAAAGCACAAAGACACACAAAGCAGCTTAACAGTGCATCGTATTCTGAAGTGGTTTAGTTGTAAATACAATGGCAGTCTGAGTTTTATTTGCACAAGATAAAAACCAAAGAAAATAGAGAGTAATATACATGGAGAGGAAAAGAAAGCCTAAATGGGGCTTATTCATTTCCTCCACCTACGCTACCACTGAAATGATTACAAGATTAACTGATGATTTGAAAGACAGAAAATTATTCTTCAACTACTTTGATATTCAGTTAATCATGTAAGTCATGTTGTAAGCAAAAATAAATTCTCTTGTACAGGCTTCTCAAATGTTAATAACTGCAAAAACAAAGACATTTAAATAAGTCAACTTGGGCTCTGGAATATTGTGATGGTCATTTTCACTATTTTCTGACTTTTTATGGACGGCCAAACAATCAATCAAAAAGTTGAAAAAATAATGGAAAGATTAATTGATAATGAAAATAATTCTTGGTTGCAGCCCCAGTAAAAGCTTCATCAGAGGAACTATTTACTATTTATTATAACTATTTATAAATTATTTGTTGTGAAATACTGAATAGTTTTACCTCGAGTTTTTCAATCATAATATGTTAAAAAATTAGCAAAATCTGTCTGAATAAAACCATAAAGGGACTTTAGTGTAAAAAACACCTCCGTCTAAACAACAAAACTTTACACTTTAACAGCTTTATGAAGACATGTTACATTTTCATTTGAAAAGGGGCTTAACTGTGATAATTGTGTTGATACTATGTGTGTTTTGTTATTTTATAGTCAATAAAAATCAATCCACTAACTTGTATGTATGTGATGACAGTAGCGGTAATAAATGAATTGAAGAGGATTAACATGTTTAAATTAATATGCAAAACAAATAAGACTATCTATTAAAGGTAGAGTCAGTGATTCTAATCCAACACACTTTTTGTGAAATTCAGCGAATATCTCCTCACGGTCCGCTAGCTGTCCACGCTGTGTGTGCTGAGTTCATACACAGCACTGGCAGCCACAGCCACACAACACTATCCCAGCCAATCAGCAGGGGGTGTCTGTACTGATGCACAGGACAGGGGGAAGTCATCAGAGCAGCTGTCTGTGTGAGGACATATTTCTCTTTTGGTCGTTGCCTTGGCGTCCATGAATTTTTGGGGGGGGCGGAGCTTCTGAAAGAGCATGAAGGGAAGGGTGTATTTGTTTGGGTGTTTAGTTCAAATACAGTATAATAATACCGCATAATACCGCTTATAGTGATCACGGTTACAGTGATCATTCAATTATATGGATCAAAAAGCTTGGGACAGAATCATTCCTGTACAAATGCTGATCACTATACGCGGTTTCCACTGTATCAACAATCTGTCTCCAGAATGACTGACTCTACTTTTAACCAAACACCGAGCAGTGTGCACTAACATTAGCTACTTTAGCTAAATTGTGCTAAGAGTTCGGCTATCATAATCAAGCAACATTAATGTTACCGAAATATTGTATGATAGCCTCCTGTGAGGGTCTTGTTAGTGTAACTCATGAACCTCTACTAAACACAGTAGAACTGTGTGTCTCAAGAAAAATCACAGTTAATTCTTTAAACAGGAGCTTCAATAGTCTGACTCAGTGTGAGTCCCGGAGCAGGTGAGCCAACTGTCAATCACAGCTGTCAATCAACGCCCACACGGCAGACATCAGAGCTAGTATAAGTCTTCACATCTTATTAACGGAGCAATAATTTCCAAAAATGACCAACAGCACACTTATTAGAGGGCCTGAATTTAGAGATTGAGACCATAATGACTCGTTGAAAAAAAGAAAAAAAGCCTCAACCTCTCTCTTTTTGAATGGGAGCTTCTAGCGGCCGTGGGTGGCACTTTAAGGTACTTCAGCATTGGCTTCAGCCTCAAGTCGTTTGATTGAATGAACAGTCTCACCACAGAGTGCACACAGCTATGATAATCCCAGAAGGACAAACGTATCAGTCAGTCACCACCTGCACTGCTTAAACTTTGTCACACAGTACTCAATGTAGTTTTTAACAGTTTAAATTTGTAAAACTTGGCAGCTAGTTTGGTGATGTGTAAATGCAGAGTATGTGGGAGAAGGTGAGAGATTTGTCAGTGTTTTGTTTCGGTCATTGTTGGACATCAAACTCAATCAGTACAAAATATTAGTTTGTTCATTTTTTGCCAGCACCAGCTATAACCACGTGGCAGCTCAAGTGGAGCTTGTAATGAGATCTATCATAGACGGACTCCAGAGAAATAAAACTTGTAAAAGTTCTACTGTTCTACTGAAAGTTCTGGTGTAGCTGAACTCAATCTCAACCGCAGCTAAGCTACTCAGATGCAAAATGACACAGCTACAGACTAAAAGAGTCACGGCATTGATTGTGGGGAACTGTGTGTTTACTGTCGGTTTGTTTTTATCTGTGTGTGTGTGTGTGTGTGTGTGTGTGTGTGTGTGTGTGTTTGGAGCCTGTTGTACAGTATCAGCAGAGTGTGTCGGATCGCTGAATCCCTGAAGGAGAATACACACACACACACTCAGATCTCAGTACTGTCTCATGACATCAGAGCTTCACCTGCTCAGAAACAACAGGTTCACCACTCAGGTGCGCCAGCAGGTGCGCAGCATCCCCCGCTTTGTGTCCGGAACATAATTTCAGTTGATTGCGACATTCTTTTCTTATTAATGTGTTTTTTCATTTTGGCGGACAAACACTCATCCCACCTCCATTCCCACAGTGGAGGGTTGGCGCTCTCCATGCCAGTGGCTGTGAAAAACAGCACATTTTTCATTAACAGGATTACTGTCCAACAATATAAATACAGACGTGTGTGTGTGTGTGTGTGTGTGTGTGTGTGTGTGTGTGTTGTGTTGTGTTGTGTTAGCCGGGCTGCCAGTGAATTTAATCACTAACCATTCCCTCTTTTTTCTCTTCCACCGCCAAGACGTGAAAGCCAATCAGCCTACTCCAATATGTGCAACATCTCCGTGCCAGCACTGATTGAGAGTCTCAACAAGCGAAGGCTCAGCGGAGGAATGTTCTGGCAGCCTGCAGGGCGAGGGCGTTCGTTTTGTTTCCTGCTTTAACTAATTCAGCATCTTTTCCTACAAAAGGACTTAGAAACACTAGACCACAATGAGATGACTCCCCCTCTTTGCTGATTCTCCGTGCCTATAATGTTCACCTGGTAAATAAATTAAATGGCCCTGAAACAACTTTTTTGTTGGGTTTTTTTCATGTAAAAGTAATAAAAATTCCTGTCATTCTTTCTTCTTGATAGCAAAGTCTCTGAAGTCGTAATGAATGTTTTTGAAATTAAAAGTATGAAAATGTCTCAGAAAGTTAAGGTATAGAGGCATTCACTTTATCTTTGGCAGACTGAATTACGTCAGGTCTACTTTTTTATAGACTCTTTATATTTTATTCTACTTTATATCTCACAACAGCAACGATGTCTACTGCACTTTATTTCTTAATTAAATAGTTTAGACTCAGTTCTTGGCAGTGAGATTTGTAAAGTCATGTTCAACATTTGGACACAGAAAAAAGAAAATGTAGTCAACACTGAGGGAGTATCTCAATCCTGGATATATTCATAATATGTAAGCACATATTATGAATATAAAAAAGATGTTTTCATATTATATTACATAATGTTACATTCCTGTGTCCCATCATAAATTGTTGATATAAGTGTGTCATTCCTGCAGCGAGTTCTTAGAGGGTTTATTAAATTTTATAAATGAAATGTTAGTGAGTGCTGTCATGTAGTGTTGAGGTGAAGTCTGAGTTCAACCAGAACAGAGAAGAGCTTTGATTGAAATGAGCGACTACAAGCTCCCCGGAGTGACAGGATGGCATAATTAGGCATAATTAGGACTTGGCACTTTATAATAAAATCAATATTTTATCATTTATTTATAAATGTGTCCTGTAAATGCTAACCAGAGCAGATCTGAGGTCTGTTTAACTCTAGTTACTCCTCCAGTAAATACTGAACATGTGAAGACTGCCTTCCACTACTTTTTTTTTTTTTTTTTTTTTAAATTGGATGTCTCGTCCCACTGGCTGATTTTAAGACTAATAATATTGAGTCTATTTATTCTTCTGCTGTACTCGGGTCTCTCTCACAAAAAGATCTTGATTCCAATGAAATTACCTGATTAAATAAAGGTTATATATAAGGAAATCTATACTTGAATCATTTGATACACATGCAGATGTGCCAGTTGCAAACAACAGCACAACAATGTATGTCATGAATGTATTAAGAGAGCTGATATGGTACCACCACTCAGTGTTGCTGCCTGTTTGACCTGTGGTGACCTTCAGTACTCCAACTAAAAAAATTCCCTGTGGCTCAAATAGCATTTATCCTCCATAGCCCACCATTATAAAAGAGACGTCTGTTAAACTGTTGACAGGACACCTCAGATCACAATTATTACTCTTTGTATGATACATTTTGAATCAATTAGGATTTTATATTTATTATATTATAAGTCTATGGGCTGAGCGTGGCTGTTTGGACGGGGCAAGGGAGAGAGTCTTTATTCACATGAACCAGCACCATCTTGGAGTTCTTTATACAGTTCTTATGACTATATCCATGGGTGTAGTTTGACAAAATGACTGCTTTTCTGAAGAGCTGTTGTGCGTCAAAGTCGGGAGGAAAGATATCAGCAGCGTATCTTGATGCATTGACTCATCAAGACACTGATAATGCTTTACAGGATATGGCTGTACATTGGACATTGTAGTTTTTTGGCAAACATTATTTAAACAGGAGGAAAGAACATTTCTTAGGGACGATTTTCAGTGGTGGTGGTCAATGTCTATTGAATATTTCTGGCAGCAGGATGGTGCGTATGGGATTGAGTCAAAATAAACTACAGTGTGTGTGTTCATGGTAATGAAGGAACAAAGTGCAACAGTGTGGCTCACTGACATGATTTTAATAGTTTTTGGGCAACAATAGAGCTCCATGGCACAGAAGAATAATCAGACATTGGATACACACACAGACGATACTTGATATTAGGATCAATTGACTGTTGGTTTTGGTCTTTTTTTGACAGTAAGAGAAATATAGAAGACTTCTCCTTCTTTAATAGTCTAAGGTCCTGTTGGCACACTCTAGAGGATGCAGTGTTCATTAAAGCTGCACTGTTAAAGTGCAGGACTGATGATTTAGCTCTCTAGAAGTGGAGCACCAACTATAAAATCTGTCCTGAAGGTGGCACTAGAGGAAAGGTCAAACATTTACAATTCACCCTCTGGGGATCATGAATTTTTACAGCAAATGTCATGAAAATGCAGCCTGTGGTTGTTGAGATGTCTCACTCTGGACCTACACGTTAGACTGACAATAAGACCTACTTCACTGCTTCAGCCCGGCTGCCAGCGGGTATAAAAATATGTGTGTGACAGAAAGTGAGAGGAATTATTATTGGACAGTGTGAAATCCCGCAGGATTGCTAAACTGAGTCCTGATCTGAAGGGCAAACTGTAATTAAAACATGAAACGTGGCAGTCTAATTTGTTGTGGAAATACCTCTGAGGGCAGATTATGAGGAGTTTCAAACGACGCACACAGAAGCGCTTCATTCTCTCGTGACCAAGAAAATGTGCTTCTGTAAAACTCTCTTAAATACAGAATGAGTGAAAACACACCAACTGCAAGTCTTTGAGGCAGAAATTATTCTGAGCATTGTCGTGGCAATTTTGCAATTCCACTCTGACAAAGAGGAACCAGACAACAATCTCTTACAGTATTGTCACACTTTATTAATGCTCAGAGCACACACAGCACAAAGTTAGTTTGTAGTTTGCACACAGATGAAAAACTGTTACCTTGGAACTCTTCCCTCTCGTCAAGGCTGTTATTTCCAGTAAACATCCTTATATGGTTTTGTTCCCATCTAAGGTACTGTGGCAATCTTGCTACCCTCTGTCAAGTCAAGTCAAGTCAATTTTATTTATAAAGCACCAAATCATAACTGAAGTTATCTCAGGGCACATCTCTGATGCACCATTTTAGCCTTGGCATTTATAAACAGTTAACAGTTAGTAAAGTCTCTGCTCACACTCCCAAAGACCAAGATTCACATTTTATGAACCCTTCTATTACATCGATAGTACCTTAGTATGTAATCAGGCTACATTTGTTAAAGGTTACATGGCAAGATTCAGAATGATCAAACATAGTGGCAGTTAAACCTGATTCAAACATGTGCAATAAAGATATTCAAACTTGGTTATATGTGTAGTGTAATTTCCCTCACGTCATCCTTCTAATACTGATGGAGATTCGTCCTTATGTCTAGACTTTGGCCTTTAAAGCAAAAACTCTCAGACTTTTCTACCACTGAGTTTTTTGTTTGTTTTTTTCAGAAGAGAAAATGTTGAATCTCTGTTGAATGAGATGTGCAGCAGCAAATGTTGTGAGAAAAACAAAAACTGGTAACAGAAGCAGAAACTTCACATTTTAGCAGCTGTAAAACAATCCAGTTATTTGTTTCATTTGATTGACGGATTCATTTTGAGCAACCTGTGCTTGGATGCGCCTGTAGGACGCTGGTTATTTAACCCGGCTGGTTTTATTTTAGTTTGGACGAATCTTGTCAGAGATGGATGTGCTATCGTCTGATCATGAAAACACATATCCTTTATATTATTATTATTTTTATGGTATTTTTGCCTTTATTAGATGCAGTAGTGACAGTGGAGTGACAGAGGTGACATTTGATACATCCTCAGCTGGACTTGAACCAGGCAGTTGTGGTTTGTGTCCCTGTAATAAACCTGGACACCCCTTCATGTTGTCACATTCCCCTTATTAATCTAAGTATTATTGTTTTTATTGGAGATTAAATCTGTTTTTATTTATTTATTTCACATAACAGTTACTGGATCTGCTCTTCCATATTTTTTCCTTCATTTCTTCATTTGAGTGAAACAGCGCCCCCCTCTGGGCAGCTACATACTAAAATATTTGAGTGCTGAAAGGGGCACTGCACCCTTAATAATATTGTTACGTCTATGTGGCTCCTATCAAGAGAGTTAAAGTGAAAATTTTAAGGTGTCTATAGTATGTCAAGATGTACGTCTTCCTCCTCTCTCTCAACCCACTTTTCTATTCTGCCTCTATTGTATATTATCAAATATTAAGTAGCTGCTCTTCATGTAACTCTCACATCGCTGTAGGTAGAAGTGAGCTGCTTGTTAAATATGTCTTATCTACTTTTTGAAGTTGTTGTACTCACAAGCTGCATTTCCTTTTCCTTTTCCATAGTGCTAATATAATTGATTTTAACTGTGAATTCACATGTGCATGATGGCTTCCTGCTTTAAAGCTAAAAGCAAGTATTAGCACTAGCTTGTGGGATTTAAAAATGAATGACGGCAGTCCATGGCAGTGCTTTGCTTGACCAAGGACATACTGGGCCCTATCTTACGCCTGGCGCAAAGCGGTGCAAAGCAGCGCAAAGCGCAACACAAGTTTAAGTTTAAGTTAACAGCTAGTTTAAGACCGACGCAGTTGTCATTTTCTCGTCCAGCACCCATGTTGTTTAAATAGCAAAGCCACTTGCACCCATCTCAGCGCCCATGGGCGTGTTGGTCTTAAAATGAGGTGTGGTCAGGCGCATTGTTGGCGCTTTGCTATCTCGAGGCAGCAGAAAGTGATTGTCTGATTGACCAACAAAAACCTGGTCTGAAGTCAGTGGTGCAGTATTTCACAGGAGGCATTATCAAGATAGTAATATGCGCCTACACAGGCGGGTGCACAGCATGCATACACTCTGCTTGTTACACACATGGACGCGCAGCAGCGCACAAACATGCAAATTAAATTTATTAAAAATAAAAGGATTACAATGTGAAAGATTATTATTGTGTACATCAACATACTAGTCATAATATTTCTAATTATTTATTGAAATTGTGGCAATACACGTAGGTATTTAAACAGACCCGTCAGATTGAGGGTGTCTGTCAAGATCCAGCAAACAGATATCAACAACAGATCAGACACGGATCGACTTTCCTGCTACATCAATACATGAGGACATGAGGAACAAATGGGGAAATAAATGAGGTGAAAACAATGATTAAACTAAAGAAGGAAAGAACTGTGGACAGCTCCGAGCTGCTGCCAGCAGCAGGATCAGCACCCTGGAGAGCTCAAGCATCAAGTCCTGACAACTGTGTATGATGACTTTTTACATGATTAAAATTAATTATTTCATTTCTGGACAATATTTAACAAATATTCTTTAACATGTTTGAGATTACAGTGATCAGGTTTCTATACTTTCAGCATTACTCCATCACTGAACTAAACAATTTTAAAGAGAACCAAAGCTGTTTGTTAAAAAACAAACAAAAATTTGTAACAATTTAATGATGGTGGTCGTCTTCCTCCTCGGGTTTGCAGGCGAGGAGCACCATGAAGGGGCTGGCCACGGGAGGGTCCAGGAGCACCAGGGGCCAGTGTGCTCATAATGGCTCGTGTGATTTCACTTGGCGCACAAGCAGATCAGTTTCCTCTGCAGAGAAGCGCTCCTTCTTACTACTTGGCAAATGTGCCATTATAATAGCGATGTGCCAAGGTGCAAGCACACCTGGCTTTTAAAGGGAACGGGAGATGACACTCTGATTGGTTTATTGCATGTTACACCCAAAACACACCCATGATTAATTAAGAGACTAAGTACAACCCTTTTGAACCAAGCGCCTGGCGCTGCGACCATTTATTCCGCTGTTAAACAAGCAAAAGTTGATTTGGACACGCCTTAAATGCACTTGTGCCATGTGCTTCAGACCGTCTGCTTAGATCCTTAAAATAGAGCCCATTATGTATGTTGACAAGTACACCAGCCAATTTACATAATCACTTAGATACTGAGATCCAATCACAGTGGGGCAGAATCAAGGTAGCATGAACATTTATTAATACCAGGTGTAAATGCAAAGGCACGTTTAATCAGATGTCATGTATCCAAATACAGATTTGGATTCAGCTAGAAACATTTGTGACTAAAGTCAAAATTAACTAATTCATTTTGACTACATTATAGCGCTGCTGCTGTCACTTTTCCAATGATGTCATCCTTCTGCCTATCCTCGAGACCTTATGACAACAAAGTCATGTGACTGATCTTTGGCTCGCTGTCTATAAGAGTATCTGGGTGAACATGCTTCCTCCTGTTGCCAGGAGCATCATAACTTACGTTCTTTATGTTGCCATCAACAAACTGTCAAAGACAAATTCAGTATCCTTCTGCTGGTGAAAAAAGAATACACAGCTGACCTCCGTCCCCTTTAATGAGCTGACAATCAGCAGGATCCTCCCCTCATGCATGTAAACCCTGTTTCTGTTAACCTGTGTGCCACTGCCGCCCTACACATTAACTGCATATGGTATCTATTACTAGTTGTTATAGTATAACAATTTTGCAGTTATAATCAATGCAAAGTTGGTTGATCAGGTGACTATGATTGGACAATCATTGTTAATAAGTGGATAGTTTGATTGGGACACAAGATCTATGTAACAACATAATGTGCAATATGTTTACAGCCGGTGTGATGATGAGGTTTGATTAATCATAAAAAAACAGGAGTGAATGTGGGATGAAACCTGGTCGGTTTGTTCGGTTGAAAAAAACTGCAGAATCCAGACTGCTGTGAAATGTGGAAGAGCAGCGACTGATGAGTTTTATAAATGTGACGTCCTCCAACACTGAATTATTCCTTTACAGCCTGTTTTTTTTTTTTCTTTTTTTGTCATTCTGACAACATCCTTTGAACTTGTCTTTCTCCGGGTTGCATCAGCAAGATGTGAAGCAGATAAATGAATAATTTTTGGTAGAATTGTCAAAAACTGTCACAGCCTTCATCTGATGGGTACTAAGGCTGCTGTGTGTGTGTGCGTATGTGTGTGTGTGTGCGTGTGTGTGTGCACGCCCCTCAGTATACTGATTTTTGCTTTTCAAGTTTTTGCTTCTATATGCAGCTAGTCTGACTAGCCACAGTGAAAAACATAACCTCTAAAGAGCCTGTCCTCCCAAGAAAAACGACCCCAGAGGTCGTAAATCCAGTCACCAAAAACGACCTATATTTACGTTTGAGTGACAGACACCATGTAGCTGCTGTAGTAATTATGACCCGGAGAAATGACGCTGTTCAGATGACGTCTGTATATGGTGACTTCCTTATTGGGAGGAGGCGGGTTGGGTGGATGGCTAAATAGTTAGATGGCAAAAAGTGGACCTAACTGTAGGAGACTGCTGTTCACTTCCTGTTTCCAACCACGAGTCAGGACATTAAAAAAAAAAAAAAAAAAGTGTTTACTGTTGCCATGACAACAAAGGTTGCCTAACTTTAAGGAAGTAGTAACCACGTTTCAAGTGAACATTTTAACACAAACCATGATCCCTAACCCTAACCAAGTGGTTTTTGTGCCTAAATCAGACCTTAACCACAGCGCTGTCACATCATAAAACATCATTATTGTTTAACAGTGATTTGTAACAGTTTTGGAAACTGACATATTATGCTTCTACTTTGGAAAGCAGCATATTACACTCCAGTGGGTCATTCTGGAGTGCAGGTACAAACAACCTATGTGGTCGTTTAATTTGAAGGACTTGTTGCTTCTAAAGCTCCTTAATTTACACAAAGATCTTTAGTAAAGATCTGTTTCTCCTTATTTAAGGGTCACACCCAGATTTTGCACCAGTAAAATGGAAGAAAAAAGAGAGAGAGAGATTTTACATTACAAAGTGACTTTAGAGGAGCTCTCTGCTCAGCAACACAAGATAAAAAACAGGACTGATTTTATTTTTCATATGGTTTTACCTGTTTCCCTCAGGTCCCTCCTGCCCATTTTTTTTTTTTTACCTTTAATGGCCCCAGTCCAGCGCGATATAATGGAGGCATTTAGTTATATTATTAACCGTTATATTAGGCCTATCTGTTTACAAAAACAATCTTGTTAAAGCATTTTAAAAGTTTCACTAAAATGTCCCACTGATTTTTCATAACTCATTCAATTAATCACTGATCTTTTTGTTAAGCTGACAACATCAGGATATTTAACTCATATTTCCTCACATATAGTACATTACAGGATGAGGATGATGTTTCTTCTCTTCAACCAGTATTACAAGTTCAACAGCAGAAAACATACTGTTACATTTCAATTAATGCAACCATACAGCCCATGTGACAAATTAAAGTGCATGTGCTCAAGGAGGTTATACAAGTTTATACAACCAGTGAAGCATTTAGGATGTGGATTGCTTCAGGGTAAGTGCTACTGTGGAAGTGAGATGGTCCACTGACTCAGGCTAGCTGTTTCCCCCTGCTCCCAGTCTTTATGCTAAGCTAGGCTAAACACACCCTGACGCTTCTCTCTCACTCTCAGAGAGAAAGTCTCATTTTTAACTCCTGAGCTGAAATTAAATCTAGTTTCACAAACTTTTTCTCAGCCAGTTTGCAGTGTGTTTAATCCACATCATCGTTTGTTGCAGTGCTTCAACCAATAAACATAATCGGATGATCAATTTATTCTGAAAGTCCCTCAATACTTCCTTCAAACTAAAACAGACAGTCTTTATAAGAAGCTTCCTGTTCGTCCCGTCTAAATGACAGACAACCACAGCTGGAACATTTCCTGAGTCAGAACTCTGAAGTTTTTCACCGGCAGCAGCAGTGATGTTTTATTCATCCTGGGCCTTCACTGTCGCCTTGACGGCGTCCTGGTCATGGCGGTCTGAAAGGGACGAAGCAGGGAATCGCTGGATGTCTCATTTCCCGACTCGTGCTGATAAGGTTTAGTAAAAAGGTTTAAATGGCAGTGACAGGTGTCGGCCTCCAGACTTCACTTTACATCACTCTCCTGTTAATTCTTTCTCCTGTTATCGCTCTCTTCCTATTTGTCACTCTGTCTCTATTTCATTCCCGCTCTCTCTTCCTCTCCGTCTCGTCTGTCTTTCATTTAGAGAGTCTCTTCTTTTTTTCCGCTGATTGTTGTGGCCTGAGGCAGTGCTGTTGTGCTGGCGGTTGTCATCATTCTGCAGAAAAAAATAAATAAATAAAATCTCAGCTGTTTTATTTCTTTTCTTCATCTTGCCACAATATTCCTCCCATGCTTAAAGGATTAGATTATTTTGGTGTGACATCCTTGGCTCTTTCTTTTTCCAAAAGCTCTCTGGAGGAGGAGCAGTAAATCTGCGTTTTTCAGTCAGCACTTGTACCATATTCTGTTTAGACGCTCTTTGAAAATAATATATATCACAACACAATAATATATCACAATACTGACATTGACAGGGGGAGAATTTTAACTCTGTGACTGAAATCTGGAGGGAAGAAGTACTGAAATGTGTACTGAAGTAATCGGAAACTACTGCAGAATCAATTTGAAGATTGATTTCCAGCCTTCTGGCATTTATTGGCTTAGTTCACCATTTTTATTTTTCATCAGTTCATTATCATGCCATCATAGGGACTGTTTGTAAAAACGTAGCAATAAGCAAATGTGGACGTTGATTTTAGAAAGTGACTGTGAATGTTTGGATGTTAAAATGTCAAAAATTATCATGTTACCAGCTATTGGATGCTTACATGCTGGTTATGTAACATTTCATAGTCAAAGTCAGAGATATCAGGACTATCTCCCACTTTGTGAGAAGAATTACAGATGTGTTAACCGACCAGTAACAAAGGAGCTACACTATTACATAAACATTTGTTTCTAATTTCACTTGTTCGTGAACTGCTACAAATATGTGAAACAATAAAAAACTTTTAATCTAATTTTTGTTTGTGCAGCTCTATTAAAAGTTGTAATAGCAAATTTCATCCATCCAGTAGTCAATGGAGATACTTCACACTGGCTCAAAGTGCTGAACATGACTAACACTATCCAATCACCATAGAAGAGTGAAGCCATGTGACGATAGTGAGGCTAAAAACAGAAAAACACTGAAACAAAACCACTGTTAAAAAAAAAAAAAAATTTCTTCAGTGGATCCTGAAAGAGTTTCAAAGAGCGCTGTCAGACCACAAAAACAAAATACAATCAGTTTGCCTGTCTTTACAGCTAGGTGACGTATAGTGGCTACTTGTGGGGCTTGTTGGCAAGTTACTGTAGTTCTGTAACATTCTTAATAACAGGGAACATGCTAGCTTGCAGGGAACATGTTAGCTTGCAGGGAACATGCTAGCGCTTCCCATCCACAATGGCCATCAAAGTTATCTGGCTGCTAACAGCCAGTAGGAAAGCTAGTTAGCTCAGTCAGTAACTGGTTCAGTTTCATTATCATTTTACAGGATTGCACAATGACATACAGTTAGATCCTCTCCACGCTGCACACACAGACAATGTGTTAACAAATATTAACATATTTTAATTAGAATAAAATTAAACAATAAAATTAGAAATAATACAGAACAAAGTAGGATAAAAGTAGCATTAAGAGAAGGAAAAAAAGGAAAAACTATATTGTGTTATATGTTTACAAGGAATATACAGTTATATATAAACTTATAAATAGTACATACAATGTTTGTTTGTTTTTTTACAATATGTGCACAATCAATGTAATATGCAAGTTATAGTGCAAAAAACCCATAAAACTAACCGAACAGAGACATATTTGTGCCATCAACTCATGTCTGGTGACAGCAGACCATTTTTCATCTCTTATGTGGAGAAGTTCATTCTCCAGCAGAACAGAATATATATCTGTAATATACTATATAATATATAATTGAATAGTGCAACATGGCTAATATGAAAGCAATTTTCCAAGTTGAAGTAGTTGTGGATTTCCTTTGATGCCTCTGCCAGCAGATCCCCTGATTGCAGTGATTGTATTTCAATTAATTAATTAATTCAGCTTTGAAATACATTCCCATTTGCTGGTCTGTCATTAAGAGGTAGATGAATGTTCTAAACATTAGAAGAACATTTCATCTTTTATATGAAATGTTTAGTTCACTACACCTGGACTTTCATGGATCGTGATTTGAACTAGATATTGTGGTAAGGTGGCCCGGCGGCCCTGACAGCATGAATACAGAGTGGCTGTAATTTCCCTGGGGGTGTCAGACCTGCGTCCTCAGACTGACTGTCATCAGGAAACAAACTACCATCATCACTCTGAGGATTAAACCGCCGAACCACATTCAATATTGCTTATTTAATCCACGTTCTTTGTGTATATGAGAAAGTGGATGAAAGGGAAATATCTCTGTGTTTTCTTTTGGTGCTTTGACCCGTTTCATTTGTATCCACAGAAATATTAATAACACATCAGGGATATGAAAAGGTTCTTACCAGCAAATTGATCAGTATGAAGGGAGGCAGCTTCTGTTTGTAAATCAGAAAACAACATTTCACTCTAATGAGTAATAACTGCACGTATCAAAAGGTCGGAAAAACCTTCAGCGTATTTTAACAGCGGAAAAATATCAACTGCTGAGGTATTCACTGTGAGATTGATGCACTGCAAAAACATGTTAACATCTTAATTTAACTCTGACTCTTAATCACAAACAAGCAGAAGACTGAATAAAATTAAGTAACCATTTGTTTTGACCTTTTCAACAGAGTTTGTCGGTCTAGAAGTGTCTTTCTTTAAGTGTTGGTATTGAAACAAAGAATAATGCATTTACTTTGTTACTTTGTTAAGGTTAGAGAAACGTGGTTTGGGTTAAAGTTACTACTTCCTTAAAGTTAGGCCACCTCCGTCGTCAGGTTACCATATTTGGAAACAGGGCGGACAAATTTCTTTCCAATCCTTTAAGAATCTGTATTTTGGCTAATGCGATGCCCATCAATCAGTGTTTTTGTCTGGATTTCTGTTAAGATGTGTAGTTCTTCTGTTTACCTATCCACCAAATCCACCCTCCTTTAGTTTTTACTCTGCCTTTATTGGCGGCCAGCCTGGATTTGTCTGTGCAGGTCCCCGCCACTTGGCTATTATTTCAATATCAGTTTGCTAATTCACGGTAACTCCCATTACTAGCTGGTGTAACAGATGTCTGTCAGTCCAACACTTTGTTCCACAGATAATATGACATGTACTATACTTTCTGCACTGCAATGCAATTTTACTCCTTTTACTCCCTTGCACCTGACTATATTTTCCCATCCAAACTTAACACAAATTTTAACTGAATTTCCAGAATATCAGCAAAAGTAAACTCTAATGAATACACATTTCCATCCACTGCTGTTGCCACTGCAGTCATGGCTGCAGCTCAGAAACTCTGAAATCATGATGATTGAAACAATTTCGTCGGTGCATTAATTAACGTGTTCTTGCATCAAGGCATGACTGAGATACTGTTAATTATTGTACATTCCTGATAGTTCATGAGGTTTTACATGAATGAATTCATGCACTTTATTGCATGAAGTCTTGATAATTATTGTACCCTTACCATAAAGTGGTACCATCTTATCTGCAGTAATGTTATTGAGCCATAGTAATAACTGTGATGCAGCAATTTTAGTAAAGGCTTTTTAAACAGCTGCATCTGTAATTGTCCTTAAGTGGGCCTTAAGGCTTTAAGTGCTTAATAATTTTTAAGTATAAGTCAATGATATCTTAATGGCAGCAAAAGCATTTTATCTGATTTGTGTTAATTGTGCTCATTTGTTCATGTGCACCACTTAAATTAAACCATCAATGATAAAATACTTTAAGAAGCTTCTTGTGCATGTTTTGAAGTATTTGTTGCATTTTCTGCATTACAGTTTAACCAAGAAACAATAAAAAATCTATTTGTTAAAAAAATCTCAGCATGAAAATTTCACATTAGGTGCACTTATTTATAAAAGACTATATTTAAATCAGTTTAATCAGTCAACATACGGTCCAGGTCAGGACGTCATATTAAGTGTGAAAGGGTTACATGTATTATCTGCTGTGTGTTACACGCATGACCAGTTTCCCATTAAGAACACATGAAGATTATATTTGTCTTGAGCGGTTCCCCGTAGATGTCTCCTCCAGACTCGAAATGGAAGTTACATCTTTGCTCGAGGTGGACATTATTTGCAATGGGATGTTTTTATGGACTTAAACATCCAGAGGCAAAAGTGATTTGCATTACACAGCTGCAGGAGTGAGTGTTTCAGGAGGTCAGGCGATGATGGTTTTAATAATCTATCAGATCTATAAAAAGGCAGATGCGGCAGGTGTTACGAAACAGCAGCCTGAGGGTCCAAGTGAAACCATTCCACTCACTGAATTTTTTACTGAAATTACTGGAGAAAAACACAAGCATATTGACATTTGCTAGATCCACTTATTGATCAGTGGATCACATCTGCAGCTGAAGAATTTTTTTACTTTTTCCCTGCAGAGCCTCCATTCTGCTCTACCACAGTAAATACAGACACATTAAATATCCCGAACATCTGCGTTAGTTTGACCTGGAGGTGATGAGTCACAAGATGAATCTGAGGCTGCGTCCATGTCAGTGTGGATAAATCTGAAAACATGTTAACTGGGATTCTGTCCATGTTTCAGATAATTTCCATTTTTTTTAAATTAAACTTTCAGCACAGCAAAGCTAAACTGATGATTTTAGTGACCTCTCAGCAGAGGTTTCCTGCCCTTGGGTGGTGGACCAGTACAGAACATTTGCTACCAAGCAGTGAAGAAACATGTGATTCGGCAAAAAAAATTATAATAATAATAAATTATATAACTTTTATATACTTTATATTACATGCTTTTTGCAGTAATACCCTTTAACTCACGTTTTGCTCAGAGGTCTTTCTGTATTTGCTTTTATTTAATAAATAACCATTATGAAATACTGTGCAGAAGAAAAACAAAGCTAGAAGAATAGTTTGACAGCAACAACATAACAACTGCGAGTAGGGAAAAAATTAACCTACTTGCGGTTGGAAGCCAGAAGCGGGAAGCTAACAGTGGTCTCCTGCAGCAAAGTCCACTTTAGTTAGGATCTATCCATCCATCCAAACTGCCACCTCCGAATGTGTAAATTTGTCACCCTGTATAGACATCATCTGAACTGCGCCTCTTGACAGGCCTCTGAAAGTCGTACAGGTGTGTAATTTTCACAGCTAGGTCAGGCAAAACGTGACACTGACACGGTATCCTCTACTAGATCGGAGGGTGTGTTACATGCTTTGGTGTGATACTGGGCTGAGGAGGAAGCGACTGAAAGAACGAGAGGCAGAGGGAGTGTGAAACATGCCTTGTGTCTCACTTACAGTCCAGGGCCTTCTTGTTTTAACCTTAACCACTGGAGTCCTCTGACAGGCGACTGGTATATATAGTCACAGTATTAGATGAACTTGGCCTGAAGTGAATAGCAGTTGAGCAACAAAGCCTCAGTGAAGGTAAATGAGAATCATCAGACAGCAGGAAGAGACGCAGCCTCGTTCCACCAAAGGTTCAGTCTGTGATCGCTGTGGCAGCTCCTAAAGGGCAAGAGGCTCACTTTATTACAGCAGCTACGTCTGTGTGTGTGTGTGTGTGTGTGTGTGTGTGTTTCTCTGGGGTGTTCATTATGGTGTGTAGACAGCAGGGGAACAAGATAACATGCTGACAGACAAAAAAAGGTTCAGTCTAATTCCTTTAAAAACAAAGTCAAGCGACTAAAACAGCTTCAGGTACGCTTCAAATGGTTTTAATGTCAATAATCAATAATCGTCTACAATCTATTCACTGTTTAACTGCTTGAGTGTGATCCACTCCACCACAGTAGGTCAATGCTGCAGTGGTCCATGTTCCCACTGTTGCCATAGCATTACTAATTTTCATATGTGTTGGCTGGTGATATAGTTTTCAAACTGTCATATACCTCTTACTTGGTTATGCAAATAATTACTTTAATGTTGCAATAAATTGTAAATTTTTCTATGAACTCCAGACGACTCCAGTCTTGATTTTATCCTCGTGGATGAACTATTTTAATCAAAATATCTCTTATTGATATTCCACAGAAAACACACAGCGGTCTCTGTAGATAAAACAGCTCACTCATAGAGATATTTCAATTATTTACAGTTCCTGTTTCATAGCCTATGAATATATATTAATGCTTAAACTGGCACAAATAATTATATGTTTCAAAAGTGCAGGGCAGCTACCACATTGCACATGCAAATACTTGCAGTGTGGAACTTTTACATATAAATGAACGTCCGTTACATTCAAGCCCTTAAACGAGTTCACACAATGCTGATTAAGTCTATCACCAACAGATAAATCTCTCTGTATTTCACAGTATGAGTTTTTAAATCTCATGTCGGGGCGACATTCCTGCACTGGCTGTCTGGCCGTTAATCGCGCGGCTCTTCTAGACTTTCCAAATGTTTTCGGGCTGAATGGACCAAATTCTGATAGTGAAATGAATCATTTCGCAGGGGTTGTGTGACACTCAAAACAATTTATCCACTGTTTTACAGCCACAACAGTAGGTTACGGCCAGTATGTACTGGCCATCGGGCATACTGGGACACTGGTGGGCCATCAAAAAATACATTTTTGGGGCAGTGGACTGTAAATACAGGACCCCGAGCTGATCTGGCAGGCCAAGCTGATCTGGTACCGACACTGGCCCTCTATGTGTGCCAGTCATTCGAGGTGTGCATGAGAGCTGCTGCATGCCTGTGTCAGGCTGTATTCAGACCAAAGCAGGCATCACAGCGCATCGCTGCAGGATTTAGTGGAGGTATGTGGGGGTGTGGGCGTATTTGTGCTCTAGAACATAACACGTCAGAAAATAAGCTTTTCGTTACCACTGCTCGCTCTCTTCATTCACTCTCTAGCTCACTCGACCACAGCTGCTCTCTCTCTCTCTCTTTTTTATCTCTCATCTTTTTTTAAAGTGAGTCGGGAAGCCGACAGAAAAGTCTAACTTTATTTTTAATGTTATAAAATGAGAAATGTCCTCCCCTCGCTCTAGTAATGTCTTTGTACTCAGGCAATCACAGCCGAGCGCCCCCCTTTACTCTCACTGCCAGAAGGGGGAGACAAAAGTCCTGCACTCCAGCTTTAAAGTAGCTATAAATGATATTTTTCACATTAACAATGTATCTAACATCAGTGTATAATGTGTTGAGTGTGGTATGTCTGCAGCTCCCCTCGGCTTTACGGAGCTTCGCTACTTGTTTCTGCTGAAAACTAGTGGACAAAAAATCAGTTAATGTGGGTTTAACTTAAAAAATGCTTCTTGTTTCTTCAGTTGGATGTTGTTCTTCTTCTCTGTGCAGAAATATGTATGTGCAGTTTGTTTTCATATTCATCTGCTGAAGTAGAAAAGTTTCTCTGTGCTCACCTTAAATCTGAGTTTAAGATGTGCACCTCTGAGCAGGATTGGTGACACCGCAACTAGTTTGGAGCCAATCATGGTCCAGTGTGCAACTTGGAAACTTACACACATACACTGATAATGGACTTTTCACTGAAGTAGGAGACATCTTGTGTCCAGCAGTTGAACTTTTGAAATAAAAATATTTGCATATTTATAGATTCTGGAACAAGCAATTTGGAATTTCAAGACTTTTCTTTAAGGTTATTGAACTTTTGTTGAAAAACAATATCAGACACAAATTATTTGGCAAAGCAGAGTATTTTTACATCTTAAAACATGTCTGGAGGGAATCATTAATTTCTATCTATTTGCAAGTTTTCAAACCTATCAAGATCTCTCCTGATTACCAAGTGAAACTACTTTTTTAAAGACCTACATATAGTATTACAATGTGAACATTGTGAAAACAAATCTAATCACTGAACCTGAAGGCTGATATTTCACCCAAATATATTTTAGTCAGGTCTCAATATGATGATGATTCGTCTTCATATTTAAAAACACACTTTATTAATTTGTCCATCATCTTTAATCATAGCCTTCAGTCATTGGCTGTGCTTTAAAAGGTCAGTGCAGCTTTGTGCCAAAAGTTAAGATTTGTGGAACTTTGAAACCATGTGGTCTGCACAGCACACTGCATACATCAGCACAGGACCATCATAACACACCACAATCACAATGACTGAGTAGGCGCCGCAAAAGCTGTTTATCTGTGATACTGTGAACACAGCTTAAGCATGGCAGCCTTCTCACATGTTCCTTTTTATCCCAAATGCTTCTCTTCCCCTCTCTGTGTTGTCCTATAGATAGAAATGCATGTTTTTAAATTAGCCATAATAAGTCTGTGTATAAATAAAATGCATGAAATT
The DNA here is from genome assembly GCA_038419695.1 of Scomberomorus guttatus. Classification (NCBI taxonomy): domain Eukaryota; kingdom Metazoa; phylum Chordata; class Actinopteri; order Scombriformes; family Scombridae; genus Scomberomorus; species Scomberomorus guttatus. The sequence goes on from CM076452.1 coordinate 2,911,284, forward strand.
ATTAAAATACTGTTCATGTATATTGTGGTTTCAGCTTTTATCATGTAGCCTGTTTTTCACTTATCTAAATTTTGTCATCCAAATCTAAATATGATGAGTTTATCCTGATATAGAAGAGAACAGCGGTTGAATTGGATAATTGCATCAAATCAGCTTTAATTTATGTTTTTACCATACAGACTGTGTCTGCTGGAATCTGTAACCATAGAGATTATTCGTATATTGGGAGGAAGGAAGCATAAATCTGACATGAACTGACATAAAAATGTAGCTCAGTGTGTCTAGAAGCAGAAAGCAAAGAAAAAGGTGAAAGTATTCTCTGCCCTGATATTCTGACCTTTGACCTCAGTCACTGGGTGAGGTGGGGAACTTCCTGTTGACCTCTGCTGCTGATTTGCTTGCTTGTTGTCATCAGCTCTATCCCTCACGTAATGAGCTGCCTGCGTGTTGTTATGAATCGCCTCGAGTGTTGATCAAGGTCTGCAGGTCAGCAGGGAGCTGAGAGCGGCAGAATCACCCTTTATGTTGGTTTGTCCACATGTGGTGTGTCATCTCCCCCCTCCCTTCCCCCTTCACCTCAGCCCGCTGGGACCGTATCAGAGCATAAATGCATCACAAGCAGCACTGCTGTTGTTGAGGTCACCATCAGCAAGTTTACATTGTGCTTACACCAGATTAACAGAACTATTCAGGAAACTTCACCCTGCTCCTCATCTGCCCGCGGCAGCAGCAGCAGCCTGTCAGCCATCTGTGGAGCTCTGCACTGCTCCAACTAGGTCTGTTTGTTTATGTGACAGGCACCTGCCAATATGGATGTTTACACCACGGCGTCAGACAATACGTCATTCTGATTGGCTGAGAGGTGTGCCTTATTGTCTGATACGGCATATTCATCCTCATTTTAAACTGATAGTTTCATCAGGAGGGCTGCTGGTTTCAGCTGGTCCCCAGAGGAGGACTCGTTGGTGACCTCCTGACCTTTCCTCTGTTGCCACCATTAGGACAATCAAAATCTAATTGGCAAATTTTCACGAAATGTACTCATCACATTCATGATAAATCCTTTTTCATTTATTTTTAATCACCCTATAACCTTTCCTCTTGCACTCACCTCATAACAAGTCGGACTCCAATTGGCCAACCACGGTACAGCATTTCCCCAAAGACTACCATTATCAGTCATGTCTGTAAAGCTACACACCTTCAGCAGCAGAGACATTTAATTATTACTTTTTGTATTTAGATTTTTTTAACCATAAAGGTTTAATATTTGTTAAACTTTCTCAAGGTCAAGGTTAGTTTTATTTTCTCCTGTAGGAAAAAAAAAAAGTTGCTAAATTAAACAACAACATCAAACATTACAATAAACACATCAAATAACAGCACACATGCAGAAGCTAGCCTGAGACAAAATAACCAAAAAAGTCAGTACAAAACCAGTCACTCTGTTTTGAAATTGAAATTTGAAGGTAAATAATCTCAAAGCATATATACTTTAGTAAATAAATTACATGTAAACAGACTTCACCAAGCATGGAGGAGGACTGCAACCTTAATTCATGGGGAACCAGTGGAAGCTGTACACCAGTACAAATACTGGATGACAAACTGCGTTTACAAATATCCTCACCACATTTTACCACTCTTTCATCAAAAGCATAATAACCTTCTCATTCATCCGCTGGTTACAATCCAAAACAAGAAGCGCCTCCAGAATGCAGTGAACACCTGCTCCAAAATCATAGGCCACCCCCTCCGGTCTCTGACCTCACTGCATGATCAGCAAACGCTCCGGAGAGCCCACTCCATCTTACGGGACCCCACCCATGTCCTACACAGGGCCTTCACACGGGGCCTTCACACGGCTGCCCTCTGGAAGGCGTCTGTGCTGCCCTGCAGTTAGGACTAACTGGAGGAAGCCAACCTTCATATATGAGGCTGTTCGCCTACTAAGCTCCAGTCTGCTCCCGGCATCCTCTTCCTCTCTCTCCTGGGACTAACCTCCACACCTTTTGGTCTGCCACAGCAGGGTACACCTGGACAGGTAATCAGTCTGTTACAGGGCTGACACATAATGACAAACTCACATGAATTTATATTCACCACACATGGTAGAACATGAAACCCACAAACGTCTCGCTGTGAGGTAACACTGCAGCACTGTGCCGCCCTGTTGCATTGTGTTGCTGTCCTGTAAAATAATGACGTATCTCCAAAACATTAATTTTTCATTTTCAGCTTTAGGACCATACATTTTTAAATGGCTCATTTAGTTTAAGAAGATTTTTTGGGGGATTTTTTAGACCCATAAAGGGACATTAAGTCCTCTGTATCTGGAAAATTCAAAATCTCCAAATGTAGAGATACATGGTTTTCATTGGATCGAGAATGAATATGAGTATAAGTGTGATGAATATTGGAGCCTATATCAGTTTTAATGGTTTTTAATATTTAATAATATGTTGCAGTATGTGTTTTGTATAGTCTGCATATCGATCATCTTCAGCTCAGTGTGATTTCTGCCTATCCTGTCCAGAACATTTATTTATTTATTTATTTACCTTAGTGAGGGCTTCCTGTTCAAATAAAGGTCAAATAAAAATAAAATTGAAGCAGATGTATGTTATTACATGGAGAATAGCCAAAAAGCCAAAGTCATTTTCCATTTCACTGTGACTTTAATCCCTGTTGCTCATTATGTGGAGATATTATGTGCAGTCTGCTGTGCAAACTGTCTTTTTTCCCTCAATTTATTTACAACCAGACACATCTCAGAGCTTTGTTATTATTACTGGAAGTTAATAACCGGTGTCAACTTATTATATGATGCGTTCCTTCATTTTAAGTTCCAATTAGCACTCTGACAGTGTGTGAGTTAATGACACACTGTTCATTAAAAAAGCGGTTAATGGTGCTTGTCAGGTATTAAATATCCTGTAAACGGGGGTGTGTGCAGCAGCTGACAGCAGAGAAGAAGAAGAAGATGAAGAGGAAGTGAATCAGGTCATCGATGTCGACCAGACATCAGAGACAAACGCTGCCCTCTGAAATTAGCTTACGGCCTTTAAAAGTATGCTTTATTAGCAAAGCTGTCCAGTTCATAAAGCCTTGAGGTAAGCATGGTAAGATGTACTGTCCTGCCATTAGGGTGAGGGGGGGGGGTGGGGGGTGGGTGGAGCTTTATTTAGCAGGTGCACTTTATTACCCGTCATCAAAT